>OZ034818.1:353091-953091 GCA_964030455.1 Linum trigynum | reverse complement strand
TATCTGCCTCGAAATGCAGCATTAGTTTGATGTTATGAATAACGTGAAGGGTTAATGCTAGTTTTGGCCTTTTGGAGGTTCCACATCATTCCCCAAAACAAGCTAATTAGCACTAGTAATGCAAGGACTCATTTGCAACCAGATTGGTGGTCGCTAATAAGAAACGGGATCATCGCTACGGCGACCACTTGTTCACTTTTGGCAACACTTCCGCGGTTGCAGAATACCTCTTTTTGATATAGCAATATCTAGCAACGAGTCAGACCAGGGGAGAATTCAGATAGTGAGACCGACAGAGAATTTGTGTGTTAAAGTGAAGCAATGGCGACGAGGCTCTTGTTTAGAAAGCCACAATAGAATTAAGTCTATCAATGTCGTCATTATTCCATTGGCAAATGAAAACTTGGTAGTAAGAATGGTCTAATTACATCAGGATGTAAACAATACATACAACAGGGGCATGAAATCACACCAGTAAACTCTCCCTCCACCCTTTTCTCTCCCTCCTTCCTCTCCTCTCCTTCCCCCCATCTAAGACATCCCATAATGCACCGTCCCCACGTTCCGATGAGCCGCCACAGCAATAGCTGCCGCACCAGCAGGGCCGTAATGAGACTGGGCCTGGATCAGTTTAGCGTCGATGGCCATACGCTCGTTCATCTGCTGCTGCTGATGCTCCACGGACACCCTGGCTTGTTGCTGCTGCTGGTGGTGGTGGTGGTAGTACGGGTTCGTGTTGTTCATATCCGTTGCCATTGTTCCTGCAGGAACCATCGGCTTCCCCATCGTGGAAGCTGACATCATCATGTTGTGCGGCTGATGAAGAGGTTGCTGCGGCCTGGCTTGTGACGTTGTGTGGTGGTGGTCGGCGTCCATCAAGGAGGGTTTGTCTTTCGTCGTTGTGGTGGAGTTCATGGTGGTCCTGAAGAAGCATGGTGGCGACACTGTGGTGCTGTTTCTGTACAGACTCCTCGCGTCGTAGACGTCTGTGACGAGGTTTCTAGTACTGTCACATGGTACAACTGATCCTATGACTCTACCGGGCTTTGCTGCGCTCACTGAATTAATGTAAACAATGTTAGAAACTCACTGGAGAAAGGAAAAGAACTAAGTTGATCAATACTTTGTCATATGATCTCATAGACTGATTAGCTAATAGACGAGCCATTCCAAGGCAAAGCACTTCACTGACATCACTATTAGCAAATAGACTATTGCTTTCTGTCCCAAATCCGACTGTCTAGTGATGGTCCATGTAAGAATCTACGCATCACAACAAACCATGAGGCAACAACGAAAATGTACCTGTTGGCACTCTAGGTGGAGGCCGCGAAGTCCTAGAAGCATTCCCAGCCACACCGTCAGCCCCCCTGAAGTTTTTGGAAACTTCATCTGTTACTTGATGGTTGTCAACTGAAGTTGAAGTCGGGATGTTATGAGACATTGACGACGTAGAATGAATTGTGGGCCTGAAAACAAGAGTATCGATACCAATGTGAGAACACCAACCAGAGGGCGTTGTCAGAGATTTGCAATCAATGAAGTAATTAGATCATACCGAGGGAGAGAAACGTGCTTCCTCTCTAGAGGAATAACTGGTGCACTACGACCACTATTTTCTTCAAGATATGCAAACTGCTTTCTGAAGTGACCTATCGCACTGCATAACAACAAAGTGCCTTTTCAGCAAATGAAACCACCTTGTGGAATTATAAATTAGAAAATCTATAAAGGAGGCTTTCTCGAACCTAGGATAGAGGAAGTTTGTGCCTTCATTCCCACTCATGTAGTCTTTCAACAACTGCGGATGATACTCAAGTATCTCCCGGTAAAGTAGCTCCCTGATGTCATCCTTCGTTATCCTTCTCCTTTCAAACTCGAACTCCAACTTAGATATCGGCTGACAAGAAGGCTCTCTCTCGATTTTCGATAGGCCCCTAAAGTAAGGATCCGCAAGTGCCTAGCTCAACAGAAAGACAGTTAGAATAAGAACTCGACGATACCCAAACAAAACAAATACAAGTTCAGGCTTTAAATGCAAACCTCCTCCGCAGTTGGTCGATCCTTTGGATCGAAAGCTAGGAGCCTTTGGAGAAGTCTTAGTGCTAAGGGATCTGCAGTGGGGAACTTTTGTGCAAACGGGACAGGCTGTTTCTTCCTCATCTCAGTTAAATACTTCCGAGCTTTATCGTTTCTCACCTGAAAAATAATTTGTTTGTTTTCCAGCATCAATATCAAATCATTTCAACGGATGACAGAGATAGTCACAAAAGGTGAATGTTATTGTACCCCGGAAATGGTATCTTGTGCCGGAGTCCCAAGAAGATCAGTGATTATGTCCAATTGGTGGACTACACTTTTACCAGGGAACAATGGCTTCCCTGTCAACACCTCGGCAAAGATGCAACCAATGCCCCAAATATCAATAGCGGGGGTATACTGTATGCCAAATAACGGTCAAAGTTAGAAAATCTTGGGCAAGATAACAAATGTTAAGACTGACATCAGAACACCCACAGAAAACAGACATAAACCTGATACCATTTACCTGAACACGACAGAAATTTTCAACTTCCGGGAGAGTTTTTTTTCAGTCCTCCCTGAACAAGAATTATTTTAATCTAGGCATTACTGTTTAACGCATGTAGAACACAATCATATAGACACATGTAACTGTTTTGCTTCAATGGATATCTTATTCATGTTAGACAACAGAAGGCATGAAAAGATGCCCTAGATCTAAACCCTCTGGCACATATCAAGATCAAATAGAGGAAACAAAATCTATGGCATCCGTCTTGGAAAATATCAGCGTGTGATTGACATGTATACTAAATGGCATGAAAAGTGGGTTGAAGGTCGAACTAGAGCAGACTATGTGGTTCAACTGTCGAACTATAGCTGACTATAACAATCAAATTGGAGATCAAAGGATTACAAGTTCAATTGACCTTAATTCTTCCTTGAGAACAAGCTCTACAGAGCAGTTCAACAGACAAAAAATTCAATGCATAAATCGAGACTAAATCACCAGAATGAGGTCTATATGTCTCAGTCTTAGACAATAGAAGCTTTCCACATTCATGCCAGTTGTAAAGCATATGCATGTGATAATGTTGTAAAGCATATGCATGTGCTTATATGCTCCAGTAAGCTTCCGTAGCCTGGCTTCTTTTATCAAGGAATCCCAAACCATAACCAACATGTGAAACAATTACATAGGTCAAGCAATTTCTAGAAATAACCAAAGCAGGTAACTTGATCGTCACATGCCAATGGTTAACTTGCATTTCAAGTTAAGAGAAAAGGAGCACCATATAAAGATGAACATACAGTCTTAAAAGAAACAAACCTTAGAAAAGAAAGACCCACACAGCTCAGGAGCTCTATACCATCTGGTGGCCACATAGTCCTGCAACATGTAATCGAGAAACCTCAGTTTATGAACAAGCCACGTAGCAGAAAAAAGAGAGAGACCAATCTCAGCATGCCCTTGAAAATAACTGAGCATAAATGGTTACCGTCCAAAAAACTGTCGTTGGCGTATCACTAAATGCAACTCGTGCTAACCCAAAGTCGCAGATTTTGAGTTTGCAATTTGCATTTGCCAGTATATTCTTGGGTTTGAGATCTCTATGGTACACATTCGCTGCAATCCAAACAAATTCAGATCAGAACCATGAGGCACCAGAATGATTATTCAAAAGAAACTAGAAAAGAGAGATAAACCAAAGTGATTGCCAAGCACCCGAAATTTACCACCAGACAACTGCTGAAAATTTTCAGTTGAAAGAAAGTAAGGAGAGAGAGCTTGACAAAAGCCTGATTCTAAGAAAAAGAATCAGAGAAACTATTACCTGTATGCATATACTTCAATGCACGAAGCATTTGATAAAGGAAAAACTGGTGATGTTCACGCGTCAAGTCATCATTAGCTTTGATGACTTGATGAAGATCAGACTCCATGAGCTCAAAAACAACAAAAATGTCTCTGAATTCCCGCTTGGAAGGTGGTAGCATAATCCGCTTAATCTCAACAATGTCAGGGTGCCTTAACAGCCTAAGCAACTTGACTTCTCTCAATATTCGGATAGCATCGGAGATGTGTTCGAAAACATCATGTATCTTCTTTATTGCCACTTTTTCCCCGGTATGAGTATCTATTGCTGCACAAACAACACCATAGCTTCCTTTGCCAATGACCTCCAAAATTTTATACCTATTGGCATCACCATACTCTGTGAAAAACTCCATCTCTTTCAAATCCTGCAACAATAAAAATGTAAGACAGAAATATAAGGCGACCACCAATTAACATATGAAACCAACAAAATAGTAATGGCTGAACCAAATCAAAGAGAGTCGAAACATAATACATTTTCATATATTCATTAAAATGCAACTGCCACATACCGCACAAATATAAGGGATCAGAGCTGTATAGTTCATCACAACGATGAACAGAATTAAGGACTTCAACACAAACATGGAAGTTTTGCACAAAGGAAATTGAACTCCTACAGTAAGGACTAGGCAATCCCTGCTCTAATGACAGCTGCAATATCAAGAATCAAGATTGACATCCTTAGGTGTTCGGCCATGCACATTTGGTTGAAGCTAAGATCAAGAAACCGACACTTGTTTGAGAGCAAGTAAACCCATTAGTTCAAGCCTAATCCCCCTCGCACTAACCCAAGCATCCTCTGAACTGGGTAATCCAATTTCTCCACACATAGCTTGGATGTAAACAAAAATGCAGAATACCCACTAACCCAGATCATAATTACACACTTTCCTACCAACCACCTGATGAACTGAGCTCAGCAAGTAGATCTCTCTTAATTTCGGAAAGCTCTCCTAGTACCCTTCTTGTTTTTCCCTCACCTATTTCTTATCTCCGCTATGTAAAAACCCCTTCTTCTAGATACTGAAAGAATCTCTCGAAATCACCTTCTTTTCCCGTCGTTGAATCCAAGAAGTGTGAGCGATAAAACAAAGAGAGTTGGACAAATAGTAAATAACCAAGACCCAAATGGTAGACGAACCTCAGATCACAAATTCCTCCATGGATAAAAGACGAAAACACGAACAAAGAATCGGCTCATGAGTGTTAAAAAAGCTCTCACCTTCTTGGGGTGGTCTTGCTGCATCTTTTAAAAAAACCTTCTTCCGTATAAAGAAAACCCAAAACCCTTGATGTGAGCGCCGGCAACAGAGAATTACCAATTTCCCCGAATGAGCAAAGATTTGAATCAGAGAAAGATTCAAATTACTCGATTCTTTATTCTCTCCTTCCTCTTCCGAAGCTAATCGAAGTCGAACTGAGAAACCCCTCTCTCGCTCTCCTCAGAAATTCTCCCCCAACAGGCTAAAACGGGATCCAAGAACCCCAAATCGTTCCACTACTACCAAACTCGCGAACAAATTACAGCGCCTGAAGCCCTGAAAATCCGTGAATAATCCGGATTTGTGAGATCTGAGGGACCAAGCGGCAGAAGAACAGCAAAACGAGCAGGCGGATCTGAGAGAGACGGAGAGGGAGAGGGAGAGAGAGAGAGCAACACCGACAGCACCCAGAAGAAGAAGAAGAAGCAGAAGAGAAGGGAAGGATGGAAGAGAGAGAGAGCGGTAGTTGAGTTGTGGTGGTGGTTTAAATAAATCCGCAAAAAGGAAAGTAATGCATTATTTATATGATTCGTTTCTCTTTTTGTTTTCAAAATTTTGAATTTTCTTTTAACTCTTTTCAGTTTCTCAATTTACGTCAATTTACATAAGTGGTCACCAAACTTTGCTGCAATGATAAATTATGTCCTCAAATTTCACCGTTTAGGAGCCCATCTGCCGCTTATTATCGTTGCGATATTATAAAATTTTTTGAGCCATCCGGTTTTACCTGGTCAAACCGGAAACCAGCAGTAATTTTGATAGATTTTAGTGGGGATGTAAAATAGTAGCTCAACTACGTTGTTGCAAACCTTAATAGGCTCGAGATATGGAGACATCGATAGATCTGGGAAGTTGACAAAATTTACATAGCGGAAGAGGTCACAAGACATATTTACAAGTTTTGAATGTTCAATTTGATCTTATGCTATTTCGAAATCAATCAATTTGTACATCTCGAGGTTCTTTTTAGAATTTTAAGTTTTAGTCAGATACGAAATATTCACTAGCATGAATGCTCATGAGTCATGACTCATGAGTAACTATTATTGTAGTTATCTCAAACTTCATCGTCAAGTTGGTCAAATACTAAAGTTTAGTGACCTTTATATAGTGCTACAAAAGTTCACTGGCCATTTCTGCAATATACCCTAACGTCTCTTTTTCAATTTTTTATTTTATTTATATATAGTGAATTTAGCTGCCGCGCTGGAAATTTCTTTGGAAGCTTAGCTGTTGAGTCTAATGTACGGAGACGGATAGTCGGCCAGCTAATGCCATCCTTTTCTTTTATTTTCTATTTTTTTATTTTCTTTTAGTTTTACTTTTTTGTTTTGTTTTTTAGTACACAAAAAGCAACCGACCAACCTTCACGCCCACAGGCCACGTGGAAGCAGGAGGACGCAGTGTTCTATCATTTTCAATTTCTTAATTCTTTTTTCTCTAATTGCTTAATTAAAAAAGAGTTCATTTCTGGTATTTATTGGTGATAGTTGGTAGAACAGATTGGTAAAGTGATAGCCTAATTGAACTATCGAGGAGCTGCAAATTTGTATTTATATACTAAATTCCTAATCGGAGTACTTAACAAGGGTTTTTTTAACGATTAAGTACTAATACTTATAACAATGGTTAGGCATGTTTGAAATGTGTTGATGATTTATCAGAAATGTGTACAAATTTCTCATTATTATTTGATTATTTGGCAAGCTAAGGTTTTTTATTCAAGGGGTTTTTTATTTAGACAAAAGGAAGACAGCATACTTTGCAACAATTTAAATCATTTTCATGGTGATGGATGATGAATGTGCATTCCAATGTCTAGTCGGGGCTAAGTTTTATGTGAAGGGCCACCATTATTAACATTTCATAAAGAAAAATGAAAGATAAGGACCGACGCGAGAGGCACACAATGTATCATTTTTGTGGTCGTAAATTGGAGCTACAAAAGAGAAAATAGTATGTATATACTTGACCTATCTAATTTGTTGGACAATAAAAAAAATAAAGATACTTTTACATTTTTTAAATTTTTTTCTTTTATGACGATATGTATTCAACTAGGCTCTCTCAAAGCTCTCAAATCAAGTGAGGGCAAAGTTGTCATACAATCCATCATTTGTTCCAATCATATTTGAATTCCAAACAAAATGATATCTCGGTGAAGCTCTAAAATAAGCTCAAATATATGTAATTTGATTGAACGAACGGCTCGAATTATTGGCTACTTGTTCTAACTTTGTTGGCCTACAATCTGCTTGTGGGGTGAAGTTGTTGTTGTTTGGCTTAATTAAATCCGTATTGTGACATTCATCTCAAACCGAACATTCAAATCAGGGTTGAAGGTATTCGGTTGTTGTATGATGTGAGAGCGAATTGAATAGTAAAAAAAAAAACAGTAATCAGGGTTTTCGTTATTTGACAATTCGAGTTATTCTAATGTAATTGTTGGGTGCAAATTTGGTGGAATGGGTAACCATGGGTAATAGAATTATATCATTGATGGGTAGAACTCAAACATAATATTACTGGCAAAAGCATGGTTTTGGCAGCCTAATTATTATTATTTGGTCAAATAAATCCATGATATGATGGGAATCTAACACATACCAAGCCATGCTTTTACCAGCAGCAGGCAATCCTTTATGGAAAGTTGCATGCCAATTAAACCCGATAAACGGATCTTTGATTCTGCTTTGCGGCATCATTATTGCTTTTTGATTCATTATTATTGTAGTTATCCTAAAAGAAGAAAAAAATATATAGGGTTCCTCTTTCAAACTTCAAAGGAACTCATTATGATTGTATATAATTAGCTTTCTGTGTGATTTATTCTTATAATTTTATGGAACATAATAATGCTGAGACTAATTTCTAATGAAATCAGACTTGACTTCACCAAAACAGTCACGACTTGTTAATTAATATATTAAGTAAACAATTATCGTGTCCCACATGATGTAATGGCCTTCTTAATTATCCATCACTCTAACTAGGCCATCATCATGAAACTGAATTAGTTTACTTAGATTATTTACAAAATTTAAAAGAGATATCGTGTGTTTATATCAAGCAATAAGAATTATGACCCGTCAATGCTCACTCACATCCACCACATCACGATACAGCGTTTTTTGTTGAACGAATTCGAGTGGATCTAAACACTCATACAAAGAAAACGGTCGACCGCTTCTATGTTAAGCAATCGTTATGTACCTTCAAACTGGATTGAACTTTATATAACACGCATGCATGCAATGAAGGTTTCATTACGTACGTGGCTTCCCTTTCCCCGTTTTACATGTGTGTGTACTTTTATACACAAAAATAACAATGAGAGAATGTCAATTCCTCACGCGTGGATAAGTAAATAAATTGTTTGAAAAGTACCCATTTTTGGGTACCCCAAAAGCATGTATTTCAAATGCATAATAATCACATATGAGTATTATTGGAAGGGTCATCGTCCATTGAATTCATCGCCTAATAAAACTTGATCCACACTTGTGGGTTGTTTTCAGGTCATCTTCATCGAATGCGATTCGTTTCATGATTTCAGTGTCTATAGGTATTATATCTCGCGTAGAAAGTCGATCTTATAATGCTAATCGATAGCTCCACTAGACTTGTATTACCAGACTCAAACATGGTCCGGCCGACCATGACCCAATTGGTATCTCTATCACTACGTACATATTAGTAAATGAAATAAGATTCATTATTGAACATCTTCCAAATATGACCTACAAATTATGGTATGACCGTATAGCTCAAGTACACTGTCGGCATTTTGATATTATATGCTAAGGAAAAAAGAAAGGTAAAATGAAATTGGGATTTAAATAGAAGGAAAGAAGCAATGAGTATGACCTACTAATTAATAAAGAAGGAAAATGAAGGAGCATGACAAAAGGAAAGATGGCGATATGTGAGCGAGCGAGGGGAGTTGGGAGGTCATCGTCCCAAACTGTGGGGAAGCATCCATCACTCCATAAAAATGTATTATTCAATTTAGGGTTTTTGGATGGTGGAATCTTGTCGGTGTAGCAATGTGGGTGTTAGTTGGGTCTCTAACTAGATAGTTCTAGTACTTCTATATACTCATCAATCTACAATCCAAAATATTTCTATCTTCTCTTGAAAAAAAAAAAAGATTATAAATAATTAGATAGATGGATATGTCTATCTTGCTATTTTGAAGCCGGGTTAGGTCAATTTCAGAAGTGAAACTGTTACTAAAGTTGAGATAATGACGTTCGTTCACACTCTTAATGTACGGTTTGAGAAATGGGGTCACAATGATAATTAAGTAGTTTTACAAAGAGATTATACCATGCGCATCGAGGTCACGCTCTACCTTCATTACATTGCTGCTATGCGATGGATTCTCTATTTATCGAATGTGTAGTCAAACTAATTAGTCATTATATCTGTTAGAATGATAATTTCGTTGCAAATCAATTACCCATCTCACTCATGGAAATAGATCACACTTTGATTTCTCATGTTGGATAGTTCACCAAATAGTCTTGACTTTCAACATATTAGTTGGCTGAAAGAAGTGTACTTTTCTCCTTCTCGTCTCACTTCAAAAATATCATATGCAAGTAGGTAGGAACTCCACGTCCCAACGTTGCCACCGCCTTCATCATCAATTCCTTCTAGATTGCTTTCTCCATTCCAATCTATCTAATTAACGAGTAATTTTACAATTAACAATTAACCACGTTTATTATAAAAAAAAACAAACAATTAACCACGTTTTCCAACAAAGCCTTATGATTTTACCCAAACCTCTTTTGTTTGAAGAGAGAAAGGATCCACGTGGATCGGGTTTGGTCAATTCCACCCAATTTTCTTGATTAGACCAACAACGTGGAAGTTCATCATTGAATTATTACAGATACAGACACGTGATTTTTTTAACTAACTATCAGAAGATGCCAATTAGAAAGTGATTAATTATTCCCTTTTTTAATTTGTCAGCTACCTATAACATATGAGCTGAAATATATTATGAGCTAAAAGTATAGTTAGACATGTGTTAGTTATTTGAGCAATAGCATCAATACAACGATGAATACAATAGTTACTGTATATAATTGCATAAGCGGTTATTCACTTGCTCTACAAGCAACACTGAACTTGGAAACTAACAAAAATGGTGGCATGATGTGTTGTTGTTCACTTGTGACCTACTGCCAGCCCGGTAGCAACAGACATTTTCAGGGAGGGAGAAACAGGTGAATCGCCGAAGAACACATCGAAAAGAGCTGCAGCCACGTTCATCGATTCAATCGTTGCATCTGCACCAGAAGACGTGTCGCCTTCCACGCAGACCTGGAAACCAGCAGATGCCAATCAAGATCGCCGAAAATGTGACAACGTTCTGCATAAAATGAGTTGTGACAGACTCTTACATGCATTTTAGAGGGACCTAGCCATGTCAAGAACAGGACAGTTCCTTTGTTAAGAGGCCGGTTCTCAAACGTGGCTCGTAACTTGGCGAGGGCAGGCTTATCGGCTTCGGCTGGTGCTTTGATCCTGGGCGAAATAGCTTCGTCCAATGCGTCCCAGAATGTTTTGCCATCGACGTCTCTTACCAGGACAATCCTTAGTGCTTTCTCAGAGGCATCTGCAGTAAATAAATGAATGCTCTCACGTTATCAAATTTACTGTGATGTTTCTTTCTAGAGCTTGTTAATGACATATGCATTACCAAGGAAAATGGAGGTGAACAACGATGAGTTCGCTTCGATATCAGCAGCTGACTGATCTTTGCATGCAGTCAATATGGTAAAGATGGATTGATCAACGTACAGTCCCGCAGCATACACTTTGACCCCAATGATGGCAAACACCTTCTCCCTGTATCCTGGAAAAGAAATAGCATCTTGTTATCGAGCTGTTAGTTTTTTGCAGAAACCAAGTTCCTTAAATTCACCTCTGCAGAGAATTCCAACACATATTTATCGAGCTTTAACTCAATTAAGCAGCACCACAAAGGGTGCTTCTAACTAGCTTGAGGGCGTGTTTCAATATACGATGAAGAGGCAATTGATTGATTCTTGCTAACGATGAATGCAAATGCGTAGAACATATCTTGTATAGATATTAGTAACTCTAATTGTACTGACCAGTTCCGAGCAACGATAGCGAGCTTGATGAGCAACCTGGCACGTTCAAGGACGTCGGGAATTTCACATTGGTTGTAGGTTCCTCCAAGTATTCTGTGGTTCCAACTGTGAGGCCAGAGTCCCATAGCAACACAGATCAGAATGGGGCATAAAATGTGAGAGTAGACAGGGCTTTCAACAGCCATCTTCAACAAAATTCATGGTGAGAGTAACAATGAAGAGCATGCAATGTTGTGATCCAAGAATCACTGAAACCGTTAGATTCTGATAATCCCACACCAAAGGATCCCAAGAGGCATTGGTGATAGTAACATAACATAATTTCATTATTGTTCAATATAATTGCTACGTTCTTCCTGTCAATACTACTAAAATTTCTAAACAGCCCAAGTAGCAGAAGCTAGTAAAGGAACAAAAACAATGGCTTGCAGAGACACTGGAATAACAGGATTCACAAAGAGGATAACAACTTGTGCATTCATAGCATCATAGAGATGAAATGAAAGACATTCTACTTTGGCAAACATTCAGCAAGTTTTTGCACTGATGATATAAGATCTCAGCAGTTCGTACTATGAACACAAACCGATATAGCTCAATCTACAACCGATAGAGTTGCACATTTTCAGAGGAATGAGATACGCTTCATATTTTTAACTTCTCGCCACCAACTGGACAACAGTTACCGGGACACATATTTTAATAATGTATCAGAGCTTTTGATGACTGATCGTATGATTCAAAATCCTAGTAAGTCCAACATCAGCGCTTGATTGAAACACAGTTTAACAAACATTCTGCAAACTTCACACCCAGTATAACTAATCCGTGATACCACCCACAAAGCCTCTAACAATTTTCACAGGAATCACATTCGGATTCAGGACACCCAAGCGCACAAAAATTTGCTCTATCTGACCTACATGATGTTCTTGCTCCACACACATTGCAAAAATTCATGCATCCATACACAAAAAGATTCAAGCTTTTGAGCAGAAATTCCCCCAAAACCAAAAAAACTGATCACTTCTTCACTAGAACCCTAAGAACACAAAACGGAAAATGGAGAACCCATACATGCATGCACATCAAAATAAGGAATTGGGGGAATGATCTTTTGAACACAATACCTGAAGAAGAAGAAGAAGCTTTCAAAGAAAGGGGAAATCTGTGACTGAGCCTGAGATTGTTGATCTGATGAGCCGCGGAATGCTGAAGAGGGAAGAATGCTGTAGTGGATAAGGGAGATGGGTAGTTGGAGCCGGCGATGATTCTGCGGCGGAATGGGGCAACTGGGTCGGGTCGGAAACAAGCTGCTGCAGTCGAATTCCAGGGTTTGGCGGAGATCGGAGCGAAAATCATTGAAGCCACCATTTTTGTTTTGGTCTGTTGGTGTTCGTCAGTGTTCCTCCTCCCTCTTTGTTCTGCTTCAATGAATGAGGGTTCTACACGGGTGATGGGGTTTATACTTTATACATGGGAGAAGTAAAATCCCACGGTCAAATAGGATCGAAGGTCGTTAATTAGCTGTTATAACATTTTTGACTCTCTTATATGTGTTTGTGGTTCGTATATTTTTATTTTGTTCAACTAACCCCTTCTTTGTTGGATCCATAACAAATTTTAACTTGGGAAAAGCTCTCCGTTCTCGACTTGAGTAAAGGAAAATGTTGCTATAAGAAATCCTAAATTTATAGAGTGTGTTTAAGATGTGAAACATAACATAGTACGGTTTTCACGTAGATAGCTTACATAATAATGTAAGGTGTTGTGTTCTTAGGTTATTAATCAAACGAGATGATATATGATATTTGATTTTGGCTACGTAGTATTTCAATTTGACAAATTGAATATGTTGCGTGTCACTTAACAACATTGCGTACAACACTTATTAAATATGAGTCGGGTTTTAAGTTTCTATACGAGTTAAATGTCAACAAAACATATTTTTATGACATTACATGCATCTTCTTGACATATGCTCATTAGTCATTAGGCACACAAGACAAAAGTCTGAAAACCGAAATTATGAGCATAAGGACAGAAATTTAGCAGATCACATAAAACACAGAAAATAAGGGGAACAAGAAAAATTCCAAACCAATGCATCTCAGCTCCTATCCAAGTACTTGGAATTTGATCTTGAGTTTTGGTGATACCATCAAATACCATTTTCGCCATCTCTCTCGTCATCATTTGCAAAGGTTTAATCAAGATTATGACTATAATAATTATCGTGCAAAACTTTCACCGACCTCAGAAACTTGATGAAATAACCAAAGGCCGTAGACATCCCAAATCCTCTTATCATGTGGGCTTCTCTGATCCACTCAATTTCAACTCATATGCTCCCTCCTCTTATAAAAACCAGAAACAAAATGTGACTGAGCTTGCCTCCCTTCTTCTGGTTCTTCACTGTCCCGTTCGTTTCTTTCTTCCCCCACTTCAGATTTCAAGGTCGCCCATTTCGCTTCAGTAGGTTGTTTTCACTGCTGAGTCCCACTCGCTATCTGGGTCTTTGATTTGGGAAACAAAGTTTCGAGCTTTTTGGGTTTCCCCCTTGTGGGCACTTCAGAAATGGCGTCATTGACAATGGTTGACTTAGTGGGTTGCGCCTCCACTTCTTCTAATGCATCATTAGATAGGTATCTATGGCGGAAAACACTGCACAGCTCCGTCTCCCAAAGGGCTCATGGAGTCCGCCGTTCTGGAAAATTGGTAACTTGCCGTCTAGATTCTGCTCGTTGTAGAAGCATTTCAACAAAGAGCGCTGACACGCTGCCTAATGGTATGTAGCTGTGTATCACGTTGGCCCTTCACTTGCCTCCACTAGTAGAATTTATTGGATGGTAACGGCTTACTTTCTACAAAGGGTTTAGCTCCCTTGTTCAATTTGTTTCTATTGCCTTTTCCAGTAAGAAGGCTCTCACACTATAGTGAATACCCAGAAAGGGCAGTATAACCGTGTTGTGGCGAATGGATCTGTTTAGAGTGTTCACTTGATTTCTGCTTGCCATTTGCTATGCCATGGTACTTCCTATTACAAAGGAGTCATAAAGTACTCAACTTTTGTTTGAACTGTGAACATCCAGGAACTCCAGAAATGTTGCTCAATGTGAAAAGAGGTCAAATTTCGTTGGGGACGGTGTTCGACGTGGTAGCTGACGACCTACTGATCCTTAACCAGAATCTAAAATCAGTGAGCACTCAAGTTTCTAACAGCCGGTCTGTCTTTCTGTAGTGTATGAATGATGCTTTTTATATGCCCTGGATTATGTTAATGGTCTTCTATGTTGCCTGATTATAGTTTGCTACTTCCGATATGTGGATATGTTGCTGATATAACACAGTAGACTAGTGTGCGTTGATGTAATGGTTCAAATCATTGAATGGTAAACAGATCATACGTAGTTTCTGATGGTTCATAATGTCTTCTGTCCGAGGAATTGTAAGATTATAACAAAATGCGAATCAGGGGAGTCATTGGCTGACATTTTTTTATTTGTTCCATTTTTGCATGAGAAGTTTGTTGATCTTGAAACCCAATCAGCTTTTGGTGAAATGTTCTTGCTCTGAAGGTTTTCTATCTTCCATTTTTCATTCCTGAAAGACACTGGCTGTTTGAGCAGGTAGATGTTCTTCAAATGGTTAAATTTATGATTATAATGACACAAATAACCAACCACCAAGAAGGGGGTGTAAAGAGGAACACACCTCATTTCCATAGTATTTCCTATTCTTTCTTGAAATGTTGTTGCATTAGTGCCAGTAGCTATGAAATTGAGGTGCAGAACACTAGTGAGTGGATCTAATGATGACAACTTTACTAAGCTACCTCCAACTAGTTTTTTTACACTCTTTTGTTAGCATCATCCACTTCCATTTGTCATGATACTCCTTTTGTTCTTTATGTTGCATTAGTATGCTGATCGGAACGTTTCTGAATTTATCTGATGAAGAAGATCTTTGTGCTAGATTGTTGGTGCAGAGAACCCGGTTTTAATGTCAGCAGCTGAGCAGATATTTGGTGCTGGAGGGAAGAGAATGCGTCCAGCTCTGGTTTTCCTTGTGTCAAGGGCTACAGCTCAGATGTCCGGCTTAAAGTTAGTTCTACACAGCATTCTCAACGATTCACAGTTTACATTTCCAAGTAGATTATACAGCAAATGTAAGGCAGTATTCTTTTACAGGGAACTAACAACGAATCATCGTCGTCTAGCAGAGATCATCGAGATGATCCATACAGCAAGTCTAATACATGATGATGTGTTGGATGAAAGCGACTTAAGAAGGGGTATGTGACGTCTGTCTATTTAATGTGAGTAACTCTCGAAACATCCCTTTACACCATTTGATGGTGTCTTTTGCAGGTAAGGAAACAGTTCATCAACTCTACGGTACGAGGGTAGCAGTACTTGCTGGGGATTTCATGTTTGCACAGTCATCTTGGTACTTGGCCAATCTCGAAAACCTTGAAGTCATCAAACTCATCAGCCAGGTAAAGTCTGGTAGCCCTCCTCCATTTATCGAATGATGCAGCTATGTATTAATACAGACAAGGCTAAACTGGAAACCTCTGATGCTGAAGGTGATCAAAGATTTCGCTAGTGGCGAAATCAAGCAAGCATCGAGTCTGTTCGACTGTGACGTCAAGCTCGAAGAATACCTGATCAAGAGCTACTACAAGACGGCTTCTTTAGTCGCAGCTAGCACCAAAGGATCCGCCATTTTCAGCGGGGTAGACAGCAGTGTGGCCGAGAGCATGTTCGAATACGGCAAGAACCTCGGCCTATCCTTTCAGGTAGTCGACGACATACTCGATTTCACCCAGTCGGCTGAGCAGCTAGGGAAGCCAGCTGGGAGTGACCTGGCAAAGGGGAACCTGACTGCACCAGTCATATTCGCTCTGGAGAAAGAGCCTAAACTCAGGGACATCATCGAGTCTGAATTCGTCGAGGAAGGTTCTCTCCAGGATGCCATCGACTTGGTCCAGAGATGTGGAGGAATCCAGAGAGCACAGGAACTGGCCAAGGAGAAAGCTGTTGCTGCAATCCAGAACCTCGAGTGCCTTCCTCGAGGCTCCTTCCGTTCTGCACTCGAGGAAATCGTGCTGTACAATCTTGAGAGGATCGAGTAAAACGAACGGGACTTGCTGTATAACTACTGTAAGTATTACATTGGGATGATCTAGTTCTTGATAATTACTTGCAGCTTAAGCTACTTGCTGCACGATGATGGTATATACACAATAAAATGGGAGGAATGTCGAACAAGCCCCCCTGCTGTCTGGCCAATTGTGAAGATCTCTTGTGGCAGCTTTGTACATTCATAGTTTCAGATTCTTCTTCTGGAAATGTAATATTCAATGTGGTTAACTGTACAGATTCTTTCTTCACTATATTTTCCTGCAAGAAATGGTTTCCTTTGAATTCCAAGGGTCCGAAACGTTTCTGTCCCACGTTGGTGTTGGGCTTTATGGGCTACTGGGTAAGTGGGCCCATGAAACAGAGCAGACCCAACTGGGACTGTAAAAGATTAAAGATGATTCTTAAGGGACGAGTTCGTCCAAAATCCAAAATCTGTGTACTCTTTGCTAGCAATCGAAAAATTTAATTGTCATTTATGTAATTTATCCGGAAGGTTTATTGTAATTTTTTTGGCCTTCACCCCAATAGCTCAGCCGCGCGCCTGCTTCTCCGACGCCGCCATTAGCGGTTATGAAACTTCTGAGCTACATCAAGCAATGGAAATCCGCCGCTCGAGAAGCCGTAGCGCAAGCTTCAATCGCCGCCCAATTCCTTTCCTTCATTCACATCACCGACGCCTACATCTGCTCCACAACTCTCGTTCAGGGCCCCAGCATGCTCCCGACATTGAATTACTCCGGCGACGTGGTCTTGATCGAACACCTGTCCCATCGATTGGGGAAGCTCGAACCTGGCGATATCTTGCTGGTTCGTTCTCCCGTCGATCCTAAAAAGATTGTGGCGAAGCGGATTGTTGGAATGGAGGGCGATCGAGTTACTTACCTCACGGAGCCTTCTTACAGCGAGAGCTCCCGCACTGTCCTGGTAGGGAAAACTAGGGGGTTTCGTTATTCGATGTTTGATTCTTGTTTGGCTGTTGTTGCTTCGTGGGTGAAGGGCTGAATCAACTGGATTTTGGGTTGCAGGTTCCAAAAGGCCACGTCTGGATTCAGGGGGACAATGTCTATGCTTCTGCTGATTCCAGATACTTTGGTGCTGTTCCTTATGGTTTGATTCAAGGGAGAGCATTTCTAAGAGTAAGTATTTCTTTCTTTCTTTCTTTATGCCCTTCTTTTCACTTTGTTTCTACTTCTGAACTGAACTTGCTGCTTGGGTGATTGAAATTAGAGGAATCCCCTATTGTCATGGCTGATTAGGTGAAACGGGAAGTTACGTAGGGGTCTGAGTTTCTGACTATGAGATTAGGATGAGACTTAATTTTGGGTGGCTGAGTTCAAAAGGAAGTTTCTTTAACCAAAAAGAGTTCCAGGAGTACTTTAAGTTTGCAGGATCTGTTTCTAGTCTCTAGAATGATGCATGAAAGGTTTACATGTAGAAGGAGAGGAGCTGAGTGTTGATATCGCAGTGCTCGATTTTCTGTAAAGTTACTGTCTTTGGATTCAGTTTCGGTGTGAATTCAATGGCTTTGGTTTCTGTAAAGTTACTGTCTTTGGATTCGGTTTCGGTATATTGATGTAATTGGCCTGATAGAAACATAATTTATCTGTCTTTTCGCCACCAGGTTTGGCCAATTGGAGACTTCGGCTATTTGTGATGAACACAGATACTGAAAGGTATCTAGTTGCCTGGGTTTGTAATCATCTGTTCAAGGTTCCCTACGTACTTTTGTCCATAACATGTTTGCCTAATTCGATGGAAATGACATCTCCTCGATATGTATGGTACCTTGCTGTTCTTTCTAGGTAGATTTTAGATGTTGAAATAGCAGATCGCAAATGTGAGCATGTGATATTTATAAGGGCGTGTATCTAATGAATGCTCGAATGATAACACTATCAGTTGATCATAGCTCCCTGTATTTGCAACTCAGAGAATGAAGCTGAAATGTACAGAGGTATTTACATGCAATTTGCTCTAGCACTTCCTTGGTCTTTATTCTTTACAACCCCTTGATTTGCAGAGTTGATCTAGTGCCTTATTCCCTATTGGTTGAGTGCTTGCTGAATGAATAAGAACTCTCCCTGGATTGTGTTTGGACACGCAACTCTCGAACCGTTGGAAGACTGCAATTCCTCTTTTTTCTGTTCTAAGTGCACGAGCACGACTTAAATGGCTTTCACTCACTGCAGTGAGAGACAACAAGCTGTCTGTCTCGAGCTGGATTAATCCACACAAATCTTTCCATTTCCAGAAGCAAGGCAAGCAACTGATCCATCTGTACCTCTTGTGGACATGCTGATCACACGACACCACTGAAGTTTTGCTTGAAATAGAATGGTCAGCAGCTGGTTCCATACCTTCCTCTCTTTCTATTAATACTTAACAGTTAACAGCATAAATGGTGTGGTCGTCGGCGCTAGATCCCAGCTGTGTGGCAGTCTATCAGCAGCCTGACTGGCTCGTCGCTGTCGCGTCAGTAATGAGGATCAGTGGCATTCAACCCCCAAATCAATGCTGTTCTTTATGAAAGTTGGTTGGCCATGCTTATTGATTCCCCACGTTCTAAATAAAGATGGACAGTCTGTCTGTCTATAGCAATGGCGGTATGGCCTAGCATTTGAGTGGTGTTGCTTAATGACATCTCCATTTCAGTCACTCAAATCATTTCACCTCCTGACCTGCTCCAACAGAGACCTTTCGAGTAGATAAGATAATGTGTCTTTCATCTATCATATCTCCTCAATCAAAATAGACATAAAACGACAAAACGATACATGGATTAAGAAAGTAAATGTAATATTTTTTTTCTGACATTCACGACACGTGAGTCATCCAAGACATGCTGCTTGTCATAAATTAGTTGGTCTCAATAACCCGAGTTGTTGGAAGAAGGTTATGCTGGATCTTATACCACTCTCTAACACGCTTCCTCAAACGAAAGCCGACTCATGGGCTTGAAATTTGCACAGGCCTATCATACATTGTGCTTTAATCGGCTCTTAATATTGGGGGTCGTGGAGATTTGAACACACGACCACTTGGCCAAACTAGCTCTGATACCATGTCATAAATCGGTTATGCTGGATCTTATAGTATTCTCTAACACTCCTATGCATGCCTTGTTACGGCCATGTTTGTTGACATTTTTAGTGCAGAGAAGCTAAAACAAACCAACCCCCCCCCCCCCCCCCCCCCCCCCCCCCCCCCCCCCCCTATATAAGGCCAAGCTTCGCCATCGTTGAGTAAGCTTAAAGAGAGACAGAGAGAGAGGTAGTAGTAGCCATGGCGATGAAGGGGAAGTTGCAGTCTGAGATGGAAGTGAAAGCATCTGCCGACAAAGTCTACCATGTGCTGAGGAAAACATCACACCACATCCCCAACCATACCTCGAAGAACATCCATGGAGTTGAAGTTCACGAAGGAGATTGGGAGACTTCTGGATCGATCAAGAACTGGAAGTATACTATAGGTAACAAAACCAACCTAGCCAGCTCCCTAATTTCCATTCATCATGATTGTCTTCTAAATACCCTAAAACACGATTAACTGTTAATAAGATGGGAAGCCGGAGGTGTTGAAGGAGAAAATGTTGTTCGACGACGAGAAGAAGCTGGTGACCTTGATCGGGCTGGAAGGCGACGCAATGAAGCTGTACAAAGTGTACACAGCCAAGTTCGAGATCAAGCCGAAAGATGTTGCCGGCGGCGGCAGTGGCAATGGCAGCATTGTTAGCATCACGGTGGAGTATGAGAAGCTGAACCCTAGTTGCCCACCTCCATACAAATACCTGGATTTCCTCGAGAGCGCTTTCCAGGACATCACTGAAGCCGTTGCCTGATCACCACCAACAATCAATGCATAAGAAACAAAATAAGAGTATTGTGAATATGGTTTATATTATTTGTTTCGTATTTGATGATATGGGTTTGTATTGTTTGCTCATCAAAACCTTTGTACGTGTCTGAAAAAATAATGAGAGGGCGGCTTAGAGATAGCTCTCTTGCAAACTTTCTAGGTGTCTTAAGGTTCATGATCAGTTGGAATATTGTATGGTGATGAATCCCTCTTGTGGATGTGGTATGAAGATTTGCATTCTAAATGTAATGAATTAACGGGTCTTTGGTTGAATATGGTATCTATAACTCGAGTTGTTTGCCATCAAACAGTTTATGATACGGTATACAATAAGCTGATTCGACGGTATGGTCTTGTGTTCGAATCTGGACGATATAAAAGTTGAATTAAGCACGTCACTGTATGACGAGTGTGTACAAAATTCACTGTCGTTCGAGCGACATGTAAGAAAATCGTATAAGGTTCTACTCGACCCTCTCCATAATAATGGTATGTAAAGTGAAAGACGAGTATGCCTATTAGCTACCATTTCTACGAGATTCAGCTAGGTTTAATTGTCAAGAGATTCTTATTTTCAGCCCTCCTCGCTTTGAAAAGGCACAGCCTCTCTGTCTGCATAATGTGGTTGCCCTTGCATCCCAAATCCCATCTGATGGTGATTTTGATAATGCTCACTGACATTAATTTCACAGGAGACCCATCAACATAATGAAGATTAGCGACAATAAATTCCCATGCAAAGCAATTGAGTGTTGGACACGTCAATGCTAATTATATATGAACGGTCTAGTTAAGCCTAAGCATAGTTGATAAAAAGAAGTTGCGTCTTTATCTTTCTCTGTTCCCTAACTTGTTACCATTTGGTTTCATTCAATCATCTCAATTTGCCATGCTTCAACGGAGTTGAAATGTGTCATTTCCAAAATAAACAATACAAGCCGTCATAAATCATTGTTACTGTCATAAGATTGTGTTTTTATGTTTACATGTTACCAAAACGTTCCTATATACGATGGATTGCATTTTTTTTATTACCTAGTAAACTCAGCTTCACGTGTCACTTTTGTAACAGCAGGGCCTACTAAATTTGGAGGTCACCTGCAATCAATTTGACGCTAATGGGGCTTCATGGGCTTCATCTCCAACAGCCTCATACCTCTAGGAACACTAACGGGCATCGCTTTGGTCGAATCTGGGATCTACAACTCCCAAGTTTTCACTCTCGTGACAGCTTTACCGTTAGGCTATCTTACTAAGATCGTCATTGTTTGTAAGCATGATGGTGAAGTGTAGAATATATTAAAAGAAACATACTTGACAACTAGCTAGTCTGCCCTTTACATGCAAAAGAAATAGAGGTAGATCGTGTTATTTGGAAAGTCCAGAACTTTATTTCTCAGTAACATATAGCTCACAATCATCATACAGGCAACATGTTTATGTTCAAAGCTTATGGAGGATGAGTCGAGCACCGAATTGTGGCTGAAGTATGGGAGCTTCGGGGGAAGGAGCATGAACATAGGATGGTGAAAGCTCAAAGGAAAACCTCTTCAGTATGATCGCCAAAGCCATCTTAGCCTCCATAAGAGCAAAATTCTGGCCGATGCAGATTCGAGGACCCCATCCAAAGGGGAAGTAAGCACCCTGTTGGTTGTGGTTCCTCGTCGCCTTCGAAACACCGTCGGCGAACCTCTCCGGCTTAAACTCCGCCGCGTCGTCCCCCCATATCTCAGGGTCCTTGTGGACGAGGATCGTCGGCAGGGCCAACTGTGTCCCTGCCGGCAGAACGAAATCACCCATCTTCGTATCTCTCTCGACAGCTCGAGTCATCTGCATCACCGGAGGGTACAGCCTCATGACCTCGTGCATGATCATGGTCATGGTTTTGAGCTGGCCCAGAGCGCTCGAGTCGAGGGAGGTGGAGTTGACGTCGTTGTTGGTGCCAAGGACGTGCAAGACCTCGTGTCTTGCACGTTCTTGCCACGCGGGGTACTTGCTGAGAAGGACCATCGTCCACACCAGCAGTGTGGAGGTGGTCTCCTGGCCCGCGAAATAGAACAACTTGCATTCCTCGATCACATCATCCAATGTCATCATCCCGTTTTTGCCATGGTTGTTGTTGTTGTTGGATTCCATCATCAGACCGAGCAGGTCGTCGTTGGAGGCGATCTCGCCCATCCTCGTCGCCTTCTCTCTCTTGTTGATGATCCCCTGAATTGCTTCTTGGATCTCCTTGTATGCTCGTTTCATCCTCGTGTTTGTTTTGGTCGGTAGGAACCTGGTCAAAGAGAGAGAGAGAAAAGAAACACATATGGTAAGCTCTAAATATTATCGGTTGATCCTGATAACTCTCGAGAGGCATGTGAATTATCTCGTATTAGTTACCTCCATCCTGGTATATAAACTTGTCGGACAATCTGCATGATAAGAGTGGCCATCTCTCTGAGTAGTTGGAAAGTTTTTGCCCCTTCTTTGTAACTGCTTCCAAATGATGTTCTGGAAATTACATCACATGTCATGCTCTGTAGGTAAGGCCACACATCCACTTCACAAGTCTCACTTCCCTTGGACTTCATCACCTCCCTCTCCCACTCATCAACCATCTCTCTAGAGCTTCTATAGAACACTGGCACCATCAGCTGTGTAATAAATAAAATAAAATAAATAAAGAAAAATTTTAGATTACGCCAACTTTCGTACCGCTTTAATGAGCGAATAACGCAACTCTTGGAACATACTACAACTCCAGGTGGCGAAGAGCCCACATCGAGGTGCCAAACATTACCGTCGATGTGAGCTCTTGGCGAAGATCAGCCTGTTATCCCTTAGCGGTTAAACTATTTTTCTTCTCTAAGATCTTTTATTAATTATATGGAATTACGAGTTACCTTGAGCTTCTCCTGATGGAATGCAGGGTTGAGGATTTTCCTGTGCTGTGCCCATTTGTCGCCGTTGTAGCTTGCGAGCCCCGACACCAGCAGCCTCGTCAGTGGGTTGCCCTTCAACTTTGGGTACTCGTCAATTTTGGTGAGCACTTCTTTTATATGCTCAGGATTCATGATGTGCACCCTTGGCACTGGTCCAAACCATGTGAACGATTTCTTCCCTGCAGTAATTTAGAGAGATCCAATTTAGATATAATAGGTTCCTTAGATCGAGCAATTCTACTGTACTTTAAAGTATTGGTGCTTTAAAATACAACTTAAAGTTGTACCATAACGTCAGTGGCGTAACCAGACATCGAGTCCACTGGGGTCCTTAAAATTTTTACTAACATAAATGCTTGTGTACCTAATGAATTTTGAGTTAACCGGGGTCCTTGGTTAGCTAACATCGTTGAGAGTATGGGGTCCTAAACTTGAATTATCGTACTAAAACCTATGTATTTAAAGGGTTTTGTTGCCCAATTATTTGCCAAGTGGGGTCCTATGACCCCTCTCCTCCTTACCTCCCTCCGCCACTGCATATCGTTAACGATACAAATTGAAATTGTACCATAAAGATATTTATACAAAAGAGTATACATACAACTTGAAGTTATACCATAACATTAAAGGCACAAAACTAAAGACCAATATTTTAAAACGTTGTAAATTTCCTCGGTCGCTTAATCATCAACTAAACGTACTTAACCATCCATTTTCCGACCAAAATACAAAGTTGTGTTGACATTAAAAACAATGGAAAAACGACACCAGAAATTAAGGTACTTGACCTTAGTAGCAAGTTAGAATAGTCCATCGTGAGTCCAGCCAAAAAGGAGATAAATATATGGTAGATTGGTAGGTAATCCAACGAGGAACCCACCAAACTTACTAGTAGTTGATCATTAATGGTCGGCCAATTGTAAAATGGTTATTGAATTTCCGAGTCATTGACAAATCGGTCACTGTATTTTTGTTTCTTAATTAATCATGAGATTCATCTATAAAGTTAACTAATCTATCTAGTTGAGGATATATAATTTCTTGTCACAAAATATAAACGAACTCGATACGGAATTGCAGCGCCCTGTATAAATATAAACCCTAATAAGCATACACGTGTCGACCTGATGACTTATTTTGACTCATAATCAATTCAAATCAAGCTCTATGAAAACATGCATTATTGCCTCAAATTACACTCGCTAAATCCTTTTATCACCCCTACTCGTCGATGCAAACTAACCCATGGAGGGAAAGATACAACCAACAACAAGACATCTCATCCAGGGAAATCCTTTTAGACACACGGAAATGAAGCTACCCTAAAACACAAAGGAAGCTAGCTCTAAAAGAAATATCATCAAACATCAGACTTTCTGCACAACTCTACGAATAACCCAGTTTGCAGTTCGTCAAACCGCCCTAAAACACATGAGAAAGCGGGGGTGACCATAAACACAACATGCTCGAGGGAGACCAAATCGAAATGAGAAAAAAAAAACGTGGTTTAAAGTTCAGTGACCAAATCGTCAGTGACTTCAAAATTTGGTGACCGCCGCTGCAAACTGCCCCTATCAAATCAATTATAGATGAGAGAGAGAAGGAAGGAAGGCACCACCGCCGACGAGAACGTACCGTAATTCTTGACGGTGTAGTAAGGGAAGGGGAAGACACGGAGGGCGGCGTCGTCGGCGACGTCCAACTCCCTCGCCTGAGCTTCCTTCAGCATCTGTAGGGCTTCATTCAGATCTCCCTTCAGAAACCGGTACGGGCGGCCGTCGAAGCCTTGGCTCCTCAGGTGCGCCTCCAGCCGCTTGGGCTTGATCCACAGCCAGTTCACCACCCTCCACAGCCACGCCGTCACGGCCACCGCCGCCACCGCCAAAACCACCGACGTTTTGCTGTAAGTTTCCATTTTAGAGTAGAGTGTTACTGCGTTTTTCAAGGGTAAGGATATTATATAATATATATATAGACGCCATGGTTTGGATATTTTTATAAAGGCAAGGCCACCCGACCAAACTAAGCCTGTGGTGACAGATTTCCTTACGTCATTTCCTTGCTTGGATAGCCTTAGAAGTTAGAATTGTCGCTGGTACTTTTTCCCGCCGCTGTTTTCTATAGTAATCCTCTTTTTATTTTAAGGGGAAAAAAAGTTCAGATTGTACACCTGAAAAAATCACGCCAAGTTAGGAAGCTGAGCCATCATTTAAGGAGAAAAAATCGCTGCCAGCGACACCCCGACTACCAGTCGTAGTAGGGGTGGGCAAACGGTTCGGATGAGAAAAAATCGCTGTCAGCGAGACCCCGACTACTAGTCGTAGTAGGAGTGGGCAAACGGTTCGGTAAATCCGAACCGAACCGAAACCGAATTAAATCGAACCGAAATCGAAAGGAAAATATGGATAGTATGGAAATCAGGGTTCTTTCAACCAAACCGAATTTCCGACCGAAAAAACGAAATACTATAATTGCAAGCTCCAAATGGTAGATTTTTATGTTTGTAGTTGTTTTTAGACTTAAATATTTGAAATGTTTTATGACTTATGTGTTGAAAAGTTTGATTTTATTATTGATGATGCATATAATTGATATTTATTGTTTATATTAGGGGTGAAAAAATAATTTAAAAGTGAGAAAATACAAGTAGCTTCACAAATTCGGTTTTGGGTGAAAAATCGAACCGAATCGAATTATAATTCGATTTAAACCGACCAAACCGAATTATAATTCGATTCGAATTCGATTTGAGGTTTGAGAGAATTCGGGGACCGGGTATTCATAATTTCGGTTTGGTTGAAACCGAACCGACCAAATGCCCACCCTTAAGTCGTAGCTGCTGATAATCCGATTGAAGTCACAACAACAAAATTAATCAAGGAAAAAAGAGAGGAAAGGATGAGTTTGAGACGGTGGTTATGGATATCTGGCAGTGTGTAGAGCCACGTGCTGGTGAACAATGTGTTTAATTTCCACACACCCATTCTCGAACCGGACAGTTGGACCATTATTATGTTTGTAAATTGATGGGTGGTCGGCATAAAAACGTATAATAATTAATGGTCATTAACAAGAGTACCAATAGGGATTAGGGACCCATTGTTCCCATCATATATATTGTACCTCCTCTAGCTAGGGATGTTTGGATTAATGGATTCACTTTGTGTTGTTGACCCGTATCTTGTTGAGATACTAGCTATTCGAGATGGTATGTTTATTGGGTTCAGTCACTTTTCAATATTGTGTGAAGTTTGAGAGCAATTCGATAATTTATTTGTGAGTGAAGTCAGATGCAAATTAGTAGTTTAAATTTAGGATTAGAATTTAAAACAGCCCATAAGACTGTCATCTAAATTGTTCATGGAGTGGGGAACAAAGTCGTTTTTATATCTTATTTAAAGTTATTTTTCATTTAGTTTTCGATTATGAGAGGTTATAGATTCAATTTGAGATTATTTTGTATTTATGTTGACGTATCCATAAGGTTTAACTGTTAATTCGTTGAAAGAAAATTAAAAGTATTTTTTAGACTATATATTTTCAATAGAAAATGGCAATTCGGAAAAATAACTCGAATTCTGTGATGGTACCCCTTTGGAATCTGCCAAAAATGGACTCGAAATAAATTCGCACAAATCGGCACTTAATAGACTTGATCATCGTTGAAGAATAGACTCAGGCCGAATCCGTGATCTGTAGCCTTCAAAATCCATGGAAAATTGTCTTTCATCGCCCAAAAATTTATGAAAATGCCATCCGAAAATAAATTCGCCCAAATCGGTGCTTAATGGATTTATCATCCGTGGAGAATAGGATCAATAGACTTCATTATCGGTGGAGAATAAGCTCGGCCTGATTCCGTGATCTGCAGCCTCGAGAATCGAAAGAAAATGGCATTTCGGAAAAATCGCCCGAAATCTGTGATGGTACCCCCTTTCGAATCTGCTAAAAAGGGACCCGGAATAAATCCGGCCAAATTGGCACTTAATGGACTTAATCATCGTTGAAGAATAGCCTCATGCCGAATCCATGATCTGTAGCCTTCAAAATCCAAAGAAAATTGTATTTCGTCACCCAAAAAATTACGAAAATGTCATCCGAAAATAAATTGGTCCAAATCGGTGCTTAATGGACTTATCATCCGTGGAGAATAGGATCAATAGACTTCATTATCGATGGAGAAAATGCTCGGCCTGATTCCGTGATCTACAACCTCCAGAATCGTAAGAACATGGCATTTCGGAAAAATCGCCCGAAATCTGTGATGGTACCCCTTTGGAATCTGCCAAAAATGGACCCGGAATAAATTCGCCCAAATCGCCACTTAATGGACTAAATCATCGTTGAAGAATAGCCTCAGGCTGAAACCGTGATCTATAGCCTTCAAAATCCAAAGAAAATTGTATTTCGTTGACCAAAAAATTACGAAAATGCCATCCAAAAATAAATTGGCCCAAATCGGTGCTTAATGGACTTATCATCCGTGGTGAATAGGATCAATAGACTTCATTATCGATTGAGAATAGGCTTGGCCTGATTCCGTGATCTACAACCTCCAGAATCGAAAGAAAATGACATTTCGGAAAAATCGCCCGAAATCTGTGATGGTACCCCTTTGGAATCTGCAAAAAATGGACACGGAATAAATTCGCCCAAACCGACACTTAATAGTCTTAATCATCGTTGGAGAATAGCCTCAGGCTGAATCTGTGATCTGTAGCCTACAAAATCCATGGAAAATTACTATTTGTCGCCCAAAAAATTACGAAAATGTCATCCGAAAATAAATTGGCTCAAATCGGTGCTTAATGGACTTATCATCAGTGGAGAATAGGATCAATACACTTCATTATCGATGGAGAATAGTCACTGCCTGATTCCGTGATCTACAGCCTCAAGAATCGAAAGATTTCGGAAAAATCACCCGAAATCTGTGATGGTACCCCTTTGAAATCTGCAAAAAATGGACCCGGAATAAATTCGCCCAAATCGGCACTTAATGGACTTAATCATCGTTGTAGAATAGCCTCAAGCTGAATCTGTGATCTGTAGCCTTCAAAATCCATGGAAAATTGCCTTTTGTCGCCCAAAAATTTACGAAAATGCCATCCGAAAATAAATTGGCCCAAATCGGTGCTTAATGGACTTATCATCCGTGGAGAATAGTATCAATAGACTTCATTATCAGTGGAGAATAGGCTTGGCCTGATTCCGTGATCTACAACCTCCAGAATCTAAAGAAAATGGCATTTCGGAAAAATCTCTCGAAATCTGTGATGGTACCCCTTTGGAATTTGCCAAAAATGGACCCGGAATAAATTCGCCCAAATCAGCACTTAATGGACTTAATCATCGTTGAAGAATAGCCTCAGGCCAAATTAGCCTCAGGCCGAATCCGTGATCTGTAGCCTTCAAAATCCAAAGAAAAATGTATTTCGTCGCCCAAAAAATTACGAAAATGTTATCCGAAAATAAATTGGCCCAAATCGGTGCTTAATGGACTTATCATCCGTGGAGAATGGGATCGATAGACTTCATTATCGATGGAGAATAGGCTCGGCATGATACCGTGATCTATAGCCTCCAGAATCGAAAGAAAATGGCATTTCGGAAAAATTGCCCGAAATCTGTGATGGTACCCCTTTGGAATTTGCCAAAAATGGACTCGGAATAAATTCGCCCAAATTGGCAATTAATGGACTTGACCATCTTTGAAGAATAGCCTCAGGCCAAATCCGTAATCTGTAGCCTTCAAAATCCAAAGAAAATTGTATTTCGTCGAACAAAAAATTACGAAAATGCCATCCGAAAATAAATTGGCCCAAATCGGTGCTTAATGGACTTATCATCCGTGGAGAATAGGATCAATAGACTTCATTATCGATGGAGAATAGGCAAGGCCTGATTCCGTGATCTACAACCTCCAGAATCGAAAGAAAATGGCATTTCGGAAAAATCGCCCGAAATCTGTGATGGTACCCCTTTGGAATATGCAAAAAATGGACTCGGAATAAATTCTACCAAATCGTCACTTAATGGACTTAATCATCGTTGTAGAATATCCTCAGGCTGAATCTGTGATCTGTAGCCTTCAAAAGCTATGGAAAATTGCCTCGGTCGCCCAAAAAATTACCAAAATGCCATCCGAAAATAAATTGGGCCAAATTGGTGCTTAATGGACTTATCATCCGTGGAGAATAGGATCAATAGACTTCATTATCGATGGAGAATAGGCTTGGCCTGATTCCGTGATCTATAGCCTCCAGAATCTAAAGAAAATTGCATTTCGGAAAAATCGCCCGAAATCTGTGATGGTACCCCTTTGGAATCTGCCAAAAATGGACCCGGAATAAATCCGCCCAAATCAGCACTTAATGGACTTAATCATCGTTGAAGAATAGCCACAGGCTGAATCCGTGATCTGTAGCCTTCAAAATCCATGAAAATTGCCTTTCTTCGCCCCAAAAATTACGAAAATACCATCCGAAAATAAATTGGACCAAATCGGTGCTTAATGGACTTATCATCCGTGGAGAATAGGATCAATAGACTTCATTAGCTGTGGAGAATATGCTCGGCCTGATCCCGTGATCTAAAACCTCCAGAATCGTAAGAACATGGCATTTCGGAAAAATCGCCTGAAATCTGTGCTAGTACCCCCTTTGGAATCTGCCAAAAATGGAACCGAAATAAATTCGCCCAAATCGGCACTAAATGGACTTAATCATCGTTGAAGAATAGCTTGAGGCTAAATCCGTGATCTGTAGCCTTCAAAATCCATGGAAAATTGCCTTTCTTCGCCCACAAAATTCGAAAATACCATCCGAAAATAAATTGGCCCAAATCGGTGCTTAATGGACTTATCATCCGTGGAGAATAGGATCAATAGACTTCATTATAGATGGAGAATAGGCTCGGCCTAATTCCGTGATCTACAGCCTCCAGAATCAAAAGAAAATGGCATTTCGGAAAAATCGCCCGAAATCTATGATGGTACTCCTTTTGGAATCTGCCAAAAATGGACCCGGAATAAATTCGCCCAAATCGGCACTTAATGGACTTAATCAATGTTGAAGAATAGCCTCAGGCTGAATCCGTGATCTGTAGCTTTCAAAATCCATGGAAAATTGCCTTTCTTCGCCCAAAAAATTACGAAAATACCATCCGAAAATAAATTGGACCAAATCGGTGCTTAATGGACTTATCATCCGTGGAGAATAGGATCAATAGACTTCATTATCGATGGAGAATATGCTCGGCCTGATTCCGTGATCTACAACCTCCAGAATCGTAAGAACATGGCATTTTGGAAAAATCGCCCGAAATCTGTGATGGTACCCCTTTGGAATCTGCCAAAAATGGACCCGGAATAAATTCGCCCAAATCGCCACTTAATGGACTAAATCATCGTTGAAGAATAGCCTCAGGTTGAATCTGTGATCTGTAGCCTTCAAAATCCAAAGAAAATTGTATTTCGTCGACCAAAAAATTACAAAAATGCCATCCGAAAATAGATTGGCACAAATCGGTGCTTAATGGACTTATCATTCGTGGTGAATAAGATCAATAGCTTCATTATCGATGGAGAATAGGCTTGGCCTAATTCCGTGATCTACAGCCTCCAGAATCGAAAGAAAATGGCATTTCCGAAAAATCGCCTGAAATCTGTGATGGTACCCCTTTGGAATCTGCCAAAAATGGACCCGGAATAAATTCGCCCAAATCGGCACTTAATGTACTTAATCATCGTTGAAGAATATCCTCATGCTGAATCCTTGATTTGTAGCCTTCAAAATCCATGGAAAATTGACTTTCTTCGCCCAAAAAATTACGAAAATACCATCCAAAAATAAATTGGCCCAAATTGGTGCTTAATGGACTTATCATCCGTGGAGAATAGGATCAATAGACTTCGTTATCGATGGAGAATAGGCTTGGCCTGATTCCGTGATCTATAGCCTCCAGAATCTAAAGAAAATTGCATTTCGGAAAAATCGCCCGAAATCTGTGATGGTACCCCTTTGGAATCTGCCAATAATGGACCCGGAATAAATCCGCCCAAATCAGCACTTAATGGACTTAATCATCGTTGAAGAATAGCCACAGGCTGAATCCGTGATCTGTAGCCTTGAAAATCCATGAAAATTGCCTTTCTTCGCCCCAAAAATTACGAAAATACCATCCGAAAATAAATTGGACCAAATCGGTGCTTAATGGACTTAATCATCGTTCAAGAATAGCCTCAGTCTTATTCCGTGATCTGTAGCCTTCATAATCCATGGAAAATTGCCTTTCTTCGCCCAAAAAATTATGAAAATACCATCTGAAATTAAATTGGCCCAAATCGGTGCTTAATGGACTTATCATCCGTGGAGAATAGGATCAATAGACTTCATTATTGATGGAGAATAGGCTCGACCGTATTCAGTGATCTTTAGGTTCCAGAATCGAAAGAAAATGGCATTTCGGAAAAATCGCCCAAAATCTCTGATGGTACCCCTTTGGAATCTGCCAAAAATGGACCCGGAATAAATTCGCCCAAACCGGCACTTAATGGACTTAATCATCGTTGAAGAATAGCCTCAGGGCGAATCCGTGATCTGTAGCCTTCAAAATCCAAAGAAAATTGTATTTCGCCGCCGAAAATAGATTGGCCCAAATCGGTGCTTAATGGACTTATCATTCGTGGTGAATAAGATCAATAGCTTCATTATCGATGGAGAATAGGCTTGGCCTAATTCCGTGATCTACAGCCTCCAGAATCGAAAGAAAATGGCATTTCCGAAAAATCGCCTGAAATCGGTGATGGTACCCCTTTGGAATCTGCCAAAAATGGACCCGGAATAAATTCGCCCAAATCGGCACTTAATGTACTTAATCATCGTTGAAGAATATCCTCATGCTGAATCCTTGATTTGTAGCCTTCAAAATCCATGGAAAATTGACTTTCTTCGCCCAAAAAATTACGAAAATACCATCCAAAAATAAATTGGCCCAAATTGGTGCTTAATGGACTTATCATCCGTGGAGAATATAATCAATAGACTTCGTTATCGATGGAGAATAGGCTCGGCCTGATTCCGTGATCTACAGCCTCTAGAATCGAAAGAAAATGGCATTTCGGTAAAATCGCCTGAAATCTGTGATGGTACCCCTTTGGAATCTGCCAAAAATGGACCCAGAATAAATTCGCCCAAATCGACACTTAATGGACTTAATCATCGTTGAAGAATAGCCTCAGGCTGAATCCGTGATCTGTAGCCTTCAAAATCCAAAGAAAATTGTATTTCGTCGTCCAAAAAATTACAAAAATGCCATCCGAAAATAAACTGGCCCAAATCGGTGCTTAATGGACTTATCATCGGTGTAGAATAGGATCAATGGACTTCATTATCGATGGAGAATAGGCTCGGCCTGATTCTGTGATCTACAGCCTCCAAAATCGAAAGAAAATGACATTTCGGAAAAATCGCCCGAAATCTGTGATGGTACCCCTTTGGAATCTGCCAAAAATGGACCCGGAATAAATTCTCCCAAATCGGCACTTAATGTACTTAATCATCCTTGAAGAATAGCATCAGACTGAATCCGTGATTTGTAGCCTTCAAAATCCATGGAAAATTGCCTTTCTTCGCCCAAAAAATTACGAAAATACCATCCAAAAATAAATTGGCCCAAATTGGTGCTTAATGGACTTATCATCCGTGGAGAATAGGATCAATAGACTTCGTTATCGATGGAGAATAGGCTCGGCCTGATTCCGTGATCTACAGCCTCCAGAATCGAAAGAAAATGGCATTTCGGTATAATCGCCAGAAATCTGTGACGGTACCCCTTTGGAATCTGCCATAAATGGACCCAGAATAAATTCGCCCAAATCGACACTTAATGGACTTAATCATCGTTGAAGAATAGCCTCAGGCTGAATCCGTGATCTGTAGCCTTCAAAATCCAAAGAAAATTGTATTTCGTAGTCCAAAAAATTACAAAAATGCCATCCGAAAATAAACTGGCCCAAATCGGTGCTTAATGGACTTATCATCGGTGTAGAATAGGATCAACAGACTTCGTTATCGATCGAGAATAGGCTCGGCCTGATTCCGTGATCTACAACCTCCAGAATCGAAAGAAAATGGCATTTCGGAAAAATCGCCCAAAATATGTGATGGTACCCCTTTGGAATCTGCCAAAAATGGACCTGGAATAAATTCGCCAAAATCGGCACTTAATGGATTTAATAATCATTGAAGAATAGACTCAGGCCGAATCCGGGATCAGTAGCCTTCAAAATCCATAGAAAATTGCCTTTCCCCGCCCAAAAAATTACGAAAATACCATCCGAAATAAAATTGGCCCAAATCGATGCTTAATGGACTTATCATCCGTGGAGAATAGGATCAATAGACTTCATTATTGATGGAGAATAGGCTCGGCCAGATTCCGTGATCTACAGCCTCCAGAATCGAAAGAAAATGGCATTTCAGAAAAATCGTCCGAAATCTGTGATGGTACCCCTTTGGAATCTACCAAAAATGGACCCGGAATAAATTAGCCCAAATCGGCACTTGATGGATTTAATCATCGTTGAGGAATATTCTCAGGCCGAATACGTGATCTGTAGCCTTCAAAATCCAAAGAAAATTGTATTTCTTTGCCCAAAAAATAACGAAAATGCCATCCGAAAATAAATTGGCCCAAAACGGTGCTTAATGGACTTATCATCCGTGGAGAATAGGATCAATAAACTTCATATCGATGGAGAATAGGCTCTGCCTGATTCTGTGATCAACAACCTCCAGAATAGAAAGAAAATGACATTTCAGAAAAATCACCCGAAATATGTGGTTGTACCCCCTTTGGAATCTGCCAAAAATGGACCCAGAATAAATTCGCCCAAATCGGCACTAAATGGACTTAATCATCGTTCAAGAATAGCCTCAGTCTGAATCCGTGATCTGTAGCCTTCATAATCCATGGAAAATTGCCTTTCTTCGCCCAAAAAATTATGAAAATACCATCCGAAATTAAATTGGCCCAAATCGGTGCTTAATGGACTTATCATCCGTGGAGAATAGTATCAATAGACTTCATTATCAGTGGAGAATAGGCTCGGCCTGATTCCGTGATCTACAACCTCCAGAATCTAAAGAAAATGGCATTTCGGAAAATATCCCGAAATCTGTGATGGTACCCCTTTGGAATTTGCCAAAAATGGACCCGGAATAAATTCGCCCAAATCAGCACTTAATGGACTTAATCATCGTTGAAGAATAGCCTCAGGCCAAATTAGCCTCAGGCCGAATCCGTGATCTGTAGCCTTCAAAATCCAAAGAAAAATGTATTTCGTCGCCCAAAAAATTACGAAAATGTTATCCGAAAATAAATTGGCCCAAATCGGTGCTTAATGGACTTATCATCCGTGGAGAATGGGATCGATAGACTTCATTATCGATGGAGAATAGGCTCGGCCTGATACCGTGATCTATAGCCTCCAGAATCGAAAGAAAATGGTATTTCGGAAAAATCGCCCGAAATCTGTGATGGTACCCCTTTGGAATTTGCCAAAAATGGACTCGGAATAAATTCGCCCAAATTGGCAATTAATGGACTTGACCATCTTTGAAGAATAGCCTCAGGCCAAATCCGTAATCTGTAGCCTTCAAAATCCAAAGAAAATTGTATTTCGTCGAACAAAAAATTACGAAAATGCCATTCGAAAATAAATTGGCCCAAATCGGTGCTTAATGGACTTATCATCCGTGGAGAATAGGATCAATAGACTTCATTATCGATGGAGAATAGGCAAGGCCTGATTCCGTGATCTACAACCTCCAGAATCGAAAGAAAATGGCATTTCGGAAAAATCGCCCGAAATCTGTGATGGTACCCCTTTGGAATATGCAAAAAATGGACTCGGAATAAATTCTACCAAATCGTCACTTAATGGACTTAATCATCGTTGTAGAATATCCTCAGGCTGAATCTGTGATATGTAGCCTTCAAAAGCTATGGAAAATTGCCTTGGTCGCCCAAAAAATTACCAAAATGCCATCCGAAAATAAATTGGGCCAAATTGGTGCTTAATGGACTTATCATCCGTGGAGAATAGGATCAATAGACTTCATTATCGATGGAGAATAGGCTTGGCCTGATTCCGTGATCTATAGCCTCCAGAATCTAAAGAAAATTGCATTTCGGAAAAATCGCCCGAAATCTGTGATGGTACCCCTTTGGAATCTGCCAATAATGGACCCGGAATAAATCCGCCCAAATCAGCACTTAATGGACTTAATCATCGTTGAAGAATAGCCACAGGCTGAATCCGTGATCTGTAGCCTTGAAAATCCATGAAAATTGCCTTTCTTCGCCCCAAAAATTACGAAAATACCATCCGAAAATAAATTGGACCAAATCGGTGCTTAATGGACTTAATCATCGTTCAAGAATAGCCTCAGTCTGATTCCGTGATCTGTAGCCTTCATAATCCATGGAAAATTGCCTTTCTTCGCCCAAAAAATTATGAAAATACCATCTGAAATTAAATTGGCCCAAATCGGTGCTTAATGGACTTATCATCCGTGGAGAATAGGATCAATAGACTTCATTATTGATGGAGAATAGGCTCGACCGTATTCAGTGATCTTTAGCTTCCAGAATCGAAAGAAAATGGCATTTCGGAAAAATCGCCCAAAATCTCTGATGGTACCCCTTTGGAATCTGCCAAAAATGGACCCGGAATAAATTCGCCCAAACCGGCACTTAATGGACTTAATCATCGTTGAAGAATAGCCTCAGGGCGAATCCGTGATCTGTAGCCTTCAAAATCCAAAGAAAATTGTATTTCGCCGCCCAAAAAATTATGAAAATGCCATCCGAAAATAAATTGGCCCAAAACGCTGCTTAATGGACTTATCATCCTTGGAGAATAGGATCAATAGACTTCATTATCGATGGAGAATAGGCTCGGCCTGATTCTGTGATCTACAGCCTCCAGAATCGAAAGAAAATGGCATTTAGGAAAAATCGCCTGAAATCTGTGATGGTACCCCTTTGGAATCTGCCCAAAATGGACCCAGAATAAATTCGAACAAATCGGCACTTAATGGACTTAATCATCGTTGAAGAATAGCCTCAGGCTGAATCCGTGATATGTAGCCTTCAAAATACAATGAAAATTGCCTTTCTTCGCCCAAAAAATAATGAAAATACCATCCGAAAATAAATTGGCCCAAATCGGTGCTTAATGGACTTATCATTCGTGGAGAATAGGATCAATAGACTTCATTATTGATGGAGAATAGGCTCGGCTGTATTCCGTGATCTACAGCCTCCAGAATCTAAAGAAAATGGCATTTCGGAAAAATCGCCTGAAATCTGTGATGGTACCCCTTTGGAATCTGCCAAAAATGAACGCGGAGTAAATTCGGCCAAACCGGCACTTAATGGACTTAATCATCGTTGAAGAATAGCCTCAGGCTGAATCCGTGATCTTTAGCCTTCAAAATCCATGGAAAATTGCCTTTATTCGCCCAAAAAATTACGAAAATATCACCCGAAAAAAATTGGCCCAAATCGGTGTTGACTGGACTTATCATCCGTGGAGAATAGGATCAATAGACTTCATTATCGATGGAGAATAGGCTGGGCCTGATTTCGTGATCTACAGCCTCCAGAATGAAAGAAAATGGCATTTCGGAAAAATCGGCCGAAATCTGTGATGGTACCCCTTTGGAATATGCCAAAAATAGACCCGGAATAAGTTCGACCTAATCGGCACTTAATGGACTTAATCATCGTTGAAGAATAGCCTCAAGCTGAATCCGTGATATGTAGCCTTCAAAATCCAGGTAAAATTGCCTTTCTTCTCCCAAAAAATTACGAAAATATCATCCGAAAATAAATTGGCCCAAATCGGTGCTTAATGGACTTATCATCCGTGGAGAATAGGATCAATAGACTTCATTATCGATGGATAATAGGCTCGGCCTTATTTCGTGATCTACAGCCTCCAGAATCGAAAGAAAATGGCATTTCGGAAAAATCGCCCGAAATCTATGATGGTACACCTTTGGAATCTGCCAAAAATGGACCCAGAATAAATTCGCACAAATCGGCACTTAATTGAATTAATCGTCGTTGAAGAATATCCTCAGGCCGAATCCATGATGTGTAGCCTTCAAAATCCAACGAAATTTGTATTTCGTCGGCCAAAAAATTACGAAAATGCCATTCGAAAAAAATTGGCCCAAATCGGTGCTTAATGGACTTATCATCCGTGGAGAATAGGATCAATAGACTTCATTATCGATGGAGAATTGGCTCGTCCTGATTCCGTGATCTACAGCCTCCAGAATCGAAAGAAAATGGCATTTCGGAAAAATCGCCCGAAATCTGTGATGGTTCCCCTTTGGAATCTGCCAAAAATGGACCCGGAATAAATTCGCCCAAATCTGAACTTAATGGACTTAATCATCGTTGAAGAATAGCCTCAGGATGAATCCGTGATCTTTAGCCTTCAAAATCCATGGAAAATTGCCTTTCTTCGCCCAAAAAATTACGAAAATGCCATCCCAAAATAAATTGGCCAAATCGGTGCTTAATGGATTTATCATCCATGGAGAATAGGATCAATAGACTTCATTATCGATGGAGAATAGGCTCGGCCTGATTCGGTGATCTACAGCCTCCAGAATCGGAAGAAAATGGCATTTTGAAAAATCGCCCAAAATCTGTGATGGTACCCCTTTGGAGTCTGCCAAAAAAGGACCCGGAATAAATTCGCCCATATCGGCACTTAATGAACATAATCATTGTTGAAGAATAGCCTTAGGCAGAATCCGTGATCTGTAGCCTTCAAAATCCATGGAAAATTGCCTTTCTACGCCCTAAAAATTACGAAAATACCATCCAAAAATAAATTGGCCCAATTCGATGCTTAATGGACTTATCATCCGTGGAGAATAGGACCAATAGACTTCATTATCGATGGAGAATAGGCTCAGCCCGATTTCGTGATCTACAGCCTCCAGAATCGAAAGAAAATGGCATTTCGGAAAAATCGCCCGAAATCTGTGATGGTACCCCTTTGGAATCTGCCAAAAATGGACCCGGAATAAATTCGCCCAATTCTGAACTTAATGGACTTAATCATCGTTGAAGAATAGCCTCAGGCTGAATCCGTGATCTGTAGGCTTCAAAATCCATGGAAAATTGCCTTTCTTCGCCCAAAAAATTACGAAAATACCATCCGAAAATAAATTGGCCCAAATCGTTTCTTAATGGACTTATCATCCGTGGAGAATAGGATCAATAGACTTCATTATCGATAGAGAATAGGCTCGGCCTGATTCCGTGATCTTCAGCCTCCAGAATCGAAAGAAAATGGCATTTCGGAAAAATCGCCCGAAATCTGTGATGGTAACCCCTTTGGAATCTGCCAAAAAAGGACCCGGAATAAATTTGCCCCAATCGGCACTTAATGAACATAATCATCATTGAAGAATAGCCTTAGGCTGAATCCGTGATATGTAGCCTTCAAAATCCATGGAAATTTTCCTTTCTTCGCCCAAAAAATTACGAAAATACCATCCAAAATTAAATATGCCCAAATCGGTGCTTAATAGACTTATCATCCGTGGAGAATAGGATCAATAGACTTCATTATCGATGGAGAACAGGCTTAGCCTGATTCCGGGATCTACAGCCTCCAGAATCGAAATAAAATGGCATTTCGTTAAAATCGCACGGAAATCTGTGATGGTACCCCTTTGGAATCTGCTAAAAATACCCGGAATAAATTCACCCAAATCGGCACATAATGAACTTAATCATCGTTGAAGAATAGTCTCAGGCCGAATTCGTGATCTGTAGCCTTCAAAATCCAAAGAAAATTGTATTTCGCCGCCAAAAAATTACGAAAATGCCATCCACAAATAAATTGGCCGTCATCGGTGCTTAATGGACTTATCATCCGTGGAGAATAGGATCAATAGAATTCATTATCGATGGAGAATAGGCTCGGCCTAATTCCATGGTCTACAGCCTCAAGAATTGAAAGAAAATGGCATTTCGGAAAAATCGGCCGAAATATGTGATGTTACCCCTTTGGAATCTGCCAAAAATGGACGTGGAATAAATTCGTCCAAATCTGAACTTAATGGACTTAATCATCGTTGAAGAATAGCCTCAGGCTGAATCCGTGATCTGGCCTTCAAAATCCATGGAAAATTGCCTTTCTTCGCCCAAAAAATTACGAAAATACCATCCGAATATAAATTTGCCCAAATCGTTGCTTAATGGACTTATCATCCGTGGAGAATAGGATCAATAGACTTCATTATCGATAGAGAATAGGCTCGGCCTGATTCCGTGATCTACAGCCTCCAGAATCGAAAGAAAATGGCATTTCGTAAAAATCGCCCGAAACTGTGATGGTACCCCTTTGGAATCTGCCAAAAAAGGACCCAGAATAAATTAGCCCAAATCGTCACTTAATGAACATAATCATCGTTTAAGAATAGCTTCAGGCTGAATCCGTGATCTGTAGCCTTCAAAATCCATGGAAAACTGCCTTTCTTCGCCCAAAAAAATACGAAAATACCATCCAAAAATAAATTGGCCCAAATCGGTGCTTAATGGACTTATCATCCGTGGAGAATAGGATTAATAGACTTCATTATCGATGGAGACTAGGCTCGGCCTGATTCCGTGATCTAAAGCCTCCAGAATCGAAAGAAAATGGCATTTCGGAAAAATCGCCCGAAATCTGTGATGGTACCCCTTTGGAATCTGCCAAAAATAGACCCGGAATAAATTCAAATAAATCCGCACTTAATGGACTTAATCATCGTTGAAGAATAGCCTCAGGCTGAATCCGTGATATGTAGCCTTCAAAATACATTGAAAATTGCCTTTCTTCGCCCAAAAAATTATGAAAATACCATCCGAAAATAAATTGGCCCAAATTGGTGCTTAATGGACTTATTATTCGTGCAGAATAGGATCAATAGACTTCATTATTGATGGAGAATAGGCTAGGCTGTATTCCGTGATCTACAGCCTCCAGAATCTAAAGAAAATGGCATTTCGGAAAAATCGCCAGAAATCTGTGATGGTACCCCTTTGGAATCTGCCAAAAATGAACCCGGAGTAAATTTGGCCAAACCGGCACTTAATGGACTTAATCATCGTTGAAGAATAGCCTCAGGCTGAATCCGTGATCTGTAGCCTTCAAAATCCATGGAAAATTGCCTTTCTTCGCCCAAAAAATTACGAAAATATCATCCGAAAAAAATTGGCCCAAATCGGTGCTGATTGGACTTATCATCCGTGGAGAATAGGATCAATAGACTTTATTATCGATGGAGAATAGGATCGTCCTGATTCCGTGATCTCCAGCCTCCAGAATCGAAAGAAAATGGCATTTCGGAAAAATCCCCCGAAATCTGTGATGGTACCCCTTTGGAATCTGTCAAAAATGAACCCGGAATAAATTCGCCCAAATCGGCACTTAAGGGACTTAATCATCATTGAAGAATAGCCTCAGGCTGAATCTGTGATCTGTAGCCTTCAAAATCCATGGAAAATTGCCTTCCGAAAATAAATTGGCCCAAATCGGTGCTTAATGGACTTATCATCCGTGGAGAATAGGATCAATAGACTTCATTATCGATGGAGAATAGGCTCGACACGATTTCGTGATCTACAGCCTCCAGAATCGAAAGAAAATGGCATTTCAGAAAAACCGAAATCTCTGATGGTACCCCTTTGGAATCTGCCAAAAATGGACCCGGAATCAATTCACCCAAACTGGCACTTAATGGACTTAATCATTGTTGAAGAATAGACTCAGGCTGAATCCGTGATCTGTAGCCTTCAAAATCCAAAGAAAATTGTATTTCGTCGACCAAAAAATAACGAAAATGCCATCCGAAAATAAATTAGCCCAAATTGGTGCTTAATAGACTTATCATCCGTGGATAATAGGATCAAAAGACTTCATTATCGATGGAGAATAGGCTCGGTCTGATTCCGTGATCTACAGCCTCCAGAATCGAAAAAACGGCATTTCGGAAAAATCGCCCGAAATCTGTGATGGTACCCATTTGGAATCTGCCAAAAATGGACCCGAAATAAATTCAACCAATTCGGCACTTAATGGACTTAATCATCGTTGAAGAATAGCCACAGGCTGAATCCGTGATCTGTAGCTTTCAAAATCCATGGAAAATTGCCTATCTTCGCCCAAAAAATTACGAAAAATACCATCCGAAAATAAATTCGCCCAAATCGGTGCTTAATGGACTTATCATTCGTGGAGAATATGATCAATAGACTTCATTATCGATGAAGAATAGGCTCGGCCTGATTTCGTGATCTACAGCCTCCAGAATCGAAAGAAAATGGTATTTCGGAAAAATCGGCAGAAATCTGTGATGTCATCCCTTTGGAATCTGCCAAAAATGGACCCGGAATTAATTTGCCCAAATCGGCACTTAATGGACTTAATCATCGTTGAAGAATAGCCTCAGGCTGAATCCGTGATATGTAGCCTTCAAAATCCATGGAAAATTGCCTTTCTTCGCACAAATTTTTTTGAAAATACCATCCGAAAATAAATTGGCCCAAATCGGTGCTTAATGGACTTATCATCCGTGGAGAATAGGATCAATAGACTTCATTATCGATGGAGAATAGGCTCGACTGATTCCGTGATCTACAACCTCCAGAATTGAAAGAAAATGACATTTCGGAAAAATCGTCCGAAATCTGTGATGGTACCACTCTGGAAAATATGTCAAAAATGGACCCGGAATAAATTCGCCCAAATCGGCACTTAAATGACTTAGTCATCGTTGAAGAATAGCCTCAGGCTGAATCCGTGATATGTAGCCTTCAAAATCCATGGAAAATTAGCTTTCTTCGCCCAAAAAATTACGAAAATACCATCCGAAAATAAATTGGCCCAAATCGGTGCTTAATGGACTTATCTCCGTGGAGAATAGGATCAATAGACTTCATTATCGATGGAGAATTGGCTCGGCATGATTCCGTGATCTACAGCCTCCAGAATCGAAAGAAAATGGCAATCGGAAAAATCGCCCGAAATTTGTGATGGTACCCTTCGGAATCTGCCAAAAATGGACCCGGAATAAATTCGCCCAAATCGGAACTTAATGAATTTAATCATCGTTGCAGAATAGCCTCAGGCCAAATCCGTGATCTGTAGCCTTCAAAATCAAAAGAAAATTGCCTTTCTTCGCCTAAAAAATTACGAAAATACCATCCGAAAATAAATTGGCCCAAATCGGTGCTTAATGGACTTATCATCCGTGGAGAATAGGATCAATAGACTTCATTATCGATGGAGAATAGGCTCGGCCCGATTTCGTATCTACAGCCTCTAGAATCGATAGAAAATGGCATTTCGGAAAAATCGCCCGGAATCTGTGATGGTACCCCTTTGGAATCTGCCAAAAATGGACACGGAATCAATTCACCCAAACTGGCACTTAATGGACTTAATCATCTTTGAAGAATAGCCTCAGGCTGAATCCGTGATCCGTAGCCTTCAAAATCCAAAGAAAATTGTATTTCGTCGCCCAAAAAATAACGAAAATGTCATCCGAAAATCAATTAGCCCAAATTGGTGCTTAATAGACATATCACCCGTGGAGAATAGGATCAATAGACTTCATTATCGAAGGAGAATAGGCTCGGCCTGATTCCGTGATCTACAGCCTCCAGATAAAAATGGCATTTCGGAAAAATCGCCTGAAATCTATGGTGGTACCCCTTTGGAATCTGCCAAATATGGACCGTGAATAAATTCGCCCAAATCAGCACTTAATGGACTTAATCATCGTTGAAGAATAGCCTCAGGCTGAATCCGTGAACTGTAACTTTCAAAATCCATGGAAAATTGCCTTTCTTCGCCCAAAAAATTACGAAAAATACCATCCGAAAATAAATTGGCCCAAATCGGTGCTTAATGGACTTATCATTCATGGAGAATAGGATCAATAGACTTCATTATCGATGGAGAATAGGCTCGGCCTGATTTCGTGATCTACAGCCTCCAAAATCGAAAGAAAATGGCATTTCGGGAAAATCGCTGGAAATTTGTGATGGTACCCCTTTGGAATCTGCCAAAAATGGACCCGGAATAAATTCGCCCAAATCGGCACTTAATGGACTTAATCATCGTTGAAGAATAGCCTCAGGCCGAATCCGTGATCTGTAGCCTTCAAAATCCATAGAAAATTGCTTTTCTTCGCCCAAAAAATTACGCTAATACCATCAGAAAATAAATTGGCCCAAATTGATGCTTAATGGACTTATCATCCGTGGAGAATAGGATCAATAGACTTCATTATCGATGGAGAATAGGCTCGGCCTGATTCCATGATCTACAGCATCCAGAATCGAAAGAAAATGGCATTTCGGAAAAATCGCACGAAATCTGTGATGGTACCCCTTTGGAATCTGCCAAAAATGGACCCGGAATAAATTCGCCCAAATCGGCACTTAATGGACTTAATCATCGTTGAAGTATAGCCTCAGGCCGAATCCGTGATCTGTAGCCTTCAAAATCCATAGAAAATTGCTTTTCTTCGCCCAAAAAATTACGCTAATACCATCAGAAAATAAATTGGCCCAAATTGATGCTTAATGGACTTATCATCCGTGGAGAATAGGATCAATAGACTTCATTATCGATGGTGAATAGGCTGGGTCTGATTCCGTGATCTACAGTCACCAAAATCGAAAGAAAATGGCATTTCGGAAAAATCGCCCGAAATCTGTGATAGTACCCCTTTGGAATCTGCCAAAAATGGACTCGGAATAAATTCGCCCAAATCGGCACTTAATGGACTCAATCATCGTTGAAGTATAGCCTCAGACTGAATCCGTGATCTGTAGCCTTGAAAATCCAAAGAAAATTGTATTTCGTCGACCAAAAAATTACGAAAATGCCATCCGAAAATAAATTGGCCCAAATCGGTGCTTAATGGACTTATCATCCGTGGAGAATAGGATTAATAGACTTCATTATCGATGGAGAATAGGCTCGGCCTGATTCCGTGATCTACAGCCTCCATAATCGAAAGAAAATGGCATTTTGGAAAAATCGCCCGAAATCTGTGATGGTACCCTTTTGGAATCTGCCCAAAATGGACCCGGAATAAATTCGCCCAAATCGGCACTTAATGGACTTAATCATCGTTGAAGAATAGCCTCAGACTGAATCCGTGATCTGTAGCCTTCAAAATTCATGGAAAATTGCCTTTCTTCGCCCAAAAAATTACGAAAATGCCATCCGAAAATAAATTGGCCCAAATCTGTGCTTAATGGACTAATCATCGGTGGAGTATAGGATTAATAGATTTAATTATCGATGGAGAATAGGCTCGGCCTGATTCCGTGATCTACAACATCCAGAATCGAAAGAAAATGGCATTTCGGAAAAATCGCTTGAAATCTGTGATGGTACCCCTTTGGAATCTGCCAAAAATGGACCCGGAATAAATTCGCCCAAATCGTCACTTAATGGACTCAATCATCGTTGAAGAATAGCCTCAGGCCGAATCCGTGATCTGTAGCCTTCAAAATCCATGGAAAATTGCCTTTCTTCGCCAAAAAATTACGAAAATGCCATCCGAATATAAATTGGCACAAATCGGTGCTTAATGGACTAATCATCCGTGGAGAATAGGATCAATAGACTTCATTATCGATGGAGAATAGGCTCGGCCTGATTCCGGAATCTACAGCCTCCAGAATCGAAAGAAAATGGCATTTCGAAAAAATCAACCGAAATCTGTGATGGTACCCCTTTGGAATCTGCCAAAAATGGACCCGGAATAAATTCGCCCAAATCGGCACTTAATGGACTTAATCATCGTTGAAGAATAGCCTCAAGCCGAATACGTGATCTGTAGCCTTCAAAATCAAAAGAAAATTGTATTTCATAGCCCAAAAAATTACGAAAATGCCATCCGAAAATAAATTGGACCAAATCGGTGCTTAATGGACTTATCATCCGTGGAGAATAGGATCAATAGACTTCATTATCGATGGAGAATAGGCTCGGCCTAATTCCGTGATTTACAGCCTCCAGAATCTAAAGAAAATGGCATTCCGCAAAAATCGCCCGAAATCTGTGATGGTACCCCTTTGGAGTCTGCCAAAAATGGACCCGGAATAAATTTGCTCAAATCAGCACTTAATGGACTTAATCATCGTTGAAGAATAGCATCAGGCCGAATCCGTGATCTGTAGCCTTCAAAATCCATAGAAAATTGCCTTTCTTCGTCAAAAAATTTACGAAAATACCATCCGAAAATAAATTGGCCAAAATTGATGATTAATCGACTTATCATCCGTGGAGAATAGGATCAATAGACTTCATTATCGATGGAGAATAGGCTCGGCCTGATTCCGTGATCTACACCCTCGAGAATCGAAAGAAACTGGCATTTCGGAAGAATCGCCCAAAATATGTGATGGTACCCCTTTAGAATCTGCCAAAAATGGACTCGGAATAAATTCGCCCAAATCGGCACTTAATGGACTCAATCATCGTTGAAGTATAGCCTCAGGCTGAATCCGTGATCTATAGCCTTCAAAATCCAAAGATAATTGTATTTCGTCGACCAAAAAATTACGAAAATGCCATCCGAAAATAAATTGGCCCAAATCGGTGCTTAATGGACTTATCATCCGTGGAGAATAGGATCAATAGACTTCATTATCGATGGAGAATAGGCTCGGCCTGATTCCGTGATCTACAACCTCCAGAATCGAAAGAAAATGGCATTTTGGAAAAATCGCACGAAATCTGTGATGGTACCCTTTTGGAATCTGCCCAAAATGGACCCGGAATAAATTCGCCCAAATCGGCACTTAATGTACTTAATCATCGTTGAAGAATAGCCTCAGGCTGAATCCGTGATGTGTAGCCTTCAAAATCCATGGGAAATTGCCTTTCTTCGCCCAAAAAAATTACGAAAATACCATCCGGAAATAAATTGGTCCAAATCGGTGCTTAATGGACTTATCATCCGTGGAGAATAGGATCAATAGACTTCATTATCGATGGAGAATAGGCTCGGCCTGATTCCGTGATCCACAGCCTCCAGAATCGAAAGAAAATGACATTTCGAAAAAATCAACCGAAATCTGTGATGGTACCCCTTTGGAATCTGCCAAAAATGGACCCGGAATTAATTCGCCCAAATCGGCACTTAATGGACTTCATCATCGTTGAAGAATAGCCTCATGCCGAATCCGTGATCTGTAGCCTTCAAAATCCAAAGAAAATTGTATTTCGTCGCCCAAAAAATTACGAAAATGTCATCCGAAAATAAATTGGCCCAAATCGGTGCTTAATGGACTTATCATCGGTGGAGAATAGGATCAATAGACTTCATTATCGAAGGTGAATAGGCTCGGCCTGATTCCGTGATCTACAGCCTCCAAAATCGAAAGAAAATGGCATTTCGGAAAAATCGCCCGAAATCTGTGATGGTACCCACTTTGGAATTTACCAAAAATGGACCCGGAATAAATTCGCCCAAATCGGCACTTAATGGACTCAATCATCGTTGAAGAATAGCCTCAGGCCGAATCCGTGATCTGTAGCCATCAAAATCGAAAGAAAATTGTATTTCGTCGTCCAAAAAATTACGAAAATACCATCCGAAAATAAATTGGCCCAAATCGGTGCTTAATGGACTTATCATCCGTGGAGAATAGGATCAATAGACTTAATTATCAATGGAGAATAGGCTCTGCCTGATTCCGTGGGCTAAAGCCTCCAGAATCTAAAGAAAATGGCATTTCGGAAAAATCGCCCGAAATCTGTGATGGTAGCCCTTTGGAATCTGCCAAAAATGGACCCGGAATAAATTCGCCCAAATTGGCACTTAATGGACTCAATCATCGTTGAAGAATAGCCTCATGCCAAATCTGTGATCTGTAGCCTTCAAAATCCAAAGAAAATTGTATTTCGTCGCACAAAAAATTACGAAAATGCCATCCGAAAATAAATTGGCCCAAATCGGTGCTTAATGGACTTATCATCCGTGGAGAATTGGATCAGTAGACTTCATTGTCGATGGAGAATAGGCTCGGCCTGATTCCGTGATCTACAGCCTCCAGAATCGAAAGAAAATGGCATTTTGGAAAAATCGCCCGAAATCTGTGATGGTACCCTTTTGGAATCTGCCCAAAAACGACCCGGAATAAATTCGCCCAAATCGGCACTTAATGGACTTAATCATCGTTGAAGAATAGCCTCAGGCTGAATCCGTGATCTGTAGCCTTCAAAATCCATGGAAAATTGCCTTTCTTCGCCCCAAAAATTACGAAAATACCATCCGAAAATAAATTGGCCCAAATCGGTGCTTAATGGACTTATCATCCGTGGAGAATAGGATCAATAGACTTCATTATCGATGGAGAATAGGCTCGGCCTGATTCCGTGATCTACAGCCTCGAGAATCGAAAGAAAATGGCATTTCGAAAAAATCAACCGAAATCTGTGATGGAACCCCTTTGGAATCTGCCAAAAATAGACCCGGAATAAATTTGCCCAAATCGGCACTTAATGGATTCATCATCGTTGAAGAATAGCCTCAGGCCGAATCCGTGATCTGTAGCCTTCAAAATCCAAAGAAAATTATATTTCGTCGCCCAAAAAATTACGAAAATGTCATCCGAAAATAAATTGGCCCAAATCGGTGCTTAATGGACTTATCATCGGTGGAGAATAGGATCAATAGACTTCATTATCGATGGTGAATAGGCTCGGCCTGATTCCGTGATCTACAGCCTCCAAAATCGAAAGAAAATGGCATTTCGGAAAAATCGCCCGAAATCTGTGATGGTACCCACTTTGGAATCTACCAAAAATGGACCCGGAATAAATTCGACCAAATCGGCACTTAATGGACTCAATCATCGTTGAAGAATAGCCTCAGGCCGAATCCGTGATCTGTAGCCATCAAAATCGAAAGAAAATTGTATTTCGTCGCCCAAAAAATTACGAAAATACCATCCGAATATAAATTGGCCCAAATCGGTGCTTAATGGACTTATCATCCGTAGAGAATAGGATCAATAGACTTAATTATCGATGGAGAATAGGCTCGGCCGATTCCGTGGGCTAAAGCCTCCAGAATCTAAAGAAAATGGCATTTCGGAAAAATCGCCCGAAATCTGTGATGGTACCCTTTTGGAATCTGTCCAAAATGGACCCGGAATAAATTCGCCCAAATCGGCACTTAATGGACTTAATCATCGTTGAAGAATAGCCTCAGGCTGAATCCGTGATCTGTAGCCTTCAAAATCCATGGGAAATTGCCTTTCTTCGCCAAAAAATTACGAAAATACCATCCGGAAATAAATTGGTCCAAATCGGTGCTTAATGGACTTATCATCCGTGGAGAATAGGATCAATAGACTTCATTATCGATGGAGAATAGGCTCGGCCTGATTCCGTGATCTACAGCCGCCAGAATCGAAAGAAAATGGCATTTTGGAAAAATCGCCCGAAATCTGTGATGGTACCCTTTTGGAATCTGCCCAAAAACGACCCGGAATAAATTCGCCCAAATCGGCACTTAATGGACTTAATCATCGTTGAAGAATAGCCTCAGGCTGAATCCGTGATCTGTAGCCTTCAAAATCCATGGAAAATTGCCTTTCTTCGCCCCAAAAATTACGAAAATACCATCCGAAAATAAATTGGCCCAAATCGGTGCTTAATGGACTTATCATCCGTGGAGAATAGGATCAATAGACTTCATTATCGATGGAGAATAGGCTCGGCCTGATTCCGTGATCTACACCCTCGAGAATCGAAAGAAAATGGCATTTCGAAAAAATCAACCGAAATATGTGATGGAACCCCTTTGGAATCTGCCAAAAATAGACCCGGAATAAATTCGCCCAAATCGGCACTTAATGGATTCATCATCGTTGAAGAATAGCCTCAGGCCGAATCCGTGATCTGTAGCCTTCAAAATCCAAAGAAAATTGTATTTCGTCGCCCAAAAAATTACGAAAATGTCATCCGAAAATAAATTGGCCCAAATCGGTGCTTAATGGACTTATCATCGGTGGAGAATAGGATCAATAGACTTCATTATCGATGGTGAATAGGCTCGGCCTGATTCCGTGATCTACAGCCTCCAAAATCGAAAGAAAATGGCATTTCGGAAAAATCGCCCGAAATCTGTGATGGTACCCACTCTGGAATCTACCAAAAATGGACCCGGAATAAATTCGACCAAATCGGCACTTAATGGACTCAATCATCGTTGAAGAATAGCCTCAGGCCAAATCCGTGATCTGTATCCATCAAAATCGAAAGAAAATTGTATTTCGTCGCCCAAAAAATTACGAAAATACCATCCAAAAATAAATTGGCCCAAATCGGTGCTTAATGGACTTATCATCCGTGGAGAATAGGATCAATAGACTTAATTATCGATGGAGAATAGGCTCGGCCGATTCCGTGGGCTAAAGCCTCCAGAATCTAAAGAAAATGGCATTTCGGAAAAATCGCCTGAAATCTGTGATGGTACCCTTTTGGAATCTGTCCAAAATGGACCCGGAATAATTTCGCCCAAATCGGCACTTAATGGACTTAATCATCGTTGAAGAATAGCCTCAGGATGAATCCGTGATCTGTAGCCTTCAAAATCCATGGGAAATTGCCTTTCTTCGCCAAAAAATTACGAAAATACCATCCGGAAATAAATTGGTCCAAATCGGTGCTTAATGGACTTATCATCCGTGGAGAATAGGATCAATAGACTTCATTATCGAAGGAGAATAGGCTCGGCCTGATTCCGTGATCTACAGACTCCAGAATCGAAAGAAAATGGCATTTCGAAAAAATCAACCGAAATCTGTGATGGTACCCCTTTGGAATCTGCCAAAAATAGACCCGGAATTAATTCGCCCAAATCGGCACTTAATGGACTTCATCATCGTTGAAGAATAGCCTCAGGCCGAATCCGTGATCTGTAGCCTTCAAAATCGAAAGAAAATTGTATTTCGTCGCCCAAAAAATTACGAAAATGTCATCCGAAAATAAATTGGCCCAAATCGGTGATTAATGGACTTATCATCGGTGGAGAATAGGATCAATAGACTTCATTATCGATGGTGAATAGGCTCGGCTTAATTCCGTGATCTACAGCCTCCAAAATCGAAAGAAAATGGCATTTCGGAAAAATTGCCCGAAATCTGTGATGGTACCCACTTTGGAATCTACCAAAAATGGACCCGGAATAAATTCGCCCAAATCGGCACTTAATGGACTCAATCATCGTTGAAGAATAGCCTCAGGCCGAATCCGTGATCTGTAGCCATCAAAATCGAAAGAAAATTGTGTTTCGTCGCCAAAAAAATTACGAAAATACCATCCGAAAATAAATTGGCCCAAATCGGTGCTTAATGGACTTATCATCCGTGGAGAATAGGATCAATAGACTTAATTATCGATGGAGAATAGGCTCGGCCTGATTCCGTGGGCTAAAGCCTCCAGAATCTAAAGAAAATGGCATTTCGGAAAAATCGCCCGAAATCTGTGATGGTAGCCCTTTGGAATCTGCCAAAAATGGACCCGGAATAAATTCGCCCAAATTTGCACTTAATGGACTCAATCATCGTTGAAGAATAGCCTCATGCCGAATCTGTGATCTGTAGCCTTCAAAATCCAAAGAAAATTGTATTTCGTCGCACAAAAAATTACGAAAATGCCATCCGAAAATAAATTGGCCCAAATCGGTGCTTAATGGACTTATCATCCGTGGAGAATTGGATCAATAGACTTCATTATCGATGGAGAATAGGCTCGGCCTGATTCCGTGATCTACAGCCTCTAGAATCGAAAGAAAATGGCATTTTGGAAAAATCGCCCGAAATCTGTGATGGTACCCTTTTGGAATCTGCCCAAAAACGACCCGGAATAAATTCGCCCAAATCGGCACTTAATGGACTTAATCATCGTTGAAGAATAGCCTCAGGCTGAATCCGTGATCTGTAGCCTTCAAAATCCATGGAAAATTGCCTTTCTTCGCCCCAAAAATTACGAAAATACCATCCGAAAATAAATTGGCCCAAATCGGTGCTTAATGGACTTATCATCCGTGGAGAATAGGATCAATAGACTTCATTATCGATGGAGAATAGGCTCGGCCTGATTCCGTGATCTACAGCCTCGAGAATCGAAAGAAAATGGCATTTCGAAAAAATCAACCGAAATCTGTGATGGTACCCCTTTGGAATCTGCCAAAAATGGACCCGGAATAAATTCGCCCAAATCGGCACTTAATGGATTCATCATCGTTGAAGAATTGCCTCAGGCCGAATCCGTGATCTATAGCCTTTAAAATCCAAAGAAAATTGTATTTCGTCGCCCAAAAAATTACGAAAATGTCATCCGAAATTAAATTGGCCCAAATCGTTGCTTAATGGACTTATCATCCATGGAGAATAGGATCAATAGACTTCATTATCGATGGTGAATAGGCTCGGCCTGATTCCGTGATCTACAGCTTCCAAAATCAAAAGAAAATGACATTTCGAAAAAATCGCCCAAAATCTGTGATGGTACCCCCCCCCCCCCTTTGGAATCTACCAAAAATGGACCCGGAATAAATTTGCCCAAACCGACACTTGATGGACTCAATCATCGTTGAAGAATAGCCTCTGTCCGAATCTGTGATCTGTAGCCTTCAAAATCGAAAGAAAATTGTATTTCGTCGCCCAAAAAATTACGAAAAAGCCCTACGAAAATAAATTGGCCCAAATCGGTGCTTAATGGACTAATCATCCGTGGAGGATAGGATTAATAGACTTAATTATCGATGGAGAATAGGCTCGGCTTGATTCCGTGATCTACAGCCTCCAGAATCTAAAGAAAATGGCATTTCGGGAAAATCGCCCGAAATATGTGATGGTACCCCTTTGGAATCTGCCAAAAATGGACCCGGAATAAATTCGCCCAAATTGGCACTTAATGGACTCAATCATCTTTGAAGAATAGCATTAGGCCGAATCCGTGATCGGTAGGTTTCAAATCCAAAGAAAATTGTATTTCGTCACCCAATAAATTACGAAAATGCCATCCGAAAATAAATTGACCCAAATCGGTGCTTAATGGACTAATCATCCGTGGAGAATAGGATCAATAGACTTAATTATCGATGGAGAATAGGCTCGGCCTGATTCCGTGATCTACAGCCTCCAGAATCTAAAGAAAATGGCATTTCGGAAAAATCGCCCGAAATCTGTGATGGTAACCCTTTGGAATCTGCCAAAAATGGACCCGGATTAAATTTGCCCAAATCGGCACTTAATGGACTTAATCATCGTTGAAGAATAGCCTCAGGCCGAATCCGTGATCTGTAGCCTTCAAAATCAATAGAAAATTGTATTTCGTCGCCCAAAAAATTAAGAAAATGCCATCAGAAAATAAATTGGCCCAAATCGGTGCTTAATGGACTTATCATCCGTGGAGAATAGGATCAATAGACTTCATTATCGATGGAGAATAGGCTCGGCCTGATTCCGTGATCTACAGCCTCCAGAATCGAATAAATATGGCATTTTAGAAGAATCGCCCGAAATTTGTGATGGTACGCCTTTGGAATCTGCCAAAAATGGACCCGGAGTAAATTCGCCCAAATCAGCACTTAATGGACTTAATCATCGTTGAAGAATAGCCTCAGGCCGAATCCGTGATTTGTAGTCTTCAAAATCCAAAGAAAATTGTATTTCGTCGCCCAAAAAATTACGAAAATGCCATCCCAAAATAAATTGGCACAAATCGGTGCTTAATGGACTTATCATCCGTAGAGAATAGGATCAATAGAATTCATTATCGATGGAGAATAGGCTCGGCCTGATTCTGTGATCTACAGCCTCCAGAATCGAAAGAAAATGGCATTTCGGAAAAATCGCCCGAAATCAATGATGGTACCCATTTATAATCTGCCAAAAATGGTCTCGGGATAAATTCGCCCAAATTGGCACTTAATGGACTTAATCATCGTTGAAGAATAGCCTCAGCCTGAATGCGTGATCTATAGCCTTCAAAATCCATGAAAATTTGCCTTTCTTCGCCCAAAAAATTACGAAAATACCATCCAAAAATAAATTGGCCCAAATCGGTGCTTAATGGACTTATCATCTGTGGAGAATAGGATCAATAGACTTCATTATCGATGGTGAATAGGCTCGGCCTGATTCCGTGATCTACAGCCTCCAGAATCTAAAGAAAATGGCATTTCGGAAAAATCGCCAGAAATCTGTGATGGTACCCCTTTGGAATCTACCAAAAATGGACCCGGAATAAATTCGCCGAAATCGGCACTTAATGGACTCAATCATCGTTGAAGAATAGCCTCAGGCCGAATCCGTGCTCTGTAGCCTTCAAAATCCAAAGAAAATTGTATTTCGTCGCACAAAAAATTACGAAAATGCCATCCGAAAATAAATTGGCTTAAATCGGTGCTTAATGGACTTATCATCTGTCGAGAATAGGATCAATAGACTTCATTATCGATGGAGAATAGGATCGGCCTGATTCCTTGATCTACAGCCTCCAGAATCGAAAGAAAATTGCATTTAGAAAAAATCAACCGAAATCTGTGATGGTACCCCTTTGGAATCTGCCAAAAATGGACCCGGATTAAATTTGCCCAAATCGTCACTTAATGGACTTAATAATCGTTGAAGAATAGCCTCAGGCCGAATCCGTGATCTGTAGCCTTCAAAATCCAAAGAAAATTGTATTTCGTCGCCCAAAAAATTAAGAAAATGCCATCAGAAAATAAATTGGCCCAAATCGGTGCTTAATGGACTTATCATCCGTGGAGAATAGGATCAATAGACTTCATTATCGATGGAGAATAGGCTCGGCCTGATTCCGTGATCTACCGCCTCTAGAATCGAAAAAATATGGCATTTCAGAAGAATCGCCCGAAATTTGTGATGGTACCCCTTTGGAATATGCCAAAAATGGACACGGAGTAAATTCGCCCAAATCGGCACTTAATGGACTTAATCATCGTTGAAAAATAGCCTCTGGCCGAATCCGTGATTTGTAGCCTTCAAAATCCAAAGAAAATTGTATTTCGTCGCCCAAAAAATTACGAAAATACCATCCCAAAATAAATTGGCACAAATCGGTGCTTAATGGACTTATCATCCGTAGAGAATAGGATCAATAGAATTCATTATCGATGGAGAATAAGCTCGGCCTGATTCTGTGATCTACAGCCTCCAGAATCGAAAGAAAATGGCATTTTGGAAAAATCGACCGAAATCAATGATGGTACCTATTTATAATCTGCCAAAAATGGTCTCGGAATAAATTCGCCCAAATTGGCACTTAATGGACTTAATCATCGTTGAAGAATAGCCTCAGCCTGAATGCGTGATCTGTAGCCTTCAAAATCCATGAAAATTTGCCTTTCTTCGCCCAAAAAATTACGAAAATACCATCCGAAAATAAATTGGCCCAAATCGGTGCTTAATGGACTTATCATCTGTGGAGAATAGGATCAATAGACTTCATTATCGATGGAGAATAGGCTCGGCCTGATTCCGTGGGCTAAAGCCTCCAGAATCTAAAGAAAATGGCATTTCGGAAAAATCGCCCGAAATCTGTGATGGTACCCCTTTGGAATCTGCCAAAAATGGACTCGGAATAAGTTCGCCCAAATCGGCACTTAATGGACTTCATCATCGTTGAAGAATAGCCTCATGCCGAATCCGTGATCTGTAGCCTTCAAAATCCAAAAAAATTGTATTTCGTCGCCCAAAAAATTACGAAAATGTCATCCGAAAATAAATTGGCCCAAATCGGTGCTTAATGGACTTATCATCCGTGGAGAATAGGATTAATAGACTTCATTATCGATGGTGAATAGGCTAGGCCTGATTCCGTGATCTACAGCCTCCAAAATCGAAAGAAAATGGCATTTCGGAAAAATCGCCAGAAAACAGTGATGGTACCCCTTCGGAATCTACCAAAAATGGACCCGGAATAAATTCGTCCAAATCGGCACTTAATGGACTCAATCATCGTTGAAGAATAGCCTCAGTCCGAATCCGTGCTCTGTAGCCTTCAAAATCCAAAGAAAATTGTATTTCGTCGCACAAAAAATTACGAAAATGCCATCCGAAAATAAATTGGCCCAAATCGGTGCTTAATGGACTTATCATCCGTGGAGAATTGGATCAATAGAATTCATTATCGATGGAGAATAGGCTCGGCCTGATTCCGTGATCTACAGCCTCCAGAATCGAAAGAAAATGGCATTTTGGAAAAATCGCCCGAAATCTGTGATGGTACCCTTTTGGAATCTGCCCAAAATGGACCCGGAATAAATTCGCCCAAATCGGCACTTAATGGACTTAATCATCGTTGAAGAATAGCCTCAGGCTGAATCCGTGATCTGTAGCCTTCAAAATCCATGGAAAATTGCCTTTCTTCGCCCAAAAAATTACGAAAATACCATCCGAAATAAATTGGCCCAAATCGGTGCTTAATGGACTTATCATGGGTAATTAGCATAAATGGTAACAAACCTTTGCACTTAGTACAAAATGGTCACAAACCTTTAATTTGTAACAATACGGTAACAAAACTTTGAAATTGTATAAAATGGTCACCGCTATTTAATTTATGACCGTTTTGTTTTAAGTGCAAAGGTTTGTTACCGAATCGTTACAAATTAAATGTTTGTCATGTTTTGAGGTCGGGTAGTTTGTTCGTTAAATATATGAGACTAACCACTTGAACGACATATAAGATGTCAGGTCATGTGTTCATCGACATATTTGCTTTGCTGAATAAGAATGCCCTCAGTTGACTTTTCAATTTCGATACCAAGAAAGTAAGAAAGTAGACATAGTTTTTTCAACTAAAAAGCAGTCTGGAACCCGTTTGTGAGCCATTGAATTCTCTCATTGTCATCCTAAACAACAGAATATCATTCACATACATTAACAAAACCACCATACAACTAGAGTGAATTGTAACGGTGATTGAGCGTTCAAACTTTTGAACTTAATTTGTACAAAACGGTCACCAAAAGTCTAATTTGCAACGACACGGTAACAAAAGTTTGAACTGGTATGAAATGGTAACACTGTTTAATTTGTGATCGTTTTGTTCCAAGTGAAAAACTTTTGTTATCAAATGGTTACAAATTAAAGGTTTGTGACTGTTTTGTACTAAGTGCAAAGGTTTGTGACCATTTATGCTAATTACCCGACTTATCATCCGTGGAGAATAGGATCAATAGACTTCATTATCGATGGAGAATAGGCTCGGCCTGATTCCGTGATCTACAGCCTCGAGAATCGAAAGAAAATGGCCAATTTTCCACGGATTTTGAAGGCTAATGGACTTAATATCCGTGGAGAATAGGATCAATAGACATCATTATCGATGGAGAATAGGCTCGGCCTGATTCCGTGAACTACAGCCTCCAGAATCGAAAGAAATGACATTTCGGAAAAATCCCCTGAATCTGTGATGGTACCCCTTTGGAATTTGCCAAAAATGGACTCGGAATAAATTTGCCCAAATCGGCACTTAATGGACTTGATCATCGTTGAAGAATAGACTCAGGCCGAATCCGTGATCTGTAGCCTTCAAAATCCATGGAAAATTGCCTTTCTTCGCCCAAAAAATTACAAAAATGGCATCCGTAAATAAATTGGCCCAAATCGGTGTTTAATGGACTTATCATCCGTTGAGAATAGGATCAGGCTCGGCCTGATTCTGTGATCTGCAGTCTCCAGAATTGAAAGAAAATGGCATTTCGGAAAAATCGCCTGAAATCTGTCATGGTACCCCTTTGGAATCTGCCAAAAATGGACCCGGAATAAATTCGCCCAAATCGGCACTTAATGGACTTAATCATCGTTGAAGAATAGCCTCATGCCGAATATGTGCTCTGTAGCCTTCAAAATCCAAAGAAAATTGTATTTCGTCGCCCAAAAAATTATGAAAATGTCATCCGAAAATAAATTGGCACAAATCGGTGCTTAATGGACTTATCATCCATGGAGAATAGGATCAATAGACTTCATTATCGACTAGCTTATAACCCGGCTCGTTGGCCGGAATGTTCATATTTGATTATTTATAATTTTATGTTAAGTTTAAGTCTATCAACCCGTTTAAATGGTTTAATTATATATAGGTCAAACACTCGAAGAAATACCATCATCATTTAAGAATATAAAATAAAAAAATGTATAATTGATTTCATTTTCATAATGATAATATTATATTGGTTAGTTGATAAAATTAGAATATAAAAGCTCAATGGAATTACCACACAACCCATATATAGTTTGAAACTGAATCTAAAACCTCACAATCCTACATAAAGGCTGCAATGCTTTCCTTTTAGGAACAACATGCCACTAATAAAAAAGAAATAGAGAGTAATTGGTTCAAGTCAACTATATTCTACAAACTTAACTAAGAGGGAACCATCAAAACTTGAGAGCAAACGACAAAATTAGGGTTACCTCCAATATACTAATAGACTTTATCAAAGTCATAAGACACAAAATTAGACACTCATTTTCTATAAGTTTCAGTAGGTTGAATAAGAATCGACCTAATTCAGTAAATCAATCAATGATTTCTCGTTTTAAGATAGAAATAGGTTGTGGTAGCTGCAAAAACCATAAACCTAAAGAGCCAATAGCCACCATTCTCCGTTGAACGACCAAATTTTTATCCACTCTATCTTTAATCTCAAGAGGCATATGTTCCAACCAAACAACTCCATTTCTGCTACTTTGATGGACCTTCTCTCCGTAACCCTCAATTTCTCTTCCAATTGGGGTTCTTGTCAACTCGCTCTTCAACTCCTCAATCTTCTTCTTGTGTTTGCTAACTCATCTTCCTCGGGGCAGTTGTAATAAGTTCGCTAAAACCAACATTCATCTCCTGTTCATCAATATGTTCATCTCCCCCTTGTCTGCCTTCACCCACTTCAGTCCACTTCCTTGCCCTTCAATAACCTCTCCATTTTCATTACTATCCTCATCATCTCTCACTTCTCTCTCGTTAACTACTCCAGTTTCGCTTCCATGTCTTTCAACACTCTCCTCAATTCATTCACTACCCTCTCCAACTCCCTCTTCTCTGCCTTCACCTGCTGCAGTGGAACTTTACCTGCTACCAAATCCAAACACAATTTCTTCCCTCCACCACTTTCATTCTCAAACTCAATTCCAACTCTTCTACTCCAAGTTCAAATTCATAACTACTTGATTGAACTCCATTCTATTCGTCATGGATTGATATCGGATTTGAAATTTTCTATTTGCGTAGCTTAAATCCCCAAAATAAAACTATCCTGCCAAGAGAAACCAGAAGATTAATTTTCAAATGCGCCCTTGTACTCGAAAGTGAAAGGACCAAATTATTGCACGATGGAGGGACTTTCGAAGTAAGTTATAAAGAGATAAGAACAAAGATAAAAAAAAAGCACGAAATTTAAATTTAAATTGAAAAATGCAATGTCACAACACGTAGAAAAGAAATAGTTTCTTCCATATTAGCCAATTACAAATTTACCCAAACGAAAATTAAGTAGAGCATGAATTTTAAAATGGATAAAATTACATGAAACTCTACTATGGAAATTGAAGTATTAAGCACCATAAACATATATACGGTAGACTTAGTGGGCTTGTGGATCATGATGTAAAAGTCATTCATTTTCCAGAGTTTGACTTAGTGTATGTTTTGTATTCAAATAGAAACAACAAATTTGTTTAGTGTAATTGGTTATAATCATTGTCTTTGTTTGAAGAGACCCGGGTTCAAATCTTAATGTTGATATTTTTTATTTGAAATAAATCATTAATTGTAAAGACAAAAATGTCCTTCCTACTTTCACTCTCGTTGCAGAAAATTTGAAATGGAGAAATTACACATAACTCTATCATATATTAATGGAGGATGGAGAATAGGCTCGGCCTAATTCCGTGATCTACAACCTCCAGAATCGTTAAAAAAAAATTAGAAATTTGAATTTATACCGTAGGACCTAGAATCATCCTTATATGCTACAAGCCACAAGTGTCATTTGCTCCTGATTCATATCCGGATCATCATGGACCAAACTCGGTCCATTAACATATCTCGTCCACTTGTTTCAGTCCAAAATGTCCTTCCTACTTTCACTCTCGTTGCAGAAAATTTGAAATGGAGAAATCACACAAAACTCTATCATATATTAATGGAGGATGGAGAATAGGCTCGGCCTAATTCCGTGATCTACAACCTCCAGAATCGTTAAAAAAAAATTAGAAATTTGAATTTATACCGTAGGACCTAGAATCATCCTTATATGCTACAAGTCACAAGTGTCATTTGCTCCTGATTCATATCCGGATCATCATGGACCAAACTCGGTCCATTAACATATCTCGTCCACTTGTTTCAGTCCATTATTCTGGTTGTTACTATTGGGCTTCCGGTCCAGTATATATAAACCCAACAGGCCAACAAGTCAACAGAACCACCCGATTTGCAGGTCAAAAGTCTTGTACATGTTTCATTTTCCGTTCCTGAGTAATATCCCAAAACTCAAACCCTTCTATGACCCATAATACAACTAGTTTGTAGCATGGTGGTCCAACCGATCAAACCAAGAAATACCCTGGACCAACCGTATTACACAATCCACCTCCTACTTATACATGATCAAACTTATCATAAACATCACAAATCACATCACATCATCATCATATCACTAAACCACTCACTAATCTCGATCTCGACCCTCAAATCACGTTACTTAAATCGAGTTAATCACCCACCAATACCAAAATGGGGGAACTAAGGAGTGACCAGCAAAGACAGCAACCGCAGCCGCCGTTGCCGTCGGCGCCACAAGCTGTGCTTTCCGTCATGGTTGAACCCTATGCTCCTCTTCCTTATGATCATCACCGCCACCACCAGCAGTCCCCCGCCGCCGATCAATGTTACGGTGAACATTATCGTCAACAGCAAATCAACATCCCCAATGCACTTGCTTATGGTGCACCCGCCACACCGTATCCTGGCCATCCACGACAAATGGTGACGAACTCTACTGTGACGGACCATTGTCCCGTCGGCGAAGATAAGCATTCGGATGTTGACCGGCTGCCTTTCTGCGGCTTGGGTATCGGATGGCTCTTGTAAGTCACGTTCTTTCAATCTCTTTTGTCTTGTTAGTGGTTTAGTAGCTAACTTTTTCGGGCATTGACAATGGTGGTTGTCGTTGATGAATATTTTTAGTGACTGAGTTTTTAGTGACCAAACCATAGTGGTCGCTGAAATGAGCATCTTTGCGACTATTGGCACCGGCGATGGTATACATTCTTTTAAGGCCGTGGTTGTTTGTTTTAGTCGCTAAAAGGGTAGTTTTCAATTAATAGAATAACTATAAGTCTATAACAACTTGGTCGTGGTTTAAAAAAATGTACATTTAGCACCAAGTTGAATCTAAATTTGTACAAAATTTAATACCAGATTCATGTTATAATTCAACTTATAACAAATTTTTCAATAATGAAAAAACTCTGGGGAGCAAATTATGATATGATTTGTGGGTAACTCCTTTACATTGATGAATGGTCGACTGAACCTCTTAGGTGACATCTTGTGGCTAAAATCATATTTCTGGACGGTCGTGCATTTTGGCATTCTACAATGAAGCAATGTTACCGAATTTGCTTGTAATTATGTTCAATTCATTGGGAATTTTGTCAAGCTAATGCTAATTTATCCTGTTTTCTGATATAAGGTTTATATTGGGATTCTTGCTTGCCTTTCCGTGGTTCTTTGGAATTGGATTTCTATTATTTTCCAAGTATGACAACCGCGAGAAGCCCGGATTCCTTGCTTGTACTATTCTTGTAAGCTCCCTTTCTCCCCTCTTGATTCTAGTACAAGAAAAGTTCTAAGTTGTTGTCGTACCGCGATCGATGGTCAATTGGTCACCATTGCTTCCGTTACTAATTGATTATATGTTCTCTTGCAGGCTGTAATTTTCGTGGTATTGGTGGTTTTTGATGCAACAAGGCCGGTTTATCATGCACAATTGTAATCCAGCTCCAGCCAAGTCAATTACATGAACTAAACGAAAACTGTTGCTCACCCTTGTCCCCATTGAAATTGCTCATATAAGTTATGTATTTGTCGGGTATCCCCCATTGTTGATTGATGATTAATTGTGCACCATTGTGTAATTAGCCATTCGATTATTTTGTAAATAAGGGCTCGTGTGGAATGTGTGGTACTGGTATAGTGTATAGTTAATCCTCATTCTTCAGATATGGTTAACTTGAGTCATCTAATAAAATAGATTGCTACCTCCTTGAACAATGTATAAGGTCTCTCTAAGAGATTGAACCACGTTAAGTATGCATCATTGATTTCTCGTTCTTCTATTATGTGTTCGATCAACTGTAAGGACGTGTCGATCTCGTGAAAAAACTAAGGTTTATGCATATGTAAGAGTATGTGATCGTTTACATCAGAAGATCCAATAATATTTGTTATTTTTTGAATTTCAATACAATTTCTGTAATACAAATTCTCGTATTATTTGAAGATTTTCACTCTTTTTGCTCGAATGAGATGACAAAACTAAATGTTTGGTATTTAGAGTGAAAGAGTATGGAAATGAAAATTAGGATTTGATGAATTGAATGAGAGTTGATTTGACTCGAGTCACGAGGCTAAATGACCCAAAAGGGGCAAAAGGGTTTGATCTGACTTATTTCAACGAGCTATTGAAACGGGTAAGAATTGTTCAAAATTGTCTATATAAACTTGATTTTACTTATTATATATTTCATCGATTTATTAGTGAAATCGTCAAGAGCATATTTTATACTGGATTCTAGTTTTCATTGTATTCCCATATACAGCTGATTTTATACTTTTATCATTGAATTTTGTACGACTCTCAGTACTCTCCAAACTCCGGTTGATTTTCTTCAGGTGTGATGCCATCCATTTCGCAATTATTATATGATCTGAGGGGTGCCCATCACATATTTATTTATTTAGGAGAGATTGTGACTAATTATTTAACACTAGACTTTTTAACTTCGACGAAATTACCATCGAGCTAGCTAACAGTTTCCCTTTCAGAAACAAGCACAACCGACCAAAAACCAAACACAACAGGACAGAACCGAAGACATTTTCATTGTAACTTCCCAAAACAACGTTCCTGAAGGAGCAAACCGTCCGGGAATTAACGTCACAAACTGATTGGGGAAAGAGTCTCGTAAGTATCATTATTGGATGATTAATCCAAAGAAAATTCAATTTGTTTGTCGTGAAATTAAACTCTTCTTTGTACAATTAATGGCATATTCCCTAATTCCTCCAAATGCAAGAGCCAGCTGATTAATGAGGTCGCCTGCAATTCTCTAATTGCATTGTGATCGTGGCCTCAAGTCGGGGAAAAGTATATATATTTGTGTAAGATGTCAACTTTTGTTCTTTTTTGATAAATCAGATGTCAACTTATCTACCAATAAGTTGAAATATTTTTTGTTGAAATGGAATAATAAGCTGATAAATAAGATAAGTTGACATCTTTTTTTTTTCTTCAAAAGAAAAAAAAATGTCAACTTATCTTATTTATCAGCTTATTATTCCATTTCAACAAAAAATATTTCAACTTATTGGTAGGTAATTTTACCAACTTAATTAATCCCACTACTCAAGCAAAAATTGTATTCAATTCTTTTTTTTCCCTTCCATTTGCCATTAGATCACTTGCGTAACAAGTCAAATACAGACACAATCAAGCATGTGATAGATTGAACCCGATATCGAAACTACAATCAAACACGTTATATATCGAAACCAAATTAGTCGTTCCTCCACTTAGCATAAAAATGATCCACAAATTAACACACATACTTGTCATCGCTTGAATTCAAATGCCACCCGATTACACGATTTCCACAACGTCCACTACAACGCTACTAAAAAATTCATTCAACCAAATTCTAGTATTTTGGGAAAAAAGTGACTTAATGACAATTTTCTTTTCACCCTTAAACAATTGGTTAACCACTTTAGATTAAAAAACTCCACCACGAATATTTGCAATGAAACCAAATTCATCAGAATCATAGTTAATCACGAACTATGTTAAATTAAAAATATCATAATAACCCCCCGTACACATTGACAACCAGCTAGAATAAAAGTCAATTCCAACAAGGAATCCTACCAACAACAATTCATATCAATTCCACAAAAATAACCCTACAACCACAAGGCAGGCTAGCCTTCATCGTCTTATGCTATATAATCAACATATATAGCTAATCATCATAAAATCAACCCATATATCAAATATCTCTCCCAAAGAAAAAAAACCCTCTTCCCCCCAAAAATGGTTGAAGCCAATAGCAACAACCTTGGATATGGTGGTGGCGCAGCACAAAATACTCAACCTCCTAATAACCAGCAATTTGCCCTCTTCGTAGAGCCGTCGGCTCCTCCCAACAGCAACAATATTCCTCCTCCGTCTCAGCCGCAGCCGCCGCCGCCGCCGGCTGCTGCCTGTAGCACAAACCAATGCGGTGGTGGTGATTATGGGAGTCCGGCGGCAGGGTATCCTTACCCTCCTTATCAACAGCAACAATCTTCCAACGTCACGGCCAATGTGTACATGACGTCAGTGGCGGGGATCCCGGTGCAATCCAACACCACTGAGGTTTATGCCGTCGTTGATCAGAGGCCTCCGGAGCTTCCTTGCTGTGGAATTGGTCTCGGCTGGCTTCTGTAAGTAATATGCTATAGTCACTCTCATCACCCTTGACCATGAGATTAACGGTTTAAGATATAATAGTAAAATCGAATTATCGTGGTAAACTCATACAGATATGATAATTTGTAACGTTTAACCCTTCCAAATAACCCAACGTGTTTGGAAATTTTAGCCCGGTCTATGACGGACATCCAAAGTTGTCAAGCTGAAGTCAACCAGATCGGCTGGAACAGGTCCGATCGGTGCCAGTGGTGAAACAAGTCCCCAAAAAGTCAGTTTTGCCTTCAAACCGGTCAAAAACCACAAAAGAACCAACGGTCTAATCCGATTGATCGATTTCTGATTCTTAGATAGAATGATGTTGTTTTGGCCCTCTCTCAAACCTACTTCTATATAGAAAATCTCACTTTTAGTAGGGGTGTTCAAACGGATTGGTTATCGCGGTAACCATTGGATAATTGGTTTGGTTTGGTTAAACAATTTAGCTTATTTGGTTTAGGTGGTTTGGTTTGATTTCAACACTGCTAACCAATGAAACCAATTAATGATACACCTAATATACAAAATTATTTATACTTCCATGCAACCAATGAAACCAAACTTCCGTGATTCCCTATTTTATTTCTATGCGCACAACAAACCAAAACATTATGGATCAAAAATTAAATGGGTTGCCTATTTACTAAACCAAAACATTTAGGATTACGTAAAATACCATGACAGTCATCTTAAACTATGTATAGTTTAAGTGTTTTGTAGGGGAGCTTTAACTTCCTGATGAGTGGTATTGATATGTATTTAATATTTATGTTAAGTGTTTGCTGTAAGCAAAATATTTTAGGTGCAGAGATTATGAATGATGTATTAACTCGAATGATGATGATAATCATGGATGGATAGTCTTATTATTATTGTTTATATATAATGATAGTTTATGATAGTAATAACATATGGTTATATTTTATTTATTAACAAGATAATTATTTCCATGTAATGTAATGTTAATTATTTGGTTAATCTGATTATCCAATTAACCAAACCAATTAAACTTTGGTTTGGTTAATTTGGACGGTTTGATTAAGACATTTTATTCATGGTTAATGAAATTTAGACTTAATTGGTTTGGTTATTACCATGGTAACCATTTGAACATCCCTAACTTTTTTTTGAAGGAACAGCCCTAAATTTTAGGATTATATAGGATATTCATGGTTGAATTATTTTATGCTACCTGCCAAATTATATTCAGGTTATTAAAATCTTCCATTATTATCCTCTCATATATATTTATAATATTGATAAAATGTCTTACATCAGTTGGAAGCGTCCGATCTAATCATTGAACCTCAAATCATTTACTTGATAGACTCAACGACTTAAACAGATTTGACAACGATACTAACGTCTAATGTGGTCGTTAAAGCTCATTAGTGACCACTTTTAACCCGTGGAAACTGTTTATATGAAGGTTTATACTGGGATTCTTCTTCGCGGTGCCGTGGTACATCGGAGCCGGCGCTCTGGTCTGTTCTAAATACGACAAGCGAGAGAAGCCTGGATACATAGCTTGCGCGGTTCTTGTATGTATCGACCGTCTCTATTGCTTAATCCGTCCCCTTTTGTGTTATTTATGGTTCTAATTGCCCCTACTCGCTCCTTTTGTTGTCTTGCAGTCTGTGATTTTCATAATTTTGGTCATAATCAGTGCGTCAAGGCCAGCCTATGCGTATTAGTCTATGTGATCATCGACAAATCAAGCCATGGATTGCTGAATGGAAGAGTTCTGCATGGAAGGCTTAAGCTAAATGTCGACATTTTGTTAAAAAGAAAAAAAATTGTTTCACTAAGCGTTGTGTAAAATAGATCACCAATTTGATCTGGAGTAGTGCTTTGTATGATTTCAATAAATTCACGGGTAATGGTTGATTGTATTGTATGCATAAGAGAGCGCGCATGTATTGAGATATTTCAGCGCCAATTCAGTGACTAAATAGTTCTGCATGTAGTGGTGGCGAATTGATCTTTATCGAATCTGAGTTTTTTTACGAATGAGATTATATATAGCAATAGACAACAGACATATGAAACTCGACTTATAAATTTGGTTTCATTTCACTCTTCTATATTGTCGCTCTTTACTCGATTGTTGCCCCTTTATCTGTCTTGTCACCAATGTATGCAAGTCCTTTAGAAGGTACGTAAAATGTTCGAGAACTTTTTTTATAAAGTAGAAGGTACGTAAATTTGATAAATGATTGAGTTATTTATTTATTTATTTATAAAGTTGTGAGTTGTGACTATGATCCATATCTTGGTCACAATAGTCACAATGCCACGGATGGCGTCATTATACTACTGGTCGCTAAAAGTACATGTGACTAGTTTGGTGATCATACTTACAGTCGCTAATTAAGAGAGCCAAAGACCAATACAAGGGAAACTATGCCACATACAACAATGATATAGCAACTATTTCATTATTTTGATGCAATAATGACATTATATTATTCTTCACATATGAAGACGGGTAACAGCAGCAGACAGTGAAAAGAATTGGCATAATACAAATTAAGCCTGAAACTGTTACTAGCTAGTTTCTGACCCACAACATAGCTATTGTAACATTAATTAATATTACTGGAAATTTAATTAGCATCAATGATTGTCCCCCTTGACTGCTTGTATAATCGCTACGATAGAAACGACAATGGCCTGCGCGATGAAATTAATAACCAAAATAGATGGAATTAAGAGGAATTGACGGAGAGTGATAATTAATTAATGTTGGCTGAATGGTACTTACAAATGTAGCGCATGCTAGGAGCCCTGGCCTTTCGCGACGGTCGTACCTTCCACAAACGAGAACAAAGAATCCAGCAAACCAAGGAACCCCACAAAGAAACCATCCGATTGCGAACCTTTTTCGAAACAAAATTAAATCGTTCGTCAAATGATAATTAAATTGGATTAACATAATACTACTCGTACGACTTATATTCTAATAACATGGCGCTACATATCGCACGCCACTACAAGATCGAAGAGAGTAATTAATAAGCAGATGTTTCACTTACAGGAACCACCCGTAACCCATGCCACAGCAACTCCATCTTTCTTCCTTAACTGACCACAATATCAATCAGTGTCGTCGTCAAATTAGATCGAAAGGCTAGACATATTGCGACGGACAACAACAACAACAACAACAACAAAAGGTCGTCGCAATAAGCGCCGCAAGTACGTACACATGTGGTGACTAAGTAAGTTAAAATTTTGAGACCATTAAATTTACACCGACGTGTGCAATAGCTAGTTAATTACGTAGATATAGATATTTCACCTATGATCACAGCGGTGGTGGTCCGCTCGGCGACTAGCTCCGACGGGCCTACTGGTATGCCGACAGCCGGCGAGGCGTCGATTTCGATGTGTAGGTTGGTGGTGGTATGTTGTTGCTGATGAGTCGTCGTCGTCGTCGAGTAGTACTGCTGCTGATGATGATGGTGAGGCGGGTCCATCGTCGCCGGCGGAGATTGGGGATGATAAGGCCACTGCCGGACCTCATGATCATCCATATATAATCACATTTCGGCGGTATCTATTGCTGGTCGTGATTTCTTATATGCACGTTGTTTTGACTTACTATGTGTGACAGCTTGTAAGCTAGCTGAATAATATTGTAGCATATAGTATAACTAAACAACGTGCCGTCTTGGGTTCCTATCCAAGGTCAGAAGACAAGAAGGAAGCAGTTCGATCGACGCCGGCGGCGGTGAGTTCGATGGCAAGAGCTTTGATATTTCCTTCCTAAGAGCTAGATTCTCGATGGCCGGCCGTGCGGTGGATATCGGATCAATATTGTTGGTCATGAACATGGTTAAATAAATATGAGGCGGCGGATCAATGCGGCAAACATGCTTAAATTATGTGTTTAGCAATGGTGGTCACGTAACACATGTCAGGGCACATATTCTTCCTCTAGCTTCAAATGGAATGAACTGGATGTCATAAACCAGTTGGCCGGTCCCAATAACTTGAGTTATTGGGAGAGGTTCAATCGTCATATATATCACACTAATACGGGAAACGGTGCCCCTTCTAGTCGGTTGAAGTATTGAGAAATCTTTCTGGTTTTGTGATGGATCCAGTGATTGGGATCTCGTCCAATAGGCTATGGGTTGAATATAACCTTGGTCTTATCTGGGGATGTTTAAAGGGCTGGACAAATGTAATCTTAACGTTTCGATTAAAACTACTTGTAGATAGTGCAACTCATTAATGCATATGCTTCATCTACAATTTTTCCTTTTCCATCAAACATACGTCTCACCATCTTTTGTGATTTTTCTATAATACTCGAATTCTTCAAGAGTTCTGACATCGCTCATTCTAATATCACAGAGTCAAAGTATTAGCTCAAACCATTAATATGTCCTATAGTTTACTGGATTATGGTCCGACCCATTAGGTCGGAGAGCATCATGCTTATTTTGTTGGGTAACTTGCCCATGAATAATATAGGAAAGTATTTGATGTATTTGAGTGATAAAGTATAGGGAAAAGAATATCAAACAATGTCTATGCACCTAATGTATTTACTTACGTGAATTCAACTACACTAGCGTATGTGCATCTTCTCAAACAAAGTCTTACCGATATAAAAGCCTACGATGGGCAAAAAATGAGTTATTTCTAAACAACAGATACTTTCTATTGTAGCATCCTTGCCAACTCATTAAGTGAGAGTAGTAAATCTTATGTACTATCAAGTATTATCACATGATATGGACTGGTAATAAATATCTCAATTTTCCCCCAAAATATATCAAAGTGGATGCATGTTATTCTGAATATAAAATACAACTAATCTGATTTTTCTGTGAAATTTTTTTCAATCATGTTTTGAAAATGAAAGAAAAGTGAAACAAGTATAAAAGTAAAGATAGATTGAAAATACACAAGAGAAGATGTGAGAAGTGTTCTTTTATAACAAATTACGACTTAAAACGAAAGAGAAGTGTTCTTTATCCAACCTGAGTTAAGCAAAACGACGCCGTCTAGTGCCTTGACATCCGCGAGCGCTTTCGTGCACGCGGAGGCTCTTCCGTGAGTAAAGCCTTTCCGCGAGTTGGTTCCTTCTTGTGCGCGCGGTATAGTTTGACCGCGAGTGTTCCCTCATGGGAGCTGCTGCACCCGCTTATCGCGCGACTAGACCCGAGCCGTACCCCCAACATTTAGTTTTTAATATTAAGTGTTACTCGAAGAATTTAAATCCGAGACGTTCAGAAAATCAACGGTTTAATCGCTAGACTTAACTCTTGTTCGCGGAGGAAAAATTAATTATAAAGCAAACAAGGAAAAACCGAAAAAGATGCTTTTTTTTCCAAGTAGATCTTTCATCATTGTACGTACATGGAGTTCTGACAGTAAAATTAGAACACATTATTTTCCCCCAAATGGGGACCCTTCAAACAGCATGTGGCCTGGCGGCTAATCTAGCTAAGCTAATTAACAACAATTCTTACTAAATCTAGTCCTAGTAGTGGTTTGTTTGCATACGATGAGATTATAATTTAAAAGTACAACGTTATTAGAGTTGCAGGAGACACTTAATCATCTTAGGTTCATGCATGTCTGCGTGCGAGAATCTAATAGCAACAATCACTCATCGTGGGCTAGTTATAATTATGCTTGTCGTTTGCAGATTAATTAATGAAGACTTCAATCAGATGGCATCGCCATTATATATCTTAATCCCATCAGATGTTTTACGATAATTTTGTTATGGTGCTCCGCGTACTGTGTGAATGGAATATGTGTTTTGTCCAATTCGAAGTCATTTGGGTCCAACCCAACACTCATATGAATTCTGCAATTAGGTCTGATTACCCAATAAGTGACCCATTGACAATATCCCTATGCATATACACCTGTTCTTTTTGGACTCCATCACAACGAAGCAAGAAGGTGATAGAAGTTAATTAACTGGTGCAGTTTCATGCAGTGGAGGTATCATCTGTTCAGTCGGCTGATTGCTTATTAAGATGGAGTTCATGAGAATGTCTGAGTACCAGGAACAAAAGATGCTCTTCCTAGGTACACTACATGGAGTTCTGACAGGGGGAAAAAAGAGAGAGAGAACCTTATTTTCCCCAAATGGGAACCAGATTACCATAGATATATAGATTACTGTTCCTTAATTATGTTTACCTATGTCTAACTCAAGATTCAAGAAGGCGCTAGGCGTAAGGCGAGCGTTGAGGCTTTGCCTATAGTGCCTAGCTCGCCTAGGCGTAGAGTAGGCGTGGCTAGGCGGTGGAAGAAAAATACCTATTCGCACTGCATGATGAATGAAATAATAATCTAGGACACTTCTTCAATTTAGTTAAAATGGTCAGTAACTTACTCAACACTTAATGACAAGAACATAACTCACGAATTCATAGAATCATAGATCAATAGCTCACAAAGTTCTTGAGCTATTGAAAATATTAATATAGAAATTTTTTTTAGTAGTTGACGTTAATTCCCTCCTATAATATTGACTTACTAGCTCCATCTAGTTATGTTTAGGAGAGACTTAGATGTCGCCTTACTTCATTGACGTGCTCCATTATCTAACTAGGCGCGAACCCCCCTAGGCAAGGCGTTTTGCCATTGCCTTGCACCTAGGCGTGCCTAAGCATAAGGTTAAGCGTGCCTTTTTGAACAATATTATAACTATCAGATGGTGATGGTTTCATTGTAAACCTACGTCTACTCAGGAGTGTGCAACGTTCAATCCGGTTCAGACCGAACCTAATTAATCCATCAGAGCCGCGGTTTAAATAGTGAAAGATATCTTAGGACTAAAAACCGGACAATCATTGTATTCAGTCCATTTGGTCCGGTCCAAATATCAGTTCGGTCAATATTTTCTTCAATAATTATAAAATTCACAGGATCAAGAATCGGCCGACCACATTATACTTGGTTCAATACAATTTGGTCCAAACGCCAGTTTGATCCGATACGGACCGGAACATTGTACACCATACCCTATATGTCTACCACTTTGGAGTGGGGAAGTTGAGCAATTAGTAGGTCTCGACTTGAAGCTCATGGAGTCAGAAGGAGACTTCTGAATTGCTCCCCGTGTTTGGGTTCCAGGAAAGTTCTAAGGTTTTGCAATGTCCAGGGGTTCTATAAAATTGATAATCAAAATTGATCTCCATTGGGGGTTTGACCAGATTAAGAATCAAGAAGGGAGGGAGGAATGGAGGCGGCGCAGCCCTAATTCATAAAAGAAACTGATCTCTAATGGGGTTTTGACCAGATTAAGAATCAGGGAGGGAGAGAGGGATGGAGGTGGCGCAGCCTTGGAGTTAATTGATAATAAGCTTTTTGGGCGGATTTGACGGCTATGAGGGAATATCATTGAACCCATAGACTCAATTTGTGATTCAAATGGTTTTCGTTGCGGCAACCATTGTTTCTCTGCGAATCGGAAAATTGGAGGATTCGACAAAACAAGAAAGAAAACGACACACAGATTTACGTGGTTCACTAAAACAATGTGTGTTAGCTAGTTCATGGGCGAAAGAGAGCCCATTTCACTATATGTCGAGGAGATACAAATTACAGATGAGTATGAGAAGTAATTATATAGCACTTCTCCATGACTTCACTATATTTGCAGTGAGACCCCTGTGACATCCAGTCGTAGCGCCAGATAGTCCGATTCAAGTCACATCAACACAACGGATGGACTCCGGTGAAATTCCATATTTTCTATCCTATTAAAAATAGTATGGATATTGCATATACTTATACTCACACGAGAATCAGGTAGAATATCAAAACCATGTTCACATCTAATCGAGTTCCGGGTATCCACGGTTATCTAAGGATAATAAATTTTTTGTATAACTCCAACCAACATGTTAACATTCACACGTATACTGACACTACGTAAATGGGGAAGTATGATGATAAATCACTAGAATGAAGAAAAGTAGTTAAAAACAACACTATTGGATGAAAATATTATATATGTATGTTAAATAATTAAATATCTTAAGAAAATAATGTCATTTTACTTTACGTATGCATATGTATAATCGGAAAGGTTCAAATTGGATGGTGAGAAAATCACACCGACCCGCGTTGCCCGCAATATTCGACTTCTAATTTTATCCATACCCACTAAAAATTCTCGAGAATTGGGTTTTACCCTAGCCGATTTGGTCAGATTCGAGCGAGTATCCTTGTAGATATATTTTCCATTTCCATGCTTTCAAACCGTAAGTTAATTTTGTTATCGTTATTATTCATTTGAAATAATATATCCATAGATAGTAGCCTATTACAAACATAGGTTAAAATCACTATTTCTTACTTGAAATGAGTGAATGGAATTTTATTACCAAAATAAATTATTACCGCCGCAAAAAAACTAGTTTCCATTAATAGAGAGCTGCTGCAGGAGACACTTAAGGGAGCGGATCAGGCCAGTAACCCTTGCGGTGAGTAATCATCAGTAATCTGATTACATCCGCATGACATAAGCATCTCCTCTTTCCAGGAAAGCCTTTTATCTTTTCCCCTTTAATTTTTAACGGACGATTTCTCTCTCGTTTTAAGAAGAAATATAAATTTTTTTGCACAGATAAATCAGATTAAATGTCATATGATAGTAGGAGTATACTAACTGTCATTTACGACTTTCATCATTGTTTACCACAAATTACCACCCACATACCATAGTGGTAAAGTATGGTAATTTTTTGTCCAATATTTTTTTCACCCAGAAATTTTTAGATCCAATAGATCATGATGAACTCGTTCCTTCTGAGCAAACGTTTTCATAAATGACTTAAAAACGAAGAAGTTACTATATGGTATGTAGTTGGTAAAAATAAAGTTTCTTGAAATATATTGAAAATTGATCTCATTTTGTAGAGCACAACGAACTCGTTCCATGTGTGCAAAAAATTTGAAATCCGAGTTAAAACGAAGAAGATAAGAGCAGATTATGAAAACTATGGAAAATAAAATGTGTTTAATTGACAACTCTTAGATCTGAATTTTCTAGGTCCACTTGGATCTAAATGTCCATATTTAGTTACTCATAGATCATTAACCAATGGTTACTGAAACTATTCTAAGCCGACACTTAACTTAATTAATTATCAGTTTATACATATCTCCGTAGGTTCATGCATGTATTTGCGAATCTAATTAATGGGCAGCTCTTCCTAAAAATTATATTGTCGTTTGCAGATTAATTAATGAAAACCCTCCAAACCGATGCCATCGTCATTATCTTAATCCTGATTATTAATTACAGGTGATATCATCCTTAATTACCATAGTGTATATATGCCATCTCGTGTCATCTCATCTACGTACCATATTCATCTTTTGTAAGCTTGATTTCTCTCTCAAACACAACAACGAAAGACAGACAGAAAGAAAGAACACTCCTTTCTAATTATATCCATCCATCCATCAATGGCTGCAACTTCCCTTTGTCACTTTAAGGCTACGCACCGGTCGCCGTTTCCTTTTGGCTCCGCCGCCAGGCCCAGCCGGCCCATACAACTTCCGGTTAACCACCTGAGACTTTCTCGCGTGGGGAAGAAATGGGCCGCACTCCATCGATCAAACTATAACAATAACAATAATGCAGTTGTGATGATGGTGGCCGCCGAGAGAGCAACCGTTGAGAGGATAGAGTCGGCTAAGTTCCAGCACGCACTTTGGGAGGAACACTTCCACTCCGCCGAGAAAGAAAGAACACTCCTTTCTTCTACTACTGCTCATCGGGTAATTTATTTATTAACTGATTAACTCTACTCATAGCTAGCTAGCTAGCTAATTAATTAATCACAGCGCGCTTTCCATAAACTAATTACTTTTGATGCAATAATAACTAAGCTTTCCCCTTTTTTATGCCTTGTGGTGATCAGCTGGAAAGGAGGGAGTATGAAGCTCTGAAAGAAAAGGTGAGGAAGATGGTTGCAGCTGAGAGTGATCATGTGTCGGTAACCGAGAAGCTGCGGCTGATAGATGCGATCCAACGATTAGGGATTGGGTATCACTTCGAGACGGAGATGGAAGAAGCACTGGAGAAAGTTTATGTTCTTGCTGGGGAATCGTTCATCGACGGTGCTGATCTGTATCACGCAGCTCTCTGGTTTCGACTCCTGAGACAGCAAGGATTTCGTGTTTCTCCCGGTAATGTTCCTTAAAACGTTAATGGAAATCGATCGTATGATCACCACCTGCCCTACTTTCAATGTATACGTAAATGTAAATGTAACGTGGTATTATAAGATTTATAATTAAAACCTTCTCCTAACAACTTGCGACTTATTGGGACCAAACCACTTTGTGACACAGTGTTATAGCTTATTTAAGTATATAAGATTCATAACAACAACTCGAATTATCAAGACAAACCTGACAGCAATTAAACGATATCCATGTGCTTGCTTTTTGTGCAGATGGGTTTAGAAAGTTCATGGACTGTGAAGGAAAGTTCAGAGAATCGTTGGCTTCAGATGATCGAGGGCTACTAAGCTTGTACGACGCAGCACATTTGGCATTCCATGGAGAAGACATATTGGATGAAGCCATGAACTTCGCAACCAGGAACCTGGAGTCCAATAACATTGCTGTTCACGACAGCTCTTCTTCAATATTCAACTCCCTCTGCTTTCCTATATGGCAATGTGTCCCCACGACACTTGCAAGGCACTCCATCGACGTCTCCTCTGACCACCACGCCTCCCGTGGTCAAGCAGTCATAGTGAGGTTCACAAAGTTGGACTTCAACATGTCGCAGAAATTCTATCAGGAGGAGCTCCACCTGCTTTCAGAGTGAGTCATCTTTGCGTGTCCTCCGAATAATTCAAGTTATTGAAATTGAACAATTTAGTATATATATGATTTAACAATATCAATCTTTATTAATTAGGTGGCGGGCAAGTCTTGAAGTGTCTATCAAGTTCCCATATGCGAGAGACAGACTTGTGGAGTGCTATTACTGGTGCAATGCGGTTGCCTTGAATCCCAAGTATCGCTTGTCAAGGATCATACTTACCAAGTTCGCATATGCGGTGACCCTCCTGGACGACGTCTACGACAACTTCGGTAACTACGACGAGCTTGAGATCCTAACGGATGCGATTGACAGGTACAAATAATGCGTATATAATTAATGTTGTAATTAATTTAGGTCCATTCACATTTGATCATATTAATTTTCACAAACAAAATATGGTAGTCACGCTTTCCTCTAAATGTTCGGTCCACCGCAGGTTGGATATGAGTTGCCTGGAAACAGTTCCAGACACGATGAGAGACATCTACGTGATCATCATCAATCTGTTCGACGAAATCGAGCAGGAGCTCTCAGAAGCTGGACATGAAAGTACATATGGTCTCGATTACTCTAAGGCAGAGGTATAAATATATCATTGATGAGCCAAATACGCTTTAACATGTGTCATATGTACAACCAACTCGTCGCAACAACTTGAGTAATTAGGCGAAAGGGGCAAGATTCTTCTTTTAATTTAATTTCCCTCCCTTATTTTGTAGTTCAAGAGACTTTGCAAAGCCTTCTTGGTTGAGACCCGTTGGCGCACTGAGGGCGTGGTTCCCACTCCAGAGGAGTACATAATGACTGCCAAAGTAACCACCACCTACCCTTTCCTTTGCACACTTTCATTCTGTGGGGTGGGAGACCACATAGCCACCAGACATGCATTTGAGTGGGTAACCGATGAAACCAACAAGATGGTGACCGCTGCCTCCCTCGTCTGTAGGCTCCAAAACGACGTCGTGTCTCGTGAGGTACGTATGTACATTCAGAAATCGCGCGCGTCAGTCAAGAACCCGTCCATCCCAATAACTTTCTTGACATATTGCATGTGCGTGTGCATGCAGTTCGAGCGCGGGAGGGAGCACGTGGCGTCCGCCATGGAGTGCCACATGAGGAAGCACCGAGTCTCTGAAGAGGAGGCCATAGTTGCTGTGTGGGGAGATATTTCGGGAGCTTGGAAAGACATGGCGGAAGGGTTTCAGAAACCGAATCCGCTTCCCGTGGCTTTGATGAATCGGATTCTCAACACTGCGAGGGTGGCGGCCGTGGCGTACGAGAAGGCCGATGCTTTTACTCACTGCCACCTTCTCAAGGCGCACATGGCTGCCCTCTTCGCTGATCCGGTGCCGCTTTGAAGTGTTGGAATATGTGGCGCGCTTGGGTTTTTAGCAACCGTTTCTGGGCTTTTCGGCGACCGCTATTTTGTGGTGTGTTGTTTCGTCACGAAAAGCTGGTTCCTGTTCTTCAAGGCTCAAGCATGTGTCATGTTTGTTCTCTTCTTTGGTGTCATGTTTATCGTCTTGTGTTCTTCATTTCAATCACCATGTAATTATAAAGGCTCCTTGCTAATTGATTTCTATTTCATAATGTTTTATGTGTAAATAAGTGGTGCACTCCCGGTAAAAAAAAAAAAAAAAAAACTAATTGGTGCACGTACGGGTAGAGGAGGTGGGCAATGGGTTGGTCCATACCGTACACCACACATGATCGAATCGATGTTTGGACCAGATTATATCGAATCGAATATATATATATGGTTCGATCGTTGATTCCATGAATTTTATAAAAACTTAAGGAAAATAGACCGAATTGACATTCAGACCCAAGCAAATACACCATTGGTCCGGTCCTAAGGTATCTTTCAATATTGCACCGCGATTTTCATGTGTTTGATCCGATCCTTCTCGGACCAGGCCGATGCCCACCCCTACGAACGAGCTTCGCCGAGCCATAAGTTTCTTTGATATAGTATAGTGTTATTGACCGCGGTACTCCAATCGGTATTTATAATGATTCTACTAAAATTTTGGATGGAATTAGATATTTTGTCTATTTTTCATAAAATAACTATTATTATAGCGAACTTGAAAGTTGTGGTGATGCAAGCTGTATTTTGCCAATAAAAAAACTGAATTGCTATTCGTCGCCCTAAAATTCAATTTTTGTCGCCCTAAAATGCATCAAATTGACACTTTTAACCTCTGACCCCGATTTCTAACAAAACCCTAAACAAACAATCCATTTCCCTGGCCAGCCGCCGCCTAACTCCTCTGTCCTCCGGTCGCTTCTGCCGCTGTCGGACTCTTCTCGCGGGCAGCTGTCCACCTAAACCCTACCATCACCGATGCTCGGCCTATACTGTCAGAGTCGATACCAAGTAGGAGGAACAAGGCGAAGAAAAAGAAGGTCGGCGAAGCGGGGAGGAAATTGACAGATATTGATTTCTATGTTCGAGAATTGCACAAGGTCTCTACCAAAAAAAATTGCACAGGGACATGGAAGGTGGCGGCGAAGCGGCGCCGGAAATTTGCAGACGATGATAATTTTTGGAAATTCTTTTTTATTTGTATAATTTTTTAATGGTTACATTTGGTGTAATTGTAACTTGTAAATCATTAATCTTTTATATTTTATTTTGTTATTGAGGGATGTATAGTTGTATGTGTTGGGAGCAAACGTCGCAACACTAATATATGGACAGTTGTTCATTCAAATTGCCTAAAATTAAATTAAGGATATTTAAGTAATTTTGATAAAATTTAGGGCAGAATATTGAAATAAAACATGGGTCGGTATTTCGATTTCCTATTTGTTTCCCCAAAACTGAATCGGAATTGAACTTCGGCCTGCGGCTACTAATACAGAGGCGCGAAGAGAGTCGGCGCGAAAGGAGAGCTTCGGCCGCATCCCCGGCAGTCAAATCTTCGGTTTTCCCCACCGTCCGAGTTTCTGTTCCCCGGCGACTGAAGGAGAAGAAGCAGAAGAGCGAAGATGGGAGAGCGTAAAGTTCTGAACAAGTACTATCCGCCCGACTTCGATCCGGCGAAGCTGCCCCGTGCCCGGCGGCCAAAGAACCAGCAAATCAAGGTCCGAATGATGCTTCCTATGAGCATCCGATGCAACACCTGCGGCAATTACATCTACAAGGGGACCAAGTTCAATTCTCGCAAGGAAGATTGCATCGGCGAGGTTCCACCAATTCCCTTTTCCCCCTTTCAATTCTAGGGTTTCTTGGATCTTTCGGAAGGTTTCTTCTTTTCAATGACTGATTGTGATTGCCTTTTTGTGTTTCCCCTCAGACGTATCTGGGGATACAGATTTTCCGATTCTACTTCAAATGCACCAGATGCTCGGCCGAGTTGGCCATGAAGACCGACCCCCAGAACTCCGATTACGTCATGGAGAGTGGTGCCACGAGGAACTTCGAGCCGTGGCGTGCGGAGGATGAGGAAGTCGACGGGGTTAAGCGGAAGAGAGAGGCTGAGGAGATGGGCGATGCGATGAAGGCACTGGAGAACAGAACTCTGGATTCCAAGCAGGAGATGGATATTCTCGCCACACTTGATGAGGTGAAGTCGTTGAAATCGAGACAGGCGATGGTCAGCGTGGATGCTATGCTTGAGGCTTTGCAGCGCACTGCGGCGGATAAGGTAATGGTTCTGTGAACTCAAATGGTGCTCTCTGGTTATTGCTGTTGAATTGTGAGGTTTTGTGTTGAGCTACTGTGAATTACTATGCTCAAAGTTTCATTCTTTTCAAAAGTAGATCCTTTTAGTACTGGAAAAGATGCTCTTGAGGAAAGTTTGTACTTCACATGGATTATAAGCACAGATGGTTTTATGGTTTTGTTTGATGCTTGTTGCCAGCGTTGTTATTGTAATCTGCATCCGTGGCCAGTATGCTTGGCTAAAGATCCAAGTTTGTGTTGCAAATTTTGTTCGAATCATGCAACTAAGCTTACTAATATGATTATATTCTTGTTCTCGATATGTTTTCAGGAGAAGAGGTTGGAGGAAGAAGATGAAAAACTCATAAGATCGATATTCCAAGTAAGTCTTACCACTGCTCTTCTTGTTGAATGCTTCATTCCTTACCTCCTGTGATTGTTTATTTTACTGAATGTACTTCTATGTCAATTTTAGAAGCCAAGAGAAATTATACGAAGGATTGAAGATGATGATTCTGATGACGAGGATGATTTGGAAATGTTTGGCTTTCCTTCTAAGGTAAGATACTTGCATGTTGCAATTTTGTGAACCTTCTGTGCTAGTTAAGTATGCTTTTGTTCTACTGCCTTTCTTGGTGATGTTCTAATTGTGTGGTTTGGCTTACTTGTTTTTCAGAAGAGACTGGTTGATGTGGAAAATCCAGGGCAGCCTACAGATGCACTGATAAATGCCGGTGCCGCAGATAGCTCCAGTGGAAAAGGTAAAAAAAAAGAAGAAGATATCCTTCATGTTGCTATGCCTAATATTGAATGATCTAATAGGACGAACAATGATTCATAAGCTTCCTTGTCATTTCAATCTCCCTTTATAGCAGTGGCATATATGTTGCTTGCTGATTGTTTCGCTGCTTCCATCACTCATCATCAACTCGTTTTGGGAAACTATCTTTTACTCGTTGAATGATGATGATTTGTTACCTTAACCTCAATGCTTGATTTTCCCAAGCACTACCAAAATATTGACACATTATTGCTTTTGATTTGCAGATAACTCAAGCGACCCCGGGAAAAAGAGTGAAGCTAAGCCGAGTGCCAGAGCTCCAATGATGAGAATATTGGTGAAGAAGAAGCCAGACGTCTCTGCTGGGAACAAGCAGGTAGAGAAAACTGCAGAGGCTAAGCCCGTGGAGGAGAGTAAACCCACTGACGGCGGACTCCAATCCCTCCTCCAAAATTACGAGGATAGTGATGATGGAAGCGAATGATCAATGCCACCCTATTCAAAACTGATGATTGATTGAATTTTGTACCGGCCAGCCTCCACCAATGGCGAAGTTTGATCATTGTACCTGTGTGAACTTATCACTTCATAGCTTTGTGTTCGAACACGAACTCAAAACATTGAGGAAGTCTGCAACATTTGTGGGTATTCTTTTTGGAAGTCTTTACTCCTGTGTTTCTTTTGTAACGAAAAGGTCTACTCATACATTTAGCTGATGAAACATTTTTAACAAAGATATACCATCATTGTCATCCATTGTTCTTCTCCATTAACAAAACATGACACATTACCTGAATGGCAAGCAGCCATTCAACAAAAATACCATTCTCCATTATGCTGCACACATATCATACTCACTTTCACTTCTGGGTCTTCCTTTTCCACAGGTCACCAAACATCTTGATCCCTGAAGATCCCTTCCTCTGCTTCCCGCCACTTCCATACCCTTCATCCATATCATCACCAAACCCAGGGGAACCAGCGTAGCCGGCACCATACCCGCCAGCCGGGGTCTCGAACATGCTCCCACCACCGAACGGCTTCTCCATGGAAGCACACCTCTGATCAGATACAAACCTCCCATTTCCACCAGCTAGCACTGCTGCTGCAGCATCTGCTGCTTTCCTCCACTGCTCCGTCTGAACTCTCATCCTCTTCATCTCACATTCCAACATTTCCTTTCCTTCCTTCACCGCCTCCAGCTGGCACTCCAACTCCGCTGCATTCCCTCTGCTCGCCTCGACCTCTTCCTCCAATTGACTCAACCTTGATCGCGTTTCCTCTTCCTTCGCCTTGCTACATTCAATCCTTGCAGCCGCTTCATTGAGCTGCTTTCTCAGCTCTTCCTTCTCCTGATTCGAAACCAGCAGCTCCTTCTCCATCTCCTCCTGCTTCGCTCGAAGCTCCTTCATCTCCTCCTCATGCTTCTTCAGAGCCATCTCTACTTCAGGGGAAGGAGGATTTGGTGCGTCCTTCTTGATTTCCACTGCAGGAACTTCAAACACGTCGGTTTCCTCCCGATCATTATCCTCCGGCGCAAGAACTGCTTCTTCTTCTTCTTCTCCTGCTACCTCATCCGGTTGTGGATTGGGCTGGGTTGGTTTCTTACTGGACTTGCTCTCGAGCTCCTTCTGTGCTTCATTCTTGGCAGCTTCCGCCGACGCCAGTTGTTCTTTCAGACTCTTGAGCTCTTGCTGAGCTTGTCCCAGTTGTGACTCGAGATCGGCAATTCGCGTGCCGAGCTTCTTCTGCTGCACTGGTGGATCAGAATGTGGCCCGCCGCGAGGGGAGCGACGGTGGTCGGAGACTTTGGGGCTACGGTCTGTGGTGGCGCCCGCGGAGTCGGAGGTGGATGATGTTCTTAGCGTGTGCGAGCCTCGTGGCGATTGCCTTTGAGGCATTTCTGACGATCCCCTGATATTAGACACAAACATAGAAGAGAGATCACTATACCGACATTGATACACAGTATCAAACTCGTCCTAATAAGTCATTGTTATCATTTTCGATTTTCCTCGTCTGTTTCTACCATTGGGTTGCAGATGTAACAAGCACGATATCAGCAACACGACGGTACAAATTGAAAGATGAAAAAAGAAATGATCAAGATGAACTTATCATGACGGATTTGGTGGGTTTTGGACAGTGTCACATATATCGAAATTCAGTATTCAAAATGCGGACAATGAGTTGACACAATCGTCTCAATATCGAATCCAGTGGATAACTGGATGCAGGGTTACTGACCTTGATTTTGGCATTTGCTCAAAGCTCCAAAGGGACAAAGATTGAAGGGTAAAAGGCCTCCAAACTGTTTTAGAAAAAAAACCCTGCAAAAACTGCTGCAGATGTGTGAACACTATCAGAGATTAGAGAAAGTGAAGGAAAGTAATCAAAATCAATCCTTATTGGGTCATTATACACTCTAATTCAATCAAATCAGATTAACTTTTTTTCCTCTAAGATTGATTACTGATTTGGATCCAGCTACAGTAGAGGACTCAATAATTCAGAAGACAGTAATAACTGCTACTAACATGGATATTATCCCCAAGGACAGCAACCTACATAAATCTCTTGTCTACCTAACCATAGACCCACTTTGGCAGTCTGGCAATACCCTCCTTGCATTAATTCCACTTTATAACTGTACTCCATTAATAATAATAACAGTCTGGTATACAATTCCCTTTCATTTACTCCTTTGGATCTTCATGTTCTGTACTCCTTTCTTTTCCCATTGTAATGACCATTTCGATAGACAGCGCGCGCATTCACATTCGCATCCAAGTATCGAATGGAACGAAAACAGGTAGCGGCGCAAGTAGTAAGACCGATGGAATATTGTATAGATCATACGGGTATGTTGGAAATGAAGTTATTGTATAGATCAGACGGGTATGTTGGAAATGAAGTTCTTGACGTAGTAACATACATAATCAATTGAACCAAAATGTAACAAAACCATGATTTTGTCGAGTATTCACAAGACCATCGAGATAATTTCAAATGTAACAAAAACTAAGCTTCCTAGTTTATTAAAAGTTTGATAACGGAGACTTGGGTAGAAAATTTTGAAAATTTAGGAGGACCAAAATGAAGGAATCTTTGGCTCTCAGGTTTGAAAGAACCAAACAAGCTTTTCAAATTCAAATTTTGTTTTTTTCCTCTATACTCACTTCCCAAAAACAGAAGACCCCCTCTCTGCGTCCAATATGTATCGAAGGTGATGCTTCTAGTCTTTAAAGATGTTGGTCCATGGCATGCCAATACGTTTCTTGGGCAGTGAAAAAGAAACTTACTTTCAAAGAAAACTCTTTTTTCTTTTCCACTCTGTAGATATTCTCTCTCTGTGTAACCAAACAGTGGCCTTCTCACTTCTCAGAAAAAGTGGCGGTACTGTCTTATTCCCACCACAGACGACAAAACCTCTGCCACTCCAAGACTTCCCTCACAAACAAAACGGCAGAAGTGTGACTCACGCGCCGCTGTGAGCCACCGTCTACCCTCCGTCCACCGCGCTCAAGTTTTTAAAAGTTCTCCCCCGTTTGAGGAAAAAATGCAGACAAGGTTCAGAAACAGAGCTTCTGCCTTCTGCCTCACTGCTCTGTTTTAACAACAATACAGTGAAAATGAAAGGAAACCCCTTTCAGATCATTGTTTGATTCCCCGGGAAAGAAGAAGAGACCATTCGATTCCCTTAACAAAAGGACAAAAAGATGGAGTCTTTCATTTTTCCAAGCCGTGTTTACAGAGTCCACCTTTATGCTCTGTTCTACACTACCTCTGATTTCCCACCCCCAAAATATATTTTTTTTTTTGGTTCTTTCTTTGTTTCCAGAATGCTGAGCAACAGAAAGGAGATCCATGCTTTGATTTTCCTACACCACCCACAATCTTGCCTATTTCAGAACCCCTGCATTTTGAATCCATCTCATTTTCAACAATTCACTATCCAAATTCACCTCTCGCAATTCTTTCCCTCGACATACCAACACGGATCTATTGAGCACACAGGAAAGAAGAGACGCAAACATAAAGGAAAGCAAGTTAATGGAAGAACTAACTGACCTGGGTTCGTTGTCCACGGAGCACGAGAGCTTAAGGCAGAGAGAGAGAGAGAGAGAGAGAGAGAGGGTAAATGGTTATATGGCTTTTTGAGAAGTCCAACTAGTGGAAGGAGAAGAAGGTAATGGGCATGTCGATGAAGGCGAAAGGCTTTAACTTTTTGAACCGTGGAAGATGAATGGAGTCCGCTGGAGTATTAATGAGGAGGGCAGGAAGGATGAAAGAACGAAGAAGAGGATTGAATCGTAGTGGCTGTGGGGGAAGTAGTACTAGAGCTACTACTTGTGTAGAGTAGAAGTACTAAATAGTAAACAGAAATAAAATGGTGGGGTGACTAGGGACAGGGGTGAAAGATTAATTACTGCGAATATTTTGACAGTTTGGACTCATGCTGTCAAAACTTACTCGATTGGTATTTTTCGAACTTTGGAGTCCATTTTTTACCTTGAAATGTGAGTTCAATTTTGAATCGATACGATTTTTAAGTCAAAACCCACTTTAGCGTCTCATTTTTTGAGTACTTGTAGAGCTGTGATGCACTGGACTTTGGTTATGCATAATGTATCGAATTCATCCCTGCTACGAAGTCGAGTTGTGGTAGCTATTGGTACAAGAGTTTTCGCGACGACTTCAGGAAATAAAATCGCAGCTAAGCTGAAACATTGCCTCTAAATTGTCAGCCAAACACACATCAATGAACCTGAAACAGAATGATTCAACTACTCTTCTGAAAATGTACCTTACAGACACACAGAAACATCTCAATTCTTTGCCCTACAGCAATATGAATGGCTGATAATCTAAACCGACAATCGTGGGACTGACAACTATTCTGTTGCTATACAAACGCTATGGAACCTACAATGGTCGATATGGAAGTCGCACCATTCCAATTTCTACGCATAGCAACGGACACAAACCACATCCCTTTCGTTGTTTTTCCTTGTTCAACGTCGCTATACCTGTCGTGGTACTTCATAGCATATGTTTGGGAGAGAACGTACGTTTGACACTTACAGAAGAGCAAGGAATCTGAATCATTATGGGAAAACTATCCAAACAAACATTTTCATTCACTAAACTATTATATGGTTGCCAAGTGATTCGAGCAAAGATCTAGAAGAAACCCATAGCTACCTCTCTCTCTTTCGAGTTGTAGTTGATGAGCCATGACAATACAACCTCAGAAACACCTGCCCCGACCTAGATTTGGAGATCATTGCCACGTGCTTCCTGTCGTTACAGCTCGAGCCTCAGCAAGCGAAACTGCCATGGCCAGCATCATCTGCTCCTCAAAGCTTTCAGGAAGAATAGGTCCTCCCATCTCATTCAGCAGTGGTGGCCGGGAAGTTGAAGCCGGCAATGGTGATAAGGAAGACCTTCCACACTCTTCTGCCGTCGTATCAGAGGAGCTTGTCGAGTAACTCGTGCCCGCTTCGGCAGCAGCATCGGATCCACGATTTCCGATCCATTCTGCATCGTCCCTTGTCACTATGATTTGGCAATTAGGCGACACATTGCTGGAGCTCTCAGGTTGAGCATAAGTATCTGCGTGCTGCTGGCTCAGCGTGCTGTAGAAGCTATTGTTACAGTGTACGTCATCTGTTGACACGACATTCCCAGGGACCATCTGCTGACGTTCGGCAAGGGCTGCAATTGCACAGGCAAGACCGCCAGAAGGAGATGATGATGATGATGAAGATGATGAAGCAACAACCGGTGGTTGAGCAGCAGTGTTTTGTGGCATAAAGCATTGTGTCCCATACTGCTCGGACGAAAAATCATAGGACATATTTCTTGGTCGGCTGTTTCCCTACAATGTTATGATTCACCAATAGAGAATTCAGTACTTCCTCCCTTGGAAGAAGTGGAAGTACATAAGCAAAGGTAAAAGAAAACAAAAAAAAATATATATAGAGAGAGAGAAGAAAAGGGAAGATGTTCAAGCTCGGATATATAGTACTACCCTACAAGAAACTTAAGTATTGAACAATCAAGATTTCTCAATTCATTAAACTGAAATCAATAGTCAGGGTAACATTAGTAGGAACCACCATTGCAAGCAAAGGCATCACCCACCTCCACGGCCAGGGAATGAATTTGTAGGGCCTATCAGTCCTATAAGCAACAGCTATGGTAACCATAAGGGATTGGCCAAGTGGTAGTAGGGAATAAAAATCCTCTAGTCCAACTTAGGTTCAAACCTCAAAGGAATATTCACCGGGCACAAGGAGCAAAGGATGATTGAATCAACACCCATCACTCACTATCGTATTGACCAAGCTAGATGAGGAAATCTACAGACCCTTCAAACCTCAAAGGATAGATTGAATACACACACACTTGATGCTGATGGTAGGTTACTACTTGAGCAAATAAGATGTCAGCAGCCGGCTTCACTGTTGCCAGACCATCACAAAGGATGTCAAAGGGATGTAGGACTTTTCACTTTAACAATGTTGACCTCTTGCATGTCCACTACAAGTTAACAGACCAGCCAACTTTTGTACGGCAATCATCAATCCATTACCACATTCTGGTCGCTGACAACTAAAGACTTCTAATGAGGCTCTATCTATAATTATTCTATTTCATACTGCAGCGCATGACAAATACAAGCAGGAAAGGAGCTGGCTGGTGAAGCCATCACACTCAACAGCAGAGGACAGACTGGCAGTTGGCTGAGCCAAGGCAAGTAGCAACAGAAACCTAAATGCTTTTGCAGGGTAAACTACAGTATTTCACATTTCCAGATTAAGTTTTCTAGTCCTTCTTCTGCACGCACTGTATGCAAACAAGGAAGGTAAATCTACCTGGATAGAAAGCCAGATTGCCTCCATTACCATAATATCCTCGAGATCAAGGTCAAAGTCTTCATCCCTTCAATTAGAGAACATTCCAAATTTGAATCAGCACCAAATATCAATTAGATTAACCGCTACTATCATCTAAAACGTATACAAACATATATTCAAATGCCAGTACATGAACGACAGGTATACTTAGGATTCTTGAATAGCTACAACAAAGCACTCAGTAATTAATGTCTCAAACAGTAAATAGGAAGTAGAAATACTACCAATCAAAACGATGTTGCTAACAAAACCAATCCTTTCCAGAAGAACTGTTCAAAACCTTAATTTCCCATCATCTATAATCACTAGCATATGAGTGGCAACACATGAACATGTCTAACATCCTATAGGTGATGTATCTGGTGCACAATGAGGTGCACAACTCTCAAACAAGCACCATGCATCAAAGGTCGTATCACAACAAATAGTAAGAGTAGACCAGCAGACTAGTTCCCATCCCAGAAGTATATGAAGAACCTAATCATGTCTGAGCATTTCATATAAGTAAACCGGCTGTCTAGTTCAAACTGCCCTAACAATGATTATGAAACGTATGTGGACAACATGACCAAGCTATTGAATATATTGGATGATTGGCTGCCATACTACTAATGACATGCTTCAAAACCTTCCAAAGGAAATAAATTCAATGTTTACTCAGTCAAAGAGCATGGGTAGAACTCAGTTCAGGAAGAAATGATTGGAATCGGCCACCAACTAATTCATCCAATAAACTGATGCCGCATACAGCAACCTACTAAAGTTATCAACTTTGCTAATGTCTACTAGCTTGATGAAGGCAATTCCCATCATGATTCACGACCCTATGCCCCCACCTATGTAATGAACAAAGCCATAAACAGAAGGAAATGCACAACATACCTGTTTGGTCTAGACAATGCAGGATCTCTGATAGATGGTTGAGAAGAAACAATTTCATTGCTTTCTGCTGATGCATCGGATGGAACTTAAAAGGAGGAAACTCAAGGCATTCAGTACACCCAGAAAGAAAAGTGAATCCAGGTAAAGACAGCAAAACAGAGTGATGATACCTGCTACAGAGCCACAATCAACCTCCTCAGGTGCAATGTTAGAACTGGAAGAACTTGATTCTAGCCTTCTATGCATTCTGTCCTCTTCATCCTGAAGCTCTTGTTGTCGCATCCTAATCTTTGCTTCTATTACTCTTTGTTCTTCCTAAAAGAATTGCATACCTTAGCCACATGATAGTGAAGAAATGCAATTTCCGAATGAAGGTAAATTTGGTAAAGCCTTACAATTTGCTCCAAACCCTTTTCCTCTTTTGTTTTTACACCACGATATTCCACAGCATAATTTGAAGTTTTACAGAACGGACATCTGCTAAAGTTAAGTACAGCAGGCATAGAACATACGACTGAAAGGTATGAGAAGGATGTAGAAGGAACAGAAAGAAAAAATACTAGAACCTTGCAGAGAAGGATACTGAGTAGGACGAGTTGAATTAGGATTTTTCATCTGCAGAAAACATTCTGTTGCCAAAAAAGAGAAGGAAAAAAAATCAGAACTACCATATTTGATCACTTGAAACGTTTATCCACTTATGTTAATGATCATTACCTGTACAGATCCCTTTCGTGCAACATCGTGATCGGTTGAGGCTTGGGTAATACTGAAACAAAGCCAAAAACAAAAATCACATCAATGTCAAGCTCTTCATAGTATAAATAAATATTAAATAAGACCTCCCAATTCTAGAACACATTTCTGCATTTCTCCTTAACAACCAATGAATCAGAAGAAACTTATAAAAAGAGATACAAACCAGGAAGCAAATAGGGCACTCTTCATGATCATTGCACGACTCCTCGTCACCAGGATAGCAAGGTGCGAGCTTGGACTCAAGAATGAGTTTCCTGAGCTTCTTATGGTCTACGTCTTTGTGGACATATAAACCTTGTGGCTTTGTATACCTCTCATCTACCACTTGCCTCCTCCTTCCCAACTTATTACCCATTCAACAACACTTGTGCCTATTTGTGCTCCCCCTTTTCTTCCGCGAGCACAACAGCAATGAGAGCAAGATGAATGGAAGAATTGAAGTGCAAAATTCGAATAGAAGGAATTCCACCAAAGTACTATCTCTAAATCCCTAAACCATGGCGACAGCCTATCGACCCAATATTACTATAACCACCACAGTACATGCTTCGTTCCAGACTCTTAAAGCAGGAATCCATAGTTTCTTACCAACAATCCTGCAAGCAAACAATCCAGCAGCAAGAATAAATTTAGAAACAAATCCATTCCACATAAGAGAAAGCCCCAACAACCATGCGGCACAAAAATACCAACTCATTCACAGTTGGGGACAAAATTGTTTCTAATTCCGGCAGCATATGGAGATCACTACAATCCACAGATTTCACAATTCCTAAAAGCAGAAAGAAAAATTCCACCACACTCGAGAACTGTAACTGGGAAACAGAAACGGGAAACTGATTGCAGCAGGGACGAATAACTGAAAGCAGAGCGGAAAATGGCTCCCGCTACTCCCCGATCATAATACAAAAGAAACGCAGCAGGCAATACGCAACACCGACGAAGAGCTTTGAACCATGAGAGCGCGTCAAAGGGACCAAAGAAAAGATAAAACTGCAGCAAGCAAGAGCGCGAGAGAGCGAGAGGAAAGAACCTGGAATCGTGGAAATCAACAGGGATAGAGACAGCGAGCAAAGAGGAGAAGAAAGAAGAAGGAAGAGAGTCTTGACGTTGAGCTTCCGTCTCCTCACTGGTATGAAATGGAGATCGAGACAAGGAAGAAGAAGAAGAACTTTGTGGTTTTCGCGGCGGTGAGAGAGAAAGGACAAAAGTCGAGACGGAGATTGAGTGCGACGAGAAAGAAAGAAAAGGATGGAGAGTTCATCCACTCTTTTTTCCTTTTTAATTAAATTTACTCGGTCCCTTTTATTTTATTAAATATTGCCGCTTGTTTTATTTTTGCGTCACCCACTCACCCGGGAAATTGGATTTTAATTTAACTAATTTAATAATTTGCTCACCACCGTGTGTCTAGGAATTTTTTAAAAAAAATTATAAAATAATGACATTAAACACAAAGTGCGATAAATTCACCGTTTTGCGTCATAAATGATTATGATCGCGGTAATAATTTCGCAGTAAATGAAGAATTTAGAATTCATTTTGACGTGGAGTACTCCGACGGGAAAGAATCATTTTAATTTCTCTCCCTGCCGGAAAGGCATCCAATCAAGTGGGCCTACCTCTCCTCAATTCACGGAATGTTTGGGCTCCCCCTCAATTCTCGACCCAAGCCCACATCTGAGAGAGTTTCTTGGACTTAATTCATCTAGCAAATTTCTTGGGCTTTGTTCTTGACCCAAGTCCACATCTGACAAGTACCATCACCCTGCCGAAGGGGGAGCTCTGTCCTTCCCGCCGGTCATTTCTTCCTCTCCTCCGAGCCAACAGGCATATCTTCAAAGAGATCGCCGGCAAATATCATTCCGCCGAACTTTCTTTAGATCGCCGGGAACTCAATTTATCTCCACACTCACATGCTCATTCGGCGCAGCAGCAGCTTCGCGCCGAATTGGTTCATTAGCTTGCGCGGTTCCATCTCTGGAAAGTCAGCTACTTTTTCGACTTCGGCGAGCCCGAACTTCGACAAGAGATCATGCATTCGTCTACTCAAGAATTGCAAATCGATGGCCCATCTAAAACAAGTACACTGCCAGATGTTCCGGAGCCGGCTGCACCAAGATGCCGACGCTCTCGGCAAGCTCATGGTCTTTTGCACGGACCCGTGTTATGGGAACAGCAATCTCAACTACGCACAGAGAGTCTTCGATTTCATTGAAAAGCCCTGTTTGTTCATATATAATTTATTGATCAAAGTGTATGCGAAGAAGGGCAGTTTCAGGAAATGTCTGTTGTTGTTTAGCCGACTCAGGGGAGATGGCTTGTGGCCTGATAATTTCACCTACCCGTTCGTCTTGAAAGCAATCGGATGTTTGGGGAAGAATCTGGAGGGTAGAAGGGTTCATGGATTCGTTACGGTGACGGGGATGAGATCCGATACCTACGTGGTGAACTCGTTAATGGATATGTATGTGCATTTGGGGCAAATGGATGTGGCGCGGAAGGTGTTTGATGAAATGCGCGAGAGAGATGTGGTTTCTTGGAATGTACTCATATCTGGGTATGTGAAGTTTAGGAGATTCGAGGATGCTATCAAAGTTTACTGCTCTATGAGAAATGAGAGTGATCTGATACCTGATGAGGCTACAATTGTAAGCACTCTCTCGGCTTGTGCAGCATTGAAGAATTTGCAACTCGGGGAAGAAATCCATCATTTCGTCACGAGTGAAATCGAATGCACTTCGATCATTGCTAATGTCTTACTCGACATGTATTGCAAGTGTGGTTGTTTGCTCGTAGCTCGAGAAATCTTTGACAAGATGCCCTCTAGAAATGTCATTTGTTGGACGACTATGGTGACTGGTTACATCAACTGTGGGCAGTTAGATGAGGCTAGAAATCTGTTTGAGAGGAGTCCTACAAGAGACATTGTTCTTTGGACATCTATGATCAACGGATATGTGCAGTTCAACCACTTTGACAGAGCAGTTGCACTCTTCAGAGAGATGCAAGCCAGAAGAATGAAGCCTGATAAGTTCATATTGGTTGCTCTCCTTACGGGATGTGCACAAACAGGTGCCCTCGAGCAAGGTAAATGGATACACGAGTACATAGTCGAAAACCGAATAGCAGTCGATACAATTCTCGGTACTGCTCTAATAGACATGTACGGGAAATGTGGAAGCATCGATAGAGCACTGAGCATCTTCCATGGTTTAAAAGAGAAAGACACAGCCTCTTGGACTTCAATCATATGTGGGCTTGCAATGAATGGGAAGACATACGAGGCGCTCCATTTGTTTTCGAGAATGAAACAAGTTGGAGTCAGACCAGACGATGTTACTTTCATTGGTGTTTTGAGTGCTTGTAGCCATGGAGGATTGGTTGAGGAAGGTCGTGAATTCTTTCATTCCATGACAGCATCATATCAAATTCAACCGAAGATTGAGCACTATGGGTGCTTTATCGACTTGCTTGGTCGAGCTGGATGTTTGGAAGAAGCAGAGGAGCTCATACGAGAGGTCCCGTGTTCCAATCTTGAGGCAGTTGTTCCTCTTTATGGTTCTTTGCTCAGTGCTTGCAGGATTTATAGAAATGTTGATATAGGCGAGAGGGTTGGTAAGCATCTCGTGACGATGGCATCAGGTGATGCGAGTGTGCTTACGCTTCTTGCAAATATCTATGCCTTGACGAGCAAGTGGGAAGAGGTGAAGAAGGTGAGAAGTGAAATGAAAGATCTTGGTGTCAGAAAGACCCCTGGTTGTAGCTCGGTTGAGGTTGATGGTGTCGTCCATGAGTTTACTGTCGGTGATTCTTCTCATCCTAGAGGTAAAGAGATATACTCTATCTTGAATGAATTGACGAGACCATTGTTGGGTTCGGAAGACAATCTGCTGATGAAAAGCGAAGAGTTACTTGCAGTCAACTCTTGATTCCAATACACTCATCACTGATGAGAGTTACTTTGCAATTTTAAACCTCTAAATGTTATTATATCAATCACAATTGTTTGACAATCGGGACCCTAAAGAATACATTCTGGATCTTCAGAATAGAGTACTTGTTCAACTCACAATCGATCACTTCCTCGACCTCCCAACAGGAGAGAGGACAATGTGTAATACTTCTACCTTAACAACTGCAGAGAGGCCAGTAAAACGTAATTCTGCAGTGTGTTCTAGTTGGAGATCGGTAAGAAACTCAAATCAAAGCTACAAGTAAGCCCTTTCAAAATACAAGGGAGGAAAGGGAAAGAAAACTATATAGGATCTAGTGTTCAGTAGCACACGACATGAACCCTAAGCATGGAGCTCTACAATGGTTTCTTCTTAACTTGATATGGATACTTCTGGTATACCGAAATGCTGGTCAACACTAGTGGCAGTGCAACCACACAGTACGCCGAAGGAGATTTGCCCTCAAAGACCAACTGAAGCAAGGCCGTCACTAGAAGTGCAGAAACAATGACAAAACCCTGCAAAACAATACCATAGAAGAAAAACAGCATCAGAGGGAAGAACTCAAATAGGTTCTAGTTCGAAGAATTGGGGTTTCCGGTTTCCCATATCAGTGGGAAGCACAAAATCCCAATCCTTCATCATTTACAAGGAAAGCAGAATATTTTCCAGTTGATAAATAAACGATTCCCCACAATCGTACAGTCTCATCAGTCATATGTTTACCTTTCTAACGCCTCCCGCTTGGCTTGTGACAAGACCGACGAGAATTCCACCTAGGGCATTGGCTAGAACAGGGATCTACAAAAGAATAGCAATCACCAGAATTCATATAGCAGAAGAATTGCACAGTTGAAAATTTTCCAAGAAGCGTGACAACTCATCCTAAAACACTTCTACGTGGTGAAATTATAATTGAACTTCTGTAAACCCACCAGACAATGCTCTACCAAACTTCTGGTTTTTCACAACAAAATACAAAAAGTTACAATATCAACTTGAGCTAGAAAAATTACCAAGGTTAATGGAGTCCAGCCATGAAAAAACCCGTACTTTCTGATTGCTTCACCATCCGGAGACTTTGTCATGCTGACCAATAAGCACAGGCTCCCAACAATAGACATCTCAATTGTCATGAGGTATGACGAGTGTTTCTTGACCTGTGAACAAGGAAATGGTAATGTACGCAAGTCCCCTAAATCAAAATGTTGATGCAAATAGTTTGTAACAAACCTGAGAAGCCCATTGACACAAGGATGAAGCTAAACCAGAAAGAACTGACGCAACCAGTACAGGCACAATCCCATAGAACAAAATCTGATCAGGGTTACTGCTAGTAGTTCCTTTGCTAGAGCCTTCACCGACACTGAGAAGAACAGCAGCCATAATCAACAGGAACAATGCCCCAATTTGTTGGATTGACTGCTTCTGCCTGTGGATTAAGCCGCGAAATCAAGTTAATAGGACTTGACTAGATAAAGAGATTCCAGATTGTCGTAAGATTCATATCTAGCTATACTGAGACGATATTATGAACATCATATGCAGCGGTGCATATTATTGTCCGAAAAAAGCATCAAACAATTGCATGAGAGCTCTGTCAAAGATACCTCAAGATTATATAGGTGAACAAGGCAGTAAAGAATATCTTGGTCTGGTTCAGTATTGAAAATGTGAGCGAATCCAGATTCTTGTAAGATATCTGGAGTAAGCTGTTTTGCAGTGCATAAATTGCTGCAGGAAGTCCTGATGCCGTCAGTGATCGAACCAGACTCCATTCCTTGGTTAATTTCTTCATAGAACCGTCTTTCACCATGAGAATTGCAGCACATGCAACCTAAGGTAATAATCAGATGGAAGATTATGCAACCCGGGGTCAATAATTATCTATGTACAGAATGTATAATCATTGTAAAGGACAACCAAAAGGCACAATAGTTACCTTAACGATCTCACATGTCAAGACCAATGTAGTCACAATAACTTCTCGTCTGCACAAAGCACGAATCATTACAAAGAAATCGACTAAACTATATATCAATCAAAAATTGCACTGGAAGCATACTAGATATGTGCAGAAAGAACAATCCCTTCATTGAATTCATATACCATTTCAAAAATCTATAGACATGCTAGCAGTTTCACAACGAATTAGCACGGTATCATCAAGTTTGTAATTTATATTTTGTGCCAGCAGCTCCCACTACGCGTAGTTCCATTCAGCAACTACATCTAAAGCTAATTCATAGCATGAATGCTCCTGAAAATCTCATCAACCAAGCTCTGCCTCGATCACTAAATTCGTTGCTGATTAGCGCATCAAGTACATCTATACTCTTTAGGAATTCTCTACATTTGGAATCCCTAGAGCTGCTCTTTGACAGATTCTTGCTAATCGATATAATTGATCCAAGATGCCCTCCAATCGCAAGATTCTAACAGCGATGCGGAATCATCTCTCCCAATTCGCGTCGAGATCAGTTCTGAAAGTGCCGGAAGCAATGGAAGGAGGGAAAGGAAAGAGTTGGAGCTGGCGCGCGTACCTGACGAAGCGCTTGGAGATGAGAGGTTGAGCGCCATATTGAAGAGCCAGCAACAGAGAGTAGAGCAAAACTCTAGAAGACATGCTATTACCCGAATTAGCAGCCGGGCTCGAACCTCGCAGCCTCGTCGCCGCCATTTCCCCCGGCAGCCGCTTGAGAGAAAAACCGTCGTCCTTTTCCCACGCTATTCCCCGGTGTTCTTGGAGCTCGTCTTCAACTTGGAGGAATAATTGCAGCAAGTATAAGGCTGAAAAATGGACAACTGTCCGCTCCAAAATAAGCCCAGAAGGCCAGAAAATCACTCCCACTCAGCCCATATTCCCGGACCATTGGCCTAACTGTTTCGAGGCCCAACTCGTATTCATTCCCCCAAACCCATAATTTTCAAACACAAGCAAAAAATCCAAATCGAATCTCCCAAAGTAGTTAACGTAATCACACCATCTCCGATAATTAACACAAATACAGAGAATAATCTTTTCAAAATTTGCAGAAAAATCAAAACAGAAAAACCCTTTCATATTTCCTCACTTTTCCCACTCTCCACCGTTACCATATAAATATGGCGACGGGGAAACCAAAAGATCATTTCATTCAGTAAAGAAATAAAAAAAAAATATATGGGTGGGAAAATGTTGAGTTTAGCCACCATTGCTCCTCTCTTCCTTCTTCTCGCCTTTGTTGGTGCCGCCATTGCCGATTTCAACTACGACGCCTATTCATATCCTAAGGTGTTCGATGTCCGTCGCTACGGAGCAAAGCCCGACGGCAAGTCAGACTCCAGCGAGGTACTACGTATTAGGATGTTTCTGGTATGCTTTCGTACAAAACGATTTAATCTATGTTCTCGTAGTTATGGTAATTTTTTTTGTTTATGGTATAGGCATTTTTGGCTGCGTGGAACGACGCTTGTCAGTACGAAGGGAAGGCGAGGGTGGTGGTGCCACCAGGGGAGTACGTGACGGACACGATCTTGTTTTTGGGCCCTTGCAAAGGGTCGATGGGGTTCATAATGAAAGGGCGGCTGACGCCGCCTGACAGGCTGAGCCACTCCGATGAGTGGATCACGTTTAGGTATGTGAACGGGTTGTTGGTTTCCGGCCATGGCACGTTCGACGGCAAGGGTTACGTTGCTCCCACTCCCAAACCTCCGGCCATTGTAAGTGTAAATGGTGTAGCGCTTGCTCTTCTTTCTTTGTTTTTCGTTTATGGAAATTGTGATTGGTCAATTTAATTGACGGATTTTGAGTTAAGCTATATAAGCAAGTTGAATTATTATCGGTCAATTGATTAGAACTAATTGGATATTTACTACCAAAAATGTATTCCAATTACCATACTAATAACCTTGAATATTAAAAAGTGTGATTTGTCTAGAACGAGTAACAAGATATCTCTATTTTTCTACCCCGTTTTGGCAAAATTATAGTAAAATCCCATTAACCCTAGTGGATAATGCGAAATGGAAGGTCAATATTTTATTGCGGTTTTAGCCTAATAAGAAGATTCATAACTTTTCGCGACTAAATATTCGTTTAATGATTTTGTTGTAAATTACTTTTCAATACATGTATTCATCATGTACAAATTGGTGTTGTCACTTGGTGAATTCACCGTCTTCTCATCAATCCATGTAGTTCAATAATTGAATATGTAAAGAGTAATCCAACAACATCAACATGTGCTCGGTAGACCGGCTCTTTAGTAATCACTTAAGTATGCATTTAACCAATCCTCTTATTCCCCTTATTAATTATCCTGGTCATTTGAATCACAATATAACGTTTGGTGGCACATTGCAGTCGCTGCGGTTCGAGTTCATAAACGACGCCGTGATCAGCCACATCCGCTCCCTCAACAGCCGCAACGCCCACTTCCAGCTCTTCGGCAGCAATAAAATCCGGATGCACAACCTCCTCATCCGCGCCCCGGGCAACAGCCCCAACACCGACGGCATCAAGATCGGCGCCTCCACCGACGTCCACGTCACCAACTCCGTCATCGGCACCGGCGACGACTGCATCTCCATCCTGGGAAAAAGCTCCGACATCTACGTGTCCCAGGTCCTCTGCGGGCCCGGACACGGCATCAGCGTCGGAAGCATGGGGTTCTACGACAACAACGCGGAAAACGACGTCGTCACGGACGTCACGGTGACGGACTGCACCTTCCGCGGGACGTCTGACGGCGTCAGGATCAAGACGTGGGCCACGGCTAACGCCGGCCTGGTCCGTAACTTGACGTTTAGTAACATCCATCTCGATAGCGTGGATAATCCCATTGTGATTGATCAGGAGTATTGCCCTTACCCTCCTTGCAAGCAGGTAATTAAAATTTTGCTACGTCTCGTAACGAATTTTTTTCGTAGCAAGAAAGGAAAGCACCACTACCTCGTAATCATTATTCGCATTATTGCTATGTTATGTTATGTTATGTTAGGTGCCGTCGCGTATTCGAATCGAGGATGTGACGTACGACAACGTATGGGGGACGTCGAGGACGGCGGTGGCGGTGAAGCTGAACTGCAGCAAGATGTACGGGTGCAAGGGTTTGGTGTTGAGGGACATAAACATGGTTCAGAAGAATGGGCTCGATGCGGTGTCGTTTTGCTCTCACGCCGTTGGTGCGACTCACGGCGTGCAGAAACCGTCGCCTTGCTTGTAGGGCAGGGGTCAGGCTTCTGTTTTTAGATTCTGAATCTTTTTTGTTTTAGAGTGATCATTAGTTGATCCCAATTAAGAATTTGATTAAGCAGCCATTAGAGAGTTAATTACATTCTACTTCGAATAAAGACGGTGAGGTTGAGAGGTGGTCGACAAATGTAATGCAGCGACCCTTTGAAGCCAATTATTCATTAATTAAGGTCTTGTTGGAGTTAGATTTCGATTTAGTCGGGTCCAAGTTATGGGTGGGCTTTTGTATCAAAAGTGGCCCGGTTTCTGAATGGGCTGAATTTGGTCTATACTATGGACCAGTTACTGAGTTTTGTTGATTTTCATAACCGACACGGTGGCATCAATAAAAAAACGAAAAGAAAAATGAAACACGAAACGTTTCCACCTGCAATTCCAAAGCTTTCTCGCAGAGATCCCCGCCATGGATGAGATCCTTCTGTTCGGCGCCATAATTGCCATAATTCTCCTCGCCTTCATCTCCGTTTGCTTCATCACCATCGAAGGCACTCGCCGCCGTAGTAGCAGCTCCACCTAACTCCGGCGCACAGTCAACGTCGTTTCTTAGTGATTTCCCCCAATTTCGTTATTCAGATCAGATCCCTCCATTTGTCATTTCTTTTTTTGGAATTGAATTCACCTGAAAACTACAAGGAAACCCTATCGGGGGGTTTTCTTATCTATTTATATAGAGAGTAGGTAGTACCCAAAAAAAGCCATCAGCCGCCCTCTGGTTTCTCTTTCCCTGACTTTGCGCAATTCGAACAGTTCGAGTGAACTAAAACAATGGGCCGGAGCTCGCCGCATCTTGTATTAATGGTGGCGGTGATTGTCGCTGCGGGGATTTGTGCAGATCTGTGTTCCGGTGACGGACTCTGTAGCTCGCCGGTGCTTGGTCATTCCGACGACCATCACCACCACGGTCATCACCATCACCACGACGACGGCGGCCAATGTGGCGGCCACCATCATCATAATCATCATCATGACCATGACCATGGCGAAGAAATGGAGTACAAGTTGCCGGAGGAGCTGGCGGAGGAGGAGGATATGAAACTCTATGGCTTCGGGAATTACCATGCTCACGATGAACATGATCACCATCTGCATTCTGATTCGCATTCCAAGCTTTCTGGTCTAGGTATTACTCTATCCAATCTCCGAATCTGTGTGAGTGCTAGCAATCACTCAGTTACTGCCGTCATTTCTTTTTCTTGTTATCTGATTGGGATTTATAGGCATTGTATAGTTGTTATCTGAAGAAGTTGTCTTTCTGATCTCCAATGTGCCATCTTTTTGCCAAAAGTTTGTGAATTTCTCGGTTCCAATTTGATTGTCATTCTCCCATTCATCACGATCACCTTTCAATTATCTGCGCGGTCTACAGAGTCAAGTACTCGAGTTCTTTAGCAGTCCAAGTATGCACAAGTTCTCGCCTTTCGAATCTTGGGACTGGCCTTTTCATCTTTTATAAGCCTGTTTCTTGTCTCGCCTGTTTACTTATCAGGTCTTTGGATCAATGCCTTGGGCTGTTCGCTTTTGGTGAGCTTGGCTTCCCTTATTTGCCTGATCATCTTGCCAATCATATTTGGTAAGCGGCTCTTTGCTCATTGTAAATACATTCCAAGTTACCGGGTAGCTGTTTTAGGGTGTTGTCAATGATTGCTTGCAGTTTGTTCACTGCATACACAATGCAGAAGTTTCTACGTATTGCGCCAATGATGTTGTATTAAAATGGTGATTTATCTGTTTCTGATTGCAGTGCAGGGAAAGCCTTCCAAGGGAGTTGTTGATTCATTGGCTTTATTTGGGGTGAGATTCTTGTATCCCTATCTTTTTTGTTTGTTTTCATTCACTGTTGATACTGTATTGTGGATGCCAGAACTGATTTCGGACGGTATCTTCATTGGTGTTATGGTTGTTCCTTCTCAACCACATTACAATGTTTTTTATGTTTTAAGATTCTGTTGTTCATAATACAAGAGAAGTAGCCTACTACAGGGCATCACCTATTTGTAACTTGTCTAGTATTGAACCTTAATAAAATCCTACTTTGATGTCTGCTAGGAGTCAAGTTTTTCTGTTCTACAACTTATACAATTTTCTGCTTCCAGGCCGGAGCAATGCTTGGAGATGCTTTTCTTCACCAATTGCCACATGCATTTGGTATGTTCTCTTGCGATTGTTTTACCTTGTGATGCTTCTATGTAGCTAGTTTGTTTTAGCAATACCTTGTGGTTGTTATTATCTTCAAGTTGAAGTCCTTATGAGAATTTCGTTCAACATTCCCAGTGCATGATGATACAAACTGGATATATCCACCTCATAGTTCTCAAATGCTCAGTTGGTGATTTCATGGTATTATTTGACCGAGCTTCTGATTAAGATTGCTTGTGTTGTAATTCTATCTATGTATCCTTCTCTGATACCAGTGGCGTGTGTGATTATATGCGATGCCAGTCATTAACTATTGGTATTTGGTACATCTATACTAGATATTTCATGTGTTTGTGCAGTTTTTATAAGTAAATTTCCATTTTACTGATAGCAGTTGTTGGAGCAATTTCCGTTCTTACAACGTTGCGATACTTAACAGATCACATGCATAGTGTTCGCCAATTTTTTTATTAATCTCTCAGTTTTCACATTCTCGAGCTAAAATTGGAAGAAGAAAGAGGCTCGTCACTATGACTTATGGATGTTTATCGATTGTGTTGCTTATTGAGTAATCCATCGAAGAAACATGTACAGGTGGACAGCAGCACTCACACTCCCATTCACACCACCATGCTGATGATTTGAGCCATGATCATTCTGGCCACGAGCATTTGCATATGCCGTCAAGTGGGCATTCACATTCTTTGGAGGATCTTTCTGTTGGATTGTCCATTTTGGGTAAGCAACAAACTATGCAATGCTAAATATCCTGCACAATAATGTAGCACATTTTCACTGGTTAATGTGCATTGGCTCAAAAGTATCATATATATTACTATGGATGGTGAAGCCGTGCTGCCCTTACAAATGTTTTAACAACTTTTGAGTTTACGGTTTTGAAATCACTTGAGAATGTGGAGTTGTGAAATTGTGAAGGTAGGCAAAAGGTTGAAGAAGAATAAGTTCAAGACAGTAGCTGAAGTAATTCAGTCTATTAATTTACGATAAACAGAAAGATACAATGTCAAGATTCAAGTCATTTGCATAAGCTAATGTCTGTCTTACTATCTCATCTTTCCGCTTCTATGTGTTGTTTTTCTTTCGTTAGTCTTCTTCATCTTTGTCATGTGACGAGTGCAAAATCTGGTTCTGAATTGTGATTAATTCAATCGCTTCCTGCTTTTCCTTTTCGGGTTTTGTTGTTGCAGCTGGCATTGTAGTCTTTCTTCTTGTGGAGAAGCTTGTGAGATATGTTGAGGATAACTCTACTGGCGATGTTTGGGGTCATAGTCATCACCACCACCATAAGAGCAGTGAGAAAGTGAAGGATGGCAGTGATGCTGATGGAGCATCTGATGAAATTTCAGATAACATGTCAAATGGGGATAAGTTGAGTCAAAAGGATTCTGTTGTTCACAGGGTAAGCAATTGGCATTTCGCAAATCTGTGTGCCCTTCTCGGCTTTCTCCAGATATATTAGCAGTGTACTTAAGACCATGGTACCATATTTATTATTGATGCAGAGAAAAGGCAAGGCTGGTTCCAAGGGTGACAAATCAGATAAAGCCACCTCGGACAAATCTACTAAGTCTACTAAACTCGCACAGGGAAAAGAACCTGCAAAGTCGTCTTCAAATCTGGTGTTCGGGTATCTGAATCTCTTCTCTGATGGTGTTGTAAGTATGTGCTGCTCCTCGCTGTTCGGCTAAGCTTAACACATTTTGACAATGTGCTTCCACATTTAACAAAAGAAAATGTGTTGTTGTAAGGATATAAGTTCAGTAAGTAAAAGAGTGTTTCCGTTGTATGTGAAGCAAAGAAACTATACAGTTCTGCCCTATGAACCTAATATGCCGTGTTGACTTTGCAGCATAATTTTACTGATGGAATGGCTCTGGGCAACGCTTTTCTGCTTTATGGATCAGTTGGTGGATGGTCTAGAACTCTCTTTTTGCTTGCACATGAGCTCCCTCAAGAGGTTTGACTCAACTCTCTGTTGCAGTATGGAGAATATTGCTTTTTGAAGTTGTAGATTGGTGAAGACTTCCACTGGCCTAGTTCTCTTGCTGTGTTTTATCAGCAACCGCAAGTAATAATTCTCTTGATCATTACAGTGTCGGGGATTATAGTTAAAGGTAAGCTTGATTATGTATGTAGGTGGGTGACTTTGGAATCTTGGTGAGGTCGGGTTTCAGCGTGTCTAAAGCTCTTTTCTTCAACTTCCTGTCAGCATTGCTCGCTCTCGTTGGAACTGCACTGGTGAGTTCATTTACTTTTCACAATTTACTGTCCACTCAATGATGTGAATGAGAATCAAACATGCTGATTTCTTTCTACTAGGCTTTGCTTTGGGGGAAAGATCCCGGACAGTCGTCTCTGATCGAGGTACACTTACCTCGACACATGATCCTCATATTTTGCTTCTATCTCATTATTACTGCTTAACCTGCTTCATCCCCCTTTATCTCCCTTCCTAACAGGGTTTCACGGCAGGTGGGTTCATATACATTTCCGCAGCTGGTGTGCTCGCAGAAATGAACACTGGCAAAACGAGTCTGAAGAGCACGGCTGTTCACACAGTGTCCCTGGTATTGGGCATGTCTGTCGCCCTTTGTATTTCGCTTGTAGAATGAAATGCATAGCCTTGTCTGGTGCTTGGACGTGGCCGGCCTGGTTGCCTGTTGTATTCTTAACTTTTTGTAGGATGAGGAACTTAAGTTTGTTTCTTTTCCGCCTTTGGGATCTTCTACTGGTGTGGACTGTTTTGCAACTTTCTATATAGCATGTTTCCTGTTTCCATTGCATCTCTTCCTAGCCTACCTTGAGTAGTCGAGTCTGGCCCTCTTCATTTTTAAGTTGATCGGCTAGATGTGAATGAAGTTAGCAACATTGACTGATCCTTTGCTGACCAGGTGGCGAGAAGGCTAGGCGCGAGCTATCATGCCGCTGTACTCGCCACCATGGTTCGAGGAATGGTAGATGCATCAGCGAAAGAAGTTAAGCAACATTGAAGTTAACCGCATTTTGCCGTTAGATAAAACTGAGAATCGAAAATGCTAGTTGGTTACTGGTTTCTCTCTTAGACCACCGGAAAAGTATCACATTCTCATTCATAGATCTGGAGTTCGAAACCGATATTCAACAACAGAAATTGCTCGTTGGTGAGATCGAGACTTTTAATTGTTCCATATCGAGTTTAGTGTCCAACGTGATACATGCGCCCGAATTCAAAGACTCGAATTTTTTTCAACTCATTGATCTAAGAGTTTACTAGCAAATGTTACTGATTTTGTTCGTTACTTAAATTTGGGTGATAAATTTGTTAACAAATGCAAGGTCGATGACTGATTAGTTAAATCCCAAAGTTTAGTGGTCATTAATCAATTGACCAAAAGCAAAGGGTCAATTTCGTCATTAGATCCATTTTACTTCCAGCCCCTACTTGGGTGATTTTGTATTCCTGCTCCGCGGTTTCATCTAGGTTTTCGCTATTTGACGTCGGTAGCTCTCGGTCAATCGGAAAACTCGACCTGCCGCCAGCCATGGCAGATGAACTGGGGAATGTGGAACCAGAGGTAAACGACGCGAGCAATCAGAAGAAGAAGCACAAGGGAAAGCACGACAAGCCTAAGCCATGGGACGACGACCCCAACATCGACCATTGGAAGGTGGAGAAGTTCGACCCTTCGTGGAACGAAAGCGGCATGCTTGAAGTCAGCGAGTTCGCCACCCTCTTTCCTTCTTACAGAGGTCTGTTCATTGTTTTCTGCTCGTTGGAAAGCTTCTGATGGTATCTTTATTGAAGTTCGTCCAGTCATTCATTGTTTGTTCAATCCCCACTTCCAGAGAAATACATTCGGGATGTTTGGCCAATGGTGAAATCCGCCCTGAAAGAGCATGGCATTGAAGGCAGGCTCGACCTGGTAAATGTTTCTGATTGCCTCACATTTGTATTGATTTTGAGCTGTGGATATAATATAACTAGCTATGAGATTTAACATGCTCCTGACTCAGTTATTCACTTTGCTATAGTCAGAAGAAGCAATAGAGAAACCTTAAGTTCCATGCAAGAGGTCAAAGTAATGTGCTTATTATGTGTCGCGTTTCATGACATGTTCTTCATTGCTGAATCAGGTTGAGGGGTCAATGACTGTTTCAACTACAAGAAAGACGAGGGACCCTTACATAATTATCAAGTCAAGGGATCTTCTTAAGTTGCTATCGAGAGGTGTCCCTGCACCTCAGGTACGGGATCGATTCCTGCTCTGGTATTCCTTGTATTACTAATCTAACTTGGTCAAAGAGTACTGCAGTGCTACAATAGGTGCTGCAACTTCTCCATGCACGGAAGTTTCTGCGGCTGAAACTTCCATTGCCCGTTAATATGGATTTCTGGTTGCACTTTCGTTGACTGGTTGATCGAATTTCTTGTTTCTGTTGATTGATTCAGGCTATCAAGATTCTCAACGATGAAATGCAATGTGATGTTATCAAGATTGGCGGTATGGTTCATAATAAGGTAAGCCTTGCAGAAAACAGTCCATGGTATTAACTAAATCATGTTGTCCTTACATCACCACATTCTGAGGTATGTTTGAAACATTTGGTAGTAATGTGGAATATGGTGGAGTTTGCCAATAATTCTGTTTTTATAAGTTTATCATTTGCATGCCAATATTATTTGTTGCAATCTTGCAGGAGCGTTTCGTCAAACGAAGACAACATCTTGTTGGGGCAAATTCATCTACTTTAAAGGTAATGGTGATCTTTGTCGTTGTATGGTCACTTGAAAACCATCTTCATTGGAACTTTGACATTTAGGTAGATCTAGTGCAGACCAAATACTTGGCTGAAAATAAAACTTGAATGCTAAAGCTAAGAGTCACTTTGCTTTACTCCTTTTCCCCGCCATAACCTTCTGTGATTATATTGTTTGCAGGCGCTTGAAATTTTGACAGGCTGTTATATTCTAGTTCAGGTAGGTGCTTTACCTTTTCTAACAACTTTTTTCAATCCAGGTTGCTATGAACAATGTGTGATTAAATGTATTTCCTTCTCGAACAGGGACACACTGTTGCTGCTATGGGTTCATTTAAAGGTTTAAAACAAGTTAGAAAGATAGTGGAGGAATGCATGCAAAATAAGATGCATCCTGTACACCATATAAAGGTACTCATGTTTCTGTTGTGACTCTTCCTTCTGCTATGGGTTCGTTAACAATTGTATTACTTTTGCTTTCAGATTCTGATGATGAAGAAAGAACTTGAAAATAATCCAGCATTGAAGAATGAGAGTTGGGACAGGTTTCTTCCCAAGTTCAATAAGTACGATATAGCTTTTTATCTTTTAATTTTTGTGCACTACTTCTGTTATTCCTGGGTCCTACTTTTTTACATTTTCTGGAAAGTTACATCTGATGTGGTTTGATAACTTTCAGGAAGAATGTTCAACGAAAGAAGCCTAAGAAGAAAGAAAAGAAAGAATATACACCATTCCCTCCTCCTCAACAGCCCAGCAAGGTTGATATTCAATTAGAGACTGGAGAGTACTTCTTGAGTGAACAGAAGAAGACAGCAAAGAAATGGCGAGATAAACAGGAGAAACAAGCTGAAAAATCTGCTGAAAACAAGAGAAAAAGAGAGGAGGCATTTGTTCCTCCAAAGGTTGGTTCTTTTTTCCTTTTGCTTTATTGGGCCACTATATCGTGCTGTTTTTATAGTTGTAAGCATGACCTTGAATCTGTTTGGCTATTTCAGGAATCTGCGAAGGCAAGTACCAGTAAGTCGGAAGAGGAAGACCTGGCCACAATGACAATGTCCATCAAGGTAAGCCTAAAACATAACTCCACAATGACACGTACTTGTTCGTGTTATTCTGCTTGTTATTGAATAGAGAAATATTTGATTCTAGATATGATACCTCCTTTGAACAACGTCGTGTCCCTTTCAAATTTTGCAGCAAAAGGCAAAAGAGTTTGGGAAGAAGAAAAGGGACGAGAATGTCAATCCGGAGGATTATATAGCTGTAGCATCTAGTGAACAACCGAAGAAGAAAAAACAAAAGAGCAAGTTTTCATTTTTCTGAAAATTTACTCTTTGTTCTTGTGTCACATTTGTTTGATCGATTTCACATGAATCCCCTCCCATTGTCTAATATATGTCATCGGACATCAAGTCTCACATGCCTCTCGGAAATGGGAGTTGTTTATTGTTGTATGTTGACATTGGTAGAAACAGGGAATGGAAGTTTACAAAATTTATCAGGCCTACTGTTATTTCCAATCTGGACTTTTGTGTATTTGAGAATACCGAACACATAATGATCGGCCATTGTTTCATGGCTTGGATATAAAGGGCAATGAAGAAATTAAGGTAACTGATCCTTTGCTAAACCAGTAGTTGCCCAGCTTTAATGTTGCTGTAGGTGCTTACTGGTTTGTTTGGATTTGATGTTCACCTTACTCATCTGAGCTTCTTGTCTCTTCATTTATTCGTTTTACATTGCGAGTTGGAAGCTGATGAGTAAAGCAGGTACTTATGATAGTTGTGGCACACCCCAGAGATGTTTCTCCAGGTGCAGCAATTTCTTTGCTGTGCTGAGCCGCCTCTGGGTTGTGCCTAGACATGACTAAGGCAATTAGCTGCTGTCTGATTCCTTTTATGTTGTCGGTACTGATTTTGAAGGTTGACTTGGTTTCTCCTTTTTGAATTGTTTTATGGACAGCATTTTTAAGCGGAAATTGTTTTTTTTTTTTTTTATCTGCTCAAGGATTGGTTTCTGGCTTGCCCCTGTTCTACTGCAGCTGCTACTATGTCAGTGCAACTTGCTGTAAGTCTTGATTTTGAACCTCTTGATAGGCTACAGTTTGGTTTCTATTGCTGGAATTTCCTGTTGTTTGATTAGAAAGAGTACATCCACAGTATAATCTCATGCCAGTCTATCTTTCCATTCGTGAATACTCTTATCACACAACCTTCCAAGTTCCAATAGGAGACCAGAAAATCCATAGCCAAAGTTGAAGTCTGTCTTGACGATGGATAATAAGAAAGGATCTAGTTAGCTATACATACAATTGTAAACGTCTCACATAGAAAATGTGTCCTGCCACAATGAGCTTCCATACCCATGATCCTCATGTACTAGGTGTTGGATCCCATGACCTCCCAACTCTTCCAATAGCATCATACCCTCATACCTCTGCAGAGAGCCCTCCATCCTTGACCACAGATCATGATCATATTCAGCACCATTGTTTGACGTGATTGAAGGATGTGCTTGCATATCATCGACCCGAGAGAGTTCCTCATAATCATCTAGGCATAGCTCGGTACTGTAGTAGCAATGCTCGTTGTCGTCGACACTCTCGCTTGAATTTTGATCTTCCATGACCATGTCGGGAATACCATCGATCTCTGCTTGCAGAGATTTGATAACACTCCGCAGCCTTTCATCGTCGTTGTAGTCTTCAACTTGTAGCAACGACTCTTCCAGTAGTGACATGAGAAGGGCTTCGTGATGGCCCTCCATGGGATTGGTCTGGGATAAAAGAGATGCCATTTTGGAAAGACTGAGGATATGGAAATGGTGAGAAGTGGTGGGATTTTGCTTGGTAAATGGTTTGTGATTGTGTTGTTCGTTTTGAGTCATTGAACCAAGTCATGTATGTATATATAACCTACTAGGAAGAGACCAACTTGCAAGTTTTATCATTATTGTACCTTTTATCTGGTACCATTTTGCTTTTGTTAGGTGCACGAATGAGGTGCCCATGTGAATGTATCATCTGTACAAATCAGTGGCGGACCCAGAAATTTTTCATAGGGGTGTCCTCTTTTAAAAAATAAATTAAATAAAAATTAAAATAATTAATAAAATTAAAATTGTAAATATGTAAATACCTTACTCATATAGGTTAAAAAAATCCATGATGTGTTTTCATATTCGAAAATAATTGTAGAATACACTTGGTGTCTATAGTGTTAAAAAAATTGTCTCTTTATACACTACTAGACAATCATTCACCAACTTATCGCATATTCGATTTGTAAACTTGTTCTTGATGTAACCCAAAGCTGAAAGACTCTTTCAACACTTGTCGTACAATCATAAAATCAATACAAATTAAGGATAGTTTGAAATTAGTTTAATTGTTAGGTTTTTAAAATAATTAGAGATAGGGAATGCCATTTTACTATTACACATTGTTCAAAATCGAACAACAAATGAGTTTAGCTCGACGGAAATTAAGTTTATTAATAATAATAGTGTTCTAGATTTGAATTATCCAACCTACCACTTATATTCCTATACACAAATGACAGTAGGATAATCATTTTTTCAAATTTAAGGGGTGTCTCTCACTATCAATTATATTTTTTTTGTCCATACGTAAATTACCACCAGGGTTGGATAATCGTTTTCCTAAAATTTAGGGGTGTCCTAAACCACCCTGGGTCCGCCCCTGTGTACAATAATGGGTTGGTGCCCGAATTGATCTTCTCGTCCAGCAACCATGTACATGTGTCATTGAATGTGTTTCCTCTATGTTGGGTTGCCTTCAAGATCCAGCATTGGAAGAAACAAGATCCAGCATTGGTGTGCATCGAATATATCATTTTGGTTGCCACTACAATATCATTTGTCAAAGTATGATCCTTTAATACAAGTTTGCGAACTCCGACTCGAATACACGGCGAACCTCAGAGGTGAGTTAATGACTTAGAATATTGGTTCCCACAATAACATAGGAAATCTCATAGGGCTGGCTATTTGGTCCTGAACTGTTTGGTTTTACCCGAAACCGGACTGTATAACCCAGATCGGGACCGAACTGTATAACCTAGACAGGGACCGGATTGGGACCGGATAGCAAACAATGCAATCTCATATTCGGGCTAAGATTTAAGGTAAAAAACCGGATAAAGACCGGATAAGAGACCCCCAACACCTAAAATCAAGATAAAATTGGGACCGGATCGGGTCAAGACCGGGCCGGACCAAGACCGGATTGTATCCAATCCAATCTTTGATCCTTATATTCCCGAAAATACTGGACTGGGACCGAATCAATTTGGTCCAATTTAACCGGACCGGACCGTATAGCCACCCCTAAAATCTCATGCTCACACAACAGAACATGAAGCTTAGGAGCATGCTCCAACCCTGGTCTCGTTTAAGACCTTAAAATGGATGGATGAATCCAATAATTTGGGAGTGATTAAGGATTTCCTTTCCAGGCAAACATTTAGCTAATTGTCTTGTTAATCCATACTTGGTTGGTTATTATGAGAGGCGCAGCAGCACTGCGATGTCGGATGGTGCATCTTCATTAGGGATGGCAATGGGCCGAGTTTGGGGCGGGTTTGCCTAAACCATCCCCATCCCCGCTTTCAAATATCCAAACCCATACCCGCCCCATACCCATGCGGAGAAGGATTTGCAAACCCATCCCCATATCCATGGGTTTCGGGTACCCATGGGTAATACCCGCCCCGTACATCCTACATTATAATAGCTAAAATTTTACATACAAAAATTTCAATTATAATACTAAACGCACCTACTATTTCATAAAGTCGTCAAAGAGACAATCATTCTTAATACTATTCTAAGCATCTTATTCTAAAAGATCCAATAATCCATAAGATAGAGTAACAATATAAGCCAAATCATTATTCTCTCACTTTGGTACATCTATTAAGTAATAAATAACTTACTAACATAATGTTGTAAACATGAGGGAAAAAGTCAAAGAATGAAGGAGGATTTGGAGGAAATGAATTATGCTTTGATTTGGGTGGTCACTCAATTGTGAGTTACATTTGCCATTAATGATAGATTACAATTTAATTAATGTACATTTTATATGTGAAGAACTGTTTTTGGTGGGGGCGGGTATGGGTATGGGTCGGGGGAGGCTAAACCCATACCCGCCCCATACCCATCAAACTTTTTGCGGGTTTTACCCATACCCGCCTCATACCCGATCAATGCGGGGATTCCCCGCGTTAACTGGGTCGGGGGCGGTCGGATACCCACAACTATGGATTTAATTGCCATCCCTAACTAGCACAGGACCCGGCCCGTTGGCCGAGAGAATTTTGTCTAAAAATATGATATATAATAATGGATATAATAGATGATTTACAATACATGGAATGATTATTTGTACCTTAGTTACGCACATAACATTTTTGAAAGTGATCCAACTATGCATAATGTGTTTAGACCTATATGAAAAGAGGAAAAAGTATGGTATAAGCATTACATGCAATTACTGAATGAAAAAGAAATAAATAAACTAATTGTAATTCGTTGTTTAATTAAATCATATAGTTGAATATTAGAGTTACTTTTCATATTTCATACACACGTAATCAACATTTAGGATGAAAGAAAATATATCTCATAGAGTTTAGTATGTCCTTTAAGTTCTTTTCCAATATAGTGCATTCTTTTTTACCACATAATTGGTAATGAATATGAAGTTGCTTGATTAGAAATATATAAAACATGATGTTAAGTTTTCGCTAAAAGTTAGTTGAACAATGTATTGTGTACAGACTTCCCAAATTACTCTCATAACACAAACATGTCTAGCAACAATGTAATAATTTTCACTGTAGCAAATATTTTTTTTCATGAAGTAATTCAATAAATATCATGTATGAATTGGAAATCTCCACTCACTAAACTGAGAGATAGAGGGCTAATGTAAGTCGACTTGACAACTCCTCCATTTGAGATATCCTTACAGCAAAGTGAAGAGTTCTGCAAGTCAAAACAAAATAGAACAAAAGTAAAAGGATCACTTTCTATTCTAGTAAAAGCTGAAATCTTTCAATTTTCTATCCCCACTCCATAAATGAAATCCCTGAATCCTGATAATCGGCTTTGACATATTGAATTTTTGGACTTTATATGATTATTCATGGTATGTTTTAGCCGATTGGTGCTATTTTAGGGCTCGCTAACCCGAGAATGGTTGAAAAACCATTACTGCCTAGTGCCATGAGTTTGATGTGTTACAGGTGGAGAAAGCACGAAAAAGAAGCGAGTGCACGAACAATTGATTGGGCCCAAATCACCCCACCTCGGGAAGAATTAATTTGGGCCGGGGACTTTGGAAAAGGCAGGTGGCGGACATAATCTCTTGGGCCAGCAAATTGCATAGCTGGCGGTGGACAAGGCTAAGAGGATGGAGGAGGACGAAATTGCTGGGGGGGAGATTTCTTTTGGGAAAAGAAAGCAAAAGGCGGCTGAGATTTATTATTGAGAGAGGGCGGAATTCCATAGCCAGAGGGGAAAAAGACAGCAGCGCGCAGCAGCTGAGGGAAAAGAGGGAATTATTTTTCTCTGGGCGATTTTTCTTGGAGAGAAAGAAAGCGAAGGGCAGCAGGTAATTATTGTTGGGGGAACGAAATTCTCTTGGAAAATAAAGAAAGAGGCGAGAATTCTTTGGGGGACGAGGGAATTAGTGAGAAAAGCAGCGCAGCGAAGCATCGGGCGATTGAGCAATTGACGATCAGTTTTTCCAAGGTTTGAGCTGAATTCAACGAGAGCGATTAGTTGGTTGGATTTTCTAAACTGAATTAGTTGTTTCTTGTTGTTTTAGAACATGATGAACAAAACCCTATCGATTTATTTTAATTTCGTCATGAACTAAACCCCAATTTCTGGGGGAAACACTATAGGATGTAGCTATTTCTTGATTTGATGGATTGGTTTATGATTCTTTTCTTCCAATCTCTATTGCATGAAATTTCTTAATGCTTTGTGTTGACTGGCCACCAATACATTGATTAGTTGTTAATTAGGTGATTAGCGACAGTGAAACCCTAATAACTGAACCTATTTCATGTGACATAGTAACTTATCGAAGCGACAGTGGATTAAATAAGGTGCTATGCGGTTCGAAATAGGATATCGATCTTCAGACTATATAGTTAATTCATTGAGCTACGACAGTAGGATTTGAATTGATTATTTAGTACGTAGTAATTCCCGACAGGGATAGCTAGCACTTTCGTGATATCCTGGCTGTAGAGAGTTGGATTAAATTGATTGGAGTATGTGAATTAATCTGGATAGGATAGGTAGTGAATCCCGGTGTTTCTCCCAGAGCTTTCTCCCATTGAATTTCTCCCGACAGTTTACATTTAGTTAATTTGTTTATTTTATTTTGCTTTTAGAAATTAGTCTCATTAAACTATTTTCACTTATAGTTTGCTCATAAATTTGATAGAATATAAGGTTGTACCAGTCCCTGAGAGACGATACCCGGACTTTCCGGTTTACTACGAGATAGGAATTTAAGCATTACGCTTTTTCCCTATCAAGTTTTTGGCGCCGTTGCCGGGGACTGCCATACCTTATTTTTTGTTGATTTTTGTGAGTGAACTATTTTGATCTGTGTGCTAGTGTGCAGGTGAATTTCAGGTTAATCCTTTTTGTGCATGCCTAGGAGGACAACCAGGGATTTATTGCCACTAGACCTGGAGATCGAGAAGACCTGTCGACTGAACAGGAAGCAGGTCAAGTTAGGGAAGCAGCCAACCACAACTCCTAGGCCTTCCCTAACCCAGAGAGGGCAGGCTTCATCACCTGTCGTCCCTACACCACCACCACCACCTCGTGACATTGAGCCAGTCATCATGGCAGACTAGGATCGTTCGATCAGGGCTCGTTTAAATCGACGGACTGGAGCCCGGGCTTCATGTGTTTTCATTCCGGCTGGGGATGCAACCATGGAGATTACCCCAGCATTTATCAACATGATCACCAATGGGTATACTTTCTCTGGGGCTAGCAATGAGGATCCTCACGAGCATCTCCGCCGGTTCGCGAGTATATGTGATACAATGAAGAGCCCCACAGTATCTGATGATGCAATCCGTCTTCGGATGTTCTCATTTTCTCTGCTAGGGAATGCATCACACTGGTTCCAAAACTTAACACCCCGTTCCATCACGACATGGAGTCAGCTTGAGAAGGTATTTCTGGATAAATACTTCCCACCTGCCTTGGCAATGAAGAGGCAAGAAGAGATTGTTACTTTTAAGCAGGCTGATGATGAGAGTCTGACTGAGGCATGGGAGCGCTACAAAGGGCTGTTGATGAGATGCCCAAGCCATGGTCTTGAAGATTGGAACGTGATCATTATTTTCTTCAATGGAATCAGAAGGGAGTTTCGGGATGCTCTGAATAATGCTTCCCGAAATGGTTTCACAAGAATGGAAGCACCAGAAGCATATGAACTGGTGGAGAAGATATGCTCTGAAGATACTGAATGGGGTAGTGAGACCGGCATTCGAAGGAGAGGAGGCTTGCATGAGATAGACAGAGTGGCAAGCTTAGAAGCAAAGATTGATGCTAAGTTGGATTCCAAGTTCGATGCACTCGAACGAAGGCTGGCTAAGATGGCTCTTGGTAGACAGGAGGAGGTTGCTTTTTGTGAATTATGTGAAGGTGTTCATCATAGGGATCTATGTCCACTGGTGGCTGATCAGTTGGAAGATGTGCACTATATCAACAATCAACGAAATCAAGGCCAGGGTGGTATGTATTCAAATACCTACAACCCGCAATGGAGAAAGCATCCTAACTTTTCCTGGGCGAACAACAACCCAACTGGTGTTCGAAACATCCCACCTCCTGGTTTTCAACAGCAGAAGCCTCAACCAGAGAAGAAGCCCCAGCTGGAGGAGTTGATTTTGGCTCATATGCAGAAAACAGACAATAATTTCAAGGGCCTGGATCAATTTGTCACTCAACAGCTAGCCATCAACAATAATTTACAATCGTCTATGCTAGCTATGGAGAGGCAGATGGGACAGATGGCTCAAACTTTGGCAGATATGAAAGCCAGGATTCCTGGGACATTACCAGCAAATACTGAGAGGAATCCGAAGGATGCCATGGTTGTAGCAGTGACATTGAGGAGTGGAAAGGCCTTGGAAGACCCTAGCAGCTCGAAAAAGGCACCAGAGGCAGAAGAGGAAGCACCGGGAGAAAGATCTTGTGCAGAAAATGAAGAATCAGCCTTGCACAGGCAAAATGAAAGCAGTTTGCCTGTGCAAAAGCATGCTGCCCGTGTACCTCAAAAAGTGGAAAAATTGAAGAATGAAGAGGTAAAGCCTTATGAACCTCCCGCACCATTCCCTCAAAGGTTAATGAAGCCCATGGAAGACCCAAACTTCAAGAAATTTGTGAATATCTTCAAGCAACTTCAGATTAACATACCCTTGGCGGAGGCACTTGAACAGATGCCTACATATGCTAAATTCTTAAGGGAGTTGCTGACAAAGAAGCGGAAATGGGCTGATCTGGAGAAGGTAACCCTTACTTCTGAATGTAGTGCTGTGATTCAGAATAAATTACCAGAAAAGATGGATGATCCGGGCAGCTTCACCATTCCATGTGTCATTGGAGGTACAGAATTCAATAAATCACTTTGTGATCTTGGAGTAGGAATTAATTTGATGCCATACTCAGTCTACAAGAAATTGGGATTGGGAGATGTTCTAAAGCCTACTCGGATCACTCTCCAATTGGCTGATCGATCAGTGAAAATTCCAAAAGGAGTGGTGGAGAATGTATTGGTGAAGGTGGGAAAGTTTATTCTCCCAACAGATTTTGTAATCCTGGAGATGGAAGATGATCGGGGAGTGCCTCTAATCCTCGGCAGACCTTTTCTAGCAACCGGTGATGCACTCATCGATGTTGGGAGAGGCAAGTTGACATTCCGAGTAGGTAAGGAGGAGGAAATTTTTAATGTCTTTCAAGTTGACCATAATCATGATGAATTTGAAAGTGAAGCTCGAGAAAGGAAAAATCCCTCTTCCTGTGATAGTGGACCATCCGAAGAACTATCACCTATCCTATCTGCTCAGATTCTGAAATCAAAGCAAGGGCAGAAATCCTTGCCAGGTCACCTCAAGTATAGATATTTGGGTAAGGATTTCAATATTCCTGTTATTATTCCTTCTTCACTGACATTGAAACAGGAAGAGTACTTGCTTGAGGCGCTGCAATACCACCTACGCCTCACTAAAGGGTCCAACATGTCAGCTAAGAAGGTCATACCCAATTTTCGCACACCTGGCCCTGCAGAGGTGACTCATATGCTGGATGGAGGTTATGCGTTCTATCATTGCTCGGGAGGGTATGCTGGATACCTTTCCATACCCATTGGTTGAAAGCTCCATGAACGTCAGGCTGAGGACGTTAAACAAGCGCTTCTTGGGAGGCAACCCAAGGTAAGTTTTCTTTTCTTTATTTTTCTTTTTAGTTGTGTCAAACCCGTGCATGTTTAGAGTAGGAGTTGAACATTAGGGACAATGTTCCATCCTGAGTGTGGGGTGGCGAGTCTTAGTGTTGTTTGTCCCTGTTGCATGTGGTAAAAAAAAAATCCAAAAATCCAAAAAAAAAAAAAATTCAAAATTTTTTTTGTTCCTTTTGTCATGTGGTCGGTAAAAAAAAACAAAAAATCCAAAAAAAAAAAAAATTGCCATTAGGTTGAGCACAGCCAAACTGCATGCAGTTTGCCTGTGTAAAAAGCAGTCTGCCTGTGCAAAGCTAATGGCTTAAAAACACCTAAAAATCAGAAAAATTAAAAACAAAACCTTGTACTCTTGTGGTAATATGATGTAAATTACTGTGATGCATGTGAAATGAGTTTGTGCTTGAATGAAATCATCAAAATCACCCCACTAGTGTTGAATTGGATAGTTATTCACAATGAGCTTGAATGTTTTGACTGACTTGATATGCTTTGAATGAGCAAACTCTTTTAGCAACATTCTCTTTTTGTGAGGATAGTGTAATGACTTTTGGTGAAGTAGTTAGGTGGAGAACATTGACCATTCGACATGTTTGGATACCGTGCTTACTTGCATCAATTGTGAGCTTTTGATTTTGCAACGAGTCTCTCTGTTTTGATGGTTTTATGATGGGGTGAACTGTATCTTTATAAATGAGAAAACACTACCTGACAAGTAAAATATAAGAAAGTTGCCATAACAATTAAAGTGTGGGTAAAAATTCCAAAATCGTGTGAGGCAATCACTCATTGCACATGGGGATGAGGAAAGATTCAATTGAGAATCGGTTCGCGACCGTACGATGTTGCTTATCAAGTACGATCCCCAGTTGAGTGAAGTGCCATTTGAGGATGTGCAATGACCCTCCACACGGACCGAGGATAAGGAGTTAAAAGAAGCTCTTATGCGAGTGCTAAGAAGCAGAAATTGCTCTTGCTCGGTCACCGGTAGTAAGAAACAAATCCCACTTGTACTAAATACGACCTCTCGGCTTTGACATATTGAATTTTTGGACTTTATATGATTATTCATGGTATGTTTTAGCCGATTGGTGCTATTTTAGGGCTCGCTAACCCGAGAATGGTTGAAAAACCATTACTGCCTAGTGCCATGAGTTTGATGTGTTACAGGTGGAGAAAGCACGAAAAAGAAGCGAGTGCACGAACAATTGATTGGGCCCAAATCACCCCACCTCGGGAAGAATTAATTTGGGCCGGGGACTTTGGAAAAGGCAGGTGGCGGACATAATCTCTTGGGCCAGCAAATTGCATAGCTAGCGGTGGACAAGGCTAAGAGGATGGAGGAGGACGAAATTGCTGGGGGGGGGGGGGGGGGGAGATTTCTTTTGGGAAAAGAAAGCAAAAGGCGGATGAGATTTATTATTGAGAGAGGGCGGAATTCCATAGCCAGAGGGGAAAAAGACAGCAGCGCGCAGCAGCTAAGGGAAAAGAGGGAATTATTTTTCTCTGGGCGATTTTTCTTGGAGAGAAAGAAAGCGAAGGGCAGCAGGTAATTATTGTTGGGGGAACGAAATTCTCTTGGAAAATAAAGAAAGAGGAGAGAATTCTTTGGGAGAGAAGAAAAAGCAGACGTAGCGCAGCGAGGGTTTTTGGGGGACGAGGGAATTAGTGAGAAAAGCAGCGCAGCGAAGCATCGGGCGATTGAGCAATTGACGATCAGTTTTTCCAAGGTTTGAGCTGAATTCAACGAGAGCGATTAGTTGGTTGGATTTTCTAAACTGAATTAGTTGTTTCTTGTTGTTTTAGAACATGATGAACAAAACCCTATCGATTTATCTTAATTTCGTCATGAACTAAACCCCAATTTCTGGGGGAAACACCATAGGATGTAGCTATTTCTTGATTTGATGGATTGATTTATGATTCTTTTCTTCCAATCTCTATTGCATGAAATTTCTTAATGCTTTGTGTTGACTGGCCACCAATACATTGATTAGTTGTTAATTAGGTGATTAGCGACAGTGAAACCCTAATAACTGAACCTATTTCATGTGACATAGTAACTTATCGAAGCGACAGTGGATTAAATAAGGTGCTATGCGGTTCGAAATAGGATATCGATCTTCAGACTATATAGTTAATTCATTGAGCTACGACAGTAGGATTTGAATTGATTATTTAGTACGTAGTAATTCCCGACAGGGATAGCTAGCACTTTCGTGATATCCTGGCTGTAGAGAGTTGGATTAAATTGATTGGAGTATGTGAATTAATCTGGATAGGATAGGTAGTGAATCCCGGTGTTTCTCCCAGAGCTTTCTCCCATTGAATTTCTCCCGACAGTTTACATTTAGTTAATTTGTTTATTTTATTTTGCTTTTAGAAATTAGTCTCATTAAACTATTTTCACTTATAGTTTGCTCATAAATTTGATAGAATATAAGGTTGTACCAGTCCCTGAGAGACGATACCCGGACTTTCCGGTTTACTACGAGATATGAATTTAAGCATTACGCTTTTGCCCTATCAAATCCTACAAACTTCTTGAATCTCCAAACTTGAAGTCCAATTGAATATGTTGTTCCCTGCTAAAACACAGAGAAACTATAAAACACCAACGTAAAACAATGGGAACCCAGCCAAACGTTGTAGAAAGAATGGAATCGAAGCTCAGAAATATAAATAAGAAAATAAACCATAAACGATAATTTTTATTAGCAACTGTATATCTAGGTATGCTAATCAAAATCATGCTTGACTTGGAAATCATATCTCACTTATCCACTCAACTTAAATGTGAAACCCATAACAAAATTAGCCAAGACAGAGGAAACATCCAAGAAGGGTGGTTTATTTGAATGTAATGTAATTACTAATTAGTAAATAAGAATGAGACCCACATTCTGTAAACACTAAACCCATGGTTGCACTTGCTCTTGCTCCATTGCAATATTGGAGATTTCAATAGATATCTTTATCATCTACAATTTACTACATCATCTAGTCTAATAAATACACAGCCATATCTAAATGCTCTGGAATTAACATATGACATCAAAACATGGTTTCTCATCCTTAATGTTTTTTTTTATATATAATGATGATATTCCCATCCTTAATATTTTTTTATATATAATGATGACATTCTCATCCTTAATATCTTATATAATGTTAACGCAAATAGATAGAAAGAGTAAAACATGGTACCTAACAAACTTGTTCCTTTTGGTTAGGCAAGTAAGGTGTATTTAAACTACAATTGTACATCTTAAGCAACTCAATCATAACCGCGCGGTAGGTTAGTATGAAATTGGATTTCGATTAAGTGTCCGCGAAAGTAATAAACTATTTCCACCAACACACTAAAATTGCATATTCAGAACTTGATGACAGCATATCTCTATAGAGAATCACCATAACAACAAATCTCAGTCCAACTCTTTCACGCGGCTATGAAGGGATGAAGTAAAGGACCAAACTTGAACATAAGAAAGACTTGTATTAAATGCCAGAAATAGCACCAGAGGCAGAACCCAGATGGATTAATTGATCTTATCCAGCAAAAGAAGAAAGAAAACCAAACTTACATGGACAATGAAAATCCATGGTAGATTGAAACCACCCTGCCCATTCCAGAGGCTTACACACGAAGAGGGAATTTCGGATGCTGGCGGCGGCTTCTTTGTGCTTTATCTCCGACGACGGCAATACGTGGGAGTTTAGGAATTGATTTGATATGTCAGAGATGATGTTGTTCTGGTTGCAAAGTGGCAAGGGCCCGTTAAAATAGCCAAAAATAGAAAACATAAAAGGCTTGCAGATGGGAGTAGTGTGGCCATACTTGAACCAAGACCAAGAGTGGACAAAACAATTAAGCCCCATCAAAATCCAATTGAAACGTATATATGTACGTGAGAGGAAGAAAGAGATATTTACCTGCATGCATGCGTTCAGTTTTCGAATGAATAAGATTGAGTATGACATTGGGGGCCTCCGAGCGCCTGTCTCCAATCACACCACCAATCTAACTACAATCACACCATAAACCTAGCTGTTGACCGGCATATTGAATTACAGCAAAAAGTAAAGGGGAGAAGGATATAGGGTCGGATATGGAGAACAGGGGAACGCAAAAGTGAATTACGGTAATTTTTGTAGTACTGGGAGTAAGAAATTCACTACTCCATACAACAGTCCAAAACCAATTATGTACCTAACCATTCAACATTTCAAAGGCAAAATTTGATAGCAAGCCGAGCTGACGGCCCAATTACCAGATTGAAAGAGTACTCTAGATGTGAACCCTGCTTGTCTTGATCGATCTTCGTTGACAGCTACAATTACAAAAGCGATTGGTAATCCGGGTATTGATCTCAGTTGCCGCCGTCCGGATTGAAAGAGCAACAGAACCCTTCTGGCGAAAGATGTCTGCATTTGTAAGGTCGAGTGTCAATGCTCCTCCCTAAATGGTGTATTCTTCCAGCGTTGGATTTTAACCGATTATGTACCATGCTTGTCTTCCCACTTAACCGCAACCTAAAATCGACTACTGGCGGGGGAGTTTGGGCCCATATCTGGGCTCCGGGCTGGCCCATTCGGCCACCTGTAAGGTCCAGTGGAAGGTACTTGTGTTAAACGCACAACTTCACTTAATTGATAGTAGATTGACAGTATTGCCCCTCCGGGAAACCCTCTAAAGGCTGCAAATTCAAATCCCTGAAAAGTTAACCCTTGTTTTGCCTTCATATATTTTGTAGATCTCCATATGCCCTAAGAGGCTGAGATTAATTAATCAACCTCTAAATATTGTTGCTTCTAATCCGAAGGCCCACCAAAAGATCCCCATCCCCATTCAGTGGGCTTCAAAGCCTAATATGTCGGGCCCGTGTTGCTTCTGAATGGATCTGATCCAACATCTCGCGGAGCTTTTATTCTTCCCCTTCCCCACGCCAAGAAAGCCAATACAGCACCGAGTCACTGCACTGACTTCTCCCCTAAGTTGGAAGAGCGTCGATTCATAATAAGCTTTGCTTGCTCTTTTGTTAGACAAACCAAACTGAGAATCCCAGCTGATCTAGCTCAAGCAGAGGAGCGCTGCAAGGAGAGGATCAATGGCGAGATACGATAGAGCGATTACTGTCTTTTCCCCCGATGGCCATCTCTTCCAGGTTGAATACGCACTAGAAGCCGTCCGTAAGGGAAACGCGGCGGTCGGCGTCCGTGGCACCGACACCGTCGTCCTTGGCGTTGAGAAGAAATCCGCCGCCAAGCTTCAGGACTCCAGGTTCTTCATCTTTCTTCTGCCTCACCCGATCCCCTTTTTTCCCCCTCTAATTTCACCTTGTTAGTTCAAAAGTTTGAAGCAATAGGTTAGGGGTTTTCGGCAGCACTCGCTCTTGATTAGATTTGGGCTGTTGATGATATAGAAATCAGTGATAGAATTGTGTTTGCTGCCTTTAATAGGTTGCGGAGGAAGGGGAAAAGTAATCGTTCGATTTCCTGAAATGTTGCTGTCTAATTGATGGAACGATTGTTCTCTTGCTTCATTCCAGCACTGATTGCTGGCTCTTTCTTATCTTTCGCCCTGCTGTGTTCTTTCAGATCAGTGAGGAAGATTGTCAACCTCGATAATCATATTGCTTTGGCATGTGCTGGCCTTAAGGCAGATGCTCGAGTGCTGATCAACAGGGCCAGGATTGAATGTCAAAGCCACAGGCTAACTGTAGAAGATCCTGTGACTGTTGAGTATATTACCCGTTACATTGCTGGACTTCAGCAAAAGTATACACAAAGCGGTGGTGTCAGGCCATTTGGACTTTCGACCTTGATCATAGGATTTGATCCATATACTGGGGTGCCATCACTCTATCAGACAGACCCTTCGGGCACCTTTTCAGCTTGGAAAGCAAATGCAACTGGGAGGAACTCCAACTCCATCAGAGAGTTTCTGGAGAAGAATTATAAAGAAACTCATGGGCAAGAAACCATCAAGCTTGCAATCCGTGCCTTACTGGAGGTATGTACTCGACAATTAGTCAAGTTTGAAAGTTAGATGTGGGGATATCTTTTGGCAAAACCGATTCAGCTTGTTTTGTAGTTTCTTGATCCTACAAGATCAATGTCTGGATAGTGTATGGAGCAGTTCGTTTCTTAGATAGTAGAACCAATATGATCAAATTCTGGATAGTATATGCAACAGTTTAATATGATTTCGTTCCGATGGTAGAGAGAGGGTCTTGGTTAACAGCATTTATTTTCCCAAATGGTTATGAATAATCTGAATCTGCTTTGGAAGACAGAATCTGATGTAGGTTTCATGACAAAGATGCCTGAATCATTCTAGCTGACAAGCATAGAGTCAATGCATTGTTTCTGTCTGTCTTTTCTCCATTTGGACTTCCAGCAAAATTGCTTTATTTTTGCTAGTCCATGTAGAGTTCCTGCTTTGTATCAAGTACGTTCAACATGAAGTATTGATGAAACGATTGAGTCAGATATCTGATGAAAAGCAAATGGTCTAGGACAAGACGACCCAACGGATATCAATATTAGATCTTCGCCTGCGAGAATAGCACGAAAGGTCAATAAATGAATTGTTTCATTTATCGTTATTTCCGGGCCTTTTCGTTGCATTCACTTATAACAAGAAGCAACCACCAGCGTTTGGTGCAGCAAGATTAATTTATTAAAGCGTCAAAGGCTGTCTTTCGGTCTACGTTAACTGATAGCTGATTGTTTTGTTCTGTTCTGGTCCATAGGATGATGGTCATGCGTGCTTTTTTACATCAATCGAACCAAATTGCTCCAGGCTTCTTGCTGAACTATTAGCAGTGGAAACCAACTGAATTGTTTCGTGACTCGTTTGAAAGGGAAACAGTTGCATATGTACGTGAATCAGTCTCCAAGTCCTGAAATTTTGAATTCTGTGTGTAGGTTGTGGAGAGCGGAGGAAAGAATATCGAAGTCGCAGTGATGACGAAAGACCAGGGCTTGCGACAACTTGAAGAGGCTGAAATCGATGCTATCGTGGCCGAGATTGAAGCGGAGAAGGCAGCTGCTGAGGCTGCAAAGAAGGGCCCTGCTAGAGACGCCTGATATTAGGAACACCCTGAATTTGTTCTTCCAACATTCGCAATGCAATTCAAATGGGGCACAGAACCTTTCGTTGTTGTTTTTGTTATCCAGTGCTACAGTACTTAACGTCTTCGAAGTTATCAGACTGAATGATAGATCATCATTATCAAGGTTATGTTCTGTAACTGCTGTTCTCAACCTGCTGTTACATTGAAGCTTTCTTAATGAAATAGGTCCCAAACCACCAAACGTTTTGTTTGATTCTCTACGATCCGAAAACATGGTAAACAACGAAGCATGTTTCCCGAAGGTGAATTTACAGATTTGCATGCAAGCAACAGCGTCGATCTTACATATATATACATACACGATACAACCATATCACCATTGTAGTACCCAAATCTCTTTCATACAACCATGTAGTATGCTACGTTTGCCGAATCTTCTCGTCCTCCACCTCACTATCCTCAACTCCTGCTTGATCAGTAGGCTTCAATGTCTCTTCTGGCACCTTATAGCCTGCTTCCGAGCTACCAGCCTCCTTATACTCCTTCCTTTCTGTGCCCTGATCACCATTACCATTCACATGATCAGTATGCTCTTCACTATTCAGCACATCATCATCTTTTATGGGCGCGGGGATGGGATTGCCAACAATAACTGGATGAGCAACAGCAGGTTGAGATTTATCATCTTCATCTTCATCGGAAGTGTCCAACTCAGCATCCATTGCTTGCTCCTCCCCTAACTCCGGACCACAGCCTCCTCGGGACATTTTGGATCCTTTCCTAGACAACACATGCTTGAAGCTACGAGCCGACTTCTCCATCTTTTTCAAAATGCACTTCGTCTTCTCCCTCTTACTGCTGCCCTTCCCAGGGCTGGAAGCTGAGTCCGGGCTCGAGTTTGGTTGCTTATTGGGTATCTCCCCGGAGAGGCTATCCTCGACGATGAACTTCACTCCACCTTCCTTCTGATTTGCTGCTCGAATGTTGGCATAAGGAGATTGAACAGCTTCCTCGTTACTACCATCGCCTGGATGATTAGCTTCCTCTTTGGGAGTCCTGTGAAATGCCGCGGAGATCCTGTGCAGACCACGACGAACTCGGCTTTTTCCTTGCTTTTTACCGTCTGCAGCAGCTTCGTCGGTGCTGCTGCTTTCGTTGCATTGCAGTCCGGATGAATTGCTGCTCCCGAATGAGTCGCCCAAGGACTTGCTGCTCTGGGTGTGCTCGACTTTCCGAGTTTTTCCTTTTCTTGGTTCCCAAGTCTGTGATACTTCAGACCCAGGGTGATGGATCCATACCCCGGTCTCTTGTTGTCCCTCCACGTTGATTGGCTCGAAGTTATCGGATACTTTTTGGGATTCCGACGTCATAGATGAGAATGAAGATCGATTAGTAGCATCGTTGGCAAAAGATTCACGTACTTCTTGTTTGTTTATCGCTTCTTCTCCTTCTATGGAACAGGTGGCATCCTGAAAAGGAATTACATCAATAGCCTGAAACTAGCTCCAGAAAGAACTGATTTTAACAGAAAAGAATACCTCTTTTTCTGATCGCACAGTTAAGGCGAGATGCAGTCGACCCATTTTGATGTTCTGAAGGGGCAACCACATGTCGTGTCTCTCGCCATCTCTCAGATCGTTGATATTGACGGTGCACTTCCTGCAACATTAAACATATAAAGATGGTTTAACGGTAGCATGAAGGACAGGAAGAACTCCAGTTAGTTACTGAGGAGGAGAGGCAAACCCGAGGGCATCGTCAACAAAGTGGTCTTTGTCGCGAACTTCGATTGAGAGAACATTCGGCGACTCCCAAGTAACAATGGGGATTTCAAATTCCTCGAGCCATTTGGGAGCCAAAGTTTTCCTTTGGATCTTTGTCCTGAATCCATAGGGACCAACTTGTCCTTTCACGTATGGATCAGCTAAACCTGTAAGGATTTGAATACAATCAGTGTTCCAAACAAGGGAAAGGTGATGAAGGTAGCAAGAACGGGGGAAGCTATTCTTTTCTAGAACAAACCGTTTAAGTCTGACGGCTTCATGTCAGATGCTTCGATAACTTCAACCTTTGCAAAAGCGATAGGCTTCTTCTCATCGACAGAGAACCAAGTTTCTGATCATATGAATAGACCACAAGCATAAGGTCTCACACTTGGCATATATTAATGGCTGTCTTTCACCTGGCATGCATCATATATCTTCTACAATGCTATCATTCTATGATCTCCGGATGCAAGAAAAGGAAACTCTAATTACTATACCTTGACCAGGTGAAACAAACTTCTCCATGTCAGCAACTAGCATATTCGGCTGCAAAAGCAAATTATAGTTCGTCAAGAACAGGACTAAATTTCCGGATGTCATAGTACGATTAGACAATGAGTTGCTAGTTCATGTCAAACTAGATATTAGTTCAATGCACATAATAAGTTCATAATTCTACCTGAACCAGGGTCTGCTCAAATGCCATCGACAGAAGCTTGTCCTGGTAAAGGAACATATTGACCACATAAGTTTGTGATTATATGAAAATCTACAAAAGAAAGAGGTGGGAAAGGAAAAACTTAATTTGTTCTTTCAAATTGAATGTAGAAGAACTCACTAGCCACCCTGCAATCCCAGGAAGCACAGTAACATCAACCCCATGAGTAAAGATGGGTTTCACCGTCATTTGGAAATAGGGCGGCTCAGCAAAGCATACTCTTAAACGTCCAATAAAAGGCCAGCGACGTAGAAATTTTATTCCAATCAAGACCTACCGAAACAAAAACAAAAATGACAGTTGAGGAGACAGACTAGGTATACCCTTCCCGGGGGATAAAAAAACAGACATTAAAGGAATTCTTTTTAAGAATGGGTGACCAAAACTGCAGCTAAGATCTTAAATAAGTATAATTACAAAAAGAAAGATAATTGATCAAGTAACAACCATTACTATCAACATCCAAACGACTGGCCGCAATTACTGGCTTACTTAGAAGTAGATTTGAGAGTAACAAATGTCTGAATGAGATGATTGATGCAATTAAAACAGAAGATTTTACTTGGAGTGATCTGTAATCAGTAAAGATAATATGCATAACCCAAGAATATGTGCTTGATATGGAATCAAGGACAGAATGAAAACAAATTTAGCAACAAGATCATGAGAACAGCCAGAGCATGCAAGTCTACTATGTCGGCATTAAACTAACATCCACAGTAAGTCAAAACCAGTGAGTAACTCCAGATTTAGATTTAGCCAGGCCATAGGCCAAACATACCTTCCCCTCCACTTGCATGCCGGTTATATGCAATTTTGTCCACATCCCAAATCCAAGCCTTCTCCTTAATTTCACAGCAAGAACTGCAAGCATATCATCAGCTGTACAAAACCTCATTCCCATCTCTAGTGCCTGCATAATTGTCGCATCTTGAGCAAACAAATAGACTACTGGAGAAAGTTAAAAATATGAAGGAAAATCTAAATGCTTGATAACACATACCAAGTGGTCATCGCCAGTACATTGGCGAAGAACCCTAACTTCAGTGAACATTGGCGGGTTTCTCCCCATATATAAATGCTGCACAACCGCCTTTTTCTGTGGACAAGCCATCACCGATCAGAAACAAACCAGAACGAATTCTCTTGTATTACTAACAAAAGCAAGACACTAATTGCACATAGTAAGTGCCTCAGCTTGAAAGAAAGCTAAAATCTTTTTGAACCAGTAAGTCAGTAACCATATACTAAACAGATGGACAAAGTAAAGTACTAGTTTCGTACAGCAGTCCATGGTTTATACTTGTCCAAGAACCAAGGAATGATAGGGAGAAGAATCATCTGAGAAGTGATCTCTTCCATACATAAAGGCCATATCTTCTCCACCGCATGGTTCAGCCACCTCACTGTTTCAGAATCAGATAGCACCTGATGGAAAGCCAAAAACAAAACCAGCAAAACCAAAAATAACCCATCAATTGAATGTCAATATCTGGCAGGACTCAACTCCAATACAGGAGAATCAAACAGAAAGCAGCTGGAATAAGCCAGTGCAAAGAGTATGTAACCTATAAAAATGTTGAAAAATGAAACATCTGAGTTCCAGAAACAAATAGATCCCCTGAATGCAAGACCTAAACAAAATGCCATAAAGGCACAAGATTTATGAGAAGCAAGTGGGGAAAATTTTACCCTTTTCCGATTAGCTTGTTTTGATTCTTCGTACTGCAGTTTCTTCCTCAACTTCGTTACACATCTCTCGTGAACCTATCCCCCAACAGGTGAAAGAACAAACCAATAAGAATCAACAAAGGAATTAAGATCAAGGTACTAGGTAAGTTGTAATTAGGAGGGAATCCATACCAGGAACAAATAAATCAGGGCAACGAAATAAGCAAAAGGGTGAGTCCAGCCGAAGCAAGAGAGCGCCCAAAGGAGAAACAGGACGATGGCCACATGGTGCATGATCGACATCTCTGTCAAATCCATATCAAAAGCCTTTCCACTTCTCTTCTTCCCCACTTTCCTTCGCGCTAACTTTCTTCCGATGCAAACAGAAACTGGAAATAATAATGCCCGGTCTTCGAAATCAAATCTGAACCCACATCGGGACCCACAAAAGCGAAGCCGTATCCCGAGTGAAAACGCAGCATCTGCGACTCTGAAGGGCTGGGATTTTGCCTGGGACGTTTCGCGTTAGAGCTGTAACGGTAGAACTAAATATGTTTCCCCTGTTTCTTAGTGCGCGGAGCTCATTAACTTTGATGATGGCGATTGATGAAGACTATTTTCCCGCGGAAAACGCTAACGCAACACGTCGATTTGGGTAATAAAGAATACTTTCTGGAGGGGACACAAGTCAGAAGCAGCCGACATGGAGCAAGAACGAGGGAAGCAAGCAGGCGACGACAGAGGGAGGCAAGTGGAGCGGGCAATGGGCAGAGGAGAAAGCAGAGTATTTTAGATTTTGTCGTATATCCTATTTAGGATTTGCAACATCAGCTCATTGATCGCTCATCGCAGAGATACATTGCACCAAAAAGAGGAACTTGATGAAGACCTCTTATTCTAATCCACCGTTGATTAGAGAGGTGCTGGATAGAAAATCATACTTAACGGAGTAAATAAAGTGTCCAGTATAGATTATACTTGCGATCACCAGTATGAATGATTAGAAGTCAAAAGGTGAGGCACTTTATTATTAGATTCTTGCATGTATGAGTTTGTTATAAGTGGCCTATAGATATTGAATCAACAACTTGTGGTACTCAATCGACTTAAAGATATCAATATGATCATTTGAAACTCGTACTTAGTCTCGTCATATTCATTATCCTTATGTAATTAGCGGGAATTAATTTTGAGTTTGAAGATGAAGTATTACGGATGGCGGTGAAGAAATGAGGGAAAGCAGAGTCAAATATCCTTTCATTATTCTCTAGATTCAAATTTTTACCTTTTATCGACAAAAGTAAAGGTTCATTTTCGGAGACAATGAAAGGTTTGACAGAATGAAATTTAAGAGATATCACAATTATCCAAACAATAAGAAAGCATTGTTCATTCTTTCACATAAAAAATAAAAACCTAATTTTCACTTGTGAGAAGTTCCTTTGCATTTGTCAAGCTAAGGATTGGTTAATTTAGTACCCCGAAAGAAATGAACTTTGACTCGTACGAAATAGTCGATTGATCCATCATTTCGAATATTTTCTCTTAATACATATGAAAATGATATAAATAACACAATCTTGTAAAGGAAGTGAAAATGACAGATAACCAATCCATGAAACGTGAACCGATCATCTCAAAATTATCGTCCTGCCACCGCTGTTACAATTAGACATTGTAATTCGTATTACTCATGAAAAAAATCATCATTTATTTATTCGATTGTTATCAGAGATACATGTATAGAAGTAGCAAAACTAAATTAGTACAGACCACATGCCCATATCGCAAGTACAATCGTATATCAGTTTCCATTCAAATTATCGATAATATAACTAGAATAATAGCCACAACCGTCGACAAAGCAGCCTGCACGGAAAAAAAAAAGCCTTCATTAGTAAATAAGTTCTCAAAATTATGAATCAATAAAATAAAATTTGATAACAATTCATGAACTTTTGGGAATTTGATATATGAGTACAAATGAGAGAAAATGAAATGAATTAAGCTAAGGCTTACAAGAACAGAGCAAGCAATCAATCCAATCCTCTCCCGGCTGTCATACTTGGCACAAAGAAAGACGCAAGCCCCAGCATACCATGGAATTGCTCCCAATATGAACCCCAATATAAACCTGCAGCTCACCATAATTCGATCAGCTCAGATTCATCTGATCCTAACAACTCGAGTTAATGGAACGAATTCTTTACTACGATCAGGGGAAAAGAGCAGTACAGTAGCACTTACAAAAACCAACCAAGGCCGATACCACAGCAAGGAAGGGCCGATGATCCTCTCTGAACCACGACATGATGACCTGTGACAGGAAGCTGGTGTGGATGAGGATGATGATGATGAGATGCAGCAGCATATGGCTCAGTCACAACGCTAACTCCTTGGAAACTTTGCTGCTGTTGCTGCTGATCGATTTGCATCCCGAATCCTGATGATCTTTTGGTCTTCTCCCCGCTCATGATGATGATGATTTATTGTTAAGCTTCAAGCTAGCCCGAAATCTTATTACCAGAGAACTGAATATCTACTAGTTTCTCAGAGAATAACCCAATAAAGAAAAGGCTCTGTTTTCTTGATGTGGAGGATTCTTGGTGAAGTGAGTGAATGATTTGGATGATGGGGACAATCTTGAGGATCGATATATATTAAGGCACACAAATGGTGGGAGGAAGAAGAGAGGAGTTTTGTTGAGTGCTGACTTCTCATAATTTGTCATTTGGGCTGTCGGTAGGATGAAGGCCGGATGGATTTGGTCCAGAATCGGACCAATAGTGTTATGAGATATTTACAAGTGATTATTGCGATGTGATTCAGAATGAAACCCACATAGAAAATGCATCTGAAATTTTTATTTGCGTGTTTATTTCTTTGTTTAACAAACATTAATGGAATGGAAACAAAAAAGAAGGGAAAATATTGTCTGTGAATTGTATTGTGGATCTGATTCTATATTAATCAGATTTGATTCGGCATAACATTTTATTATGATTGGAGATGTGAATTGATCGAATACTTTCTTCCGCGTTTCTAACTCTCTTATGTCTTACCAACCTGTACATTGGATTCAAACCTGGCGTCTTTTCTCTTGCTAATGGATGGGAGGAAAGTAAATTAGAGAACAAAGTAAGTGTTCTGTTGCGGTCAAATATGCAACTTGTGAATGGCGTTGTTTCCTATAGGGACAAAACAACAAGTGTCTTAATAATCATCACCATGATTGCTTGCCAACCCTCTTTGGTTCCTTGTTTGGTTGTTTTGTTTTCTTCTTTTTTCGTCTTTCATGGGGATGCCGCCAAGTAATTACACCATCCCTGAATTATATGCTCGCTGACAAGTGAGTTTTGTTAGTTAATCGTTGAGTTCACACTTTGATTTAACATTTACTCAATTAGATGATAATTTGGTGTTGGTTAAGTACATCTCTGATTCCTTCTTCTTATATCGAACGGTTGCTCACCCCTACTTCACGTGTAATACGTAAATTAGATCGTATCACTTTATACAGAACATTGGTGAGAGTTTTTGCCCGCTGAAAAAGTCTCTGTTGAAGAGAAAGTACAAAGATCAATTCCAAACGAAAGGAATACCTATAGACTATCTAGTTATGACAGAAAATGAAACCTCTGTAACATACGAAGTGGCAAGAACATGACTGAACGAGTCACCAAATAAGCCTGCTTGTTCTCTATCTAGTATCTACCAATAGTGATGACAATTTGAACCCGCCCCGCAGTAGCGTGGGGCGGGACATGGTTATCTTCTTCTGACCCGCCCTACCCAACCCCGCCCTGTTCTTGACCCATTCTATCACAATTTCTTATAGTATCTATTAATATTTCTTCTATTTTCATTTTTTTCAACTAGTTAGAGTCGATCTTTCAACTTGTTAGACTCAATTATCCAGTATATTGTCACTATTTTTCAATTATAAAGTGTTTTCCCCTTCATTTTATCTTAAAAAATAAAATTTTGAGTGTATTATTTTCAAATAACATGTAAGAGTGGGTCGACCCGCTCCACCCTATACCCACATGGATATTACCCACCCCGACCCGTAATAGCGTATAACGAAACATGGGTATTGACTATTGAGATACCCATTCCGCCCCATCCCATCTCATTTCCATCTCTGTCTACCAACAAAGTGTTAACGTGAATTTTGAATGGGACTTTCAAAGGGTTAATGGGCGCTGTATGTGGAAGGTTAGTGAGTTGGTTCAAACAACGGACCAAATTACCGCTTGTACGTCGGGCCTAACGACTGGTGGGCTTGAAGTTAACTACTGGGACAGTCATTGAGTTGGGCCCCGGGTCAGATGATTAGATGGGCCGTGTATGTGTGCAATTAGGATAAGAAAAAAATATTTTAGGGTTGGTTTGGAAGGTGCGAATGTTAAATTGTTGCATTGTAATGAATCACCACAATAAAAATGCATGTATTGATACAATGAATGCATTTTACCAATATATTGTTTGGTTGTTGATATTCTACTTTATGTACTGATTTACATTAAGTTACTTTTATCGGGAAATGTTACATTTACCCTCAACTTTTAGAATAAGACAAAAACTATTAGGAATATAAATGGAAAGAAAAAGTTGACACAAATCTAAAACCAACAATCACAACAATCTCAACTAAAAGTTGAGATTGTATAATGCATCATTTTTTGTGATTGTTGGTGAGACCTACCTTGCATTGTTTTACACTTTGACACTTCCAAACATTGTATTGTGCACAATACATGTATTCAACAAACACAACTCTCACAATCACAACTTCCAAACGAGATTAAGAAAATTTGATAAGATTGAAACACATTAACACCAACTTTTCATCAACATTGCAGGTAGAAAAATTGTACCCTCGACACTCTCCATGGTGATTAACAGTCCTAGCTAATACGATGCATCACTCTTTCTTTCTTCAAAGTTTTCTCAAAACTTTAATGTCCTTCCAACGGGACTCCATGTAATAGGAGTCGTTGAGCTGTGCATAGACACCACATTTGAATGCATGAGAAACACCACCACGACCGTCGACCTGCAGCTTGAGCTCACCGTCGATGTAAATTTCAACTTTCGACGTCATGGATCACATTCAATCGAAACCATTTATCATAAATATTCTCCGCCAGCACATTCTTCCTATAGTGAGTGAGGTTGCCGTCGTAGACTCTCACCATCGCCGTCGAGGCATGCGGCGGTGGGGATGCCCCTAACACCTGCATAATGCACACTCCAGATGTTCCCTTTGGCACGTAACCGTAGCCTTCGAATTGCCACACTCCGGATGTGTAGTTATAGCCCTGTTAATCCGATTAACATGTAAATTTATGATGATTAGCAGCAACGAACAGAGTAGTAGAAAAGAGAGTAGTGCTCACATGGATGGCAATCTCGGTACGTGGCAAAGTGTTGGAGGTGGGATTGTGAGGCTTGTCGGTGGAGTAAACCCAACACCTGCGGACGCCATTGATGAAGCTGTACCTCTGGTTTTCAGGAACATCGTAAGGCCTCTGGACGTTGAAATAGCTTTGATTGAATGGGAGCGATTCGAAGCCGCAGTTAAGATCACGGCTTCCCCGTACCAAACAAACTCCCATTATCAAAGTCGACCACCATAAAATGCACACAATCATCATTTGCTTCTCTAGACCAGCCATGGGAACTGATATTCGATAGAGAGGAATGTAAGAGAGCTGAATTGAGCTGTTTGGGTCTTAATGTAGATGGGTTCTCCGAAACAGACATCACTACCGCCGTCGCCGGCGGCGGCTGGGCGGCCTAATATCCTATCTTTTGGCCTTTTCCTGTATGTCAGCATGTGTATGTATATGGTCACAATAATTAGTTTACATACATCGACTATTCAATATTGCATGATTAAGAATGAAAAATACTGATATTTTTACCTTACACATAACCAGAGTCCACGTGGCTAGATCAAACGGTCCACGTGGATGACATGCAGGAAAGGAAACCCCTCTCTCCCCTCCTCCAACTCAGAACTTCCATGAAGAAAACAGCTATCCGCATCACCCAACAGTCGACCAAGATTTCCCCACCCTGAGAAGCCATTTCCACATCCGTACGAAGCTCACACAGAACCGCGTACCACCCATATATATAAACACTTCAACAGAGAAAAGGGAGAGGATTTCGATTCAACTTTGTGATATAGCGGTCGGTAATCAATGGCTGAGCAGAGTAGCAGCGGCGGTGGCGGGAGCTTCAACAGCTTCTACGAGACATGGTTCCAGCAGCTGCACCAGCTGGTCCGTCAGCTCCGGCTGTGTCCCAACCCGCCCACCACCCACGACCACCGCGCCGCCGTCTCGAACCTCGTGCAAACCATCATGTCCCACTACTCCGATTACTACCAGGTACCTCCCCTGCATACCATCATTCCAACTCTGTAATATAACCTTAGCTAAATCACCTTTCGTCTTTCTGTGTGTTTTTCCCACCTTGGATAATCCGACGTACCGCGGGAATCTGTTGTCAATTTGTCATCCATCCTTACTGTACCAGCAGGTATATATATTCAATTACCTTTGGCACCGTAGCTAGATGTAGTGGTATCCAATGATATCTATGTTGAACATTTGCGGGAGTACTTCAGGTGAAGTCAGCTGCGGCGGAGCGCGACGTGCTGCAGATGTTCACGGCGCCTTGGGCCACCTCCCTGGAGCGATCCCTCCACTGGATCGCGGGTTGGAGGCCGACCACGCTGTTCCACCTCGTCTACACGGAGTCGAGCATCCTGTTCGAGTCCCACATCGTCGACATTCTGAAGGGGTTGAAGACGGGGGACCTCGGCGACCTGTCCCCGACCCAGTTTCGACGCGTGAGCGAGCTGCAGTGCGACACGGTGAGGGAGGAGAATGCCATTACCGATGAGCTGTCGGAGTGGCAGGACGGGGCGAGCGATCTGGTGGGCTGCTCGACGGAGGGTGTGGAGAGGAAAGTGAGGAAGCTGGTGGGGATCCTGAGGAAGGCGGACGATCTGAGGTTGAAGACGGTGAGGCGGGTGGTGGAGCTGCTGACTCCGCAGCAGGCTGTGGAGTTCTTGATAGCTGCGGCGGAGTTGCAGTTTGGTGTCCGCGGTTGGGGACAAGACCAGGATGGCGTTCGTCGGTGTTGTTGATACTGGAAGACAACGGACGATCTGTGGTTGGAGACAGCGAGGCGCGAGTGGTGGAGCTGTTGGCTCCCCCCAGAGGCTGTGGAGTTCTTGATAGCTGCAGCGAGGTTGCAGTTTGGTGTCCCTGGCTGGGGACAAGAACAGGAAAGGATGGCCTTCGCCGCTGCTGATACAACAAGTCGACTTCAATCTTTCCTCAATAGCAGCACAGTTTTATTGTTAGCAAGTGCAAGACCAAGTTTACTATGCTGTTAGATATGGCATTGCAGGAGTGTAGCTAGCTAGGTAGACAAGACGAGACAGTGACATGGATCAGCAATTGTTTCAGTGCTTTGCTTCACCTGTTATAATGTTGTCCCTCGCTACCCAAATAAAATAAAATTTTGTGGTACGGAAGAAGAAGAAGATTTGAGCTGTAATTTTGTACCTTAAACAGAAGGATTTCATCAGTACATGCGTAACATGAATCAACACTAATGAATGTATAGCCGAATGAGATATTCAGCAACAGAGTCGTATGCACATAACAAAACAGGGATACAAGCTGATACAGATTACATGTTTAAGAATCTATCTGTAGACATCGAGACTTGTGATAGTTTTCAACCAAACCGGCGCAGTAGTATAGAGAAGTTCCAGAGTCGCTCCAAGGAGACGGTTTACATACACATGATACTGAAACAAACCAGGAAGAAGCTATACAAGTACACACACAGGATATCACCATGCATGAGCACCCTTTGTGGCTCCAAAGACGATTGCAACGGTCGCAACCACAGCCTATCAACAAGACATAAAAACAAGAGAACGAACAAAACAGCAATTACATCACTTATCTTTCCCTGTGAAAACAAACACGTATGACATGGCTGTATGAGGATGAAAAATATAATGGTGGAAGACTGATATCTACTCCTGTATGAACTGAGGGTGAACTAGTAAAGCTAAGCATAGTTAGGGGATCATATTGGGCTCTCGGGTTAATCGAAGCCACCTAATCCTTTGAGCACATCGCTCTGAGGGTGGTTTTTATGGATAGGTAGGGGTTGCTACTGGGTTGGGAAGATGCAAGTGTACTGTTGTAACCAAAATGCCAACCCAAACCTCACTCGGTCCACTTGTGAATTCTCAGTCCCGACCTAAGTTACCGAATGCTAACTCTTCCAAAACATTGAGCATACATACCTCTGGTACCAGTTACACTAGATTGGATTTTAGAGCTTCCAATTTCAACATTGCCATTGTTGCTATACCATGGAGCTGACCTGCTATCTCAATATTAAGCATCTAACAACCTAATCCCCATGTTGATTTCTTCTGCATGTAGTATTTGCTGGTGCCCATCCCTGGCCCAGCTGCCTATTTTTAAGTATCAAATCTCATAAAGTATCAAAAGCTTTACTTACAGCGATTGTGCAAGCAACATAGCCTGGTTTCTCCCTGGGGTCTATCCTTGCACAGAGTAGAACAAACACCCCGAGGTACCAGGGGATGGCACCAAGAAAGAAACCAATGATGAACCTTCAAGAATGGGGTAGACAAAGGAGCACATTAATATAGTGAAGAGAGAATGAAATTTATGAGACTAAAAGTAGATGTCTTGACATGTCATGAATATTAATATACTTAGCATCAACCAAATCTGTATTGCCTAACTACGAATGTTTCATGCCGGTTTTTCCTGCTCCAGTGAAATGACATATACAAAATTGACAATGTGCTACCAGGGATAAGATCCACGCCACAGATCATCAGAATCCAAACTAACCAGTGTTTACATGTAATAACCCGAAAGTGAGAGCACTTACATCAAAACTCTATCACAAATACTAGCCAACCGAAGCTCGAAAAACATGCTACCCACTACCAAGGGCTTAACAATGAGGTTTCCCTTCTTTTGTAATTTGGGTGGTGACTACATCACAATTACCAGGAACTACTAATTTTAAACATAGAAATCAACTGTTTGTTTACCAAGATTGCATCTTTTTACATGATCAAATCTTAAGCTTCCTCATTACAGAGATCACTAAAATCTTAAACATCAGATTCACCACAAAGATCACTAAAATCCTTTGAAGTTCATCCTGAGCATTTCGGAAGCTGCATGTTTAGCCACCAAATGCATTGTAGAACTATCTCATTACTTACACATATGTTTCAAGATCCTAGACCATTAAATCAATCTTGCACCCCCGTAACCCTACTCTCAAATCTCTATAATTTTGTGCTCACAAACTAGAGCAAAAATTCAAAGTCAAAATGAAGTTGCCAGAGCTCAATCTGTTCAGTATAGTCGGAAAGGAAAGCACTTGAGCATTAATCTGGATAAACAACTTACAAGACCCAGCCAAGGCCTAGACCGCAGCAAGGGAGTCTCCGTTCCCGCCGCACAGGTCTTCCTTCAGCAACGGCATACCCTGAACCAGCGATCAGCCCAGCAGCTAGTCAGCAAAGCTCAACGAGCCACTTCCAAACCCAACGAATCGATCGGGACTGAAATTGCGAGTGAAGAGATCTTACCAGGGACGGTTTGGTAGCCATGAGCATAGTACTGGGAGGCGGCGCCACCGGGGAAAGAGGAGTGAGCGGCGCCGGGCGGTGGCACCGGCTGAGGGAAGCCGATGACGGGCTGATGCGGCGGCGGCGGGGGGTAGTTGTCGACGCCTTGAAAGGTACCGTACTGGGGAGGCTGCTGAGAAGGTGGAGGAGGATGGTGCTGGTGACCAACGACGAATCCTCTGTTGTTCTTCGTGTCTTCTTCTCCGCTCATCGTGAAATCGGAGCCGAGAATCGCGGGATTCGGGAAGGAAGGAGAATCGGCGATCGAGCAGGGAAAATGCAGAATTTTGTGTGATTTATCGCCGGACTGAGTCAACGATTTTCAGTTGTTGTTTATATATAGACGTGAATAGCCCAATCTCAAATTAACCTTCAAGATTTCAACTTTGACACATAGCAATAGTTCTGAGATTATGTTAAGGTCACTATACCGTCTTTAGCCTCTTAGGAATATAGTTGAGTTACATTTTTTACCCAGGCTTGGCTAATCCTTATGAAAATACATGTAGTTTGGATGAGTTAATTGTCAAATGTGGTATTTGTATAGGGAAATAACTCATTTATTATTCAAGTAGTATTTCAGTATTATTTCGGTGGTAATTGAAATAAATGATCTCGTTTAGCAGAATCATGCAAATGTGGTATCTGGTAAAATCAGAGTGGTAAAATGAGTTATTTCAAATAACTCGTTTTGAGTTATTTGTAAAGAACTCACTGTCCAAATAACTCATTTCAGTAAATCGCTGTCAAATGAGTTATTTGTGTCCAAATAACTCATACAAATATTCCATCCACCCAAATAACTCATTGTGAGCTTATTATTGGCAGATGTTACTCCAAGAATCATCGATGTCACTGAGCATTGATACAGGACCTTATCTGAGACGCTACATCAGTTAGGCTAATCTTGTTCTGCATACCTCGCCAACATAACAATTAAATATGTCGTTATAATTACACTATCTCAAATTTTTTATAAATAAAAGTCCTATATTTTCCATATAGATAGATTTTGTTTGCTTATTTCTTGGAGTTGATATATAAGCATATAACTATATCACTAATAAGTTTCATTTCTTCTTCCTAACATCTTTTATGTCAAATATGAAAATTCTTCCCGGAAAACAATATGCAATCATTAACAATTAATAGCAAAAAACTTAACTATCTAAATATCATAACCGAAAATTCTTAACTAGGAATGATCATATTTCCTAGTCTTATTATTAAATTGGGCCAAATGAGAATAATGTATAGTTTAGTTTGCGCTTAATTTTCAAATTTAAGATACTATTTCGAATTGTGTTTCATTTAATCTCGTAAAATGAAATCAAGATAAACTTAGTGAAGATTCGACTCAACCTAATCAAAATTATATAGAGTGGAATCTATCTATCTATCTATCTATCTATCTATCTATAAAATATATAAAAGGGTTTCTCAAAACCCCCTCATCCACGTCAGCCTCCTTGGCTTCCCCGCAACTTTCGGGCTTCTTTATTTTTATTAGTTTTTCTTTTCCCTAAAGTCTAAACCGTTCCCTTCCAATCGTCATGTTTCTTTATTTTTTTTGGATCATGCTAAAGCTTTTTGAATGCTCTGCACTGTAACGGCAAAAACCGCAATCCACAATCATTATAATAACCACTTAGGGTGCGCCTTCATCGTTCATGGCCCATCAAAATCGAGATCCGTAATTTCTTCTCCCTCTAAAAGTCATCCTCGCGATGATAATAAGATCATGGATTTCCCTTATGCATCACTTCTCATCATTCCCGACCCTTTCACTTCTAAAATCTCTTGATCTGTAATTTCTTAACATTGAATGACATGTCCTATTCCGAAACTTCCTCCAACCATCTTCTGGTGTCGGCGGCGCCCCCAGAAACCCAGATCTCGAATTTGTAACTCGACTCATACTCAAGCAAGATTTTTAATACTAGCCCAACCTCAAGATCCGACGAGTTCAGCGTCGCAAAGTTCGACCAAGTCCCTACCTTTGGAGACGAGGCGAGAGATTGGCCCGATCCAATAAGAAGTAAGATAGAGAGCAATTAAGAGGGATTGGGCTATCGATGCTTTGTGTGGTGGGATCGGGATTAGCCATTTCGGAGAAGGATAGAAGGAACGGGAAGATGGCAGTGGGAAGAGATGGCAGCGGATGGGATGTTGTCGGTGGTGATGGTGGGGAAGAGGTAGAAGAAGACACGCAAAAGATTGGAGCTTTTTCCCTTTTCTGATACAAAGATTCCCCCCCCCCCCCTCCTTTTTGTTGGTAGAAAAATAATTGTTTTTTCTCCTAAATTATCGGATACAAAATGATTTTCTTGATTAAAATGAGTTGTATTTGATTAAGTATAATTCTGGTAACTTTAAATAAACCTAACAGATAATTTTATTATTTGTTTAAATCATCAATGTTTTGCCGTCATTTTGCATTTTGATAAGTTGAACTGTTATTTTGCATAAATAAGAAAGATTCAGAATTTCTATTAAAATGATAACAATCGCATCAAATTGAAAAATAAAAGACAAATTTACCAAAATCACCTGCCCAAAGGGCAGGGTACAAGCTAGTTGAAATAAGTACAATTTTATCCGATTCAAATGTTTGTATGCCCTACTTTTGATACGATTCTTTGGTTAATTGGGTCCGATTCCGCACCGAATCGGGCCATACCCAACCCTTACCTCAGCGCGCCTTATCGAAACAGCAAAATATGACAGGCGGAGAGGCAGCCACATTTCTCATCAATTTCCCTCTCCATCCCAAACAATCCTGCTTCATCTCTTCTACTTCCACTCTTTCGCCGGTCTCACTTCCCCTGCCCGAGTGAAATTCCCTCGGAATTCTCGAACCAGAAGAAGAAAGCTCCGGTGAGTGCTTCCATTGATGCTCCCTAATTAGAGTCGGGCCTGTGCAATTTGTTTGTATTCCTTTGAACACATGGAGTTATAAATAATCTGGTTTTTTAGTTTGTGGTACTGAGGGGGTTAAGGGGGGAGAAAAGGGTGTCGGAAAGTTTGTTCTTTTATCTTCTTCCATGGGGTCGATGGTGGTGTTAGTTGGAAGCATGCCGTCTTTAGCTTCTTTAGTTAGCCTGGGGAGCTTGGGCATGGCGGCAGGGACCTCTACTGCTCCCGAATCCTCGTCTTACTCCATCGTCCGTAGGGTTTCCGTGTCGAAACGCGCCCTTAGGCGAGCCAGGACGTGGCATTGTATATCAACAACTTCGTCAATTTGTAGATACTCTGTTACCACCACGGATTTCATTCCCGAGCAGGCTAATGCAGTGCCGTCTCCTGATCCGAACAGTACATTGAGAGTCAATAATAATAACGGCGATGCTAGTGAAGGTGATGGTACTGATGTTGTACTCCAAGCTGCTCCAAAGCCTCTCTTGAGACCTTCCCTTGGGTTGAAGAGTCCGTCTCGAGAGGCTTCATCGACTAATAATAAGGTGGAGAGTGATGGGGATGATGAGAGGGAAAGGGTGATCCAGTCTCTTGGTGAGGTTCTGGAGAAGGCGGAGAAGCTTGAAACTGGTAAGCCGAGTCAGCTCGGTAGTCGAAATGGTAGTAGTGGGACTAGCAGTAGTGTAGATAAGACAGTGGCGGCATCCAATCAGGTAAATCCAGCTGCGGCTACTCGTAAAGCTAAGACCTTGAAGAGTGTATGGAGGAAAGGCGACACAGTGGCGAATGTGCAGAGGGTGGTGAAGGAGATTCCCAAGACTGTGAATAAGGTTGTTAAAGAAGAACCTCTAACTAGTATTGACGGGGATAAACTGGAATCGCAACCCAAAGCCATGCAACCACCTCTAAGACAGCAGCCTCAGTTGCAGGCCAGGCCAGCTGCGGCTCCTCCTCGACCTGTAGTTAAGAAGCCTGTCATCTTGAAGGATGTTGGGGCATCTCCGAAATCATCGGTAGTTTCTGATGAAGTCGACGTAGTTAGTTCTGGTAAGAGTAAAGAACGACAGCCAATATTGGTGGACAAATTTGCACGTAAGAAGCCTGCTGTTGATCCTATGATTTCTCAGGTTTTAGCCCCAACAAAGACAGGGGGGAAGGGACCTGCTATGGGGAAGTTCAGAGAGAAGAGGAAAAATGTTTCAGCTGGGAGCCCAAGGAGGCGGCTGTTGGCTGATGACGATGTACCCGATGATGAGGCATCCGAGCTGAATGTCTCGATACCTGGTGCAAGGAAAGGGAGGAAATGGAGTAAAGCTAGTAGGAGAGCAGCTAGACTACAGGCGGCCAAAGATGCTGCTCCAGTGAAAGTAGAGATTTTGGAGGTAGGGGAGAAAGGCATGGAAGTGGAGGAACTAGCCTTCAATTTGGCCATCGGTGAAGGTGATGTTCTCGGTTATCTATACTCGAAGGGAATTAAACCTGATGGGGTGCAAGTACTGGATAAGGACATGGTGAAGATGATATGTCAAGAGTATGAGGTGGAGGTTGTTGATGCTGATCCAGTTAAATATGAAGAGATGGCTAGAAAGAAGGAAATATTTGATGAAGATGATTTGGACAAACTGGAAGGAAGGCCTCCTGTACTAACAATAATGGGTCACGTCGATCATGGCAAAGTAAGTACAAACCGTCCTTTCTTTGTTTTTCTGATGAACATGCTATACTTTGGAGCCTTCCCCTTCCGGTTCTTATTCCTTTTCATGAATAAGTGAGTGCTGATTCATGTTTTCTCTTACCGGCATGACAGACAACTTTGCTGGACCACATTCGTAAAACTAAGGTATGTTGAGAGGCTTATCATTTTGATGCTGCAAAAATTATGTCTGTGCTATATCCACATAGGAAATCTGGGTTTCTTGCATTTCGTCTATCTAACTTTCAATTGTATGGATCTCCTTTCTTCTGTTATCAAATGCCGCATGAGAATTAAGTTTAACTGGATGCAACTTTTTGTCTTTCTTTAGCTAAGTTTGTCATTTCCAGCATGACCTTTTCATAATTAACTGATGCTTGCTATTGGCAGGTGGCTGCATCAGAGGCTGGTGGGATTACTCAAGGAATCGGAGCATATGAAGTTCTTGTACCTGTGGATGGCAAAATGCAACCATGTGTCTTCCTTGATACTCCTGGGCATGAGGTAAGCTGAGTTGAAGAACTTTGTGGTGTAATTTTGGCACCTTACCATTTAGGTTTCTATTCTGTGACGAGCATCTCTGCTCTGGCATGTTAGCTATCTTCTAATTAGCTTGGTTTTATGGCTAGCTGATTGGTCAACAAAATCTTGCAACAGAGACCTGCTTGCTTTCTGTTTTTCTTCAGATGACATATGTGTTATCTGATCCTGTAGGCATTTGGAGCAATGAGAGCACGTGGTGCACGAGTGACGGATATTGCTGTAATTGTGGTGGCAGCGGATGATGGTATTCGTCCTCAGACAAATGAGGCCATAGCTCACGCCAAAGCTGCTGGTGTACCTATTGTAATTGCTATAAATAAGGTGCACCAATTACATAGAAAATTTTGTTGCTTAACTCTTCAACTTTCTTACCTATCTTGTATAGTTGTATGGACTTCTGGGAATTACTGACGTGAACAGTTTTCAATGCATTAGATAGACAAAGATGGAGCTAATCCAGAAAGAGTGATGCAAGAGCTGTCTTCAATAGGTCTCATGCCAGAGGATTGGGGTGGTGACATCCCAATGGTTCAGGTCTGTCTTTATCCCATTTGATCTCTTAGGCTTGCAGCTTTTTTCTTATCCTTACATTTTTTTTCTGTGTGCTGTTGGCAGATCAGTGCCCTAAAGGGGAAGAACATTGATGAACTGTTGGAAACTGTTATGCTTGTTGCGGAGGTTAGTTAACTTTTATTTGTTTCTCAGCTGTGTCTCTCCGCCTTTCTTGTGAACGTCCATTTTCATAAGTTTTGAATTAAGTATATGTCTGCATTCTTAATTTGCAGCGATAATATTATAAATGTAATTTTCTTAAGAGAGTTAGTTTCCATCTAGGCCTTCTCAGAAGTGTGTCTAGATGGAAATAGCTGTTGATAAAAAGTCCATCTGTCTGTTTTGAGTTTTGAGTTTTGACTTCTTGATTCTTGTTTCAGCTACAAGAATTGAAGGCGAACCCTCACAGGAACGCCAAGGGAACTGTTATTGAGGCAGGTCTTCACAAAGCTAAAGGACCCATGGCTACATTTATTGTACAGAATGGAACCCTAAAAAAAGGGGATGTTGTGGCTTGTGGGGAGGCCTTTGGAAAGGTTGGTTGACTAGCTATTTTTCATATATGGGTGAAACATCAGATTCTTTTTATTCTCTCTAATCTTTTATGTCTGAATTCCACCCCTCAAATACTTACCTTGCTCCATGATAGGTGCGGGCTTTATTTAACGATAGTGGAAGTCAAGTTGACAAAGCTGGACCGTCAATACCTGTACAGGTTTGTCTTGTAGATTGTTCAGCGTACATTCTGTATGAGTTCCATTGAGCCTTTGTCTGTACAAGAGCTTTGTCACTAAGTTTTTATCTAAGGTGCTAATTTCAAAGCTGAAAACTGAGTGTTGGATTTTGTTAACAGAATCATATAACTGCTGAAGTTATGTTATAATTTGTTTGGTTACTTTAGTTGGAAATGACATTTTATTCATTCAAAATTTAAGTTAGAGAGTTTACAAACAATTTGTTTTAAATTCAGTATGATATATGCTCAAGTTATACTAGTGTTGATTGATGCTTATGGACTAATATTCTTCTCCGTGGACAGGTCATTGGATTGAATAATGTACCACAAGCAGGCGATGAATTTGAAGTTGTTGGCTCACTTGATATTGCCCGTGAAAAAGCAGAAGCACGTGCTGTCTCATTGCGAGATGAGCGCATATCAGCAAAGGCTGGGGATGTGAAAGTGACACTTTCTTCCTTAGCCTCGGCTGTTTCTTCTGGAAAGCTATCTGGTTTGGACTTGCATCAGCTGAACATTATACTGAAAGTTGACCTTCAGGTACATCTGACATTTATTAATTGCATATTAACCCTCCCGATACAGAAGTATTCTTGTGAATTGTGATCTATCTAAATCTATTTTTATTGTGCCAGGGGTCTATTGAGGCTGTGAGGCAAGCATTACAGATACTCCCTCAAGACAATGTCTCCTTGAAGTTCCTCTTGCAAGCAACAGGGGATATAAGCACCAGTGATGTTGATCTTGCTGCTGCTAGTGAATCTATCATTTTTGGATTTAATGTGAAAGTACCAGGTTCCGTTAAGAAGTACGCTGAGAACAAAGGAGTAGAGGTGCGGCTCTATAGAGTCATCTATGAACTTATTGATGATGTTCGCAACGCAATGGAAGGACTTTTGGATTCTGTTGAGGTGACTGCTTTTTCTTTGTGATCTTCCTTCTAAAGTTCATAAAATTACTGGTTTCCTTGTATCATGTCTTGCAAGTAAAGGGAATTTATACTCTCTTGGAATCATAGGTTTCTAAAAAGATGAATGTTACTTTCCACTTATAGGAACAAGACATGATTGGGTCAGCAGATGTCCGAGCTGTATTCAGCAGTGGCAGTGGTCGTGTTGCTGGGTGCATGGTGACTGAAGGGAAGGTGGAGAAAGGATGTGGCATTAAGGTGGTACGGAACAAGAAAACTGTCCATGTCGGTGTTCTTGATTCTTTAAGAAGGGTGAAAGAAATCGTGAAGGAGGTATGTTCCCCTTCTAGAATGCTTTTGCATGGGGTGCTATGCTACTATTCCTGCAAAACTTGGCTCTTAATCTGTACTTAGCTTCTATCAGCTTGAAAATCACGCCGTCCTTTTCTACCCCTACGAATCCCTCTTTTCTGACCTCGTTTGTTTCCTCGAACAGGTAAGTGCTGGCCTAGAATGCGGTATTGGGTTAGAAGATTTCGATGATTTCGAGGAAGGAGATGTGCTGGAGGCTTTCAACAAGGTCGAGAAGCGACGAACCTTAGAAGAGGCGTCGGCTTCAATGGCTGCAGCTGTGCAAGGAATGAACTGACGTGACTATATAGATCATCTTCATAAGTGCAGGAAAAAAAAATAGCATTTTGGAAAATGGACGACAACCCAACTCGAGGGGGATGCGTCACAAATGGACTTATATTGGTTGACCAACAGCAGCAGACTGTAAGAGGAATCCATCAACTGGTTCGGGCAGGCAGGCTGCTGCATTCGTGAGCATTGCGAAAGTCTGCAGATGCAAAACTCATAACCCAGAATGAGGAAGGTGGGTGGGGATGGATGCAATGTAGGGGGCAGTGATTTTTAGTTTGTGCATTGCTTGTTATGTATGCCATCCAGTTGGTGTATATAGTGATGGTGGTGGGGTGATGATTATTGTATATCTTCTTCTTCTTCACATCTCAGCGGATCTTTCTGCAAAAGAAAGAGAAGTAACTAATTTAAAGGCTTATCAATCAATCATTCTCAGCCAAGTTCATTTCTTTCATGCATCTTTCAGTTTTTCTTAAGCTAGCTCACTGTAAAAAATGTACTCTCAGGTTAATATAAAATCGTAGTTCATAGTCGTAGATGATAAGAGCTGTTGTGACGAAGCTAAAAGCACCATTGGGTAAGTAGGAGGTTAAGGTTGTACAAGCATATCATGAGCTAAATCATGTTATCAAGTTTTTAATTAACTAATTTTCGTTAACAAGGAATACTCCGTCTCTATCGATATTTTATTATTTATAGTCGATACATATAAAAGGATTTAATGTTGATATTCTTCGGGTATCTTAGGGGTCGTTTGGAAGTTGCAATTGTTAGTGTTGTATTTGTTAAATACATGCAATACAACGATTTAACATACGCAACTTCCAAACGACCCCTTAGTCTCGTATGATTAGTAATAGTAAAATAGGTTAAAACACCTCTTGAAGTAGCTTTACTGGAGGACAAAAGATAACCAAACAATTTTTAATAGAATAGACATTACGATATTAATATATACAAAATTCTATGTATTATTGTAAGTTTTTTTTAGAGCGTATTATTGTAAGCTAACAAAATATTATAAATTTAAATTTAAAAATAAATATAATTATAAAAATGATTAAATTATACATTCAGCTCCTTCGAAGTATTGTTAGCGTATTATTGTAAGCTAACAAAATATTATAAATATTTAAATTATAAGTATTTTTACTAACTTGAGTGACCATTTAGTTATACACCCGGTTTTAAAAATTCAAATTTCAAAATCCAAAGAAGAAAAAAGGAATCAGAAAGGCGATGGCCAATGAGCATAATAACGGGCAGCTCGAGTGATGCGAAGCGAGGATACCGCCAACCACGCTTTCCATTTCTGAATTCAAATTCTCCACAGTCGAAAACCCTTCCTTCTTCTTCCTTTCCACACACTTCACTCATTTCCCCCCACCTTTTCCCTTCTCCAACCGAATTTTCTTCCCCAATCGGAACAAAAACCCCACTTTTGAGATCATCCCAACGACGGGTAACGGCAGCATCAGTTAACAGTATAAAAGAGCAACAGTGCCCTCTCAACAGTCACCAGCAGGAGATCCATGGCGGCGGCATCATGACCTCCAGTGTTTATGATCAGTGAGCTCTCTCGCAAGTCGTAACTGGTTGACCTCCATGGCGGATCCCGTTTCGTCTCCTCCTCCTTTACCTAACGGTAACGATTTTCGTTTTTCTCTTGGAACTCTTCGCTTTATACGCAATTACGTTATTGGGGTTTTTTGTTGTTCCAATTTCCAGGCCGGTCATTGCTGGGTTTTTCTCTGACTTCTCCCGATCTGGTTATATGCGCTGGTTCTCCTGATTTGATGAGCAACAATACCATTTTCCAAAATTCCCCGGAAATTCTTGATAGGAACAAGTATTACTCCACGGAGCTCTCTCTAGACAATGGCATCAGTGGGTCACCTGAATCTCGCGCCAAGGAAGAAACTAGTAGATCTGTTAAATTCTCCCCTTTCTGTCAGACGTTCTACAACAAAGAATTGTCTCCAGATTCCTCCATCGAGCTCTCCCTGCAAGGTGCCATTCCTGCGCCTCTTCCTGGTGTGATAGGCATCAATGTGGGGTGTACGACTGATGATGGCGCTGTGACTGTGGTAGATGGTTTGAGTTTTGGCAAGGATAGTTGTTTCCATGGTGGCGATACTGTTAGGACGAATGCTATGGAGGATGAGAGGCTTTCTTTGTACCAAACAGCTCGGATGGGTAACTTCTCGTATTGTTTTGGAGGGTTGGAGGCAGGGGATTATGATGTTGCTCTTCACTTTGCAGAGATTGTATTCACCAATGGGCCTCCTGGTTTGAGGGTGTTTGATGTTTTTCTACAGGACAAGAAGGTAAGGAAAAGACTGGTCTTTTTTCGACAGTCGAATTTATCTATATGCATTACAGTAAGCATTGAAGCACCAAACTCACCTTAATAAGTCTCGACTTATAAGTGTGCATTTGGTGCTATAATTGTGTCAAACTGAGTTCAGTTACCAGCTTGATACATATAAGTTAGTTCAGTAACAAAATTGATATTCAACCCGTTGATATTGGTAGGAATTGAGTTCCTCTCGGTGACATTATTCCGCTTGATGATTGCTCCTTCTTGTAGGTTGTTTCCCATCTGGACATCTATGCTCAAGTTGGGGCGAATAATCCGTTGGTCATATCTGACCTTAAAGCTTGTGTTGGTAGGGGGCAAGACTTACGTGTTAGATTTGAAGGTTTGATCGGAAGTCCAATTTTAAGTGCAATTTCAATCACCAAGGATGATTCTGCTTGTAAGTGGGTTTTCTCACGAGGGGTTCCTTCCTGCCTGTTTATTCTGTTTCTGTATGGTTTGAGTTAGAGATGTAGCTACAAGATTGTTGATATCTATTTGTTAAATAAAGGTGCTGGAGAAGAAGCTCTCCTAGCCAAACGTATGAGGTCTCAAGTACCAGAATGTGAGTCGCCAAAAGTAAGAAATCTTTATCCTCTTTGGCGCCATTTGCAAGTTCTTCTTTTACTAGTGCCAGATGACTTTTAAAGTTTGAGTTTTGTGCTAAACAAAGTATCGATTGTATGACAGATTTCTGACCCTGAGATGGAAGAGGATTATCAGACACTACTGAGTGCTTATGAAAGTCAGAAGAGCAAACTAACAGAGACGAGAAAGGCACTGGAGGAGGTTAATAGGGAAAATATGCTCAAAACTAAGGAGTGCCAAGAAGCATGGAAAACTTTAGAGGACCTTCAGAATGAGTTGATGAGGAAGTCTATGCATGTTGGGTCCTTAGGTACGGAAAGCTGAGTTTTTTCTATCTGTACAGCACTTAAATATCATAATATCTAGGACTCTGCTGAGCTTTTACTTCTTCCAGCATTTGCTGTGGAGGGGCAAGTCAAAGAAAAGAGTAAGTGGTTCTCAGCACTCAAAGACTTGACAAGAAAATTACAGGTACTTCAGTTGTCAATTCTGGTCTTTTGTCCTGGCTTGTGGAGAAGCCATTTCAACATTCTATGCTTCATGGTGACAGATTATGAAAGGGGATCAAATCAAGCTATCAGAAGAAGCAAGGTCATATAAAGCATGCATGGTTGAAATGAATGGAATGATGTCCATCATTCAGTCCACAAGTACAACAAGTCAATTTACTCATGAGTTCACGTTCATATGACTGCTATACTAATACTTGCAGGGTTTTGGTAATCAAGTTTTATAGTTCTCTTTTGTTATATTTGTACCAGTGAAACAGCAAGTACATGTGCATGGAGATCTTATGAAGAAATTCGTGGAAGGAGCAAAGGAACGGAAGGAACTCTACAATAAGGTGTTAGAATTAAAAGGTTAGATTCATGTTTCCTTCAACAACTATAGCACATTAGAGGTCGGGAATATGTAGATAATGACTGAATTTCTCATGATCACTTGCAGGAAATATAAGGGTCTTCTGCAGATGTAGGCCTTTGAATAGTGAAGAGGTGGCTGCAGGAGCTTCAATGGCTATTGACTTTGAATCAGCTAAAGAAGGAGAGCTTACTGTTTTCTCAAACGGGATTCCTAGAAGGACCTTCAAGTTTGACTCTGTTTTCAGCCCCCAAGCAAACCAAGGTAACAATTTGGACTTCAAATGAGAGGAAGTATGTTTCTAGTATTTATCTTGATTAATTTTTAATCCCTTTGCGGCTTGTTTGCTCTTTTTAGCTGACGTCTTTGAAGACACTGCTGCATTTGCAACCTCAGTGTTGGATGGTTACAACGTCTGCATATTTGCTTATGGGCAGACTGGAACTGGGAAAACTTTTACTATGGAAGGCACAAAAGAGTCTCGTGGAGTGAATTATAGGACTTTAGAGGAATTGTTTCACATAATTAAGGAGCGAGAGAAGCTTTTCAGGTACGAAGTGTCAGTTAGCGTCCTAGAAGTATACAATGAACAAATACGAGACTTGCTGGTCTCAAGCTCACAGCCAACAGCAACCTCAAAAAGGTACTCTGAACTTGCCTGCACGCTGCTTCTCTCTTTCTATTATTGAAGCACTAGAGCAAGAAAGTGTCGATCTTCCCATTCGATCCATTTACTTTTGTGGTTATAATTCTTTTGCACGAGAAATGGTTTAAATATTCATTGAGCTGATCTTCTTAACATTTGCCACTGATGATGATTCTTAGGCTAGAAATAAGGCAAGCAGTTGAAGGACAGCATTGTGTTCAAGGTCTAGTTGAAGCCCGTGTCAACAATGTACATGAAGCATGGGATGTTCTACAGACCGGCAGCACTGCACGGACTGTTGGTTCAACAAATGCCAATGATCACAGCAGCAGGTCTCATTGGTAAGTGATCAACCACAATATTGACTCTTGAGTTGTTTTAGTTCTTGTAGTAAAAAACGAGCATGGGATCTTGTTTTGGATTATGAAAGATTGTTTCTTGATACACAGCCTACACTGTGTGATGGTGAAGGGGGAGAACTTATTGAACAATGAATGCACAAGGAGCAGGTTGTGGTTGGTTGACCTGGCTGGAAGCGAACGAGTGGCGAAGACAGAAGTGCAAGGAGAGAGACTGAAAGAAACACAGAGTATCAATAGATCATTGGCTGCATTAGGGGATGTTATATTTTCTCTTGCAAATAAAAGCGCCCACACACCCTTCAGGTCCACGAAGTTCTCTATGACTGCCTTTTCCTTCATTATAGAAGAGAAGTTCATGCTAATTTCGGTCTCTGAACTTTGCTTTATCCGAAACCAATACCCAAACTTGGGGTAATAAAACCAAAACTTCTCAGCATTGTTTTCATTCTGTGCAGGAACTCAAAGCTCACACACTTGCTTCAAGATTCCTTAGGTAGCCCCTCTATCTCGAGGGAAAGACAGAAAGCATAGTTTTTTAATTCTATATGCAGCTAACCATGGAATTAGCATCTGATGAGAGGCTTTCTTCTCTTTTTGCTAGGGGGAGATTCAAAGACTCTAATGTTTGTACAGATAAGTCCAAATGAAAGTGACCTGAGTGAAACGTTATGCTCCTTAAACTTTGCAAGCAGGGTTAGGGGAGTAGAGTTGGGCCCTGCAAAGAGACAACTGGACACTTCTGAACTTGTCAAATATAAGCAGATGGTGAGAATGTTCCTTACCATATGAATGTCTCCTTCTTTGTTCTGGATTCCTGATTGACTGACTGGCTGATGGCTGCTCTCTTTATGGAAGGCTGAGAAAACAAAGCAAGACCTGAAGAGCAAAGATGTGCAGATAAGAAAGTTGGACGAAACGGTCCAAGGATTGGAGCTGAAGGTCAAAGAAAAGGACGTCAAAAACAGGCATTTGCAAGAAAAGGTAACAGCAATAGAGAAACCAAACACAAAGTTCTTTTAGGACTGGAATTGTGGGTTAATATAAAAGGCCGCTGATCACGGCACTAGGAGATAACTGAAAACTTGTCACTGAAATTAGGAATAACTAACATAATAGTTGTTTCATATATCTTTATCATGCCCTATTCGGATTGTACATGGCATCGTATCAATTCTCCTAAGTTAGTTGTAAAAACTAAAAAGATAGTATAGACCCTCTTATTAGTTATAAGGGAGTAAAGGATTAGAATGATTTCAGGAAATTAGATTTAGAAGGGTCAAGTGCCAAGTTGGGTTTGGAATGAGTATGACTTGAATTTGATTGGTACATTGTCCATGCAGCTGATAGCTTTCCATTTTTGTTATTAGTATAGTTGAGTTGTCACGATAACGAAAAACCTGATATAATGGACGAAGTGACTAACATGCTAGTTATCCTAAACTCACATGACAAGTTTGTTAGAAATCCATGTTTAGTGACTGCTAACAAATTTCGGTGACTCATTTCTGTAATTGACGCCCTGAATTTATGGTGGTTCGTGGTTATCACTTGTTCCGCATTACTAACGTTTGCAGATAAAAGAGCTTGAGTCCCAACTGCTCGTTGAAAGGAAGCTCGCCCGTCAGCATGTAGACACCAAGATAGCCGAGCAGCATCAACACCAACAACTAAAACAACCAGATGAATTACTCAGCAGTACTGCACCACCAGCCCCAAGGCCACCACTGGCGACCCGACTATTTTCAGACAACACTAGTAACAAGACCTCAAACGAGTCTGCAAACAATGCCCTCTCCAGCAAGGAAATGACATATGGAGGGATCATGGAGATCGTCGACCCTTCAGAGAAGGAGAACAACCCTGAGATGGCTGAGAATCTAGGAGGAGGGATGACGGTGATACCTAAACGAACAGGCAGGTTCTCAGTTTGCCCAATGGGACGGCCAATGATTCCTCTAACTCCAGCTCCACCTAGAAGAAACTCGCTGATTCCACCCCCGAGCCTACCTTTGTTACCAGCTCATCAAGCCAATGTAGATGCTGAACAGAGCCATTGTGATACTAGTCCTCCCAAAGAGTTGAAAACCGTGACCAAGAAGCAGAAGATGAGCAGCGTGATGAGAAGAAGCCTTGGCAAGAAAGTTTCGGCCAGGTCTCCAATGCGGCAGCAGATAGCGAGGAAAGGAGGGATCAATGTTGGCAATGAGAAGGTTAGATTGTCGATTGGGAGTCGAGGCAAGATGATGGCACAGAGGATGGTGGTGAATGGCAGTGGGAGAAGGGTTGTTGGGGGAATGAAGGATAACAAGGAGAAGGAAAGAGGGTGGAATGCTGCGAAAACTGGAAGGGCTGCAATCTGAAGAATTGTTGATATATGTTAGCAAGGACAGCTGATTATTCGGGCGAGGCTACGCGTTTGCTGAGAGAGCTTCTCTCAGCAACTACTTGCAGAAATGCGCGCTATCTGTAGCCTCGACCCCCTGACTTATTCATCATGAAGTGGAAGGTTTGTTTTGATTTTTCCTCCATTACCATGGATTAGTATTGTATCAAGGCTTTGGGATGAACACTGCTTTCTCAGAAGAACTCTATTGACAGTAGGGGTCTTTAACTGTTTATTTGGACGTGTGATTGCTCAGAGTCCTTGCATATCATATGGTAGAAGGACCAGAGTGGGGTGCTATTGATGTCTTCAGGCCAATGATCAATTGGGCAGGATTCTTCTGTATCTATTTTTATCTTGATGGATGCAGTAACATTTCTAGTGTACATTAATGACAGTGTGTTTGATGTACTTATTTGACTATTTGGGTCTTTGTAAAGGCCAAGTTATCTTCTTTTGGCCAAAGGTTTTTTACTAGTTAGCTGAGTTATAATGTAGATTAGGTTACAAAACCTCCAAGATTTAGTCATCCACTTAGATCACTGCAAGGTCTTTGATGAAAAGAAGAAAAGGGCAAATCCAAAGGTTGTTTTTGTGATGGTAAGTAATGAGGGTTGGTACAATATTACTTCGACTTCAATTCCTGCAGACTAACATTTTTGAGAGGGAAATGGTATCATTATATGTTCATAGCGTAAATTTTCACAACTTTTTTTAAAAAAAAAAATTTACACACCCACAACACATCTCTCTAACTATCTTAGTCCGTTTCAACAAGCGATCATCCTTTTTTTTTTCTTCTTATTAGTTTTACCTTTTTTCATTCAATCGACTTCGATAATAAATTATGATTACCACATAAAGACTTCACTGATCGATCCAACATCATGACGTTATAGATTCGAAAATAGTGGCCCCTAAACTGTAGTTCTATATAAATAAATTTGTTCTCTAGAGTATATTTACAGCAAAATACAACCTATGCGCACTAATCATAATTAACAGGCATAAATTCTGAAACCCCCATGGAACTAACTTACATGCAACGTGATACATCATTTTATGATCATGTTCAATGCATCTCGTTGGTGAACGAATCAATGATTAGACGTATAGTTGACCTCAACTACATGCAAAACAGAAATATCATTACTAATGCTCCACTATGCATGCATTTGATGGAATCCGTAGTTTAGAATAATGGTTATTATTTTTAAGTGTTGGTTTAAAAATGTATTGAATTCAAAATCATGGGATTGCAGGGCAACCACCAGACTTGTACCAGAACGGGGGTCCCCAATCATATGCTCTAATCACATGGTTTTGTTTTTCTTTCCCTCTTTGCATTATTATCTATCTCATAATGTTTGTGTTGATCTCTGATTTCAATTGTTTAATCTCAATCATGCTGCCTCCATTGACCAATTTGTGAACCGTTGATAGGGTTTGTCTCAGTCAAGAAGATTGGACTTGGTATGACGTGGGGTTTCTGGTCCTATTCTAGATACGGTTTGCATAACGGTTTTGGAGCGTGGATGATATGGATCGTCTCAAAATTTAGAGTTTGAAATTTTTTCCTTTGAAGATTAGAGAAGACTCGGGGCCTTGTCTTCCGCGCCTTTGTGGGTTTTAGGGGATTCAATCTAGCATATTTGAATTCATAAGTATTCATTATTACATCGATATATTGGTTTTTGTCCTAGTGAGCAGTACTCTAAAATCATTTTTTCTCAACACTGAATAATGAACATTATGAATGACCGTAGATGTAGATCAAATGTGATTCAGTCAAACTGTCGAACCATGTGAAGTGTCTCAACATAATCTGGTTGTAGAACAACCTTCCTAAACTCGTACTCCAAAACTAGCGTGACTTGAGACCTTGTAAGTTGTAACATTCCCAATATCAACAAGACCTCCCCACATACAAAGTTGAATCAATAAACTAAAAGCCAAAACGGTAATGCTCCCTCCTACTCCTATATTATAAGAACAACAATCCATTATTAGATTTGTGTATTATTATCTGAGCATTACTCTCCGACATTGCATTTAAGTCACGAACCCACTACTAATAATTTGACCCCCCAAAAACAAGATAATATTATGATAATCCATCCTATGGTGGATTCCAGAACCCTCCAAAAAAAAAAAACACTGAAACATGGGAAGCCACTGCATTGCATGAAAGAAGGATTTGTTAGGTGAGAAAAGTAAATTGTTTGCGGCTGCTGTCCAAATTCAACTTCCATTACTTAGCTCTTTTTTTGTTTGTTTGTTTTAGTGTCATCGTCATTAAATTCCCACGCAGCTTTTCTGACCAACTCACCATTGGATTCTTCTTTCCTGATCTGATCCCAATTAATTACCTTACTCCGAATAACTTAATCACAGCTCAATTATTATTAATCTTGAATCCTTAATCAAATATTAATCCCCACCGCCCTTACTTAATGTCTTAAATATCCTTCTGTCATTTTATAAACCCAGCCACATTTCGTTTCTTTCTTCTCATTCATTTCCTCCAATACTACGACATGGAAGAAGCTCAAGATAATTACTACTACTACGACCACAGCAGCAACAACAATGGTAATAATCCTTCTTCGCCCTGCGACACCGACCTCGATTTCAGCTTCAACTCCACCGTCACCGATCGCACTTTCGCTTCCTCCAGCGCCCGCTCCAGTCTCGCTCGTTCCAGCCTAACCCTCAGCTTCAACGACCGCCTCTCCACCACCTCCTCCTCCGCCGCCGCCGCCGCCGCCGCCACTTTCTCCTCCTACAACTCCTTCGACTCGCTCCACCACCGCAGATCCGACCCTCAATGGTCGGCGATCAGGACCGCTACGAACCTCTCCCCCGACGGCCGCCTCCACCTCAGCCACCTCAAGCTGCTCCGCCTCCTGGGCGCGGGGAATTTGGGGCGGGTCTTCCTCTGCAAAATTAGGGATTCCAGCGACGCCGCCTCCGCCCAATTCGCGCTCAAGGTCGTTGACCGAGACACCCTCAGCAAGAAGAAGCTCTCCCATGTGGAAACGGAGGCCAGGATCCTCTCCTTGCTAGACCACCCTTTCTTGCCCACGCTCTACGCTCGAATCGACGTCTCGCACTACACCTGCCTGTTAATCGATTACTGCTCCAACGGCGACCTCCACTCGTTGCTCCGGAAGCAGCCGGGGAACCGGCTGCCCCTCGCGGCGGCGAAGTTCTTCGCCGCGGAGGTGCTGGTGGCGCTCGAGTACCTCCACGCGCTCGGGATCGTTTACCGAGATCTGAAGCCGGAGAACATTTTGTTGAGGGAGGACGGCCACGTCATGCTTTCCGATTTCGATTTGTGCTTCGAGGCCGATGTGGACCCCACCTTCCGCTGTGATCGCGTGGGGCCCACGCGGCGGCGACGGAGTAGGAAGAGGCGAAAGGGGGTGGTGGTGGAAGAGATGGCGGCGGAGTTCGTCGCCGAGCCGATTGCGGCGGTCTCGAGCTCGTGCGTGGGGACGCACGAGTACCTGTCGCCGGAGCTTCTCTCCGGTAACGGCCACGGCAACGGCGTCGACTGGTGGGCGTTCGGGGTGTTGATCTACGAGCTGCTGTACGGGACCACGCCGTTTAAAGGCGGGAGCAAGGAGAGCACGCTCCGGAACATCGCGTCGAGCAAGCAGGTCTCGTTTCCTCCGGCGGAAGGGATGGAAGAGGCGGAGGATTTGATCAGAAAACTTCTCGTGAAAGATCCGAGGAGAAGGCTGGGGTGCAGCAAAGGCGCGACGGATTTAAAGCGACACCGTTTCTTCGAGGGGATCAAGTGGCCGTTGATACGGCACTACTCACCGCCGGAGCTTCGCGGGCTGGCGGTTAATAGAGCCAATGGCAGTGGATCACGTGGCGGTCACGTGATGGCGGTTGCGCCGAAGAATAGGCGGAGTTGGAGCCTGAAGGGTCTGGTAGAGCACATGTTTAGGAGAAGGAAGAAGAGATACTCCAGGTTGAATTCTTCTTCTAATCACCATCATCAGGCCAATACTAATTGCAATTACTATCAGTACAAAGTTAGGGTGGCTTGATTACACAGTTGATGGATATGTTCAAATCGCCTCGACGATGAAGAGGATTAGTGTAATTATTGAGAACATTAGGATATGTGTTTAGCGATTTTGTCTTCCATTTTTAAATGGTAGTACGAGTGTAAGAATTGGTCTTGTAGATTGACTCTTTGATTTCTACGGGCTTTTTGTTAGAATAATGTCGAGATACTTTGTGCACTTATACAAAAGAGAGAGATCATACAAAATGTAATACATATATGTTCTTTTTGTCATTGTCAAAGGTTTGTATGGTTGATATTTGGGCTAATACCACTACAACACCCGAATTATGACCAAAATGCCACTTGTATCCTATTCTTTTCAATGTTCCATTTATGTCTTGAACTATTTTTCCGTTAGTAATGATCGTTAAAAGTTAACAGAAAATCTAGTCAGCATTGACATGACATCTGACATGTAACTTTTTATTTCAATATTTTTTTTATAGAAAATGAATAATAAGGAAAACAAAACCCCTATCTCCGAGTGGCGGCCTCTTGACGCCACCTCCGAATATTTAATCCTCCCTGTGCACTTCTACTAACGGATAAATAGTTCATGACATAAATGGAATATTGAAAAGAATAGGACACAAGTGGCATTTTGGTCACAGTTCGGGTGTTGTAGTGGTATTAGCCCTTGATATTTTTTAATGTGAGTTTTGCTCCGCAATGTTCTGTGTCAAATGTCTTTTCTTTTCTTATCTTGAAATTTGAGTTTCAAATCTAAAACTTCTAATTTGAAATTTAGTGGTAACATTATTATCCTTGAACCTGGAGGTCTCAGATTAGAATTTCTTCAGTAGTACCCAATTACAAAAATTAACCTATAGGCTATATCACCATTATCTATATATATATATATAAAATTAGTGTAGCAATATCTTGTTTGGAAAGGATAAGAAATTTGGAGGAGGTGAGCTAGGATTGGGCCTGTGGCTGGATCGGGCCCAGGACTAGGAAAAGGAAATGATTAAGGCCCAGTTGACAGCGGTGGGTTGGCGGGAATAAAAAGGCGGGCCCAGATTTTACGGAGGAAGAAGAAGAGAGAGGAAAGGAGGAGCGACTGTAGACCTGATATTTCCAGCGGGGGACTCAACTGCCACGTCCGTCGTCGCCGACCATTTCCGTTGTGACTGTCGCTAGTGCGGTACTGTTATCGCCGTCGTCCCCAATAATCGCCGAAGTCTCAGGTATGCCGGTTTCTTTCAGTTCAAGAATGGCCTCTCGCTCGATGGTGCTGAGTTGAGCCTTCTTCGTTGTATTGATATGCTTTTTTCTTCCGTCGGTAGGCAGAGTGAAAAATTTTCAAGCTCTGGAATAACAATGGGCGACGGTACCATCAGAATCGAGGACTACATTTCGCTCAACGAGTTCAGGGCGGAAATCGATGTGGAAAGTAAAGAGAAAGGCGAAGCAGAAAGGAACTTTTCTCTATGTTTTTGGCTGTATATCGTGAAGAACTCAATCCCGACTGGTTCATCTCCGGCTCCGATAATCTACCAGGTATGACAATCTCTACTTCTAACACTTCGATTAGCTTCTTCTAGTAAGTTAGGGATAATTGCTACTGCATTTTGAGGATTTTGATCGTTTCGGAATCAGTTTAGGTTTTAACCTAGTCAATTTTTGATTAAGGCGAATAACAGCTTGTGATTCTCTAATGTAGGTTGGTTCACATGATGGGAGTGTGGCCCCTTTTCTTATCCTGAACGAAAGGAAGATAATGATGTTACTACCACTGAGTCTTTTACCAACGAAAAACTGTCCTTCCGGTTCTGATTCTGTTTCATCGCTTGAGACGCCTCATGCACCAATGGTAGATGACTTTCCATTAGAGAAGTGGATTCATGTTGGATGTGAGGTATGTTGACAATTTCAGATAAGGTATGTCTTGTCAAGCTCACAGCAAAGGTGCTTATATTAGATATGCCAAAATTTGTTGCTTTCAGGTTACTGCTAATGCTATGCGTCTTCATATAAATGGGGAAGTTCTCGTGGAGCTCCCTTTGCCATTGCCATCCAAGGAACAATGTGCTTCTGAGGGTATGAAGAAGATAATGTTGGCTGGTCCTAATGGAGATGGTGGTTTGCAAGGTTATGTGTACAATGTGCATGTCTCGAACTTGAGTTCATCCATTAGGGACTGCTATTTTAAGGTCCTTATTGATCGTGCTAATTATATATCTGTAAAATTCGTTATTCCTGCAAATTGATATTATCTTACATAGAGCATGTGTCTGGGAGTGTATGCAGGATCCACCTCTTCAATTATCTATTGATAACTCATCTACCATTGAGATTGAAGAAGATAATGATGGTGTCTGGAGTATTGTCAGTGGGAAGGTTAGTTGTGCTGCTGTCAATCGCTCTTGTAAATCTATCCTGCTATTGATTTTTGCATTTGCGAGGATGTGTTTGTTCAAACTTGTTAAGTCAGGGTTTTTATGTCATGTCCATGTTTAATTATGCAGGCTTCTTGTCGCAGGATCTTTTGTTTGGATGTTGTTCTGTTAAATGCAATTAACCAGTCAATTAACAAGGAAACAGAGGTAACTGCATCTGGCTGCTCCTTTTGCACTTCATCATATCTTTTGTTCAGCAGGTTGTCTTACTGTCTTTTTCTGCCATTATATTTGCCACATTCGTTTATTACAGGTTACTGCTTCACTATTATATGCTGATAATGGGCGACCTGTGGAGAAGACATCCGATGATGAACCTCCTCTTTTGGCAAGTTATGAGGGCTTCGAATTTCCTTCTTGTGATAGACCAAGTAAACTAATGAATGGTCGAACCTCATTCAAGCTCAAAATTTCTCAGGTGGTAAATTGTATCTCCTTGTTACTTTCTCATTCTAATAAAAGTTACTGATAGCCAATTTGTAATATAGTCATCCCTCCCTTGGTTGCCACTCATCATGAACCTACTCACTGTTTTTGTTTAACTTATGGGCTTTCTTTTCCTGGAGATTATCATGAACTCTGTATTATACCTTGTGGTTTTTGTACCATTCTGCAAGTCTCAATTTTGCTAAACAACAGTTTTAGGATTGTGCTTTCATTTAAAAAATCTTACCATACTTAGGCCTTGTGGTTTCTAGCATATCCCAATGCTTGGTGTCTTACGTTCTGCACATTCTCGCATATGCTTTGTAATAAAAGTAAACGTTCCTAGTTTCTGGCCATATGTATGTCTATAGTGTTGGAAAATCCCTTTCTAATGTAGAGTTGTAATCTATGGTTATTCCCTTGGCAAAAAGTAAAGAAATTTCTTCAGTTTTGTTGCACATACTATTTCACTTGCTTTAATTTTCCGCTCATCATCTATGGTCCTTTCCAATTGAAATTTCGTGCAACACGATTGGTGATTTCCCCCCGTCTTTCTACGATAGAATTTATTCAGAATCATATCCTCTTCCAAATTGTTTCAGCTCTCGTCCAAGTGTGAAAATAGGCTGTTTCTCATCAAGTTTGAGCTATCAAATTACAAGGGGTATCATTTTCTCGAGGCATTTTCTCATCCTATTCGTTGCATATCGCGTGGCCGGAATCCTCGTACATCATCTGTCATATTGAAAAGACCGACTTCTGTTCAATATTCCTTGAGTGGGTGCCAATCATTTGCATCAGACAGTGGATCTCCTGAATTGCAGCACAGCTCTCTTCAGGTTACCCCGTCTTCAAAGCGATTTAAATTGGTTCAGGGGCAGGCATCTCCAGCGGGGCAATTGGAAGATGAATGTCATTCTCAAGCTTTGGTTAGTAACCAGGTACTTAAAAATATTATTTATCCTGAAAAACCTTTTATTTTCTGATTTCTCTTGCTGTGGATGTCGCACATCAGCACAAGTATAAGTATATATCTAGTTTCTCATTTTGCATGTAACATACCTATGCCAAAGTTGGTGGCTTGGTGCTTTAGATTGCAAAGTTTGGCTACTTGTCTTATTTTTCATTTGTTTTTTTATGTTAGCCCCAAGGACCGGATCTTTGATGGTTTTGAGGATAGAATTGAAAATACAAGCTTTCTAGCTTAGGTCGATTCTCAATTTATGCTTCATCCTTTGCCCAGGATTTGAAATTCTCTGTAACATATTTTAGGCGTTCCTTCCGATGTCCATTTCATTTTAGGCTGAGAATATTGGGGCAAGCATGGAGAAGAGACTGGAGGAACTTGAGGAAGCAGGGAACTCATCATCTTCTTCAGAGAGCACAGAAGAAAAAATGTCGAGTTTCAATACTGTGTCAAGGAATCGATATTCCATCCCAGATTCTATGATTTTCAGGTACTGCATTGGAAGCTTAACTGATTGTGCCCTACTGCTGAAGGAGGTCTCAACCACAGCCTCTGATGAAGAGCTTTCGAGATTTGCAGATGAGGTCTGTCTTTACTCAGGATGTGCCCATCACAGGTAACATATGGTGCTTCTGCTTACTGTAGACTGTCCTTGGAAAGAAACACTCATTTAGACTTTTTTTTTTTTCATTTCCTATCACCTCACTGCAAAATTACAGCAAGCGTCAAGATTGTCTTTTGTGTCCATGACTCGATTTGGAGCATGAAATTCTTGGTTGCATGTTTGCCTCCAGCTGTAAGCTAACACCAGCGTCTACAATGGTCGAAAAGATTCAGAAAACATTTATACTTCCCTTTTTTATTTCAATTTTTTTTATCCTCTGGGGGATTTTAAACCATGCACCTTTCTTTCGTTCTTTCCAAGTTGCAATCTGTCATTTATTCAAGTTCATGTTAATGCTATTCACTTAACTACCCTTTTCATCCTTCAGGAATCAAATAATTATGGGCAGGATGTTAATAGAGGAAGGGACAAGAGTATGGAACTCAATCACTCAACACAGCCATCTTGCCCAGTGGGAGAATATCACTTTTGATATTGAAGAGCGATTCATGAAGATTGCATCGTGCAGTACTAGATCTCTCACTGAAAAGGTTTGTTCTTTCTTGCTTGCATATGGAATAAAGCAAATAGATAGCTGTTTGTGCATTGAGTATCGATAGTGAGTTGAAACCTTAGGTTATTCAGATGGTGGATTTGAAAAGTGATGGTTGATCTAATACTATTGATAACTTTTATAGGACTACGATATACTCCGGAAAATCTCCGGATGCCAAGAGCACTTTGCTCAAGAAAACTTTGAGAAGATGTGGTGCTGGCTATTCCCTATTGCTTGTACACTATCCAGAAGCTGGGTGAACTCATTGTGGAAGTCCACATCGCCCAAGTGGATCGAAGGATTTATCACCAAGGAAGAAGTGGAATTTTCACTTCGAGGTGCTGAGCCTGGCACGTTTCTACTACGGTTTCCTACTTCAAGGAGCTGGCCTCATCCTGATGCTGGTAGCTTGGTGGTGTCATATGTTGGAAGTGATTACTTGATTCATCACCGGCAGCTTTCATCTGAGTACATCAACAGGTGCGTAATACTTCCTAATTTTTTTTAGTGCAATGAGCTATTGAACGGTGGTTAGGAAACTGTTAATAGTTAAACTGGAGTTTGGAGGGTCATGGTGGTAGTAATCAGCCTGTTGAGCTCTATGGAAATTTATTGTTTAGATTTAAAGTTGGTGAATGTTAGCTTTAGCACCTCTATTGCTACATAAATGGTCACTAACGAAGTGGTCATTGAAAAACTTGTAACAAAACAATTATTTTGTCCATCATCGTCAATTTATTTTGTATTGATGTTCAATTTCTTGATGGCTTTTACTGCTTCTCTTTTCCCTGGTTCTATATCTTCTTGCTGCTAAAGGTGTGTTAATGATATGAAAATCAGTTAAGTTTTGGCTGATGGCGGCAGCTGTGATGACAAAACTCACACTTCTCGATACTGATCCGGTTGTAAAATACTGGGGCTTTTCTTTGGGTATGGACCGTACCTTGAGAAGCCAATTCCTGATGACCGTGTTTATGCGTGTCTGAGCTTGCCTGCCTTCAAATATTCCCCCCCTTTTTTTCTCATTGCTTGTACTCATGCCTTCAATAAATCTGTTGTTTACGCATTTCTGCCTTCTCCCGTATATGTTAGAGACAAATAGTTAGGGATACATGAGCAAGTACTAGTAGTAGTAATAGCTTGGACATTCGGAAGGGCTGCCTGAAAGTAGCTAGATTCTTTGAAGACCATTGTTGTGCAATGCAATATTTTGAAGTCATGTTTTTTTTTCATTGGAGTTTCACTTGGTTCCATCAACTTATATGCATTGGTCTTCGCTCAAAGCTTGTATCTGTTTCTGTCTAGCTTTGGGGAAGGGCAAGTAGACGTAAAGCAAGTGCAGGAGATGCTATTCGCAGAGCCAGAACTGCGTCGATTGGGAAGGCAGGTTTTTCTTGTTCCTTTCGATTCAATCTTCTAGAGGCCGCATGGTGGGTGTTATATATTGAGCTTTGTAACTGTTGATTCTAATTCCGTTGACATTCACACTTGTGCAGGATCGTACGAAGTTAGAAGAAAATGCTGGTCTTTCGTCGGCCCTTTTAGTTCTCTTGTAGATATAACTAACTAAGCTAACTATGCCGTTAACCTCATTAGTCGTCACCTGTTTCTTATCTTCTTCTTAGGGTCAGCGATAAATCAGATACAGAAGGTCTTTCAGATAGATGTATTAACCAAAGTTGAATGTATTTTCCAATCAAGATAGGTAGTAAAATGTTGGATTTATGGTTCATTGAGCCTAATAACTCCGCTTTATCCATATAAAGTAAATTCAATACTCAATCAGGGAGGAGCCGGAATTTGAGTTACCGGGATGAAATAATTTAGTATATTATCGTAAAAGAAGAAAATATTAATAAGCACGATGATTGACTTTATAAGTGGTGGAGAAAATCCCAAGTAATTGACATTATTTTCAAATGATATATTCGTAGTAATTAAAAGTTCCGTAGTAATTAAAAGTTTGGGTACCAAAATGTAATTAAATGATATATTCGCCCGAAATCTGTGATGGTACCCCTTTCCGAAATGCCATTTTCTTTCGATTCTAGAGGCTCTAGATCACGGAATCAGGCCGAGCCTATCTCCATCGATAAAGAAGTCTATTGATCCTATTCTCCACGGATGATAAGTCCATTAAGCACCGATTTGGTCCAATTTATTTTCGCATGGTATTTTCGTAATTTTTTGGGCAAAGAAAGACAATTTTCCATGGATTTTGAAGGCTACAGATCATGGATTCAGCGTGAGGCTATTCTTCAACGATGATTAAGTTCATTAAGTGCCGATTTGGGCGAATTTATTCCGGGTCCATTTTTGGCAGATTCCAAAGGGGTACCATCACAGATTTCGGGCGATTTTTCCGAAATGCCATTTTCTTTCGATTCTAGAGGCTCTAGATCACGGACTCAGGCCGAGCCTATCTCCATCGATAAAGAAGTCTATTGATCCTATTCTCCACGGATGATAAGTCCATTAAGCACCGATTTGGTCCAATTTATTTTCGCATGGTATTTTCGTAATTTTTTGGGCAAAGAAAGACAATTTTCCATGGATTTTGAAGGCTACAGATAATGGATTCAGCCTGAGGATATTCTTAAATATTGATTAAGTCCATTAAGTGCCGATTTGGGCGAATTTATTCCGGGTCCATTTTTGGCAGATTCCAAAGGGTACCCATCACAGATTTCGGGCGATTTTTCCGAAATGCCATTTTCTTTCGATTCTAGAGGCTCTAGATCACGGAATCAGGCCGAGCCTATCTCCATCGATAAAGAAGTCTATTGATCCTATTCTCCACGGATGATAAGTCCATTAAGCACCGATTTGGTCCAATTTATTTTCGCATGGTATTTTCGTAATTTTTTGGGCAAAGAAAGACAATTTTCCATGGATTTTGAAGGCTACAGATCATGGATTCAGCGTGAGGCTATTCTTCAACGATGATTAAGTTCATTAAGTGCCGATTTGGGCGAATTTATTCCGGGTCCATTTTTGGCAGATTCCAAAGGGGTACCATCACAGATTTCGGGCGATTTTTCCGAAATGCCATTTTCTTTCGATTCTAGAGGCTCTAGATCACGGACTCAGGCCGAGCCTATCTCCATCGATAAAGAAGTCTATTGATCCTATTCTCCACGGATGATAAGTCCATTAAGCACCGATTTGGTCCAATTTATTTTCGCATGGTATTTTCGTAATTTTTTGGGCAAAGAAAGACAATTTTCCATGGATTTTGAAGGCTACAGATCATGGATTCAGCGTGAGGCTATTCTTCAACGATGATTAAGTTCATTAAGTGCCGATTTGGGCGAATTTATTCCGGGTCCATTTTTGGCAGATTCCAAAGGGGTACCATCACAGATTTCGGGCGATTTTTCCGAAATGCCATTTTCTTTCGATTCTAGAGGCTCTAGATCACGGACTCAGGCCGAGCCTATCTCCATCGATAAAGAAGTCTATTGATCCTATTCTCCACGGATGATAAGTCCATTAAGCACCGATTTGGTCCAATTTATTTTCGCATGGTATTTTCGTAATTTTTTGGGCAAAGAAAGACAATTTTCCATGGATTTTGAAGGCTACAGATAATGGATTCAGCCTGAGGATATTCTTAAATATTGATTAAGTCCATTAAGTGCCGATTTGGGCGAATTTATTCCGGGTCCATTTTTGGCAGATTCCAAAGGGTACCCATCACAGATTTCGGGCGATTTTTCCGAAATGCCATTTTCTTTCGATTCTAGAGGCTCTAGATCACGGAATCAGGCCGAGCCTATCTCCATCGATAAAGAAGTCTATTGATCCTATTCTCCACGGATGATAAGTCCATTAAGCACCGATTTGGTCCAATTTATTTTCGCATGGTATTTTCGTAATTTTTTGGGCAAAGAAAGACAATTTTCCATGGATTTTGAAGGCTACAGATCATGGATTCAGCGTGAGGCTATTCTTCAACGATGATTAAGTTCATTAAGTGCCGATTTGGGCGAATTTATTCCGGGTCCATTTTTGGCAGATTCCAAAGGGGTACCATCACAGATTTCGGGCGATTTTTCCGAAATGCCATTTTCTTTCGATTCTAGAGGCTCTAGATCACGGACTCAGGCCGAGCCTATCTCCATCGATAAAGAAGTCTATTGATCCTATTCTCCACGGATGATAAGTCCATTAAGCACCGATTTGGTCCAATTTATTTTCGCATGGTATTTTCGTAATTTTTTGGGCAAAGAAAGACAATTTTCCATGGATTTTGAAGGCTACAGATCATGGATTCAGCGTGAGGCTATTCTTCAACGATGATTAAGTTCATTAAGTGCCGATTTGGGCGAATTTATTCCGGGTCCATTTTTGGCAGATTCCAAAGGGGTACCATCACAGATTTCGGGCGATTTTTCCGAAATGCCATTTTCTTTCGATTCTAGAGGCTCTAGATCACGGACTCAGGCCGAGCCTATCTCCATCGATAAAGAAGTCTATTGATCCTATTCTCCACGGATGATAAGTCCATTAAGCACCGATTTGGTCCAATTTATTTTCGCATGGTATTTTCGTAATTTTTTGGGCAAAGAAAGACAATTTTCCATGGATTTTGAAGGCTACAGATAATGGATTCAGCCTGAGGATATTCTTAAATATTGATTAAGTCCATTAAGTGCCGATTTGGGCGAATTTATTCCGGGTCCATTTTTGGCAGATTCCAAAGGGTACCCATCACAGATTTCGGGCGATTTTTCCGAAATGCCATTTTCTTTCGATTCTAGAGGCTCTAGATCACGGAATCAGGCCGAGCCTATCTCCATCGATAAAGAAGTCTATTGATCCTATTCTCCACGGATGATAAGTCCATTAAGCACCGATTTGGTCCAATTTATTTTCGCATGGTATTTTCGTAATTTTTTGGGCAAAGAAAGACAATTTTCCATGGATTTTGAAGGCTACAGATCATGGATTCAGCGTGAGGCTATTCTTCAACGATGATTAAGTTCATTAAGTGCCGATTTGGGCGAATTTATTCCGGGTCCATTTTTGGCAGATTCCAAAGGGGTACCATCACAGATTTCGGGCGATTTTTCCGAAATGCCATTTTCTTTCGATTCTAGAGGCTCTAGATCACGGACTCAGGCCGAGCCTATCTCCATCGATAAAGAAGTCTATTGATCCTATTCTCCACGGATGATAAGTCCATTAAGCACCGATTTGGTCCAATTTATTTTCGCATGGTATTTTCGTAATTTTTTGGGCAAAGAAAGACAATTTTCCATGGATTTTGAAGGCTACAGATCATGGATTCAACGTGAGGCTATTCTTCAACGATGATTAAGTTCATTAAGTGCCGATTTGGGCGAATTTATTCCGGGTCCATTTTTGGCAGATTCCAAAGGGGTACCATCACAGATTTCGGGCGATTTTTCCGAAATGCCATTTTCTTTCGATTCTAGAGGCTCTAGATCACGGACTCAGGCCGAGCCTATCTCCATCGATAAAGAAGTCTATTGATCCTATTCTCCACGGATGATAAGTCCATTAAGCACCGATTTGGTCCAATTTATTTTCGCATGGTATTTTCGTAATTTTTTGGGCAAAGAAAGACAATTTTCCATGGATTTTGAAGGCTACAGATAATGGATTCAGCCTGAGGATATTCTTAAATATTGATTAAGTCCATTAAGTGCCGATTTGGGCGAATTTATTCCGGGTCCATTTTTGGCAGATTCCAAAGGGGTACCATCACAGATTTCGGGCGATTTTTCCGAAATGCCATTTTCTTTCGATTCTAGAGGCTCTAGATCACGGAATCAAGCCGAGCCTATCTCCATCGATAAAGAAGTCTATTGATCCTATTCTCCACGGATGATAAGTCCATTAAGCACCGATTTGGTCCAATTTATTTTCGCATGGTATTTTCGTAATTTTTTGGGCAAAGAAAGACAATTTTCCATGGATTTTGAAGGCTACAGATCATGGATTCAGCGTGAGGCTATTCTTCAACGATGATTAAGTTCATTAAGTGCCGATTTGGGCGAATTTATTCCGGGTCCATTTTTGGCAGATTCCAAAGGGGTACCATCACAGATTTCGGGCGATTTTTCCGAAATGCCATTTTCTTTCGATTCTAGAGGCTCTAGATCACGGACTCAGGCCGAGCCTATCTCCATCGATAAAGAAGTCTATTGATCCTATTCTCCACGGATGATAAGTCCATTAAGCACCGATTTGGTCCAATTTATTTTCGCATGGTATTTTCGTAATTTTTTGGGCAAAGAAAGACAATTTTCCATGGATTTTGAAGGCTACAGATAATGGATTCAGCCTGAGGATATTCTTAAATATTGATTAAGTCCATTAAGTGCCGATTTGGGCGAATTTATTCCGGGTCCATTTTTGGCAGATTCCAAAGGGGTACCATCACAGATTTCGGGCGATTTTTCCGAAATGCCATTTTCTTTCGATTCTAGAGGCTCTAGATCACGGAATCAGGCCGAGCCTATCTCCATCGATAAAGAAGTCTATTGATCCTATTCTCCACGGATGATAAGTCCATTAAGCACCGATTTGGTCCAATTTATTTTCGCATGGTATTTTCGTAATTTTTTGGGCAAAGAAAGACAATTTTCCATGGATTTTGAAGGCTACAGATCATGGATTCAGCGTGAGGCTATTCTTCAACGATGATTAAGTTCATTAAGTGCCGATTTGGGCGAATTTATTCCGGGTCCATTTTTGGCAGATTCCAAAGGGGTACCATCACAGATTTCGGGCGATTTTTCCGAAATGCCATTTTCTTTCGATTCTAGAGGCTCTAGATCACGGACTCAGGCCGAACCTATCTCCATCGATAAAGAAGTCTATTGATCCTATTCTCCACGGATGATAAGTCCATTAAGCACCGATTTGGTCCAATTTATTTTCGCATGGTATTTTCGTAATTTTTTGGGCAAAGAAAGACAATTTTCCATGGATTTTGAAGGCTACAGATAATGGATTCAGCCTGAGGATAATCTTAAATATTGATTAAGTCCATTAAGTGCCGATTTGGGCGAATTTATTCCGGGTCCATTTTTGGCAGATTCCAAAGGGGTACCATCACAGATTTCGGGCGATTTTTCCGAAATGCCATTTTCTTTCGATTCTAGAGGCTCTAGATCACGGAATCAGGCCGAGCCTATCTCCATCGATAAAGAAGTCTATTGATCCTATTCTCCACGGATGATAAGTCCATTAAGCACCGATTTGGTCCAATTTATTTTCGCATGGTATTTTCGTAATTTTTTGGGCAAAGAAAGACAATTTTCCATGGATTTTGAAGGCTACAGATCATGGATTCAGCGTGAGGCTATTCTTCAACGATGATTAAGTTCATTAAGTGCCGATTTGGGCGAATTTATTCCGGGTCCATTTTTGGCAGATTCCAAAGGGGTACCATCACAGATTTCGGGCGATTTTTCCGAAATGCCATTTTCTTTCGATTCTAGAGGCTCTAGATCACGGACTCAGGCCGAGCCTATCTCCATCGATAAAGAAGTCTATTGATCCTATTCTCCACGGATGATAAGTCCATTAAGCACCGATTTGGTCCAATTTATTTTCGCATGGTATTTTCGTAATTTTTTGGGCAAAGAAAGACAATTTTCCATGGATTTTGAAGGCTACAGATAATGGATTCAGCCTGAGGATATTCTTAAATATTGATTAAGTCCATTAAGTGCCGATTTGGGCGAATTTATTCCGGGTCCATTTTTGGCAGATTCCAAAGGGGTACCATCACAGATTTCAGGCGATTTTTCCGAAATGCCATTTTCTTTCGATTCTAGAGGCTCTAGATCACGGAATCAGGCCGAGCCTATCTCCATCGATAAAGAAGTCTATTGATCCTATTCTCCACGGATGATAAGTCCATTAAGCACCGATTTGGTCCAATTTATTTTCGCATGGTATTTTCGTAATTTTTTGGGCAAAGAAAGACAATTTTCCATGGATTTTGAAGGCTACAGATCATGGATTCAGCGTGAGGCTATTCTTCAACGATGATTAAGTTCATTAAGTGCCGATTTGGGCGAATTTATTCCGGGTCCATTTTTGGCAGATTCCAAAGGGGTACCATCACAGATTTCGGGCGATTTTTCCGAAATGCCATTTTCTTTCGATTCTAGAGGCTCTAGATCACGGACTCAGGCCGAGCCTATCTCCATCGATAAAGAAGTCTATTGATCCTATTCTCCACGGATGATAAGTCCATTAAGCACCGATTTGGTCCAATTTATTTTCGCATGGTATTTTCGTAATTTTTTGGGCAAAGAAAGACAATTTTCCATGGATTTTGAAGGCTACAGATAATGGATTCAGCCTGAGGATATTCTTAAATATTGATTAAGTCCATTAAGTGCCGATTTGGGCGAATTTATTCCGGGTCCATTTTTGGCAGATTCCAAAGGGGTACCATCACAGATTTCGGGCGATTTTTCCGAAATGCCATTTTCTTTCGATTCTAGAGGCTCTAGATCACGGAATCAGGCCGAGCCTATCTCCATCGATAAAGAAGTCTATTGATCCTATTCTCCACGGATGATAAGTCCATTAAGCACCGATTTGGTCCAATTTATTTTCGCATGGTATTTTCGTAATTTTTTGGGCAAAGAAAGACAATTTTCCATGGATTTTGAAGGCTACAGATCATGGATTCAGCGTGAGGCTATTCTTCAACGATGATTAAGTTCATTAAGTGCCGATTTGGGCGAATTTATTCCGGGTCCATTTTTGGCAGATTCCAAAGGGGTACCATCACAGATTTCGGGCGATTTTTCCGAAATGCCATTTTCTTTCGATTCTAGAGGCTCTAGATCACGGACTCAGGCCGAGCCTATCTCCATCGATAAAGAAGTCTATTGATCCTATTCTCCACGGATGATAAGTCCATTAAGCACCGATTTGGTCCAATTTATTTTCGCATGGTATTTTCGTAATTTTTTGGGCAAACAAAGACAATTTTCCATGGATTTTGAAGGCTACAGATCATGGATTCAGCGTGAGGCTATTCTTCAACGATGATTAAGTTCATTAAGTGCCGATTTGGGCGAATTTATTCCGGGTCCATTTTTGGCAGATTCCAAAGGGGTACCATCACAGATTTCGGGCGATTTTTCCGAAATGCCATTTTCTTTCGATTCTAGAGGCTCTAGATCACGGACTCAGGCCGAGCCTATCTCCATCGATAAAGAAGTCTATTGATCCTATTCTCCACGGATGATAAGTCCATTAAGCACCGATTTGGTCCAATTTATTTTCGCATGGTATTTTCGTAATTTTTTGGGCAAAGAAAGACAATTTTCCATGGATTTTGAAGGCTACAGATCATGGATTCAGCGTGAGGCTATTCTTCAACGATGATTAAGTTCATTAAGTGCCGATTTGGGCGAATTTATTCCGGGTCCATTTTTGGCAGATTCCAAAGGGGTACCATCACAGATTTCGGGCGATTTTTCCGAAATGCCATTTTCTTTCGATTCTAGAGGCTCTAGATCACGGACTCAGGCCGAGCCTATCTCCATCGATAAAGAAGTCTATTGATCCTATTCTCCACGGATGATAAGTCCATTAAGCACCGATTTGGTCCAATTTATTTTCGCATGGTATTTTCGTAATTTTTTGGGCAAAGAAAGACAATTTTCCATGGATTTTGAAGGCTACAGATAATGGATTCAGCCTGAGGATATTCTTAAATATTGATTAAGTCCATTAAGTGCCGATTTGGGCGAATTTATTCCGGGTCCATTTTTGGCAGATTCCAAAGGGGTACCATCACAGATTTCGGGCGATTTTTCCGAAATGCCATTTTCTTTCGATTCTAGAGGCTCTAGATCACGGAATCAGGCCGAGCCTATCTCCATCGATAAAGAAGTCTATTGATCCTATTCTCCACGGATGATAAGTCCATTAAGCACCGATTTGGTCCAATTTATTTTCGCATGGTATTTTCGTAATTTTTTGGGCAAAGAAAGACAATTTTCCATGGATTTTGAAGGCTACAGATCATGGATTCAGCGTGAGGCTATTCTTCAACGATGATTAAGTTCATTAAGTGCCGATTTGGGCGAATTTATTCCGGGTCCATTTTTGGCAGATTCCAAAGGGGTACCATCACAGATTTCGGGCGATTTTTCCGAAATGCCATTTTCTTTCGATTCTAGAGGCTCTAGATCACGGACTCAGGCCGAGCCTATCTTCATCGATAAAGAAGTCTATTGATCCTATTCTCCACGGATGATAAGTCCATTAAGCACCGATTTGGTCCAATTTATTTTCGCATGGTATTTTCGTAATTTTTTGGGCAAAGAAAGACAATTTTCCATGGATTTTGAAGGCTACAGATAATGGATTCAGCCTGAGGATATTCTTAAATATTGATTAAGTCCATTAAGTGCCGATTTGGGCGAATTTATTCCGGGTCCATTTTTGGCAGATTCCAAAGGGGTACCATCACAGATTTCGGGCGATTTTTCCGAAATGCCATTTTCTTTCGATTCTAGAGGCTCTAGATAACGGAATCAGGCCGAGCCTATCTCCATCGATAAAGAAGTCTATTGATCCTATTCTCCACGGATGATAAGTCCATTAAGCACCGATTTGGTCCAATTTATTTTCGCATGGTATTTTCGTAATTTTTTGGGCAAAGAAAGACAATTTTCCATGGATTTTGAAGGCTAAAGATCATGGATTCAGCGTGAGGCTATTCTTCAACGATGATTAAGTTCATTAAGTGCCGATTTGGGCGAATTTATTCCGGGTCCATTTTTGGCAGATTCCAAAGGGGTACCATCACAGATTTCGGGCGATTTTTCCGAAATGCCATTTTCTTTCGATTCTAGAGGCTCTAGATCACGGACTCAGGCCGAGCCTATCTCCATCGATAAAGAAGTCTATTGATCCTATTCTCCACGGATGATAAGTCCATTAAGCACCGATTTGGTCCAATTTATTTTCGCATGGTATTTTCGTAATTTTTTGGGCAAAGAAAGACAATTTTCCATGGATTTTGAAGGCTACAGATAATGGATTCAGCCTGAGGATATTCTTAAATATTGATTAAGTCCATTAAGTGCCGATTTGGGCGAATTTATTCCGGGTCCATTTTTGGCAGATTCCAAAGGGGTACCATCACAGATTTCGGGCGATTTTTCCGAAATGCCATTTTCTTTCGATTCTAGAGGCTCTAGATCACGGAATCAGGCCGAGCCTATCTCCATCGATAAAGAAGTCTATTGATCCTATTCTCCACGGATGATAAGTCCATTAAGCACCGATTTGGTCCAATTTATTTTCGCATGGTATTTTCGTAATTTTTTGGGCAAAGAAAGACAATTTTCCATGGATTTTGAAGGCTAAAGATCATGGATTCAGCGTGAGGCTATTCTTCAACGATGATTAAGTTCATTAAGTGCCGATTTGGGCGAATTTATTCCGGGTCCATTTTTGGCAGATTCCAAAGGGGTACCATCACAGATTTCGGGCGATTTTTCCGAAATGCCATTTTCTTTCGATTCTAGAGGCTCTAGATCACGGAATCAGGCCGAGCCTATCTCCATCGATAAAGAAGTCTATTGATCCTATTCTCCACGGATGATAAGTCCATTAAGCACCGATTTGGTCCAATTTATTTTCGCATGGTATTTTCGTAATTTTTTGGGCAAAGAAAGACAATTTTCCATGGATTTTGAAGGCTACAGATAATGGATTCAGCCTGAGGATATTCTTCAACGATGATTAAGTTCATTAAGTGCCGATTTGGGCGAATTTATTCCGGGTCCATTTTTGGCAGATTCCAAAGGGGTACCATCACAGATTTCGGGCGATTTTTCCGAAATGCCATTTTCTTTCGATTCTAGAGGCTCTAGATCACGGACTCAGGCCGAGCCTATCTCCATCGATAAAGAAGTCTATTGATCCTATTCTCCACGGATGATAAGTCCATTAAGCACCGATTTGGTCCAATTTATTTTCGCATGGTATTTTCGTAATTTTTTGGGCAAAGAAAGACAATTTTCCATGGATTTTGAAGGCTACAGATAATGGATTCAGCCTGAGGATATTCTTAAATATTGATTAAGTCCATTAAGTGCCGATTTGGGCGAATTTATTCCGGGTCCATTTTTGGCAGATTCCAAAGGGGTACCATCACAGATTTCGGGCGATTTTTCCGAAATGCCATTTTCTTTCGATTCTAGAGGCTCTAGATCACGGAATCAGGCCGAGCCTATCTCCATCGATAAAGAAGTCTATTGATCCTATTCTCCACGGATGATAAGTCCATTAAGCACCGATTTGGTCCAATTTATTTTCGCATGGTATTTTCGTAATTTTTTGGACAAAGAAAGACAATTTTCCATGGATTTTGAAGGCTACAGATCATGGATTCAGCGTGAGACTATTCTTCAACGATAATTAAGTTCATTAAGTGCCGATTTGGGCGAATTTATTCCGGGTCCATTTTTGGCAGATTCCAAAGGGGTACCATCACAGATTTCGGGCGATTTTTCCGAAATGCCATTTTCTTTCGATTCTAGAGGCTCTAGATCACGGAATCAGGCCGAGCCTATCTCCATCGATAAAGAAGTCTATTGATCCTATTCTCCACGGATGATAAGTCCATTAAGCACCGATTTGGTCCAATTTATTTTCGCATGGTATTTTCGTAATTTTTTGGGCAAAGAAAGACAATTTTCCATGGATTTTGAAGGCTACAGATCATGGATTCAGCCTGAGGCTATTCTTCAACGATGATTAAGTTCATTAAGTGCCGATTTGGGCGAATTTATTCCGGGTCCATTTTTGGCAGATTCCAAAGGGGTACCATCACAGATTTCGGGCGATTTTTCCGAAATGCCATTTTCTTTCGATTCTAGAGGCTCTAGATCACGGACTCAGGCCGAGCCTATCTCCATCGATAAAGAAGTCTATTGATCCTATTCTCCACGGATTATAAGCCCATTAAGCACCGATTTGGTCCAATTTATTTTCGCATGGTATTTTCGTAATTTTTTGGGCAAAGAAAGGCAATTTTCCATGGATTTTGAAGGCTACAGATCATGGATTCAGCCTGAGGATATTCTTAAATATTGATTAAGTCCATTAATTGCCGATTTGGGCGAATTTATTCCGGGTCCATTTTTGGCAGATTCCAAAGGGGTACCATCACAGATTTCGGGCGATTTTTCAGAAATGCCATTTTCTTTCGATTTTGGAGGCTGTAGATTACAGAATCAGGCCGAGCCTATCTCCATCGATAAAGAAGTCTATTGATCCTATTCTCCACGGATGATAAGTCCATTAAGCACCGATTTGGGCCAATTTATTTTCGCATGGTATTTTCGTAATTTTTTGGTTAAAGAAAGACAATTTTCCATGGATTTTGCAGGCTACATATCATGGATTCTGCGTGAGGATATTCTTAAATATTGATTAAGTCCATTAAGTGCCGATTTGGGCGAATTTATTCCGGGTCCATTTTTGGCAGATTCCAAAGGTGTACTATCACAGAATTCGGGGGATTTTTCCGAAATGTTGTTTTCTTCCGATTCTCGAGGCTGTAGATCACGGAATCAGGCCGAGCCTATCTCCATCGATAAAGAAGTCTATTGATCCTATTCTCCACGGATGATAAGTCCATTAAGCACCGATTTGGTCCAATTTATTTTCGGATGGTATTTTCGTAATTTTTTGGGCAAAGAAAGGCAATTTTCCATGTATTTTGAAGGCTACAGATCATGGATTCAGCCTGAGGCTATTCTTCAACGATGATTAAGTTCATAAAGTGCCGATTTGGGCGAATTTATTCCGGGTCCATTTTTGACAGATTCCAAAGGGGTACCATCACACATTTCGGGCGATTTTTCCGAAATGCCATTTTCTTTCGATTTTGGAGGCTGTAGATCACGGAATCAGGCCGAGCCTATCTCCATCGATAAAGAAGTCTATTGATCCTATTCTCCACGGATTATAAGTCCATTAAGCACCGATTTGGTCCAATTTATTTTCGCATGGTATTTTCGTAATTTTTTGGGCAAAGAAAGACAATTTTCCATGGATTTTGAAGGCTACAGATCATGGATTCAGCCTGAGGCTATTCTTCAATGATGATTAAGTTCATTAAGTGCCGATTTGGGCGAATTTATTCCGGGTCCATTTTTGACAGATTCCAAAGGGGTACCATCACACATTTCGGGCGATTATTCCGAAATGCCATTTTCTTTCGATTTTGGAGGTTGTAGATCACGGAATCTGGCCGAGCCTATCTCCATCGATAAAGAAGTCTATTGATCCTATTCTCCACGGATTATAAGTCCATTAAGCACCGATTTGGTCCAATTTATTTTCGCATGGTATTTTCGTAATTTTTTGGGCAAAGAAAGACAATTTTCCATGGATTTTGAAGGCTACAGATAATGGATTCAGCATGAGGATATTCTTAAATATTGATTAAGTCCATTAATTGCCGATTTGGGCGAATTTATTCCGGTTCCATTTTTGGCAGATTCCAAAGGGCTACCATCACAGATTTCGGGCGATTTTTCCGAAATGCCGTTTTCTTTCAATTCTGGAGGTTGTAGATCACGGAATCAGGCCGAGCCTATCTCCATCGATAAAGAAGTCTATTGATCCTATTCTCCATGGATGATAAGTCCATTAAGCACCGATTTGGTCCAATTTATTTTCGCATGGTATTTTCGTAATTTTTTGGGCAAAGAAAGGCAATTTTCCATGGATTTTGAAGGCTACAGATCATGGATTCAACTTGAGGATATTCTTAAATATTGATTAAGTCCATTAAGTGCCGATTTGGGCGAATTTATTCCGGGTCCATTTTTGGCAGATTCCAAAGGGGTACCATCACAGATTTCGGGCGATTTTTCCGAAATGCCATTTTCTTTGGATTTTGAAGGCTACAGATCACGGATTCGGCCTGAGGCTATTCTTAAATGATGTTTAAGTCCATTAAGTGTCGATTTGGGCGAATTTATTCCGGGTCCATTTTTAGCAGATTCCAAAGGGTACCATCACAGATTTCGGGCGATTTTTCCGAAATGACATTTTCTTTCGATTATGGAGGCTGCAGATCACGGAATCAGGCAGAGCCTATTCTCCACTGATAATGAAGTCTATTGATCCTATTCTCCACGGATGATAAGTCCATTAAGCACCAATTTGGCCAATTTATTTTCGAATGGCATTTTCGTAAATTTTTGGGCGACGAAAGGCCATTTTCTTTGGATTTTGAAGGCTACAGATCACTTATTCGGAATGAGGCTATTCTTCAACGATGATTAAGTCCATTAAGCGTCGATTTGGGCGAATTTATTCTGGGTCCATTTTTGGTAGATTCCAAAGGGGTACCATCACAGATTTCGGGCGATTTTTCCGAAATGTCATTTTCTTTCGATTCTAGAGACTACAGATCACGGAATCAGGCCGAGCCTATTATCCACCGATAATGAAGTCTATTGATCCTATTCTCCATGGATGATAAGTCCATTAAGCACCTATTTGGGCTAATTTAATCCCGGATGGCATTTTCGTAATTCTTTTGGTAGACGAAAGGCCATTTTTTTTTTAAATTTTGAAGGCTACAGATCACGGATTCGGCCTAATGCTATTCTTCAACGATGATTAAGTCCATTAAGCGCCGATTTGGGCGAATTTATTCCGGGTCCGATTTTGGCAGATTCCAAAGGGGTACCATCATAGATTTCAGGCGATTTTTCCGAAATGTCATTTTCTTTCGATTCTGGAGGCTACAGATCACGGAATCAGGCCGAGCCTATTATCCACTGATAATGAAGTATATTGATCCTATTCTCCACGGATGATAAGTCCATTAAGCACCTATTATCGGCCAATTTATTTCGTATTGCATTTTTGTAATTTTTTGGGCGACGAAAGGCCATTTTCTTTGGATTTTGAAGGCTACAGATCACGGATTCGGCCTGAGGCTATTCTTCAACGATGATTTAGTCCATTAAGCGCCGATTCAGACGAATTTATTCCGGGTCCATTTTTGGCAAATTCCAAAGGGGTACCATCACAAATTTTTGGCGATTTTTCCGAATTGCCATTTTCTTTCGATATTGCTGGCTGCAGATCACTGAATCATGCCGAGCCTATTCTCCACCGATAATTAAGTCTATTGATCCTATTCTCCACGGATGATAAGTCCTTTAAGCACCGATTTGGGCCAATTTATTTTCGGATCTCTTTTTCGTAATTTTTTGCGCGAATAAAGACCGTTTTCTTTCAATTTTGAAGGCTACAGATCACGGATTCGGCCTGAGGCTATTCTTCAACGATGATTAAGTCCTAAGCACAGATTCTGGCGGATTTCTTCCGGGCCCATTAGTGGCTAATCCCAAAGGTGTACCATCAAAGATTTCAGACGATTTTTCCGAAATGCTATTTTCTTTCGATTTTGGAGGCTACTTATCACGTATTCTGCTCGAGGCTATTCTCCACCGATAATGAAGTCTATTGATCATATTCTTCACCAATGATTAAGTCCATTAGCGATAGAAGTAAGCCTATTTATTTTGGGATGACATTGTCGTAATTCTTTGGGCGATTTTTTTTTAAATGCCATTTTTCATGTATTTGAAGGCTACATATCACAGATTCAGCTTCAGGATATTTTTCAACGACGAGTAAGTCCATTAAGCACGGATTCGGGAGGATTTCTTCCGAGTCCATTTTTGGCAGATTCCAAATGGGTATCATCACAGATTTTGGGCGCTTTTTCTGAAATGCTATTTTCTTTCGATTTTGCAGGCTACAGATCCCGGATTCAAACCGAGGTATTCTCTACCGATAATGAAGTCTATTGATCTCATTCTCCACCAATGATTAAATCCATTAGGCATAGAATTTGGCCAATTTATTTTGGGATGACATTTTCGTAATTCTTTCGTGATTTTTAGGTCTATTAAGCACCGATTTGGGCAATTTATTCCATGTCTGTTTTTGACAAATTCAAAAGGGGTACCATCACATATATCAGACGATTTTTTTTATAAAATATTTACCTCTGATTTTTTGGGCAACAAATAAGGGATTTGTCCCGGGACTATTTTTCATCGATGATGAAGACTATTAATCGCCAATTTCTGCTGATTTTTTCTTAGGTAATTTTCGTAATTTTTTGTCATTTTTTTCGAATGACCATTTTCCTTTGATTTTGAAGGCTAAAGATCACGGATTCGGCCTGGGGCTATTCTTCATCAATAATTAGGTCTATCAAGTAGAAATTTGGGCGAATTTTTTCTGGGTCCAGTTTTGGCAGATGCCAATGACTAATGAGGGTACCATCATAGATTTCGTGCAACTTTTTTTAAGGACCATTTTCCTTGAATTTTGAAGTCTATTAATCGCCGATTTGCATTGATTTTTGTGGAGTGCATTTTAGTAATTTTGTGCGATTTTTTCGAATGACCATTTTCCTTGGATTTTGATGGCTACAGATCACAGAATCGACTTCTATTCTTCACGATGATTAGGTCTATTAAACAACAATTTGAGCGAATTTTTCCGGGTCCATTTTTGACAGATTTAAAAACGGTACCTTCACATATTTCCTGCTCCGTTTTCCAAGCGCCATCGACGTACTAAGAGCCAACCTGAGTTTCGTCGAGATTTTTAATTTATCATTTTACGGGATTTCACTTGCTCGCTGGAGCCTGGAAGCCGTTAAATAACCTTAACTATGGGTGAGAGGATTTTATGGGATTCTTCTTTATAAGATTGACTGGACTTCAACCTGCAAGGCCACACTAGATGCCCACCAAACTTCTCTCAGAATCTCCATCAAGATGAAAATAACTTCTTCCTCTATTTCTTTTGAATTTGAACGGTGAATTGAGCTGCATGGTTTCTTTTTCCTTTCCGTGATGTCTCCAGGCGCTGAATTTTGGGTTATGGATTGTGATTTTCTTAAGATATTTGGCCTTCTGAGGACTCTATTTGGCATTTTGTTACTTTGATGGCCATATTACACAAAAGTTACCTGCCCAAAGGGCACGGTCAAATCTAGTGGGAATAGTGGGATAAAGATAACTTGTATTTTTCATCACCAAATCCCTCGTGAGTTTACAGTAGTGATAAAATAAAACTGACTACTGAACATTATGAAAAATCTACTATCCTTGGGGTTTCCCAGAGCGAATTGAACAAATTCAGAGAATGATATCATAAAATTGAAACAGTATCCAGAGAATGATATCATAAAATTGAAACAGTATCCAGAGAATGATGAGAAATGAGCTCGCCCCCGAACTGCTGCAGCAATCGTACTAATAATCATCGATAACTTTTCGATACTTCCATTACTAGCTTGTCCATAAACTGGCACTTCTTGTCGAACCCCCACCCGGGATTGCTCTGTAAAAATTTCAACACCACATAGATGGTTAAGTTAATCCACGATCATCCAAAAATCGACACCCATAAGCTTAACTCGATGCTAATGTTAGGGAAAAGGAAAGGTTCGAACTTAGAGTTTCTCTCCGGATGAATAATGAGTTCATTGCTCAACCTGATTGAAGATAGATAAGCAAAATGAAAGGGCCAACAAGAAGAGGAATTAAGCTCCCGGGTAGACAAAATTGGTCCAGTGCTCAAGGACTCCTTTATATTCACTGTTCGCCAACTGTAACTAAGACTCTAGAGCTCTCACTTTCATACCACATTCATTATCGATATTATCCCTAACCAAGTCTGCTCTGAATTATCTGCAGCTTCATTCATAGAAGCTAAAGATTCAAAATTCATCAGAGCTTTGCACTATCCATGGGATTCAAATAATGACTGCGTTGAGCGAAGTCCTTTCACTCAACTCCACATTTTTACTTAAGGATTTTACCGTCAAAATAGCACTAGCGGCAATACATCCCAAGTTAATTGAGGATAAATATTTTTTCAAACGGGGTATTATATAAAAGCTTAGCCCCAAAAATCGTTCACAAAGCCCAACAAAGTAGCCACAAGAGCCGTATGATCCTGAACTAAACAACAACCTAACTTCCCATATTTTCAGGCAAGGACATTCCTTGACAACTCATGAAGGATCTATGATCATAAACCCGAAAGGGAAAATCATGAAACTTGCTCAAAATTCAGTAGTTGGTTTAAGTGTAACATACCATATGCGAACTCCAAGTTGAGCTTTAAGTAAGGGGCAATTGTTTAAACGTGTAATATGCATACAACATGATATGAACCTCAAAAGTCAGAGTAAGATTGGCAGTGAAAGCACTAACCTGAAGAGAAAGAACGGCTCGATCAGCGAAACGTTTCACAGAAGGAGGAGCAGCAGCAGGAATGGTTTGTGCAACTCTTTCCAGCTCTTGTTGTTGTTGTTTTGCTGTTACCCGATCAGGTCCACTGTAGTGCTCAACTATCTTTTTCAATAATGGCACATTCTTCATTGTTTCTTCAACCGCCTCCTGATAAAAGAGAAACATGAACCACACATCAACAACAAAGAAACACACTGATTCCAGCCATGCTACTTTCTCCGGGAGAGGGAAATGATAACCGAAATTGCTTGGTTTATAGAACAAAACAAGCTGTCATCATAAATTATTAACAACAAGTCATTATTATGTTAGAACAAAACAGTTGGGTTTGGTTATAAGCATCAAGAAAAAGGCCTTGATTGGTTATCAGATTTGTTGCTGGATACGAAGGAAGTCGCAGTTAACTTCGAGCTGATAAGAAACAAAGTGCTTAACAACATTCAAACGCACCTCCCATTCCGCTTCATTCTGGATTCCTTCATAGGACATTAAGAATGGCTTCACTTTCTCCAACATGTCCCGTATGGGCATAGGTGGTTTCTCATCAATGTCTGGGTTCTGATCAAATTCTCCCATAAGGTATTCTTCCTCAAACTCAATCTGCAATTCAAAGAAAGAACAACTTTATCACCAATAAACTGTTTCACAGTAGCATCTCTCCAATAACACATCAAAGCAAGAGTATATGATCTACTAACACGAATAACCATTGCATACTAGTTTCTCTTTAGTATATAAGAAAATTTGAAGAACAATTCTAAGAATCTATGTGAAAACAATGAACTCATTACCTTGAAGTTGGTGTCTAATGCATCCAAGAATTCATCCTCAAGAGGTGATGGCAAAACTCTACTACCCATCTCTTCGAACCCGTCAACAAGCTGGTTCATGAACTCAACACCAACAGTTTGTGCCAGTTTCTCTCCATCAGCCTTGTTTCCTAGAGCAAAGTCCTCCCCCTCTGAATCATCATCAGCAGCCAGTTGATCCCTCTGCCGCCCCCTTCCCCTTCCACCGCCAAAATCTCCCCTCTCCCTTCCCCTCCCTCTCCCTCTCCCCATTCCCCTTCCTCGCCCCCTACCAGTACCACGGCCACGCCCCATCTGCATTTCGCCATCACCTCTTCTCCTCCCTTCACCTCCCTCGTCTCCACCTCGCCGCGCTGCCTCCTCCTGGCTAAACCTCGGCCTTCTATGAATCTGCTCGCCAGCTCCATCACCATCGTCACCCTCTGCTCTCGGGCTCACCCTAGCACTACGAATATGCCTGTTCACTTCCTTCTCCGGTATTCCTTCTGCCACCACCGGCGCATCAGATTTCCCGCGGCCGAAACTGTGCAGCGTAGACCTCAAACTGGAAGGCAGATAGCTCTCCTTCGCCGGAAGAACAGAGCCTCTTCCTGGCGGAGTACCCGCAGCCGGAGCACCAGGCGCAGGCTTCTCCGACCGCGGTACCTCCCCACCAACGCCTCTCCCGCTCCCGCGTCCGATGCCGCCGCCGCTTCCGCCGGGAGCTGCAGCCGTCTGCTTGAGGGAAGAGATGAAGGAAGAGAACTCCGGGAAAACCGGCCCAGATACGAGAGGCTTCCCGCGGCCGTGACCTTGTCCTCCAGCTTCCCGCGGCGGCGGTTGCTCGGGCTTGCCGGCCGCCGCATCAGGTTTCTTCTCCTCGTCTGCGTTCCGTGTCTCGTTGGTGAAGGAGAATTGGCCGGGAGTGAAGATCTGGCCACGACCGCTGCCGCGCCCTCCTCCGCCGGAAGAAGTGGAGAAAGGAGCGAAGAAGGAAGACCTTTGAGCATGATTACCGATGAAATTGGTAGGGATTGAAATGCCTCTTCCTCTCATTGTTTGCCTGCAAGGTTTCTTCCTCGATCTTCTGCGCCTGAAATTGAGGGTTTATTGTCACTCTCGCTTCGCTTCGCTCTCTCAATTCTCCATCTCTCTATTTCAGTATGGTACCCGTATTTAGGATATATCACTATCTGGTCCCTTCCTCAATGGACTTGGGCTTAGAAATGAGCCGCTTCTATTTTCTTTCTCCCTTTAAGAAATGGGTTAGAACGGCCGCTTCTATTTTCTCCCTTCAAGAAATGGGCCAGTTCTAACCAAATAAACCACAATTAGTTGAGCCCATTAAGAGTAAATTAAGACGTATAAGCCACGATTGGCTAATCTCTCCCGCTATTTCTCTTCATTCTTCCTTCACCACAGAGCAAAAGCAAAAACCAGCCGGAAAACTTTCCACCGGTGATCCCACCAACTGCCACCGACCTAAACGTTCCACTAATCTACTCCCACTACTGTTAATTGTATTCCTCCATATTTCACTGTCGCTGAAAAGCTCGAAAATCGCACCTTCCTTTCACTAGCTGCTATAAATTTGAAATGCCAATCCGTTCGCTTTTCAGAAAACCCACCAAATCCCTACTCACCAGCTCATCTTTCTTCCTCATTTCCATGGCTTCTCTCATTACTCTGCTCCTCATCTTCCTCTCCTTTCCTTCTCAATCCTCCTCCTCTGTTTCCCAACCCAGATCCCTCCGCATTTTCCGATCGCCGGAACCCAGATCCAAAAAGACCCCAATTGGGTCCTCGTCAGCGGGACAGATTCCGGCCCAGATTGCTCAAGCCTGCAGCGCCACCCGGTTCCTAGACATCTGCCGGTCTTCCCTGGCCAATTCCGTCGCGGCTCTCCAGAAACCCCCAACTCCGATCGACCTAATTCAGTCGGCGATTTCAATTTCATCTTCCAATCTCTCCGTCGCGCAGTCGATGGTGAAGTCGATTCTGGGCTCCTCCTCTAACATCAACCGCGCTACCGCCGCGAAAAACTGCGTCGAAGTCCTCGCCAACTCGCAGCACCGCATCCAGTCCACCGCGGCCGGAGAAGCCGTCAGCCGCGGTGGAGGAGGAATCAAGGACGCGCGCGCGTGGATGAGCGCGGCGCTGCTGTACCAGTACGACTGCAGGAACTCGCTAATGTACGCAAACGACACGTCGCTGACTGCCCAAACGATGTCGTTTCTCGACTCGTTAATGACGCTCACCAGCAACGCGCTGAGTATGCTTGTGGCCTACGACGTTTACGGCGACGAGACCGGGTCGTGGGCCCCGCCGAAGACGGAGCGGGACGGGTTCTGGGAGAAGTCGGGCGGGGAAGCGGGTCCGGGTCCGGTCGGATTCCCGTCGGGATTGAACCCTGACAAGACGGTTTGCAAGAGCGGTGGAGGCGGCGGGTGTGATTACGAGACGGTGCAAGCGGCGGTGGATTCCGCGCCGGACAATCTGCCGAGCGGCGGACGGAAGTTTGTTATCCGGATAAAGGAAGGGGTTTACGAGGAGATCGTTAGGGTTCTGTTGGAGAAGAGGAATTTGGTGTTCCTGGGTGACGGGATGGGTCGAACCGTTATAACCGGGTCGTTAACCGTCGGTCAACCCGGGATTTCCACTTACAACACGGCCACAGTCGGTAATACGCTGACCCATCTTAATTAATACAATGAATGAAATGATTAGTATATAACTACTAATGTCAGATTTCTACAATAATTCAAAGTTTAGTGTCAAATTTGGAAACGTTGAAAAGTTTAGGTATCAAACCTATAGCTAATGTGCTAAATATACTGCAATTGCTCAAACAGCACTCTTGTTGAACATAGCAACAATATCCCCATGATTGATTTCTGCAGCGGTTCTTGGAGATGGATTCATGGCGAGAGATTTAACGATCCAGAACACAGCTGGAGCTCCCACCCACCAAGCAGTGGCCCTGAGAGTCGACAGCGATCTGTCGCTGATCGAAAACTGCGAGCTCCTTGGCAACCAAGACACCCTCTATGCCCACTCCCTCCGCCAGTACTACAAGTCCTGCCGGATTCAGGGCAATGTAGACTTCATCTTCGGGAACTCCGCCGCGATCTTCGACAACTGCACCATCCTGGTGGCTCCGAGGCTGGTGAAGCCGGAGAAAGGCGAGAGCAACGCAGTGACAGCGCAGGGCAGGACGGATCCTGCGCAGTCCACTGGGTTCGTGTTCCGTGACTGCCTGATTAATGGCACGGAGGAGTATATGAAGCTGTACCGTGGCAAGCCTAAGGCGCACCGGAACTATCTTGGCAGGCCGTGGAAGGAGTTCTCCAGGTACTGGATCATGACTATCAACTGAGTCCCCTAAATGAAAATTGACCTTATGTTATGTCAGTGATGTCAAACTTCATTATTTGCAATTTTCCAATGCTGCAGAACTGTGTTCATACGCTGCAACTTGGAAGCACTTGTGACAAGGCAAGGGTGGATGCCATGGAGAGGGGATTTCGCGCTGGCGACGCTGTACTATGGCGAGTTTGAGAACTACGGGGATGGGGCTAATGCGTCGGAGAGAGTACCGTGGAGCAGCCAAGTGCCTGCTGAGCATGTAGATGCCTACTCTGTCCAGAACTTCATTCAAGGAAATGAATGGATTCACAACGAGTCCTCTTGAGATCGATCGTGGTATTCTTCTTCTTCTTTCAAATTGCAGATAGGTTGGGTAGTAAACTTTGCAGAAGTAGAAGCTTAGAGTTGTATATATGTTATCTAGGATCAGAATTTACCGCAAGGAAAGTGAAAGAGCCATTAACATGAGGATGAGAGCTATCGTCACAAGCACATTGATTCCATATGTTTTATAACTTCCTTGGTCTGTAACTTATTCATACATTGCACATATATGAAGATGACGACATTATACATATAATTTGAAGTTCTAAAACGCAGTAATCTCGAGCCCTCCCTTTGCAGCAGCAGGGCAGCTGCGCACAGGGGCATCGAACCTACTGAACAGCTTGTAGGACGAGACAAGCGAGATCGCAATGAAGAAGAGAACCACGACGAATGTCAGGACCAAGGAGGCCATGGCCTTGTGGCAGAACACACCAAACGAGCCACAGACCGCGCTCCACGTAATGTCAAGGTCGCCCTTGTCAGCAAGGTAGAGCACCTCGGCCGAGACAGCAGCTGCCGCCAGGATCAAGTAAGTGAACACCTGGTCAAGGAGGAAGAAGGTCCAGGCCGATCCCGCAGTGGTGGCCGGGCGACGCGGCATTGCCACCACGACGGCGGAGAGGAGGGCGTAGCCTGCACAGATGCCGTTGGCGTGTACCAAGTACCTGCATGTGTCAAAATGTACGCTATTATAAAAGAAACATTAGTCTTTGAAGCTTTCTGTAAAACTACTCTTGTTTATCTAACTGATTGTTGGCCGCAAGGTTCGAATTCTAAATTCTCCCGCATTACAACTAGACCAACCCTTTTGAGGAGCCTACCCGTGATGCTATTGCTAGTAGCCAGAAAAGGAAATGATACCTACTTCTAACCTCACATCCGCCATTAATGATTCCCATAGCCACCAATTTTGATCCTTTCTAGCTCATCTATAATTCAATACATCTCATCTGATCGATACCAACCCAACATGCATTTAATGGCAACTATACAGAGACGGGGTTTGATCAACGTAATCAATCAAACATTTACTGTCTTACTAAGATAGAAAATGCAAGGAAAAAAGGGGATTAAGAATGGGGACCTGAAGGCAGCGAGATCAGAGTAAGAAAGTGAGCCGAAATCGTTGGTCTGGGAGTTCTTGAGCATGACTACCAGAGCTGACACGCACAACCCCACGGGAACCAACCGGAGAATGCTCTCCGCCGTCCGCATGCTGCCGCTGGCATGATCCTGCAGCTCTTCCCGGTTACCGGCTGCGGTGGAAGTGTTCATGCCCATCATTGTTCCGCTTGCTTTGGTCTTCTCCATTGTTTGGTTTTCCCCTCCAAAGTACTCTGTCTGTACTATAACTTAAATTTCAGGGCTCTCTACCTCCCTCCCTCTCTCTCTCTCAATGTGTTAGAAGTTGCAAGGAGTGAACAGATACAATCAAGGACAAGGAGGAATTGAAAGTGAAACCCTGTTCTTATATTGTGGAGGAAAGAGTGATGATAAGAAAGAAACAAATGGGCGGTTGTAATGCCATAAATGAGCTGAGGGGAGCTTTTAATTTGAGGAGATGATGGGTTGGTGAGGGTGCATTAAATGGATTTTGATGGAGTGTGTGTTTGTTTGCCCTTCTTTGAATTTCTATGAGTTGTAAAAGTTGTGTTTGTGATATCGTAACATATGTAGATTCGTATCGTAATGTGATTTATCGTTCCGCATGAGTACCGTTGAATTTTTATTTATATCATCCTTGTACGTCTTCATGAGACAACTGACAACGTATGTCAAAGAACAACCCGCAACACGATACATACATCCGAGCCCTTGAAGATTGGGCTATTAGGACTCCGCTTAGCAAAAAATTGGATACCAAATCCTTTAAATATATACATTCTAGCATAATTCTTGAAATATAGGACCTCATACTCTCTGAAATACTATCCCTATCAACTCAGAAATTTGTAAGGATCCGTCCATTCAAAGTGTGGCTACGCCACTCCGGTAGATCTAAAAAAATGATATTAACAAACGCAGCCTTATGTATCAACATCCATCAGTCATCGATGAGAGGAAATGAATCGTTTACTGGTCCAGAAATGAAGTGGGAAGGTCACGCATATCAACATGCATGGGCCTTCACTTACTTCCATTCTCTCCATTTATTAAAGCTCTATCTATCTATCTATTCATTCATTTATGTTTTCTCCATAATAATAGTACTGTAACGTGCTGTGCTGTGCTGCCACAGGGTACCACGCGTAAGCTTAACATGCGGCTAGCAAGTGTCTCGAGCTTGTGCATCAGACCATCAGTGCATGTAATGTAATTGGACCTCCCCTTGGTTGGAGATAACATGGCGATAACTTGAAGAACTTCACCCTATCTTCTTCTTCTTCGAGGGATGAATATTCTTTTGAAGATATCAAACAGTAAAAGATGAAAATGTTGTTTCTGAGGTGAGAATACTATAGAGTGAAAATCTTTCTAGTTTCTACTGGACAACTTCCGAATCACTTAAATAGTAATGTTACATTTAAGTGCTAACTGCACTGGAGGATCTGAAACTACACCCAACACTGCCAAAATGGTTCAACATTACAGTACTGATACACCACTCAACCACAGTAGACTCATGAATGGCACATTTAAGTGCCCCTTCCATAAGGCACACCAACCCTACAATCCTAAAGCCACATACAAACATCAAAGTGCCTTTCCTTTATTTCCTCAACTCACAGCACTTAAAAAATACAGACTAGCTTAGCTCCATTTGGACTTGGAACTAACAATAGGAGAAGAATCTATAGAAGACTCTTCACTTACTCAATCCCAAGCCTCTTTTTCATCTGCAGAACGAACTCATAGTTCTTCTCGGGCTCGGGAAGGGTTTTCGACACGCTCTCGTGCTGCATGCACCTCTTGGCCCATGCCATCAGCTTGGGGCAGTGGGATTCAATGCTGAAGTTGCCACTGGCTTCATAGGTGTGGAACCACGAGTAGAATGGTATCATTGTTACATCCACATAGTTCATCTTCTCCCCTCCGTAATATGGCTTGTCGCCGAGCTCTGCTTCCAGTGTCTTCAGGTACCCGATGAACTCCTCTGTTGCTGACTTCTGCTCGTCCCCTTTCGTCGTCCATAGCTTCCTTCCTGTATCGTAGATCTGCAAATTATACCATTCAAACAGTTGAATAGGTAAGTTGAGCATGTTATGATTGTTCTATTTTTCTTTGATTGCTGAATTCAGAGTTCCAATCATCAGATAAAGTATACCCCTTTGTTCTTCATATCCTAGTAGATGACAAAACTAATTTTCTAACTACACACTATGTTTGAAGTGCAATTTAATCCATTCAAACAGTTGCATAGGTAAGTTGAGCATGTTATGATTGTTCTAATTCGTCTTTGCTTACTGAATTCAGAGTTCCAATCATCAGATAAAAGTATACCGCTTTGTTCTTCGCATCCTAGTAGTAGACATGCAACACTAATTTTTTTACTACACACTATGTTTTAAGCTTTTGAATAATAGCATCACCTATCCAATGGCCAAGAAAGACCTTCCTTTCCAAAAGCTTGGTGATGTTTGGAAGTTTCAACAGCTACATTGCTAAGAGTTAAGAGAAAACATGAAGTAAAATACGAATTTGGTCACCGCGCTCGCCTATTCGTATCAAGCTGGATACTGGACTAGAAATTTATAAAACTAAAGTATCGAACTTGTCCTAACAAATAATCATTTGTATCAAGCTACCGAACAACAAAAAATGAGTCACTAAGGGGTCGTTTGGAAGTTACAATTGTTAAATAGATATATTGTTGGAAATGCATGTATAATATTATACATGTATTGTCGAATTTGATGTATTGTAGAATACAACGTTTGGTATGTGTGATTGTGTATGTCACATCAGCTAAAAACTGAGACAAAACAATCTCAACTCAACTGTCTCAACAATCGCAACTAAAAGTTGAGATATAACAATCACTCAAAATGAGTGATATTTTCTGTCACATCATAGAAACAATCTATATATTGTTTCTACTAAAAAAACGATGCATTGTAAACAATACATGCATAATGACAATCTCAACAAAACAATCGCAACTTCCAAACAACCCCTAAGTAGGTTATTTCTCTTTATCAAATTGAGTATTTTAACCCCAAATTATCACAAATTCCAACCAAGATCTCCTTACAACCATCATTATCAACTCCTTACAGCTACTTCCAGCTCCTTCAATTCAAGTTCCCACCTTTACCTTTGAACAAATCACAAAGAAACAAACCCCTAATTTTTTTTTATCATAACAAAACCCTTAGTTAATAAACTCAGTAAGAATCATCCTACAAAAAGGAAAACAAACAAAACAGACATACAAAAGAACGAAAAAGGATCAAATTCGAACCTTCTTATCGACGAAGTCAGCCCAGAACCTAGCTTGAGCTCTGAGGTAAGGATCAGAGGGCAACAATGGAGCCTTGTCGTGCCAAACCTCATCCACATACTGAACGATGATGTTGGACTCGCAGACGGGCTTCCCGTTGTGAATCAGAACCGGGATCTTCTTGTGAACCGGGTTCATCTTCAGCAGCAGCTCGCCCTTGTTCCTCAAATCTTCGTCCCTGTACTCGTACTTGATCCCCTTCTCAGCCAGAGCGATCCTCACCCGCATCCCGAACGGGCTCACCCATTTGTCCAGCAGTATTACCTCGTCCGCCATTGATCCTCTCGATCGATGCTCTGAGTCTGGAGCTTTCTAGGGTTTGTTTTGGTTTGACTTAGCCTCACTCGGAGAGTGTACAAATGGGCTTTGGCGTTTTATAAGCAGAGGGCCACGTGGCATTGCACGAGCCACTCGCCTATCTCATCCATCTTCGCGGTCTTCTGTAGCGCCACGTGGTCAGAAGGTCTGAAATTAATCCAGTGGTCTAGAGACCACCAGTAGTATCGTGGTTTTGCGCCAAACCCGAAATGAAGTCAATGACTGCTCTGGGCTGTGGGACGACGATACAATTATCTGCAGCTGCATCAAGAAGCGTAAAGCTGGTTTCGTCGATAGCCCGATTTAGCTCCGACTCTTCCCCATCTCTGAAGGGTAATTATCTGCGTTGCCGATCAGTTGCTTCTGCTTCTGTTCGCGCCATGGGTTCCTCTGCTTCTTCTCCCAAACCAGAAAACGTTCGAGGTCTGTTTCTCTCGCTCTTTCTGCTCATTTGGTGGGATTTTGGTCATGATCTTGCTTCTGGTAACACTTCTTCTGGGTTCAATTTGGGTTTATCATTTCGTGTCGGTCTTATCTAGATTCGCAGAAAGCCGCTCCATCGAGTGATGAAGAATGGAAGAAGAAGCTCACGCCGGAACAGTTCTACGTAACTCGACAGAAGGGAACTGAGAGGGCTTTCACCGGGTAATCTATGGACAATAACAGTGACTAATTCAATTCGTGCCTATGGGTGGTTTGCAAATCTGTATAATTCTGCTTTTGATGTTTGTGAACTATCAGGGAGTACTACAGCACAAAAACTCCTGGAACATACCACTGCATATGCTGCGACACACCGCTCTTCGAGTAAGTGTCTAAACAAGTTTCGAGATCTCGAGAATGCAAATGGATATGCTACATTAACGAATTTCACCCTGCAGATCATCGACCAAGTTCGACAGTGGAACTGGGTGGCCGTCTTACTACCAGCCAATTGGGAACAATGTGAAGTCGAAGGTTGACTTGTCGATCATCTTCATGCCCAGGACGGAAGTCCTGTGTGCCGTCTGTGATGCTCATCTCGGGCATGTGTTTGATGATGGTCCGCCTCCTACTGGCAAACGCTACTGCATAAACAGGTAAAGAAATGCAGAATATATGGTTCCTCCGTTGAGCTCTTTAGGTTTCCTGAACCATTGAGCATGATTTTTTACAGCGCTGCACTGAAGCTAAAGCCTATGGAGAAATGAAGCTTCTGCTAGAGACGTTTGAGATCGAGCATCTTGATGATAATGTCATTTTGATTGATGAGTATGTGTAAATGCTGCTGTAAGAGGGTTTTATAACTGGAAAAGTATAGTCTCTTAGCTAATATTCATAAACTGATGACACAGAAGAAGCATTTAGCTTTCTATATGCAACAGTTGTTTGACACTCAGATCTTGAATGGAACATCTTCCTATCCTCTGGCCTTTCAGATTACTAAAATTTTCATTTCAAGCCTTTCTGAAGCTAGAGAACATCTGTGTAGTCTTTACCTGTTCTTCAAGAAACTTGGGCAGTTCGAAGAAGATTGCTAACTGACACCCGATCAGGCATACTGGGGATGGCTCCCTTGACTTGAACACAAAGGGAAGCTGCTGCAGCTGTATGAGAAGCAAAATTTTCCGACAATCAGGGGTTTAAGGAATGAAACATGCAAGCGAACGAAACATCTTTCATCTGGTAAATTTTGTAGGGTGGTTCCTTGACAATGGAATCAATGGTTTAACACAATTACAACAGGAGGATGGTTTATAGATAGAAGGGCAAGAATCATCACAGGGATTAGAGTCAAAACATACCAGCAAATTTCAGGCATTCTTCTTTCGACTTCCCTTCTACAAGTGCAACTGCAAAGGAAGCAGTAAAAGTATCTCCAGCTCCTGTAGTGTCCAGAATTCTTGCTGCTGGTATGATAGGCTGCTTCATTGACTTTTCTCCTTCTACAAATAAGGCAGACCCTTTGGAACCAAGCTTCATTAGCACCTGTTTGACTCCCTGTTAACACTCGCCACATCAAACAATGTCTCCCAAAGACCTATATCTTGTCGATAATGCATCAATCCGACAACTAATTAGGGACAAACATAAAAGTCTCTTCAAACGAAAGTTGAAAGGATGGACACCAATCTAGACAGGACTTGATGGTATGCACAAGTATACCAAGCAGGAAGGTTACCAGTAGTCTCCAAGAGCATTGCCAAGTAATGCACAAATCACACCAAGCTTACAAAGTGAGATGCACAGATATACACAATAGAGGATTCGGGTATGCACAGGAAAATGATGATCAGATGACAAATATCAATGAACTGTCCAAAAATGTAAGCATTGAATCTTCCTCTGAGCAATAGTTCAGCTCTTATAGACAATGCACTTAACTTCAATGGGCAAATGCTGCACATGGTACAAGTAGTACTAACCATTTTGTGACACTTCTTGACAGCCTCTTCAATTTGCTCGAAGCTTTCAGTCGGCATCCCAGTGATTCGAGCAAGTTCAGTTTCATTCGAGCTAAAGATGTCCACGGATTTGAGCAATTCAGCTGGTATAGGCGTATCCATTCCACCGGCGTCCAAAATTACGGAAACACCAGCATCTTTTGCTGCCTAAAGAACCGATACAGGAAAATCTCAATTGGAGTGTTGAAAGCAAGGCCATCTGAGTAAATTTCCTTATGTAGCAACTAGCAAGATAGGAACCATCACAAAACCAGAGTAGAAATGAGATAATTTACCAAAAAGTTTTTGCGCATGCAGTTATCAGAGGTTGATAATATGGAAAAGTTTCAAATCAGGATTACAGCGTCATAGACCGCCAACAAAATCTTAAAGCTAAACCAAAGATTGGTACTTTCTACTCTCCAGGTAATTTCTTCATTCATGCTTAGTCTGTATATCTACATCCATCGAAATTCCAGAAGTATACTTTCTATCGAACACCCTGTTAGAGACCAACCTGGTCATGGAACTCTCGCTTATATAATGCATCACATTGTGCATTGATGGAGAATCCGCAGAACGCTAATGCTGTTCATTAGGCAAGTTTGTTGCTTATGTTCTATCAATATCAAATTCGAGAGCTAGTTACCACGACCAAATTGGTATTTAGCACCAACATGTAGCACTAGCTAATAATCCCATAGAAGATGAACAATGCCCCTCGATTCCAAAGGACTCACCTGAGCAACTTGGATGTTGACAGAATCAGGAATCTCTCTCTGAAGCAAAACAATCCCTGCACTCTTCACAATCTCCAAATCCTGATCCCCCAGCTTCTCAGGCCAGCAGCTCATGTTAGCCCCACCAACAATGATAATGGAGTTCTGCCCACCAGACTGCAGCATCACCACGGCATGCCCAGTCGGCACACCATCTCCAACGTTCCTCAAATGATCGAGACGCACCCCGCCATTTCTGAGCGCTTCAGCGATCAAATTCCCGTGAGCATCCTCCCCAACCTGACCCACGAAGTACGTCGGGTAGGAAAGCTTGCCGCCGCAGGCAGCCTGGTTGGCGCCCTTCCCGCCGGCGAGCGTCTGGCCGTTGCTGGCCGAGATCGTCTCTCCTTCCTTGGGCAGCCTGTCGATTTCGACGTAGATGTCGGCGTTGGCGGAGCCGACCACCACCAGGGGCGGCGAATCGTGGTGCTGGGACGCCGGCGATTGCTGAGGGTTTTGGGAGGATTTAACGGCGAGCGAAGGGAGAATTAGGGATTGTCGACGATTTTTGTTGATGGATTGAATCGGGATGGAGCATTTTTGTAATGTTTGTTGTTCTGTTGGGTTTTTGCCGGGGAGATTAGAAAAGCAATGGTTAGCTGGGGAAAGGGTTAGTCCCTTCATCGCTCTTTTCCCCCGAATTGGTCTTTTTGGCCGGTGATTTGTGGATACGCCGGACGGCTACAGATTATTATTCAATCAAAGCAAAGGGCTTTCGTTTTTATTTTTATTTTTTGCCTTTTAAATCATTATGTATGAACTCGGGGTGACGAGAGTTTGGTCACAGGCGGGCCCTCTTCGCTGACCAATTTACAGGAATGACCACTGAACTTTGGGATTAGTGACAAATTAGTCATAAAGTATTAGTTTTACGAACTTATGGTAAAGTTTGGAATAACTTATTATTTACTATATGTATCAGCCCGTTGGTCGGAATATTTGATTTTATAATTTAATTAACTATCGCAAATTAGATTTTTTCAATAATTTTTCAAATAAATATTTTATTCATCAAATTATTCAAAGTCTGGCCATAGTATGAGCACGTTTATCACGATATTCATACTATCAATGAAATTCTTTTGCATGTTATTATGTCGTTATATTCTTATAACTTTCGCGAAAAGTAAAAAGGTACATGGCTTCTCATAATCTATATCATTGGCTCTCCTTGAATTCAAAAATTATAAGTACGTTTTGTACGCTATATATCTTTTCGTTTAATTATTACTCAATTTGTAGCTAGGGCTGTCAATTTGGTTTGGTTTGGTTAACCAAACCATTAAGTATGAAAAACCAAAAACCAAATCCCAAAAACCAAAACCATTAAGGCCCTTATTGGTTTTTGGCAACCAAAAACCATTAAGGGCCTTACTGGTTTTGGTTTTGGTTTGGATAACCAAAAAACCACCATGTACTCATACACTCATATTTATTCCTATTTCCCACCTTTTTATTGAATAAACTCATAATAATGGTAAATGGTCATAACAATTATTGGTTGGCATGCGTGTCAAAAGAAACAAAAAAAATATTTGTTGATAAATAAGTTTATTCTTATTGGTTTCTTAATGGTTTCTATTGGTTTTTCGGTTTTAACCAAACCAAAATCATTAAGTTGCTTATTGGTTTAAAACCAAAAAACTGAAACCATTAGCTTTCCAATTGGTTTGGTTTCGGTTAAAACCAAAAAACCAAAACCAAATGGACAGCCCTATTTGTAGTTGCATTTCTATAACATAAAAAATAATTTGTCGATGAGAGTAGTCTACTGAAATGTTACAAAAGTAAAGCCATCATCATCATCCAATTTCCATTTCAAGTGGTGGAATTCAAACACAACACACACTGTGAAATTAAGCCAACGAGAAAGAACACCGAAGGGAGGTCGGGGTAGAAACGAAACGAAACGATGACCATAGTAAGTAAACTGGGGGTCGTTTGGAAGTTGCGTATATTAAATCGTTGTATTGTTATGAATCACTATCATATAAATGCATGCATTGATACAAATAGATGCATTTTGAAATTATATTGTTTGGTTGTTGAGATTATAATTTATGAATTGATTATTATAAAGTTACTTTAGAAGGAAATGTCATATTTGTTCTTCACTTTTAATATAAAACAAAAAGAACTATGGACATAATTGGAAAAAGTAAAGGTGCTCAATTATTAAACCAACAATCACACAAAGCAATACATGCATTGTTTTGTAACTTGACACTTCCAAATGTTGTATTGTGGACAATGCATGTATTTAACAAATACAACACTAACAATCGCAACTTCCGAACGACCCCAATTATATATTAAGCTAAGCTACCTCGATCGACTCATGGTGGTATGGGATGGGAACGAGGACCAGATCGTTTTTCCTCCTCAAATCCAAGCCAAGCCTCTCCGACATGTCCAAATCTGGAGGCTTCATCTGATTTGGGAGTTCCCAGTCGAAACGATAGAGCAGATTCGCGAGCACGAGCTTGACGATGGTAGTCCCGAAATGCATGCCCGGACAGATTCTTCGGCCGGCTCCAAAGGGGATGAGATCAAAATGGTGGCCCTTGTAGTCGGTGGAGGTATGAAGGAACCTTTCGGGATCGAAACATTCTGGGTTGGTCCAGTGGTCGGGGTCTCGTCCCATGGCCCATGAGTTGAATATAACTTTGGTCTTGGCCGGAATCTGATACCCATTGATCACCACCGTCTCTTGATTCTCCCTGGGAAGGTTCAAAGGCCCCGGAGAATGGAACCTCAGCGTCTCTGTTAACACCAACTCTAGATACTGCAACTCGTTGATGCCTGCTTCATCCACGATCTCTCCTTGTCCATCAAACCTGTGCCTCACCTCCTTTTGTGCTTTCTCCATCATTCTCGGATGTTTCATCAGTTCTGACATTGCCCATTCTACCACTGCGATCCACGGACTAGTTCCCGCCATCAATAGGTCCTGCGCGCAATTCATCATGTATATATATGAAAATCGTTCGTTCTAGAAAACAATAAATAGGACGGACGGACGGATACTCACCAAGATGACAGCTTTAATGTCAGAGTTGGTGATGGGTGATTGGCGATGTTCGTTGTTCTCCTTGAGATTCAGAAGAAAATCAACCAGATCTTCTTCTTCTTCTTCATCGTCGATATTCTTGGCTGCTGATCTTTTCGTTACGTGGTCGTTGATTACGGTTTCGAGGATGGCATCCAGCGCGGCGTGAAGCTTCTTCAGCTCGCCGTGGGCTCCCGTGATTCGCCGCAGCAACTCGCTGGAAGGGAACAGGTCGACGAGGTCGAACCCTCCCATGGCCTTCATCAGCTGGCCCGCCAGCGAGAAGAACACCCCAACTTCCTCCTGCCCCAGAGAGCTCATCCCCAGGACCAGACGCGAATTGATGGAACACCCCAAATCGAACAGCGATCGGCTCAGGTTGATGGGCTCATGATCAGCACCAGCCGGGGGCGGAGGGAGACTGTAAAGGGCTGGGTCTCCGGACTCGTCACTCTGATAAATTCGTCACTAAATTAATAGTTTGACTAGGTGTAATAGTTCATTAATTCATACGAAAAAAAATAAGGGGTGGTTTGGATTGGGGTGTTATTTGGGGTCAAATAACATGTTTGGCTGACAAAAAGTGGGATGTGTTATTTGGATGTAAGTGTTTTGCCTAATAACAGGTTTGAGACCAAATAACACAAAATGTGTTGTTTGCCAAATACTTGGGAGGGACAGGTATTTGCCAAATAACAGGTTTTATATTATGTGGTATTTGTGTGGTAATTGACCACAAACAACAAGTTTGTCAAATACTCAATCCAAACGACCCCTAAGTGTCTCCAATTGAGAATTAGTTGGTCGAGAAGTTTTCTTTGTTCAAATCTTTACGCTCGTATTTATTAAATACAAAATATTAAAATTTGTCAAAAGTGTTGACGCTCTTACGAAAAGAGGGTATATATTAGTAAATAGTATAAGATACATAATTAAATCTCTCACAACAACTCAAATTATTGATACCTTTTAATAAATAACATAATTGGTTGATATAAGGTTCATTACTAAGTTTCTCTCTCTAACAACTCGAGTTATCGCGATGCTAAATCATGAATAAACCCGTTGGTATACGATAAAGTGATCATATTCTTCAAAAGTTTTCTAGTGCTAATGTATTTTAGTTTACCAAACTTTCCCAAAAATATACGATGAAACATTTTAAAAATGAACAAATACTATCTATATATTAACACTTTTTTGAATTTGTTTTCTGATGAGTGAACCCACCTTAGATGAAATCCCGGCGTTGTCGGTGCGTGAGATGGATGCGTGAATCCACTTGCACACCTCTTGCTCCATGACGGGATACAGCGACTTCACCCGCCCGGTTCCCAGCAGCCCCACATCGCAAACCTTCCTCATCTTCCTCCAGTACTCGCCGTAGGCCGCGAACGCGATGTCGCGGCCTCCGTAGAACACGATGCTGGCGGCGGGCAGGAGCGGCCGGGCGGCGAAGCTGGCGTCGTGGGCCTGCAAGAACAGCTTGGCCCATTCTGCCGAGGAGACGACCACAATGGGGACCTCCCCGAACCGAAGGCGCATCACGGGGCCGTACTGCCTGGCCAGGTCCCGCAGGCGCCGGTGCGGGAGCGACGACCCAAGCGCCATCTGGTGCAGGTTCCCGACCAAAGGAAGCGCCCATGGCCCTGGAGGCAGCCGAGCTGCTGGTGGGGACGACGAGGGCGGCCTTTTCACAACGCAGGTCCATATTGAGACCAGGAAAACACTAGTGGCGGCGATGAATATTGCGGACGAGATCATGGTCAGCCAAGGGGCTAACTGCTGCGCCCCAACTTCTAGTAGTATGTTATCCATTGTTGTACGTTACCCCTCGCTCTGTATCGCTTGTATTAATAAGGGGAGGGACAGACGGTGCGGTGACTGTGATAATAACACTAGTTTTGAAATCGGAGGTTTCGGGTTCGAACTCGAATTGACATTATGGGGGCGAGCGAGCGAGATGTAAAGAAGATTGATTAAAGTCCGATCCTTGCACGCGTGGATCTCTCCCAACAATTTGAGTTGTCGAAAATAATTGGTTTATGACATGGTATTAGAACTGGCTTGTTATTAAGGTTGTGTGTTCAAGTCTTCACAACCTTCCTTCATTAATAAGATCAATCATTGTCTTAAAAAAAACTCATGTATTGAATAAATCAAGTTATTGTGACAAGTTAATTTATTGAAGTGAAAATGTTTATTTAACTTTTTAGGGTTTCGATACGGTAACGATCAATTTGAGTATATTATTAAAGTGACTGTAAAATATTAGAACGTATTTTGCCCAAAAATGAAAATTTATTAGTTACTTTAGGAAAAAAAATTGCAACTGACCAGATTTAAAAATTAATAGCGCAAATTCATTTTACATATTTTTATTGTTGCATACTACAAAGTAGCTAAACCCACATTTTCATCGAAAAAATTGACTCCGATTACTGTTCACTTAAGAATTAATCTCCTAAGCGCTGCTCCGTTCCCTTCTGTAATTAACTTTTCCCTGGGTATTTTGTCTTGGACTGATCAAGTAAGTCAATTTAATGGCAACCTACTACTTTTTTCAATTTTCCTAACCAATCTGATTTGTTCTTCGAGTTCACAAATCTTGGCGGGTATTGGCGTAGAGAGAAAAAGGCATATGCTTTCAGCTTATGGACAAATACAATTTATTAATCAAATTTTTCTAAATAATTGGTCAAATTTTTCGAAATATAAAATATTAGCCAAATTTTTTGTAATGTATTAAAATATTTGTCATTTGTCTTTTACTTTTAGTAATTTCGTAACTCTTTTTTCTTGGTTAAAATACTAAAATTCTAGAATGTTCACCACGTATCTCTTTTTAGTCAGTATTATGTTGCCAAGTTAATATTACTAACAATACTGCTAACGGGCAGTTAAACTATGAGGTAATAAAAGGAAAATCCTAAGTAATTTGACGAAGTTTACATATAATTTGGATAAGAACGAGCTAACAATGGGGTGGATCAAGACAAGTCGGGTCGATTAGAGTACTCATACCCGCTCCGCCCAAAATAGGCCAAACAAATCTAACAAACGGGTCAAATCTTTCTAGATTAATCTGTAAATTCGAGCAAGAGATTTTCTTCAAAGTTGGTCATCATGCCATCTTCTCTTGGCTCCAAGAAGATGAGAAAGTGATAAGAGATGTCGTTGCTGTTTGGTTACAGCGTTCGACTCGTCACTGTCTCGTTGCTCGAGGGTTATTCTTGTCATTAAAAAAAATGTACAAAGAACCCTAACTTTACTTAAAAAGGGGAACTAATAATATGTACAAATAAATATTTATTATATGCCTCGTTCCGTCGTTCGTCCTAATTTACCGAAAGTGGGAAGGAATCTTTTTGATTGCGGTCCAGCACATTCTCCTCACCCACTATTATTCCCAAACAAACGAATGGAAGTGGTTGCTGACTAGTGATGGTATCATGGTAATTGGATTTTTATCAATTATTACCATTTTTTTATAACTCTAAATGCCCGGCGGCACCCAAATTGCTATCATTATTAATGCTGACAGCTGAGTAGTAATAATGTAATCCTATAGGCTATAACTAATCAAGTACTTAGTTAGTAAAGTTTACGTATATGACAAACGACAAGTTAACGTGCGGCCAACTATCCTTTTTCTTACGTCCTTTCTTTTTCATATGAAATTAAAGTGACACTTGAAATATCACTTTAGGTTTAGGATATAGATATAAATTAAGTTGATTAATCAAAAATGAAAATTGAAATATCAAACACCAAAGAAGTATTTGTCTGAGAGTTAGTGAGCAAACTAACCATAGTGGAAAAGTCATCTCATCATTCAGATTTTAGGTTTTCGTATGTTTAATTCGGAAAAATACAACAAATTTGTTTAGTTTAATTGATAATGATTCTTGTCTTTGTCTGAAGAGATCATAGTTCAAATCCTGAAGTTTATATATATATTTCTATGAATAAGAAATACATAAATAATTGTACATGAAAATCTATAATTCACACTTTTGCTTTTGTTACATTAAATTTGGTGAAAAACTAATCTCAACTCTGGTATAATATATTTTTTATACAAAAAAAATTACATTTGTTTTGATTCTCATAAGCAGATATAAGTCTGACTTACCAAGAAGAAGGGGAACTAATGGGATTAGTGACGGATCCAGAAATTTTATATAGGGGTGTCCTCTTCTAAAAATTAATTTAAATTTATAATTATATAATTATTAAATTAGAAAATATCTGACTTGTCCAAAGTACGACAAAGCACATGACGTGTTTCGTATTTTGAAAAAAAAATATAATCGGTGTCTAACAATGCTCTACAAATGTCTCTCGATATATCCCACTAGACAAGGGGAGCCCGTAATTGGGTTTAATCGCTAACTTTTGAACATAATTGGGATAAGAAATAGCTTTTTACTATTAAATTTGGATTTGAAATACAAGAACAAATGAGTTATAGTCTAATGAAATATATGTTTACTAATAGTAGCAGCGACCCAAGTTCATATCACATAGGCAACCACTTAAATGTTTACATTTACCCGTACACAAACTACTATTGGAGAATTATAATCATTTTTTCCAAATTTTAGGAGTGTCTTGCTGCCACTTAAATATTTTTTTTTTACTTATATGCAAACTACTATCAGGAGTTGAATAATCGTGCTCCCAAATTTTAAGGGTGTCCCGGGACACCCCTTGAGCCCCATGGATCCGGCATTGAATGGGATCAGATACAATGCATAACTTATGAGTCAATAAAATCATCTACTTATCATTTATAGAAGACTTCTAACTTACTCCCAATTAATTTTAACCAAACAATCATCTTTCATTTTAAGTGGCATTTAAAAAAATTAAAAAAAAAATCAAATTAATTGTGTTATTCAAATTAACATCCACTTTGATATCTTTTGGAGCAAAAATTTTGAGATATTTATTACCGGTCCATACTATGTGATAATGAGACTATACCACGTGGGGGAACTGTATCATGGTCGTAATATATAGGAGTGTAAAAGGATTATATACAATTATAGTAGGAATATACTAACTTTTATTTACCACTTTTCATCATCGTATACCACCATTAATTACCACCATAGGCCTATACCCGAGCCTTTTCTTTACCAACACGAATCTAGTGGAGAGAAAAGACTCTTTTTCTAATCCCATATTTTTAAAATGGACCCTATCTCATTCTTTTTAACTAAGAATTTAAAAAGTTTTGCATAGAAATTATCACACATTGATTAACATTATATATATCACTATCATCTTATGATATTACCACAGTGATATGATGTCATCAAATTATTATGTCAAATATAAGACATCATACCAACATCATATCACTATCATACCAATATCATATCAACATCATATCATTATGATATCATAAACAACTTTTAGTGGTAATATCGTGATGTGATAGTGGGCGCACGGCTAAGGTCTAATTCGGTATTTTATTCCGTTTGATGACATAAAAATTTTGCTCCAAAAAACATCAAAATTGATATAATCTTGTAGAGGATAAAAAAATTTGATTTTTCTATGCAAATTTGTTTCAAATTAGATGTAAAATGAATGAGATTAGGTATTTAAAAAATGCTTTAACAACCGCTTGGAGATCTGCACCAGTAATCTCGTGAATATAATGTTAAGATTTAGAAAATTAGAATCTAAAGTTTATGTGTAAGCTTAGCTATGATATCATACACCATAATATGGTTAATTCAAAGTATAGATAACATTAATGGTTATCATACGCAATGCAGTTAAAAGCGTGATTCTACTTAAAAGTGGAAAAGGGGTAAAATCGAAAAGCGGTGAATCAAAGCGTAAAAGCGTAAGTATTTTATGCATCCTGTATAATAGTTCAAAATCTGTTAAGTACGCCATAAACTATGTAAAATATGAGTGCACAGAGTTTTTATAAAAGAATAAGTACCTGCAATTCATATCTAAATTAAAACAAGCTCATAACATCTTAACAATAACTTCATAAACATAAATCGTAACTCACAAACGAGTTAAGAATCCAAATTCTTACAAATTGGTGTAAGCTTACATAATAACATAGGAATTTAATAATCCAAGTTCTCGAAATCAAAGCACACAAATGTTATAAAGGATAGAAGGAAGCTTTAACCTTAACGTTACTGAAACTCATGGGATCACATCCCCTCCAAACACCCATGAACTCAAACCTATGTGATATACTTTCCGAAAACATAATCGAAACGAACGAGGTAAATTAAACTAGATATTCATCAAAACCTTAAAGCACATTTTGTTTACCACGAAATTACTCGTACGCTTTTCCCACTGGAAGCGCGCAAACGGTAGGGAGAAAAGACACACGAGATTCTTTTTAACTGAAAATTTGAAGGAAACCAGCTAGCTAGCTGCATGACATTATATTACATATTGATCGCGATGTCTGAGGTTGATCAAAGCGGCACAGGGTCGATGAAGAGGGCGGCAATGCGTTCCTTCAAAAGCTGGGGATATGTGAAGGCATCGGCCTTCAAATAAATCACACTGATTGATCGGGCGAAGTTGATCACCGGAGACAACAGAGCCGCCGGGAACGGGGTTATTGGTTTCTGGCAGCACATAACCTCAGTCATGTCTTTCCAAGCATCTGAAATCCGGCCCAACAATGCTACTATCGCCTCCTCGTCGGAGACACCGTGCTCCTTGATGTAGCACTGAACCGCCGATGCCACGTGCAGCCTCTCTTGCTCGAACTGCATGCATGCATGATCCCAAAATTATTTCTACCACCAAATTACAACTAAATAATAATGACATTGATTTAGGTACGTACCGAGTAAGACATGATGTCGTTCTGGAGCCTGCAAATGGAAGCGGAGGCCAGCACCATCTTGTTAGTCTTATCGGTCACCCAGTGGAAGGCCTCCCTGGTGGCCAGTTCTGGTCCGATACCCAGATATGCAGATGCGCAGACGAAGAAATAAGAGCTGGTTATGTTTGCATGAGCCAGGTACTCCCTCAGAGTTGGAACATGGCCCTCAGTGCGCCACCATGCCTCAGCCAATAAGGACCGGCACCAGTTCTTGAACTACGTACGTACGTACAAGGAGGCAAACACATGACAGTCACATTCATAATTAGCTAGTGTCAGCTCCAATAACAAATTAATATATGATGCCATGCGAGCATCCGGAGTGACCCGAATCACGCTAATCCCTTAAATAGGGAATCGAACACAAGACCTCTCGGTCACAGAAGGCTCTGATACCATGTCAAGAACCAGTTGTTCCCAATAACTCGAGTTGTTGGGAGAAGGTTATGCCGGATCTTATACCACTCTCTAACACGCCCCCTCAAACGAAAGCCAACCCATGGGCTTGAAGTTTGCACAGGCTCATCATACCATGTGCTTGAAAGACAACGGTTAATATTGGGGGTCGTGGAGATTCGAGTTTTACGTGGTATCCTCGATCGATTGATTGATCGAGACTAATCCACGGTGAGCTCGGAACAAGCTCACGACTGATGTTTTATTATACGACTACATCTTGACGGCTTGCTTACGACATGTTCGTAGCTAAGCTTATATAGAGATAGACGTAGGGTTAAAACCCTAAGAACAACCAAGTTTCCTTATTTTACTTGAACAAGGAAAACTAGAGACTTGTAGGACAAGGAATTAATTACTTTTTGCCTAAGTAATTAATATCCTCAACACCCATCGTATATACGTATGTAATTGTAATGTACCTCTTGCTTGCAGTAGTCGAGGCCATAAGTGGGACCACTAGTTTCTGATACGGCCTGCTCCATTTCTTGGAAAAGGTTAAAGATGACGACCCGGTAGGCATCCTTCATCATCCCCTCAGGGAGTTCTTCCAGAGCCAAAATATCCAACCTGAAACGGAAACCCAACCCAACCCGAATCATACAGACCGAACAATGATGATTGATTTGGTCAACAATTCGATTGAGGGGTCGTTTGGAAGTTGTGATTTCAAATGGTGTATTGACCTAATTCATGTATTTGTGAGATTAAGTCGTTTTTTTGACTTATATAGAACTAGAATACATGTATTTACTTTTTGGAGGCCCCACCACAATCACTCAATATTGAGGGATTTACAATCTCTACTTTTTGTTGAGATTCTTCACAATCACTCAAAACTAACTTTTTTACCTTTAGAACAAAACACAATCTAAACCTCCAAACAAGATATTTGCCTAATACATCAATTGATTCAATACATCAAATGATAATACACTAATTGTCTCAATACATCAATTTGAAGAATCACAACTTCCAAACAAGCCCTAAGTTCATTTCAAACCGAACAATAGTCTGTTCGGCTCAGTTTCGCTGCAGTGCGGTTTAGTTTGAATTTATTGAACCACGTACATTTTTTTATTGAACGACATAGGCACCCTAAGATCCAATATCCTGAGATTTTTTTTATTTTTTATTATTATCTAAGGTTATTATAATGAGTATATCTAATCTATAGAATGATCTCTTCTAGATTTAGGTCCAATAATTGTGGCAAGTTATTGCTGTTCGTTATTTTCACCCCTTGTTAATTAGTTTTTACTCTAAGTACGCCTTCACTTCAGATAAAAAGTGGTACGGTTAAGAAATTAATTAATTTAACGTACCTCTGAATGGCCCCCGTGAGGATCTCAAGCTGTTCGTAATCACCAAAATTATCGTAGAAATCGTCCATGAGGGTCAAGACAGCTCCGCATTTGGTGAGTATGATCCTACCCACACGATGCTCGGGCTCGGGGTAAACAGTGTTGATCCAGAAATAGCACTCCACAAGTCTATCTCTTGCATATGGAAATTTGGTTGTCGTTTCAAGACTCGCCCACCACCTAATTGATACATATATATCATGAAGCTAGCTCGGAGTAATACCTTTAGATAAAGAGGTATCCCAAGAAAGATGAAAGCAAATTTATAAAAATCAAGCACATGCATATATATATAAACCATATTAGTCAGTATATAATATACCGACATTGTGAGTTCGTGGAGCTCCTGTTGATGAACTCCCTGCACCATGTTAAAGTCCAACTTTGCCAACTTCAAGATTATGGTCTCATTGGGGGAGGCTAAGGCGGCTTCTTGCTCTTCTGTTTCGGAGTAAACGTCGATGCGATGCCTAGCAAGTGTCCTAGGGACGCATTTCCATATAGGAAGGGCGAGGGAAAATTCAACTTGCTTCTTGAAGGACGAAGAGGTCTTGGGATCCTGAATAACTAGCTCCAGGTTCTTGGTTGTGAAGCTCAGAGCTTCATCCAGCATGTCTTCTTCGCCATGGATCGCCACATGTGCAGCCTCGTACAAGCTCAACAGTCCTTGCCCGTCCAATGCCAACGATTCTTTGAACTTCCCCTTGTCACCGTCCTTGAACTTTCTAAACACATCTGCATAATCAATTTGAAAAAATTACAACTCTAGAGTGGTTGAAAAGAGGTGATTATATAAGTATGCATTAATTATTGTATCCTATAATTAATTTTTCTACGTGTACATACCAGGAGAAACACGAAAGCCCTGTTGTCGGAGGAGTCGAAACCAAAGAGAGACATGGTGGAGATCAATATCATCATACTTTTCAATGAACGAGTCTCCTCCAAGACCAAGAGTGTACACTTTTTTCAGAGCTTCTTCAATCTCCATCTCGAAGTGATACCCAATCCCTAAGCACTGGATTGCATTAATCAGCCTCAACTTCTGTTTTATCGCCACCGTATCATCATCGGTATTATCGACTGCAATTGTCACCATCATCCGCACCTCTTCCTTCAAAGTTTCATATTCCCTACTTTCTGGGCCTAGAACAGGATGCCCCTAAAAAGACAAGAGGGAATCATATTGATAGATGTTGATGATATTGCGTTTTACAAGAATGATGTAATGTTAAACTTCGGATATATGATATATCTGTGATAGCAGTTCGAGTTAATTATATGGGATATCATTCCGTATATGACAATGAAAGCTCAAAAGTTTATGTTTCGAAAATTGTTTTAACACTTTGATTTATTTGCACATATATAGAGTGTGATCAATTCCTGAGAATTTCAAACATAATCATGGAGATGGAGGTGGTTTTTATTCGAGAGACTATGTAAGAAGCTAATACCAAACTTATGTTATATACATTTATTTTTTAATTCTAACAACTTGCGTTCCTAGTAGGGGTGGGAATTGGGTGGGTCGGGTGGATTATGACTATAAAGCACACCTACCGTACGTGTTTAAACGGATTGATAATTTTTAACCCATCACCCACCCTCATTTAATCTCGCGTTAGGTCGGGCGGATGGTGGATGATGCATGTGGGTTTGCAGGTTCACCCATATCACATTGTATACAATATAAAGGAGTCAACTTGACATGATAATCGGTGAAGAGACTTATCGGACGGAAACAAGAAGATGAAATAGGAAAAATATTCAAGTTAGTTCTAAAATTGGGTAGAAATTCTATTATGAAAGAGTTTTCTACAGATGGAGATGATTATCAAGTGCAAAGAACTAAGAAAAATAATTCAACAGAGGATAGAGAGGTGATCTAGGCACAAGAATCAAAGGAAAAATAAAGGGAAGAAGAGGGGATGGGGATTTGGAAGGTTGGTTTTGAGGTTCAATCTCCAGGAGCAACCCTAGTTTCTGTCTAACGTCTCCACTCTTCCCTCTCTACCACCAACGACTTTGTTCCTTTTGCTGTTGGGTTAAGCGGGTCACCCGCGCACCCGCCCACAATCCACCTGCCACCCCGCGGATGACTCCCAGCGCAATCTGTCACTCACCCACTAACCCACCCACATAACAAAATTCGGTTCAAATGCGGATGTATCGACCCAAACCCGTGGATGATTGGCCGCATGCCCAGCCCTAATTCCTAGTGTCACCCCGAGAGCTAAGTTTACTTCACGATAATAAATTCTTCCAAATAAAGAAACTCCCTACCATGATATAATTGATCCGAACATTTTTTTGCCTGAAATATATAGAAAAATTATATATTTTTGTATAATACAACGAAATATTTTTATGTGAAAGTTTGAGTTAAAACGTGAGAGACTTAAGTCGAATAACAAAAGTAGGGAATTAAAAAGGGACATTGAATCCTAACCATATATATGTCATCATCCAAAAATCAAGGGACTAGATCTAAGTATGCATAGTTATAATATTATAACTTGAGTCGTTGGAAGAAGTTCAATTATGAAACTTATATTATTTGCTAACACATTCAACTCATATTGGCTTGAAATCAATTTGCACAAATGCGAATATCATATATAATTAACAAATGGGATCACCAGAATTCGAACATAGAATAACTTATAGGTCACAGGCTCTCATACCATGTGAAAAGCTAATTAACTACAATAACTTGAGTTAGTTGAAAAAAGTTCCAATTATAGGAGTCTAACTCTAAATTAAACAAAGGGATTTTGCATTTCATCGTTTGGTCGATTCCTTAATTAATTACTACTCCCGTACCTGATCATTGGTGAGGAAGTGGCCCCCCCACAAAGTTTCATCGAACACAGCTGACTGTATCGGATGATCTGCACCGGCCGGAAACCCCGTCGCCGGCAGTACTTCGTCTGATTGAAGCAACATCGTGTTTCTCTTCTTTTAATCTGTGTTGTACCTGAACCTGATGATGGGTGGCAACTGTTTACTGTGTACTACTATATATAGAAACCAGAAAGCAGCTACACTTTCCTTTTATATATATGGTAATACTATACATAGGTGATCTAGTCGTTAGATGTATATATGTATCGGTTTATTTCGAATAAAGTAACTCTAATTAAAGAAAACACAAAGCAATGTTTGGATTGCGGTCCAGTTCATGATTCCAATGAAGAATAGAGATGACAACCAAAAAAAAAAATTGACGTGATTACCACGGCTGATCGTTAGTTAAACTAATAGGTACATTTTTTTTAATAATAACCCATATTATTATTAATAATGAAACTAAAGAAACAAACAGGAAAAGCAAAGAGCCAATGTCCTCCGTATGTAAAATTCGAATACGAAGGATTTCATTGCAAAACCCAGATGGAATATTATGGATAATGGTTGGACATGGTTTTCTCACTATTTGATTTGAGTTCGTCCGATTCTACGTGTGTATGTATTTTATCAATAAATGGTTTTAATTTTCTCATAATATTTGATATTTTTTATACTTATATAATATTGTCATGAAATTGTGTTCTCTTCAACTAATGGTCTTCGTTATAGTGATTTATTGTTATACTTTTCACTAATCTAGTGACATTAATATACATGTAATTATTAATATGATTGTTGAAGTTATGGAAGAAAAATATTACTGATGGATAACCATTTATATCGAAACCCGATTGGCATGAACATGATTTTAATTTTTCTTCTCGATTCTTGTGTGGATATGGATATGAGTAAAACCCGAACATACTTTAGTTAAGATAATGGGTATGCACTATTAGCTTCTGACCCAATCCATTATCATTCCTTGGCTAGCATACTTGATTTGGTTAATAAACTCTTAGTGGCATACTTGCTTTCCCACCCCCCCACCCCCCCCCCCCCCCCCTCCTTTGGTGCGTAAATTAAAATAAAGTGTCATTCCGTTGTATATATAAAAAATGTAGTGCTGAGAAAGATGCCCTGCGTCCATTTAAAAAAATAATAATTAGTTGGCACAGATTACCAGATCAGTCATGTCTTTGCAGAAGCGTTTAGGCTGGTCCTAGCTCAATTTATATTATACAAATTTAGATTAATTTTTTTTACCATAAATATCCGGAAAAGAAATATAATATATACCGTAAAAAATAAATTTTTAAATTGAAAAATAAAAGGAACGCTAGTGACCATCCACCAAACCTATAATAAGAAAGCTTTCATGCAACTTGGCCGAAATTTATTTCCTGTAAGTCTCTTAATTACTAATAAATATTTATATCATTAAAAAGTTTAAGCCAATTATTCGCTTAAATTACACTATTACCATTGTGTGGAGTACCAGCTGTACAATATTCCCACAAGGTTTACTTTAGGCCACAAACCACTTGCTACCATAATTGGATTTAGACAATCATAATAATTGAGTTTTGATTTAAATTTATTAAAAGATATCTCATCACCAAAAAAATAATCTTATTTGGACCATTGAGATGGAAATTTCATGATGCTTGCATGATCTACGTCCCGGTGTTGCCAAATAGTTTGGTTTCGTACCCGTATAAGTGCCTAATTCATGTAAAAGTTTTCTTCGCAAGAAATTCTACCGATGGAATTAAATGATTTGAGAATTTATTTCATTTAAATATTAAATTTTAAATAATTTTAAGATCCATCTGTTAAAAATATTCTCTATAATCCATTTTTCTCTTGAGCTAATAAAGGTTGTTCTCCACATGATTATACATTAGGTTAAGTAGCGACTAAGCAAGCAAGGAAAGTTAGGCGCGGAAGTATGGAGTATTGGTGTCAGGATAGTTATGTGATTTTATCGTAATTATGAAAATACTTGTGTAATTCATTTGGAAATTCCATCTCAATTCATCACAATTGCTAAAACTAACCTCAATTCCTCAAAATCCAAAATTTAGAATTTAAATTGATTTTCTTTATATTCCAAACACATAAAAAATTCTCAAAACTTTTGATACTTCAAGCATTGGCGGAGCATCAGGTGTGAAATGTTCCCGATCTGGACCAAACTCTTGGGAACCGCGGTCCAATACTAAAATACATCATAGGATTGAGGACTGAACCAACAGTTCATTGGGTCCGGTTCGGTCTAGTCCAAATGTCAATTCAGTTTATTTTTTAAATATTTATAAAATTTATGAGACTAAAGACCGAACCACGCTATATTCAATTTTCGATATGGTCCGGTCCAATAATCGGTTTGGTTCAATGCAGTATGGTACAAACCAAACTGTTGCACACTTGAAACTCCTAGACACATGTAGGTTAGGCATCGTTTGGAAATTGAATACACCTTAATTTTTTTAAGGATTTTTAAGATGTAGTTAGTACATCCCGGTAGTGAAATACATCATAGGATCGAGGATTGACTAACAGGGCATTGGGTTCGGTTTGATCCGGTTCAAATGTCAATTCAGTTCATTCTTAAGTTATTATAAAATTTATGAGACCAAAGACGAAACCACACTATATTCGATTTAATATTGTCTTTTCTCTTGTAGATGTTCAATTTCCCCTAGTGGGTTTGGAAGTCCTTTCTGGGTTGAGTTTTTGTCCTCTGTTTCTAATTTATCATATATAGAGAAGTTAGAATTGGGCATTGTGTGAGTTTGGCGGATGCACCCACCCACACTTAAACGGATTGACTATTTTTCACTCACCACTCACCCACATTTAGTCTCAGGTTAGCTTGGGAAAATGGTGAATGATGTGGGTGGGTTTGTGGGTTCACCCACATCACAATGTAAATAATATAATGAGTCAATTTGACATGATAATCGGTGTAGAGAATAATCGGGTGGAAACAAAAAGAGAAAAATGTGGAATTAGTTATGAAATCAGATACAAATTCTATTACGGAGGAGTTTTCTACAGATGGATATGATCATCAGTTGCATGGACCTAGAAAAATAATTCAACGGAGGAAAGAGAGGTGATCTAGGCACAAGAATCAAAGGAAAAAATAAAGGGAAGAAGAGGGGATCCCGAATTGGAAGATTGGCTGTGACGTTCAATCTCCAAGAGCAGCCCTAATTTCCGTCTAACGTCTCCACTCTCTAGCGCCAACGATTTTGCTCTTCTTGTTGTTGGGTTGAGCGGGTCACACGCGCACCCGTCGACAACCCACCCGCCACCTGACGAATGGCTCCCACCGCAACCCGTCACCCACCCACATAACAAAGTTCGAGTAAAATGCGAGCAGGTCAGCCCAAACACGCGGGGTGATCCGCGGCATACCCAGCCCTAGGAGTAGGAGACGTAACGATCTAGTTAACAAAGGAGGATTGACTTGTTATGAGTTCAACTTGTCTTTTCATCCTCATTACTTCGTTTACCTTATTCTTTCGCTCTGTAGATCTCAATGTTTCGGAGATATTTGGCCCTCAGCTACTTGGACTCGAATTGTAGATTTTGAAGACAGAAGTTTGTCCTTGTTGGTTCCTTCACCTGTTGTCCCTTCTTTCTGATATCTCCCTTTTTATTTGCTTACAATGATGAGTTGATGGAGTTTGGTCCGACGAGAAATGGTCGAAGGTGCCTCCTTGGGCTTCCGCTACCCTCCATCTGAGCTGGTTGTTTCTAGTTTCCCTTCTTTGTTTTGGTTTGGTCCATCATCCCTTAGCTTCTGTTGCATGTTGCTACAAGCGGCGTTGGAGGTTTCAAGAGCGAGCAAGGTGCAATTAGGGTTGTCATTTCGGTTGCCGATTAGCGGCTAACCGGCCGGTCTAATTGTTAACTGTCGGTTATCAGCTAACCAAAAATGGGGTATAATTGCATCGGTCGGGTGTCTGAATAGTTTAGTTAAGATAATGCTTGTTGAAGTTCTGGAGAAAAATTATTAATAATAGTTGTAGTTAAGATAATGCTTGTTGCAATTAGGGTTAAGATAATGCTTTTCACTAATCTAGTGACAATATACATGTAATTATTAATATGCTTGTTGAAGTTCTGGAGAAAAATTATTACTGATGGATAACCATTTATACCGAACCCCGATTGGCATGAACATGATTTTAATTTTTTTTTTATTTGATTCTTGTATGAATATGAATATGAGTAAAACCCGAACATAGTTTAGCTAAGATAATGGGTCGCTTTTGACCCAACCCATTATCACTCCTAGTCTATTTAAACTCTTAGTGGCATACTTGCTTTGATCAATACCTGCTTCTCAAAATTGTATTGTATAATTCCCCCTCCTTTTGGGATGCGTAAATTAAAGTGTCATTCCCTCATGCCCTGCGTCCATTTAAAAAAAAAAAGTTGGCACAGATTACCACATCAGTTCAGGCTGGTCCTAGCTCAATTTATATTATACAAATTTAGATTATTATTTTTTTGCCATAAATATCCGGAAAAGAAATCTAGCAAACAATAAAAGGGACGCTACTGGACCATCCACCAAACCTATAATAAGAAAGCTTTCTTGCCACTTGGCCGAAATTTATTTCCTGTATGTCTCTTAATCACTAATAAAATATTTATATCATTAAAAATTTTAAGCCAATTATTGACTTAAATAGTTAAATTACACTGTGTGGAGTACCAGCTGTACAATATTCCCACAAGGTTTAGGCCACAAACCACTTGCTACCATAATTTGATTTAGACAATTATAATATAATTGAGTTTTGATTTAAATTTATTAAAAGATATCTCATCACCAAAAAAATAATCTTATTTGGACCATTGAGATGGAAATTTCATGATGCTTGCATGATCTACGTCCCGGTGTTGCCAAATAGTTTGGTTTCGTACCCGTATAACTGTATAAGTGCTTAATTCATGTAAAAGTTTTCTTCCCAAGAAACTCTACCGATGGAATTAAATGATTTGAGAATTTATTTCATTTAAATATTAAATTTTAAATACTTTTAAGATCCATCTGTTAAAAATATTCTCTATAATCCATTTTTCTCTTGAGCTAAAAAAAGGTTGTTCTCCACATGATTATACATTAGGTTAAGTAGCGACTAAGCAAGGAAAGTTAGGCGCAGAAATATGGAGTAGTGGTGTGAGGATAGTTCTGTCATTTTATTGTAATTATGAAAATACTTGTGTAATTTATTTGGAAATTTCATCTCAATTCATCATAATTGCTAAAACTAACCTCAATTCCTCAAAATCCAAATTTTAGAATTTAAAATGATTTTCTTTATATTCCAAACACATAAAAATTCTCAAAACTTTTGATACTTCAAGCATTGGCGGAGCAACGGGTGTGAAATGTTCCCGATCCGGACCAAACTCTTGAGAACCGCGGTCCAATACTGAAATACATCATAGGGTTGAGGATTGAACCAACAGTTCATTGGGTCCGGTTTGGTCTGGACCAACCGTTTCCTTTGCCAGATTGGATTAGGTTTAGACCCACATGGAGAAGTACTATAAATACTTCTCATACTCCTCTGTAATCTGTAATCTCCTTGATATAGTGAAACTGGCTCTCTCTCTCACCCGTGAACGTAGCTAACACACATCGTGTTAGTGAACCACGTAAATCGTGTGTCTGTGTTTTTCGATTCTCGCTTTCGTATTCTTGCTTTATCGATTCCGGCGATTTCCCGATCCGTAGCAGCGCGTTTATAACAAAAACTTATGGCCTTAATCTTTTTTTTGGGGAGACTAGTACGTATATAAGGAGATGATCCTTACGAAGAGTGCAGTACTACAAAGAGAAGAAGAATACAACAGAGAAGATAGAGCCTCATTGAGAGGCAAGTCCAGGTAGATAGAGATTAATGGTCTTCAGCTGAAAATTGATCGATCGAGCTAGGTCAGCATTAATAGATCGGTACGTAGGTTTGAGTTTCAAGCATCATCAGTTCCCCTGGCCACTCGATCGATCGAACTGATCCACCGAACTGCTCAGAAGAGGAACCTTGGCATCAGTAGCACAGTTGTCATCTCTCAGCAAAACTTGGTAGACTGGATCATGAGAACTGAGAAGAAACAGCTGCTTCGTCATGTAAGCACAAACAGCAAGACTGCAGAGAGAGAGAGAGAGAAGAAGAAGAAGAGGAAGAGGAAAGATCAAGTATAAGTTGATTTCAATTTCTGCAGAAAAAGGACCATTGTTCAACTCTGTCTGTAGTGTTTCTGGAGATGGAATATTGGAGGAGGATGTAGATTACCTGCCAAGACAGATGAGTAGAATCACCCACAGGGAAGCACTTAACCAACTTGTTTCCTTGTAGAAAACCCACACCTGTAGTATACAGTAGATGAAGGTGATCTGACAACATCTTCTACTCTACCTTAACTAAAATTTAGGGTACAAACATACGTACACTGAGTAAGAAAACGTTATTTAGACCTTAGAGTAATCGAATGTTTGGACATGATATCATACCTTACTCTTAATGAGTGAACCCTAGATTTTAGATATTTAATAAATTATAGAGTCTAACTCTTAAGATTGTGCATGTAATTTCTTCCATATATTTTGACGAATCATATATGACTGCCGATTTTTGTTTCTAATTAAATTTATCTTAATGTATGAGATTTGTAGAATTAAGACCTATATTTTAATCTTTAAGGGTTTGCCAGTTTGGGAATAGTACCAGATATCAAACTTTCGACAATTCAAAGTCAAGATATCATTTTCTTTCTCAGGGTATGTCATATTTTTACTTTTACGCAAGTTACGTACAATATATATATATGGTTCATGCTATCAGAAACCCAAATTGAATGATCATTTCGTTTTAGACGTTTACCGAAAGAGTCACAGTGACGAAAGCGGAGTCGATCAGTGTTGTTATGACCCACCTAGCAGGTACACCGTCTTTATCAGAAATCACATTCATCCATTGCATGGCTAATTAGATAGATAGATAGATAGATAGATAGAGGATCTTACGGGGCGAGCAGGACCTCCATACGGAAAGGAGATCCGGCAATATAGACGGCGGAAACCAGAGCTGCTATCATTAAACAACCCAGACTTATGAAAGCGGTTCTTGAAGCGACCATTGAAGAAGAAGAAGAAGAAGAAGACGACGACTTGCAGTTCTTGTGTTCATGGCGCAATAGCACATGGTGAATCGGGTCTTGGGCAGATTCTTGAGGCGACAACTTGAGAAACTGAATAAATATGTAGCCGCATATCCCTGCACTGTACATGGTAACACATATAAAAACACATAATAAATAAATAAATAAATAATATAATCATCCCATAAGGTATCAGATATTTGATCCAATTGTTTCAATTTTTGTATAGCCTTCTGCGACAGGCGACATCTTCGGCGACGAATAACTCCTCGTCGCAGAAACTTTATCGCGACAATTCTATGGACTTTTAGCGACGATAAGAGCGTCGCTAAAATTGCATTTTCTTCGCCGGCAAAAGGCTAGGGAGACGGGGTACTCGGAACTTGAAAGGATTTTGGAGACTATTACAATTCGTCGCAGAAACTTTTAGGGACGACGTAAATGACATTTAGTGACGAACTGCGGGTCGCTAAAAAATTGCATCTTCTTGTAGAATCCAGCATGCGGTATATATATATATACCTGCCGGAAGGGATCATCGCAAGTATCCAAATGGCTGCACGCACAAAGTTGGACTCCTTGTAGGCAACCCACAGCTGGAAATTAACAAGAGAGTGGGAGAGAATCAAAATTTTTTTTTTTTTTTTTTTAAAAGGGCAAGGTGGATATATAAAAGAGATAGTGATGATCTGGCCGATCTAAAAGTACCGCCAAGGGAGACATGTGGATGTAGAACTCAGTGATGGCGGCACACAACCATCTGCAAGAGCAAAACAGTGCTCTGAGGCAATCGAAACTGAACCAATTGGTTCTAATAATGTCGAGCAATCGAACGGACTTGAGTATGATTACGTACAAATATCAATTAATCAAGCTAAAGGATCAGAAATCATGAACACAAGATACACTCATACAAGATTTTTTAACATGGTATCGTCAAAATGACACTAGTCCATGGAAAGGATCTCCCCCTCAAATTTAGGTATTATTACGGCTTAAAGCCTTCGGTTCACCAAGTTACAATATATATATAGGTTTCTCTACAATAAAACCTAATACGATATTCCTACTCAAACAAGGAAGGATAATTAACACGTACGTGGTGTAGGTCTCTTTGCGGTAGGCTGGATGGTTGTAGTACGTGTAGATGGCAATGGCGGCGAACGTGCATGACATGGCCAGGAAGAGAGCCCTTAAGCCGGTCGCCAGGAGAGCAGCCATCGGAGTACGTAGTAGTGAGTAGGAGTTCCGGCGCCGGCGGCTCGTCGGAGGAGGAGGGAATAATTATTGATCTCAGGAGGAGGAGTGTTTTGTGGGTTCGCTCTACTTGTGACTGACTGGCATCACCATTATTGGAGTGAGAGATCGCTAAACCTTTTTTTTCTCATGGTGATCAAAAGAAGCACGCATGAATCTGAGAAATACTAATTCATTAAACATTCCTCACTTTTCCAGATATAAAAAAGTAATGTTAACCGCAGACAAGTTGGCTGTTGTTTCGGGTATAAAAAGGTGTAATAGGTTTGGCAAATTTCACATCGTTACATCATTCACAAGTCACAAGTAAGAAATTCATTTCAACTGACATACACATTGTGAAATAAAATGGATTAATTGCAAGTTTGGTCACTCGAATTGCTACAAAATTTCACGTTTGCCACTCAAATTAATTTATTCCATTTATAGTCACTTAAATTAGGTTAACAGTCCAAGTTTGTTCACTGGCTGTTAGTCTCCGTTAACTTTTGCTGATGTGGCGGTCAACTCTTATAGTTGACCGTTAATGAGTGACGTGGCGATTAAAAAATTAATAAAATAATTTAATTTAATTATTTTTTATTTTCCACCTAATTATTATAAAAATAAAAAAAAACCTAATTCCTTTTAATTGTTATTTTCCACCGCCCGTAGCCTTTCCTCTCCCCTCAGGTCGACGACCTCTCCCGGCCGGCCAAGCCCCGCGTGGTGGAGGAGAAGTAGGCGGTGGCGGAGGAGGAGGTGGTGGAGCGGTGGCTTCGTTGGGCGTGTAGTCGTTTAACCCAAAATGGAGAGAATTTTTACAAGGACGTGGAGATCGTCGTGGATAGGCGTGTCGATGTCGTCGGAGAGACGGTTGAGGTTGCCGGCGGACCAGCGGAGGGTGACTGTTCTGGTGAACATGGACCACAATGCCAAGAGAAGAATGGCAGCTAAGGCCCAGAACTTGTACCTGCCTTTCCCGAAGAGAGAGGAATCGGAGGTGTCCTTCTTCAACAAGCTGCCCGTCGCCGTCGATGTTGGAAGAGAATCGTCATCCTTCATTTCGATTCTGCTCCGATCCGGATGCTGGAAATTTTCTCTGGCTCCAACCGAATCGATCTCAAATGGAAAGTGTCAGTATCGGAGTTTGCCCAGAAACTCGAACCCAAATCCTCCGGCGCCACCAAACAGCAAGGAGGAGGAGGAGGAAATTAGATACACACAGCGGCGCCGCCGACACCCACCGGACGGTTAGTTCAACAATGCCGCGACCACCGCCGCCGCCGACCTCCGTTTAAAAGTCAAGGTCAAAGAAATCAACCCGTCAACCAAACCATTCTTCCTTCCTCGTTTCCTCGTTTCCTCCCACCTTCCTAATTCCTTTTTCATTCCGCAAACTCCCCGAAAAATATTAAGAAAAGAAAACTCCACATTTTTTTTTTGTTTTGCTTCCAATTCCCAATTTTGGTGCGTCACTTCCCGCGATCCTCTGGACAAAGGAAAGAGAGAGAATACGATGTGTGGGATATTTGCGTATCTGAATTTCAATCTCCAGAAGGAGAGGATTTACATACTCCAAGTACTGTTCAATGGGCTCCGGCGGCTTGAGTACAGAGGCTACGACTCCGCCGGCATCTCCATCGACAATTCGTCCTCCCCTCGCCCCCTCGTCTTCCGCCAGGAGGGCAACATCGAGTCCCTCGTCAACGAAGCCACCGCTCCACCACCTCCTCCTCCGCCTACTTCTCCTCCACCACGCGGGGTATGGCCGGCCGGGAGAGGTCGTCGACCTGAGGCGGTGGAAAATAACAATTAAAAGGAATTAGGTTTTTTTTTAATTTTTATAATAATTAGGTGGAAAATAAAAAATAATTAAATTATTTTATTTTATTAATTTTTTAATCGCCACGTCACTCATTTAACGGTCAACTATAAGAGTTGACCGCCACATCAGCAAAAGTTAACGGAGACTAAAGGCCAGTGACCAAACTTGGACTGTTAACCTAATTTAAGTGACTATAAATGGAATAAATTAATTTGAGTGGCAAACGTGAAATTTTGTAGCAATTCGAGTGACCAAAATTGCAATTAAGCCGAAATAAAATAGTTCTCGTAAGAAGTAAGAACTGTGAATTTAAACGTGCTCATTGTAAATCAATGCGAGGGTACCATCTAGTTATCCGATTTCCATTACAAATAAAGTTATAAACCTATTCTAATTTTAGCAATAATTCACTGAAAGGGAAAAGGTATTGATATTAAGTAATAATAACATTCTTAATTACTCGTGATATTCGTACGTACGTACTCAATTATTATAAAGAATTGAAACAATAACAATAACAAACCAATCAAAACAGGAAGGAAGGGACCTTTCGATTGCGGTCCAGCACATTCTCACCCACTATTCCAAAAACAAATGGAAGTGGTTGCTGATTAGGGATGATAAAATAGGTCGGATTAGAGTGGTTCTTCGATTTTGTTTTGAGTTTCGGTTGATAGTAACGAACCCAAAAATTTCATTAAAAGTATTTAACGGTAAACTTAAATTTCTTAGGGTTGTTAAATCGTCTTAAATTCTAATATTACCATCTCTAAAATACAATTTTACACAAACTTTTTGTTCGGAATTTTGATTTAAAGTTTGTCAATGGACAAACCCATAATACACTTGGGTCCGTTCCGTCCCTTCCGGTCGGGCAGGTTGGATCGAAATATTGCTGCAGGACTACCAGAATTGGAGCCATAGATTACTGATTAATGGATAGTGGATTAATTTGCTTTCATCAAATTGCCCGATGCATATCTATGTACCATGCATGTGACTTGAATTTGGAATCCATTAAGTAGAGCATCTAGATATCAATATAAATTGATAAAAAAAAAAACAACTTGCTGATGAGATTCAATACAACTTCACCCAACTTGAGGAAATTCATTATATTAATTAGTTGAGGGTTTTAATCAATAGTTTTCTGCCGAATCAAAGTTAATTTATGGAAAGAAATTATGCTCAATTGTGTACAATACATTATAATTTCTATCCACACACACAAAAATTAACACATCATATTTTTTTCTAATATGTTATTGTTTTACAGGATATATAGAGAGTGACATCTTAGAGGTCAGACAAATAATTTGGAAATGATTGTATTTTACAAATTTTTTGGAGTACGAGGCTAATAGGCTATGCCATGGGTAATACAGATTATCGTATTAAACATCTTTTTAATGGCTTCGAGGTTGGATCTTGTATTCTTGTCCTGCCATTGTCTAAAAGCTAGCCTCATGTGGTAACCGAAACTTGTCCTAAGCTATGAATTTTGTGAACCCTTTCTTTATTTCTCCTCGAGGTTGTTACTTGTCAGATAACCTAAAGCTGTACAGAAACATAAAATTTGCAAGTTGATACCCTCTTTTAGAACGTGATTGGTGGCTGTAAGCCTTTTTCTACGTGTATTTGAATATGAATCAAGTTTCTTTGTCACGTTAGGTGACAAGAACACCATTTATTCATGTCATATTTTCGTTATTCACGCTATATTGACTTTATTCACGTAAGAGTGTTGTTTATTCACGCAACTAATATTGTTTAGTCACGCAACCTGGTGTTTATTCACGCATGTTGTTATTTATTCACGTCATTGTAAAATTAAATTTTAGATGTTAAAATATATCAAAATGGATGTCATCGTGTAGATTATGATCAATGCAACATATTTTTAGAGACTAATTGAGAATCCAAATTTAATTCCATAAAATATAGCCAATTATTAGAATTATTAAGCCACAAGTTAAAAAAAATTACCAAAAATCGAATTTACTGTTCATTAAGAAAATTTCGGGGTTACTGTTCACTTGGGGGTTTTCGGATCTTATGTGGTATGATTTAAGTGAGTCCGAATTTACCTCATTGGGCAAATCAAGCATGACAGTTGATTACCTTTTTAGGTTGTGAGTTCACCTACAACCGCCCACAGGTGACTGCTTCTTCTCCTTTCTCCTTTATCTCTCTTTTTCCCGTTCGTGAAATCAAAACACTCCAAATCCCTTCGAACAAAAAAAAAGGCTGCAAATCCCTTCCTCTCACGTTTCTTCTCTGCTAATCAACAACAGAGCCTACAACTTGAAAGGCTAACAGCGGCTTGCATAGCCCCATGGAATCGAAAGAAGAAGCAGAGAAAAAGACTGAGCGAGTCAGCTTGAAGGTCACCACCGCAAAATTGAAGTCGCCATATGAGAGTCCGATGGTATCTACTTCTTTGCAAAATCGAAGATCCCTTCAGTTCAACTCCCTCCCGAGCAAAAGCTTGCATATCCCATTCTTCTTCCTAACGAAATCGTCAGGGGAAGTTGGATGGACGGAGGAAGTAAAATTGAAGCCATGAGCGCGTTCCTCTCCCTTTCACGCCCAAGAAATTTGTGGTAATTTTGGCTTTCAGTAGGTGAACAAAAGAGGGTTGGACTTGAACGGATGATATATAGATGTTGAGTAACTGATGATTATTAGGAATAAGAACTTATGGTTATTGGTGATCAATTCATTTCTATTGGTACTGTTTTTTGAATGATCATTGGCAAGTAAAGTTTCATTATATTTGAACTAAGGCATGAATAGCTGAAGGCAGGCGAGTCCTCGAGAGTATGTCAATTCAGCTTTCATAAATCCATATATTGATTACCCAAGTTGGACAATGCCACTTCGTTCTCATGTTTTCCGAAGTGACTTCTACCATTTCATTGATAGGAAGCTAATATTTAACAGAACGCTAGATTTACATCTTGAATATAGTGTTTGATGTTGTAAAGAAAAAAAGAAAAAAGTTTGAATATAGTGTTTGGCTTTGCCACTCTTTTACCAAATGCAGAAAGCTGTAGAACAGGGGATATATACTAATTGGATTATACTAATTAGATTGTGTTGTATGACAGCTATGCCGCTTATTCTTTTCATTTTTTATCTCATCTCTCATATCTCAATCCACTGGAGCTACCTACTGAGGTACTGATACAAGTGTCGTGTCGTCACTCATGCTTTGTGCTTTGTGTATGGTTCTCAGGGTGGTTAGGGAGTTGAGAATGAGGTGCTTCTTCAAGAGAAAAGTTTGAAGAGGATGGAGTTCCTGGCACCATTGAATTGGTACCCAATTTAGGCTGAATCAAGTCAATGTTGCATTACCTTCTATGTTTTGCTGTTAAAACATAGGCATTGAAACAAGAAGCCCAACTGAAATTTTGTCATTTGTATAGTATGAAACTACAATGCCTGATTCTATATATTGTTGATGAATGAAATTAAGGAAACCGTGCATGCTTTCATTTAAGATATGAACATGGTATATCATGTAAGGTGAAAAATTAAAACAACAACTAGCTTACTGCAATTGGAATGGAAATTCATTATCGACGGTTCAATTTCCAACTTATAGTAGGTATTATGTTTCTGAAATTTTAGGTTTAAGGCCCAATGCAGTTATTATGGAATATCTATAGATATGGCTTATCGATTATGTGTTTACTGGAGTCATATGATTGTTGTTTTGTTTTTAGTACAATAAAGAGCATGAAGACTATTGGTTCTGCCAACTTAACAAGACTCAACATGTTTGAATGTAGCTTGACAAGGTGTGATGGACAAATTTGGTTCGACTTAGTCAATGAGCTCTTTTAGTAATGCCTCTTTTCTCCACCGCTATTTTAATTTATTTTCATATTTACTGTGTGTGTATGTAAAAGGATTCACTTATTGAAGTTTATGTTCCATTTTCTTCTTACATACAAGTTGTTTCAGAGGGCAGGTACTCAATGAGAATAGTTGGTTGGTTAATTGCTTAAGTTGAACAAGAAGTTGCTTCAATTGAGGAGCCTTTGACACAATTGATATTGAATTCTAAATCAGGTTGAATCAAGTCACATAACCAATTTTAGAAGAGATCAAGTGCTCATGATTGATGAGATTCTACCTTCTTTGCTACGCGATAGCATCAATTAGTGAATTCAACTTCACAAGCAAAAGAAGTTTTCAGAAGTTGAATTCTTCCCTAAAAAAATGGAACCTCGGAAATGATGTTTCACTGGTTACTTTCAAGCAACTTTCGAATAAAAGAATTGGAGGGTTTTATTGCGAGGATCTATTATAAATTAACTTGCGTGATTATTCATACACGAATAGTGTAATTTATCGGACCGACGCAGAGTAATGGGAGTTTTTAGTTTTTGAGATTTGTGTCTACCCGCTGCATAGCGCGGGCCATAAAACTAGTACAAATTATTAGGGGGGAAAAGTCCGAATTTTCATTTACGTGAATAACTTACACTCTTAGATGAATAAACATGGTATTACGTGAATACACACCAAATGACGTGAATGAATACAAAAATACGTGAATAAATTGGCATTAGGTGTTTTGTCACTGACAAGAAATGTTTTCATTTGAATATATGCTCGCTAAACTCCCACTATATCTAGCAGACAAATTGATCCAGCTGCAGGATCTTTAACTGTTGAGTCTCTCCCCGCATATGATTTTGATTTTTGAGCAACGGGAGCATGTTTTTATTTGCTACTCCTGTTCTTTTAGGTGTTTGAGTATGTTCGATGTTATAAAATCAACGACATGACCAGTAGAAAAGAAGTTGAGATTCCATCATTCATAATAACTCAGCGGTGAATGCAAATTTGCTCTTTCTAGGATGGTGCTCTTGGGTAATCGTTATGTTGTCCAATAAAGGAACGATTTCACTCCATAAAATGACATTGTGATAGTTTTATGTCGGCAAGTCGGATGAAAAGCAGATCTAGTTTTAACGAAATCCATATTCGATCCAACCTGTCAATTACAAAAGCGAGTAAAACTCCTCCCCACCAACAACTCATCAGAACCAGCTGGTTCAAACAAATCAGGCAACGATGACATTAGGATTCGGAGAAGCAAATTCCAAGAATTCAGGGTCACGTTCAAGACCAGCCATGACATCCTCGTCTAGCCTTATCCAAGCCTCCACCATTGAAGATCTGCTTCCAGCAGCAGCAACTGTGCCAGCCAACTCCGTCAAGACCATGAAATTCTCCAGACATGGTCGATTCCCTCTGGCGCCTCCGAGCACACCCACCCAAGCTGGTTTCCCCAAACCGGCCAACTCAACACCACGGAGATCAAACTGCAGCCAGCTCGAACATAGCAGAAGCTTATGGCTACCAGCAATTCTCCCTGCCAACCAATTCTGCGCTTCAAACAAAGCCCCAGCCCCTTCTTCCCCTGTTATTGTGTTGAGGTAAGTTTCGTCAACTCCTGCAGTTGCTTGCCTTATAAGCTCCGCCAACTCCTTCATTGTCTCCCTGTCAGGCAGAATTTCCGTATCAGAAAAAGGTACCAAGCAATTCATGTACCTAAAGAAACGCATTGATGACTAACTTCAGTTTCACAGAATTTCAGGGGGAGTCCGTACCTCTGTTCCCTACTGCGGAACGCAAATGGGGTTGCTAACAGATTCCCAATGGAGTTTCTCGACAACCGCTGGCCCATTCGAGTCCTTATGTTGATCACATGCCCGAAACATTCCATCTGCTCTTCATTCCGCGAGGCACGCACTGCAGATTCCCAAATAAGCGCCGACAGGGTCTCGGTGCGACTCGGGCTCACCACGTTCCTGCTGCTGGCTCTGCCTCTCAGCGCCGCGATGGCTTCCTCGCCGAACACGAATCTCCTTGTGGCCGTCCTTCGGAGGTTCTGGAAGAATAAGTTGTAGTTGAAGCTTGCATTCTGGGGCGGGATCGACCGTTGGGGAGGGAAAACAGAGGATGCCGAGTCGAAATCCGGGAGCATAACTGTAGTAACAGATCCCATTGGCAGCCGCCCACGCGTTGAGGAACGCAGTTATGGTGCCCCCATCGGCGATCTTGTGATTGAAATCGATCCCGATCGCGGTCCCGCCGCAGTCGAACGTGCTCATCTGGACGGCGAGCTGCGGGCGATCGTCATGATTCGGGATCCGGAGGAGGCACATTGGCTCGAAGGGAACCAATTCGCCGAGCAGGTCCAGCTTCGGGGGTGCTAGAAACTCTGAAAGGGTTTGACCCACGACTCGAGCTTCAGAGAACGGGACGCCTGCTTGGAAGTCGTCGATGACGAGATTGTCCCTCACCCGCCCGGCGAGCGGGTAGAATGGATTCAGGGTCTTGGAGAGTGAGGCTTTCAGCCGATCGGCGGTAGCCGCCGGCGAAGCTAATCCGTGTTTCGCCGCCGCCGGCGGATAGAAGAAGACGAAGGAAGTGTAGAAAGAGCCCGTGAGTTGGTCGAGAAGGCAGAGGTTGTGTGGTTTCCTGGACTTGTGTTCGAATCCCCGCGAAGAAGATGAAACCCGAGCTGGTTTCACGTTCTCCACAGACTTCACCAGGACTTCCATCAACTTGCCACCTGGTCGTCGAGCAAGATGAGCCATTGCAATTTGCAAATTACGACCAATCCTCTCTCCAAAACACGAATCAACATATCAGGATTCCCACGTAGCTAGTTGCAGAGAAGAACAAATATGTTAATCATTGACAATTTGTTACGATTGCTTTTCTGCGGATCTGGAAATTGGAGGATTCGACGTTGCAAGAAAAATGAAAACACACACCACACACGATTTACGTGTTTCAATAACATAATGCGTGTTAGCTAGTCCACGGGCAGGAGAGAACCAGTTTCACTATATTTTGAGATGATACATATTATAAAGGAATATGAGAAATATTTATAGTACTTCTCCAAAGTCTTAACCCTAATCAAATCTCGTAAAGGAAAAACAATTACAGACCAGGCCCAGAACACGAACCCAACCTACATTGCCCCCGCACCCCCACCTGGACCCCACTTGCTAATCGGACAACAAAACTCCCGTGACTTCCAGTCATAACGGCTAATAGTACGATTGAAATCAAATCAACACAATCTATTCACTCATGTGTGATATCATACTCGTACAACACCGTACCATATGGTGACATGACACCGCTCAGCGACGATATAATTTTTGTCCAGAACCAAGTGATCTCAATACAGCTCGAATTCGAATAGTTGACAAGCATTCAAATAATTGAACATATTGTACCATTTTATTTACTACCTGAACTCAATATAATATATGATGGCCGGCTTTATATATGCAAGTATCAACCCACTGCAAGTTGACTTTGTGACAAGAATCAAGTATCAACCACAGCCTGGCAATCACAAAGCTTTAATCTAATTATTAGGTTAGCAACCCATTCTGTTGGGGACGTAATTAGTTCTCTAAGTCGTTGAACCATTACTATACTGCTACTGTCCTCAAGATGGGTAGTTACAAATAGGGCTGCCCGTTTGGTTTTGGTTTTTTGGTTTTAACCGAAACCAAACCAATTGGAAAGCTAATGGTTTCAGTTTTTTGGTTTTAAACCAATAAGCAACTTAATGGTTTTGGTTTGGTTAAAACCGAAAAACCAATAGAAACCATTAAGAATAAAATTATTTATCAACAAATATTTTTTTTGTTTCTTTTGACACGCATGCCAACCAATAATTTGTTATGGCCATTATTATGACGTTTATTCAATAAAAAGGAGGGAAATAGGAATAAATATGAGTGTATGAGTACATGTTGGTTTTTTGGTTTTTGGAATTTGATTTTTGGTTTTTGGTTTTTGGTTTTTGGTTTTTGGTTTTTGGTTTTTCATACTTAATGGTTTGGTTAACCAAACCAAACCAAATTGACAGCCCTAGTTACAAAGATTAGGACTAATTGTGAACCGACGTGAGTTGCGATTAATTGAAGTGAGGTGTGCTTATGCGCACCGCACTGGCAGATTAAGAAAATTAAAAAGAGCTGTAGCTTATATTTTTGAGATAATGCCATTTTTGCCTTTCCTATATTACTAGCTAGCTTATAACTCGACCCGTTGGCCGATTAACATTATGCATGTTCATATTTGATTGTTTATATTCATTAGAAACACGGTCCATATCATAAGTGCATTCGATCTGGTGGGATCCGATGAAGTTCGTTCGAAATGTCCCATCAGAACATTTTTCTTTTGAACTTGTATGATTGGTAGGATGAAGGTCCATGACATATTAGATTCAATTCGATACGGTCTTCGTCAAAACTGTGTTGCGTCCAATGTGGTTTGGGGTTGACCATCAAAACTTGAGAGCAAATGACAAAATTAGAGTTACATCCAATATACTAATAGACTCGACCAAAGTAATGAGGCACAATATTAATGGATCTTCTCTCCATGAACCTGAATTTCTCTATCAATTGAGTTTCTTGTCAGCTTGATCTCCAACTCCTCAATCCTCTTTCTTGTATTTGGCCTACTCATCTTCCTCTGGGAAGTTTTAATAAGCTCGTAAAACCAACACTCATCTTCAATTCCATCAGTATGCTCTTCTCTTCCTTCTCTGCCTTCACCTGATCCAGTTCACTTCCATGCCCTTCAATACCCTCTCCATTTTCATTAATATCCTGATCATCTACCACTTCCCTCTCTTCAACTGCTTCGATTTTGCTTCTATGTCTTTCAATACCCTCATTGGTTCAATCACTACCCTGACCAACTGCCTCTTCACTGCCTTCACTTGCTGCAAACTACTTCCATGACTTTTTATACACCTTCCTCAAAATCACAATCAACTAACCAATATCAATCCATGGTCTTGGATCAGTTTTAAAATCTCTATGAACATCTCAATACCACAAAGTCTAAATCTAAATATTCTTTCAGTTAATCATGAACTTGAGTTTATCAAAATCTAATTCACTCCTTCTAAGTTGGAATTCCCATCCCCCAAGCTCATTTTTTGTTCATTTGATCCCACATAACCATGATATTATACCTCTAACTAAAATAAATCAAAACATTTTACGAAAAGAAACCGAACCATGAACTTTACCTGCTACCAAATCCAAACACAATTTCTTCCTCTCGCCACTTTCCTTCCCAAACCCAATATAAACTTTTACTCCAAGTTCACACCCCCAACTCCCAATGTATTGCGTGAAAGCTTAATTTTAGCAATCATTATGCTTGCAATTAGTTTAATGACACCAGCAAGTGCCAAAATTCCACCAGACGATGAGTTGTCTTCACTTTGAGTTTTGTCATAAAACTGCTGGCCCGATATGTTTATAAGTTTGGAGGCCATATGATGAGCAAAACCGAATCAGTTGCAGTGAAGTTACCGGCCACAGTAATCACAATGTGAAACATGTGTTAACAAACGCGAATATGGGTTACTTTTATGGATTGACATTAGAATGATGGGATTGGACAATGAGATCGTCCTTAGTTAAGCGACATGTAAATTGGTTCATTTGGTATGGAGGACATAAACCGTTAAAATTCTAAATTATTTGGGCGAGTTTGTATTTAGTGTTTTCAAAATCGTGGTATATGAGTTAGGTGATTAAAAGTAACCCACGGGCCTTCAACACCTCTCGGGCTGCTTCTGGGCTTGAGACCACGACGTAGGAGAGCTCGCCGAGCTGGAGGCCCATCAGGTGTGGGTTGTGCTTTTGGGCCAGATCACGGAGGCGGTGGTGCGGCAGTGAACAGATCAGCTGGTGGAGGTTCCCTATCACGGGTGGCTTCCGTGGGCCCGGCGGCGGCGATGATGGTGATTTCTCCGGGGAGCCACATCGTCGTCTGGTCACCAGTGATATTACTGATACGAGGATGATTGTGATGAAGTCGATGTTGGAGAAATATTGCTGCAGGAGTACTAGTACTGGAGCCATTGATTATTGATCGATGGATACTGAATTAGTTGGTTTCATCAAATTGGCCAGTGGATCAATATGTACCATGTGAGTTGAACTTTTTGGCCAGCGAACAAGGATTTTGTCTAGCAAATCTATTGCACGTTAGCTTTTAATATAAAAGTCTTGTATTCGAATCCGTTAAGTAGAGCATCTAGCTATCAATATAAATTGATATCACCATTATAAAAAAACAACTTTTTTTTGAAGAAGATTCATTAAGAAAACGAATGGGCTAAGCCCAAACGGAAAAGTAGATGCTACATGGCACAAAATTGAAAAAGGAACTCAAACAAAAAGGCCAAAAACAACAAACCATGCCTAAAACCGATCATAAAACCGGCGTGACACCACCGGTATGACCGGCATGATCGATATACGAACCTCTAAGTAAAATGATCTCATTTTAGAGAATTTAATTGATAAAAATTATTTTATTATTATTTTATGAGTATAAAAGTTAAATATTGATGTTATTTGTTGGATTCAAATATAAATGTTTAGGTATTGACGTTAAATTTCATGTTTAAATATGAGTATTTATAATTTTATTTGTAATATTGACCGGCATGAACCGGCACAAACCGGTATGTGCCACCGGTTGAACCATTCCACTTGCTAAACCGGCACACTGGCATAAACCGGTTTGATAACCTTGAGATAGACCTTATTCGGACAGTTAGACTCTTGAGCTAACTTGATAAAGTATAAATATTATTGTATAATTTTTTGAGCAATTAGTGTTTGGATCAAATGAACTATTAATAAATTATTTATCAAATTGGATCATATATTTTTTTGGATAAATTCCTGAATTTCTTAATACTATATTTGAAGGAAATTAAGTGTTGTTGATACAATCATAGTTAAGATATATACAAACTTGTCATATTGACGTCAATTACTAGAAGGAGCTCGAGCTATGTTCAATATTTTTTTCGAGCCAAGCCTAAATTAGGTAAAAGTTCTCTGTTGAACTGAGTCGATTAGCAGCACTGTCTATCGTAACCTTCATTCCATCGATCTCTAGGCGAGATTCGAGGTTCATATTGTACACATCAGCATCATGATCAATCGACAATAAGATAGAGATTTAGGATCATATTGTGCAGCAGATAGAATAAAATCATATTCTGGTGGTGGATCATTGTCACCTACTTGTCCACCCAACAATAATCCAAACAACAATCCCGACAATTGATGCACATGGATGATGGAACCATATACAAATAATTGGGTTAAATATTAATTAATTGTTTAATTAAGGTCACTACCTAGCTACAACTACAACAAGACAGCAATCTTGGAAATGCAAGTTCGGTGTATCGATCGGCCCGGCCGGTTTATACGATCGGATCAACAGAGAAAATCATCGATCGCTTCCAATGGCTCCGCCGCAAAATTGGTCCGCCCTGACCCTCCTCCTTCCATTCTTCACCACACTAATCAGCATAATACTAATCACCGCCATCGTCGTGAGAGTGATATCCTCCTCCATCCGGCGAACCAGACCGGTCCAACCGGCTGCCACCGCCCCGCCACCACCAGGCCCGCCGAAGCTCCCGGTCATCGGAAACATCCACCAGCTGATCCGCCATCCGCTCGTCCACCGCCGCCTGAGGGACCTAGCCCAGAGACACGGCCCGCACGTGATGGGCCTCCGGCTCGGCGAGGTCCTCCACGTGGTGATCTCGAGCGCGGAGGCCGCCAGAGAGGTCATGAAGACCCACGACCTCGTCTTCGCCACCAGGCCTCACATCCTGATGGCGGAGATTGTGATGTACGGCGTCAGGGACGTCGCCCTGGCACCGTACGGGGATCACTGGCGGCAGCTCCGGAAGATCTGCGTCATGGAGCTGCTGAGCGCCAGGCGAGTCCAGTCATTCCGGCCCGTCAGGGAGGCCGAGGTGTCGAGGCTCGTTGCCGGCGTTTCCTCCGCCGCCGCCGCCTCCGCCGGCGTCAACGTCAACCTGGCCGTGGCGTCGGCGACGAGCGGGTTGACTTTTAAGACGGCGTTTGGGATGGCGAAGGAGCTCACGGAGGAGACGTTTTCCGGCCTGGTGGGTGATGTTTCCGACGCTCTGTCGGGATTCAGGATATCGGAGGTGTTCCCATCGTTGACTTTCCTTCCGGCGCTGACCGGGTTCAGAGCTCAGCTCACCAGGTTGCATCATGCGGCTGATGCGTTGCTTGAAGAGATCCTTTGTGAACATAAAGACAGAAGAAGAAGACAAGGTGGCGGCGGCGGTGCCGTTGATGGCCGTCAACCTGAGGATCTAGTCGATATCCTTTTAGATCTTCAGGAAGAAGGTGACCAAGAATCCTTGACCGATGAAGCAATCAAAGCAGTAGTTTTGGTGAGTTCTAACATTTCAACAAATTTTCTCAGCAATCTTAATCTTACTATTTTACATTGGTTTGAAGTTCTTTATTTACCGATAGATAAGATGTTTTGGAAATAGGTTAGTTGCATTATTGGTCACTGATATTACAAAAAAATTCATATTTTGTTACTGGAAATATTTAAATTTAATCTTGGTCACTCAAATTAGTTAAATGGTTCAAGTTTGGTCACTCTCCGTTCATTTTCGTTAACTCTAGCTTACGTAGCAATCAACTTTCATAGTTGACCGTTAAATATGTGATGTGGCAATTAAAAGTTATTAAAACTAAAAAAATAAAATTTTATATTTTCCACCTCTTTGTTACATTCATTAAAAAAAACCTAATTTCTTTTCTACACACCCCAATACCCTACCCGACCCAACCTTACCACCACCAGAACACAACCTCCGACGGCGGCATTCCTTCCATTCGACCGTAGCTAGCGATCCTCCTCTCCGACGTCTGACTATCATTTCAACCGCCGCCTCATCTGGATGCTTCTAATCCATTATAAGCTTCGTCGACTCCCTCTCTAAGGCAACAACTTCTTCTGTCGCCCCACCGGCTGCAGTTGCGACGACCGTTTGATCATCGACTTTATTGGCAGAGGGCGAATTCGCGGCGCAGAGAATCTCTAAGGAAGTGGAAATTAGGGACAAGAGGCCTACGCTGGCAGTGAGCATGTCGAGCTGGAAGAAATTTTTGCAAGAGAAGATGAAATTTGGGATTGACGCGTGGGGCCCACCCACATGCCCAGCTCGTGGAGGTTGGCTAGAGTGACACCGTATCAAGGGAAACCTCTAAGAAGCCACTCGTCATCCGGATCGAGTTTCTGGTGAGGACTGAGGAGTGAGGACGATGTAGGAGTTGTTAAAGCAACCTGGTTGTGGAGGAAGGAAGCAAGGAGCCTTGTGAGCGGGAGGTTCAGTGATCTAGGTTTGGATTGGGCAAAGGTGGAGATAGTGAGGGTCAAAAGGGTGAGAAAGAGGAGAATGATGAATTCCAAAGAGAGGCCATTTTTGCTACGAATGGAGGAAGTATAGAGGTTTGTGAATTGAGAAGAAGATATGGCTGTGGGGGGTTTTATAGAGGGGTGCTCGGTGGTAGTGAACCCCAAAAGCTTGCGGCCATAGGAGAGGAGGATCGCTAACTAGGGGTGAACGGAAGGAATGTTGTTGTCGGGCTGGAGTTTGTGTTTTGGTGGTGGTGAGGTTGGGTCGGGTAGGGTATGGTATGGAGGTGTGTAGAAAAGAAGTTAGATTTTTAATTTATTTTTGTTTTTTAATGAATGTAATATGAGGTGAAAAATATAAAAGATTATTTTTTTTATTTTTCACAAAATTTTTAATTGTCATGTCACGTATTTGACGGTCAACTATGAAAGTTGATTGCCACATAAGCTAGAGTTAACGGAAATGAACGGAGAGTGACCAAACTTGAATCATTTAACTAATTTGAGTTACAAAGATTAGATTTAAATATTTCCAGTGACAAAAAATGAACGTTTTTTAATCTCAGTGACCAACCATGCAATTAACCCTTTTTGAAATTTTACAAATCTTTCATTGTAGACATGCCATATTCCATAGATTTGTAATTAACTTGAATATATTTCAATCCCTCATGCAAAAGATTTAGGGTTTATGTTCTTTTACTGGTTTTTTAGGATATGTTCGTAGGCGGTACGGAAACCACAACTACCGCAGTGGAGTGGACCATGTCGGAAATGATGAAAAATCCGAGCATAATGAAAAAGGCACAAGAGGAGGTGAGACGCTTGTCCAGAGGGAAAGCAATCGTCGAGGAAGAAAGCCTCGATGAATTGAAGTACTTGGAAGCCGTCATCCAGGAGAGTTTGAGATTGCACCCGCCGCTTCCTTTGCTTATTCCGAGAGAAAGCCTAGAGGCGGTTGAGGTCGGTGGGTATGAGATCCCCGCCATAACAAAAGTTATTGTTAATGCTTGGGCAATTGCACGAGACTTCCGATACTGGACGGAACCCGAAAAATTCAATCCCGACAGGTTTCTCGACAACGACAGCGCCAATGACAGGCGACTGAATTTCGAATTCATTCCGTTTGGCGCCGGAAGGAGGAACTGTCCAGGAATGTTCTTCGCGATGGCTCTCGTGAAACTCGTGCTGGCGAATCTAATCTACCGTTTCGATTGGAAGCTCCCCGTCGGAACTACCCCCGAGAGTTTGGACATGGATGAACATTTCGGACTTGGAGTGAGAAGAAAACATAATTTGTGCTTGATTCCAGTTGAATACACTACAAGAAGGTGAGAAGGCCGTTGAGCCGGTGTACTAGAGGGAAGTGCCGTTTGTTTAGTGCTCTTTTGGGTCCATACCTCTATATTAATAATGTCTCTAAAGAGCATCTAAACTAATTTTGATGAGATTTGTGGGATTTAATCTAATTCTCCTACTCCTGTTTTATTGGCTTATTGATTGGTGTGATTCATGAGATCACATGAAAAATATGTTAATTGTACTGGAAGTGGGTTAATATTTTAGAATGGGTGGAACTTTACTCTAAATTTATATCATGGACAATTTTTCTAGAAATGCTTGTTATGATCGGAATTATTACTCAAAATTATTGATTTGACCCAACCCTATAAGGGGTAAGCTATAAATTGGTGGTAAGGTACATGGTTACAACAAACTGAAATATAAGATGAAAATAGCACACATATCAAATATGAAACGAGTAAATAAAAGCACCTATAATTGAAATGGAACAACACAACTAGATATCAAGTGCACAATCACATGCACAATTATGTTGATTCAGTGAATTTTACTCTTGAACTTGTCAAGCTATACACTCTTCCAAAATATAAGAATTGAGATTACCATTGGCTCCAATTCAGCATATCACTGCGAAACGTATCTCAGCCGGTCATTATACCACGGACATACGAGTCCTCTCTCAAACGTCATCCTCTTCAAGGATTTGACGAGCTCTTTTCAAATTCAGTGTGCACCAATCTTATAAGAGGTTATCCAGTCCAAAATTCAATGCCTTGACGGCCTAGGAGATGCTTTTCCCCTTGCAACAACATTTGGATCCGATAACGCCATTTTTTTGGGTCTTTTGTCCCTAAAAAGGAAATTTCATCATAGAAACCAGAGCTTGAATTGATACTAGAGGTTTCGGTCAAAAATCTCACATAATCATATTATCTCATCTTCTTCCCCGTATCCTTATAAATAATAGAAGATTAACAAACAGGAAATTCGATTTAGAAGTGGCAAAATATATGTCTCCCCCTCTGTGAACACTCCAGCACAAATAATGGCAGCACCACTTCTGCTGGCCGTCTTTGTGATCGCCGTCCTACTGATCACCATCAAAAATCTCACTTCTGCTCGCCGGCTGCCGCCTTCCCCGCCGAAGCTTCCGATCCTCGGAAACCTCCACCAAATCGGCAAGTACCCTTACCGTACCTTCGCCAGGCTGGCTGAGCGGTACAGGTCCCCTCTCTTGCTGCTCCACTTCGGCAGCAGGCCGGTGCTGGTGGTCACGACGTCGGCGGCCGCACGCGAGATGACGAAGACACACGACGTCGTCGCTGGCGGCAAGCCCGAGTTCCGAACCGTGAAGAAGCTTCTCTACAACAGCAAAGATGTCGCCGCTTCTTCCTACGGCGATTACTGGAGGCAGACCAGGCGACTCTGCGTGCTCCACCTCCTCAGCAACAAGAAGGTCCAGTCCGGCCGCGCCGTCAGGGAGGATGAAGTCGGGTTGCTGGTCAATCGGATCCGGCAGAACGTCGAAACAGAGCAGGTGAGCAGGGGAGGAGGAAATTGGATTGTTGGGTTTACTTTGTCCGATATAAAATTTATTATTGAATCTCTTTCAACAAGGCGAATTATCATCAATTTTAGACTCTGTTTTTATATAAGTGGGTTTCCTCTGCTTTACTGCAGCCGGTGAACTTGAGCGAGCTCCTTTCGTGCCTCGCCAACGACGTCATTTGCAGGATAGCTTTCGGGAGGAAGTACAGTGCGACTAGCAACTTCAGGGATCAACTGGCGGAATTCATGGAGTTGATGGGGGCTCTCAGTGTGGGCGACTTCATCCCCTGCCTCTCCTGGGTGAACCGGATAAACGGGTTCGACGCCCGGGTCGACAGAGTTGCTCGGCAGTTCGATGAGTTGGTTGATGGAGCTGTGGAGGAAGGTGTGGCAAGATTGGAGAAACAGAGCAATGTGGAAGACGACGGCCAGGCACCCTTCATAGATGTCTTGCTCAGCCTTCAAAAGGACGGCTCGGAAGCATTCCACCTTGATCGAGACGGCATCAAAGCTGTAGTCTTGGTATCCGGATTACATTCTCCAATCTCTTATCTCCTCTTATAGTAATCTTATATGTTGAATTTAATGTAGTCAAAATCACGCTTTACATATTATACTTTTACGCTTTTGGATTACTGAAATGTTTTTGGATAGAATCATTCTTTTTTGGTACTAAGGTAGTCAAAATATGAGCTTTAAAAACTTAAAACTTTACCTTTTTATGCGCTTTTGACCGACACCCCGACCTTTTTCCTGCACTAACTAGTTGTTGGTCAAATTGACCAGGACATGTTCGTGGGAGGAACAGATACAACATCGACACTTATGGAATGGACAATGTCGGAGCTGGTGAAGCACCCGAGGGTGATGAAGATGCTACGAGAGGAGCTCAGAAGCAAAATCGATCAAAAAACAGAGACGATCCACGAATCCGACCTTGACAAATTGGAGTACCTTAACCTAGTCATCAAAGAGACGATTCGATTGCACCCTCCGATCCCGCTGCTGTCTCCAAAACAACTCACTCAAGACGTGACCATAATGGGCTACAACGTGCCGTCAGGAACCATGATCTTGACCAACGCATGGGGGATCGGGAGGGACCCCGTGGACTGGCCAGAGTCGCCGGGGGAGTTCTGGCCGGAGAGGTTTCTCACCGCTGCTGCTAGTGTGGATTTCAGAGGGCAGGATTTCCAGCTGATACCTTTTGGTTCCGGGAGGAGAGGCTGTCCTGGGGTGTCTTTCGCGCTCGCGGTTGTGGAGCTGACGCTGGCGAATCTGGTGAGGAACTTTGAGTGGAAGTTGGACGACGGAGTTCGAGGGGAGGATCTGGATATGTCGGAGTGCGTTGGTCTCACGGTGCATCGCCGGCTTCCTCTTCTTGCTATTCCAGTCACGGTTTCCGATTGCTAGATTACTTAAGTACCCTTCATTTCTTGAGCTATGATGGTGTGTAATTCCAATCTGATCGTATCTTATAGATTTTCGGTGCAATCAATAATTAAGTCGCGCAAATGCTGCCTGACTTGACGGTTTAGACCATCGCATCAATAAAATATCATTTTTATTTCATATGTGGTTCCTAATGTCATGTCAAAAAAATTTCTATTCTACTACATACAACTTCCATTACCTCTTCATCAAAAAAATACTCGACTCATTAATAAACGAGTCGAACTTGAGCTCTACCTTGTTTGGCTCGTGAACTAGTTCGATTAGGTGGCTCATTGAATACAACTCATAAGTTGTCTCGTTTTGAGCTTATGAAATGTTCCAACATTGTGATTAGAGAGTCAACTCGACTACAGCTTATGAGAAAATCAATCTATATTTTATGAGTTGGTTTGTTAATGATACATATATTAATACATTGAGTATATGTAAGCAAATACGTCTCATATACTATAATTAAGTTATCTATTCCAAAATTCAAGGCATTGACCTAGGAGATGCTTTCCCCTTACAACAAAATTTGGTTTTGAGAACAAATATTGGAAAGAACACTATTATTTACCATTTCAAATGAGTGTCACAACAACAATGCCTAGTGAGTAGTGACATAGGAAAAATTGGCATTTGAACATCTTTTAAAAACAAAAACAGATTAAATTGTCGATGCAAGTCTTTTTCATCTGCAAATCCGATAACGCCATTCGTGTTGGATTTAAAAATATTTTCCTAGAGAAGCAACTTTGAGAGGCGGGCAATGGATCTTGGCAGTATTTTTCTAGATACAACCTTGGTTGGACGTAGAAACTCCAACTAGCCACATGTCAGATTGTTATTGGTAAGTTTATCTTTCTTTTTTATATTTTAACTTGATTTATTTAGGATAATTAAGAATATTAAATATTAAGCAAAAATAAAAGTGAATCCACCAATAACAATATGACATGTGGATTGTTGGAGGTTCTGCGTCTAAACAAGATTGGAGCTAAGAATTACTCATGTAGATTAACCGCTTGGCTATGTAATTTTTGGCTAAAAGAAGATTAAATCTTCAATGCAAGTCTTTTTCGTCTCAAAATTTGAATTCAAAAATATTTTCCTCATAGAAACCAGAACTTGAATTAATGCAAGAGGTTCCGGTCAAAAGCTCCCGTTGACTATCACCGGATGAGAACCAATCAAATCTCACATGATTTTCCTCCACATGTACTTTATAAATAATAATAAAAATGAACAAACAGGAATTCGACTTTAGGAGTGGACAATATCTTATCTCCAAGTCTGCGCTATGTAAAGTGTAAACACAGCAAAACTGCACCAGCAAGCTAGAGATAGATCATTGACATTAATTATGGCAGCACCACTTACTCTACTGGCCGTCTTCGTGATCGCCGGCGGATTCGCAGTCCTACTAATCACCATCAAACGCCTGATGATGATTAGTAGCACCAGTAATCAAACTCGCCGGCTGCCGCCTTCCCCGACGAAGCTCCCGATCCTCGGGAACCTCCACCAAGTCGGGAAATTCCCTCACCGCACCTTCGCCACGCTGGCGGAGCGCTACCGCTCCCCTCTCCTGCTGTTCCACTTCGGCAGCAGGCCGGTGCTGGTGGTCGCCACGTCGGCGGCGGCCCGTGAGGTGATGAAGACCCATGACCTCGTCTCCGCCGGCAAGCCCGAGTTCCGAACCGCCAAGAAGCTCCTCTACGACGGCAAAGACGTCGCCGCTTGCCCCTACGGCGAGTACTGGAGGCAGACCAGGCGGCTCTGCGTGCTCCACCTCCTCAGCAGCAAGAAGGTCCAGTCTGGCCGTGCCGTCAGGGAGGAGGAAGTCCGGTTGCTGGTCAATCGGATTCGAAAGAACGTCGAAACCGAGCAGGTGAGCAGGGGAGGAGGAAATTGGGCTGTTGGGTTTCCAGTCTTCCGATTTAAAATTCATTATTGAATCTATTCCAACGAATCGAATTACAATAACAACATCTATTGTTAGAATTTATAAGATTCGTTATTGAAACTCTATCATCGTCCATTTTATACTCTGTTTTTTTTATATGTGGGTTTCCTCTGTGTTACTGCAGCCGGTGAACTTGAGCGAGCTCCTGTCCTGCCTCGCCAACGACGTGATTTGCAGGATAGCTTTCGGGAGGAAGTACAGTGCTACCACCAACTTCAGGGGTCAATTGGTGGAATTCATGGAGTTGCTGGGTGCTCTCAGCGTGGGCGACTTCATCCCCTGTCTCTCGTGGGTGAACCGGGTGACCGGGTTCGACGCCCGGGTCGATAGGGTTGCTCGGCAGTTCGATGAATTGCTTGAAGGAGCTGTGGAGGAAGGTGAAGCCAGAGTGGAGAAACAGAGCAATATTGTGGAAGACGACGGCCAGGCACCCTTTATAGATGTCTTGCTCCGCCTTCAGAAGGACGGCTCGGAAGCGTTCCACCTTGATCGAGAGGGCATCAAAGCTGTTATCTTGGTATCTATATTAACTTCTCCCATCTCTTATCTCCTTTTACAATGATCTTATACACCCAATTTGATGCTGGCCTAGCCTTTTTTTCTACGTCCTGAACGGAGAAACTATTTAGTTCCAATAACTCGAGTTGTTGAGAAGTTTACACGTTACACATCAATTATTTCGGTTACACATCAATTATTTCGAGTATGATATACACTAACTAGTTCTTAATCGAAACGATCAGGACATGTTCGTGGGAGGAACGGATACAACATCGACGCTCCTGGAATGGACAATGTCGGAACTGGTGAGGCACCCCAGAGTGATGAAAAAGCTACAAGAGGAGCTCAGGAGCAAAATCGGTCCATTAACAGAGTCGGTCCAGGAATCCGACGTCGGCAAACTGGAGTACCTGAAGCTAGTCATCAAAGAGACGATTCGATTGCACCCTCCAATTCCCTTGCTATCTCCGAAACAACTCACTCAAGACGTGACCATAATGGGCTACGACGTGCCGTCGGGAACCATGATCCTGACCAATGCGTGGGGGATCGGAAGGGACCCCGCCGACTGGCCCGAGTCGCCGGAAGAGTTCTGGCCGGAGCGATTTCTCGACGCCGCTGTTGCTGACGTGGATTTCAGAGGGCAGGATTACCATCTGATCCCTTTTGGGTCCGGGAGGAGAGGCTGCCCTGGGGTTTCTTTCGCGCTGGCGGTGGTGGAGCTCGCGCTGGCGAATTTGGTGAGGGATTTTGAGTGGAAGTTGGACGGCGGAGTTCGAGGGGAGGATTTGGACATGTCGGAGTGCGTTGGTCTCACGGTGCATCGCCGGCTTCCTCTGCTTGCTGTTCCGGCGATGGTTTCCGATTGAGGGATTGTGATGACGTGTAAGTGTAATTCCTCTGATGCCATCGTATCTTATCTTTTTAGATTTTCAGCGCAATCACATTGTAGGGTAATGATTAAGTCGCGCAAATGCCGCCTGACTTGACGGCGTAGACAATGCCCACCCACTTCTTTTTGACTAATAACAGAATTTTTTTTTTTTTTTTTTGACGAATGACTAATAACAGAAAACTTGCTGAAAAACTAGCCCTTTTTTGTTTGACTTATTACTTCGAATTGTTTGAGAAGAAGTTGGTACAAGGAATGTGGGTTGCGGATTGTTGAAGACTTTTTTTTTAATCTATTTATTCAAATTGACTATGTTTCTTGTTTTACTAAAACGATTGTCAATTTTGTGGGGAAAACGATACTTTCAACTCGTATAGCTCAACATTTGGTAGACAATCGCAATTTATTTTTGAACAACTTGTAAGTTACCGACTATTATGTTTTATCTATCACAAAATAAAAAGCTTACATCTTTACTTACCTGAATGAGGAACACAAGACGTACGGCCTTCTCATACGACACGGCGACCGCACGTGCAGAGTTGAGAATTTGATTCATCAGAGCTACGGGCAATGGGTTTGGTTTTTGAAACCCTTCTGCCACGTCTTTCCAAGCTCCTCTTCGGAGACTTGATGCTTCTTCATGTAGCACTCCACAACGGACGCCACGTGCACCCTCCGTGCTCGAACTGTTTGAGAAGAAGTATTAAAATGATATCACTTTGTAGAGCACAACGAACTCGTTCCATCTGAGCAAAAAAAAAATTGAAATCCGAGTTAGAACGAAGAAGATAAGAGCCGATTAAGAAAACTAGGGAAAATAAAATAGCTTTAATTGACAACCCTTAGATCTAGATTTCTGGGCCCACTTAGATCTATGGGTCCAGATTTAGCTACTCATAGGTCAGTAACCAATGGTTACTTGCCCTATCCTAAGCCGGATTCAAGGATTCTCATTAAATTGCTTTTGTGACCGGCGATTAACATAAATCTCTTATGACTCTAGCGATAAATCTCTTAGGACCATAGGGATTCTCCTGGAACTGAAAGAGCATCTTTTTTCTGGTACATACTGCTAGGGATGACAAAAATATCCGCAACCGTAGATATCCGCCCGGATCCGGCCTTATCGAGTAGGGTAAAACTCGAACCCGAAGGACATTTAGTGGGTATGGGTAAAACCCGAAAACCTGAATATTACGGGTAATAGGTGGGTATGGGTTTCTCACTATCCAACCCGAACTCGTCCGATTATACACATGCATATGTATTTTATCTAGAAATAATTATTATTTTTCTCTAACATATTTTATATGTAGCATATAAATATAATATTTTCATGAAATTGTGTTGTTTGAATTAATTTTCTTCATTCTAGTGAATTATTGTTATACTTTTTTCTTACGTAATGTGAGAATACGTGTGAATGTTAACATATTAGTTGAAGTTATGAAGAGAAATTATTACCCAAGGATAACCGTGGATACCCGAAATCCGAACATGAAGAGAAATTATTACCCAAGGATAACCGTGGATACCCGAAATCCGAACGGGTTTGGACATGATTTTAATTTTCTACCTATTTCACATGTGGGTATGAATAATATGAGTAAAACCCGAACCCAAACTACTTTGAGTAGGGTATGCACTTACCGCCCAACCCATTGTTATCCCTACATACTGCGACAAATTCTCCTAATCTCCATCTTGATAAACATTAAGAATAGAGCTCACCAAGCCTTCCAACAAATTTTCATCATTTCTCCTCATCCGCTTTATAACGACAGCTTTTGTGTCTGTTTGCTGTTTGTGTACATTTTCATCTCGATAATTTCCCGTCAAAAAACGTTCCCGACCGGTCCCAACTATGATCGATCGCCTTACTACAACAGAGCTCGATCTTCCTCGTCCTCTCCTTAGCGGTTTATACAAGATTCCGTCTCTCGCCTCTTCTGCCAAAAACAATTACAAGAACCCAAATTTACAGGCCTCTCTCGTGCATGAAAAACACTCAACTCACTATTTCCTCGCCGTGAAAGAGACTCCAAACTTCTTCCGGCTACCAGATTCGTTCGACCCAACCATCCTCGATTTGCCGCTACATTGGCAGATACAAAGTATAGAAAACAACTGCCTCATCCTCCAACCGTTGAGACACTGCACAAAGCACATACATCCATAAGCTCTTTAGTGATCGGCAAAAGAGGAAAGCAATATTTCTAGATTCAAGCAGATTAAAGATTTGAAAGTTCAAAAAAATGTAATCTACCAGTCGAAGCAGAACAATGAGAGCATCAGTTCTGTTCGCTAAATGACTGGAGTCGTTTGACTAGATTTCCTCTCAATTTTGCAGGGATCCTTGGAATGAACTTCCGCTTAGCATCGGTGATCAACATGCCCCTGCATAAATAAGAATTTGGTGTTATGGATATGCTATGCTTGACTCAACACATAGGGGTGATTTTGCAAGCGGGGAGAAGGGAATGCAATTTTCATGTATCCAAACAACCACCTTTCCTTACAAACTTCAATTGGTTGACACCAGTCTTTCAGGCCATGTATTTACCCTATCCTCATCCTAACATAAAGTAGGTAAGATAATAATGTTGACTTAATGACATTGGGGTTTTCTTGATTTAATGGTGATCAACCACTCATTACTATAGATCAACTGCAGAAGCAGAAGTGATCAAGCCATGCATGATGTCTCAAACAGGAGACATGTGTACTTACTTTAAGTCGTGTGCGCTACTACGGGTGGTTCCTGCTTCTTTAGCACATAATCTCTTCTTGGAACACATGTGGGTGTATACCTCATTGGACCAATCAGATGATCGTAAAAATGCAGATGCTTCTTGCTTGAGTCTGCAACATCAACAAACAAAGACCAAAAAAAAAACTCAACAAATATTTGATCTAGCAACCCAAGTTTACTAATCAGGTTGACATAAAAGCAGCAACACAATAGTTTCTTAAGTATTGACTTGACACCTTAAAAACTGAAAGGCATCTCACCCCCAAGGGATTGTCCTAATGAAAATTGGATTAAAACATCCAACTACCCCCTAGAATCGAATCGGGTAGTTAACATCATCGATAAAAGAAAGGCATCTTAGCCAATAAGACTATGTAGTATGGGTTTGAAGAAGAAAATATATCTAGCCATAGAATCCTACAATTTGCATGCCACCAGCGCAACTTTAACTACTGACGATTGAGCTAAAAGACGCAGCCCTGGCCAGGTTAGAAAATATATAATGTCACTTGCCTCATCTGTCGGCTACGTTTCAATGGAACTAATTCGATTCCTATAGATACTAGGTTTGGAGGTGAAGGTGTGGTACAACCCAAAAAGGTTCCAATCCATAATACATGACCAAAGTAACTGTAGACCACAGTCACTTATAGAAGAAACACTGAGAAAACCACTCCAAGTATGAACATTACTGAAACGGACAACTAGATGATGGAAACAAAGTCCAGAAGAAAACAAATCATAATAACACAACACAATCTGGAGACATAATATTGTGAATGTATAATTATCAACCCAGCTTTAGACTAAATCAAGCATATAAGATAGATTGTAACTTACAGTTCCTTCAGCTCATCGACCTTGGCTCTCGATTCATCATCTAGAGCAAACAAAGCACTGGACTCCACGTTCAGTTTTCTCTTGGACCTGGAAACAACATGGGATTCTGAGGCACCATTTGCAGCTTCATGGTGTGCAGGTCTTGACTCTGCCGTTTCCTTGTGTATTAGGCCATTGCTCTTGCAGGCAAGCGGCTTCACAGAACTAACAGCGCCATTTTCAGAGCTTTTATTTTCACTAGCAACTGCATGTGGATGGTAAGACTCACCATTGACAGCATTATCTTTTGCTCTGTGTCTGGAACCATTCTCGAGTACTGATGACTTTGGCTCTTTGCCAAGTTTACCCATTTGAAGTTTGCCTCCTGAAGTACCATTAGCTACCCCATTTGCTTTAGTATGAACCTCAACCCTCCCATTGCTAATTTGAGGAACCATCTTAGAAACAGAGTTACCAGTAATATTGAACTTTATTGGTGTAACAGAAGTGACTTTGTCAACCTTAGATCTGCCTGGAACATCCTTCCCAGAAACCAGTGGCTTTGAAGAAAATGGTTTTGGGGGAAGAGCCTCCTTAGTACTTTTAGAGGCTGCGCTGCCATTCGAGTGACACGAATGGACTCCATTTGAAGTACTTTTAGAGGCTGCGCTGCCATTCGGGTGACACGAATGGACTCCATTTGAAGTACTTTTAGAGGCTGCGCTGCCATTCGGGTGACACGAATGGACTCCATTTGAAGTACTTTTAGAGGCTGCGCTGCCATTCGGGTGACACGAATGGACTCCATTTGAAGTACTTTTAGAGGCTGCGCTGCCATTCGGGTGACACGAATGGACTCCCTGTGAAGTACTTTTAGAGGCTGCGCTGCCATTCGGGTGACACGAATGGACTCCATTTGAAGTACTTTTAGAGGCTGCGCTGCCATTCGGGTGACACGAATGGACTCCATTCGAAGCAAACGGAGGCTTTGTATGTACTGGCTTTGGATTAGTTCGAGAGAAGAAAAGAATATATACATTCTCTGACAAGACCTCCTCTAAGTTTGACATGGTGACAAAAGAGTCATTGCAGCAATACCACCGGCCCATTGCATCCTGTGGTCAAAATGCCACAATTTAAGTCAGTGAACCATCTTCTGGCTTTTACTACCAGTATCAGCAGGCACTATTTGTGAATATACCTTAATATAAGCGTAGTAATGTCCAGAGTCGGGAGAGAATCCTGAATGCACTATTGTACCAAAGAGACTATATTCTGGCTGAGGATCCTGAAGAATTACAAGTATGAAATAAGGAACAATCAAATATGCAAATCAGTAACATCAATAATAAGAACACGCGAAAAAAACAAAGTCGCAACAAACAAAAAGTGTAAACAGCTATTAATCCAACCATTCAACATGTTATTAAGCACAAGCAGTAGATGAAGGACTATACACATCTTTCACTAGGTCTAAGCAACGTAAGGTGGTCAACTAGAGAAGCAAGAATAACTAGGGCCCAGTATATAGAAACATCAACTCATATCAAAGTTGAGCTTGTTTCGCTAAAAAAATAGATACTTAGTTTCCACAGTTAGTTCTAGAGCACTAGGTACTTTCACCTTGCCAGATTACAAATACAAAAGGGTAAGGGTCTTGATGAGTCTATGCACAATACAGTTCAGTTAGCCAGACGGTGCTGGACTCCCATAGCCATAGTTGTCTATCTGTCTTGATAGTTCAGTTAGCCAGACAGTTCAGTACACCACCATTTACAGTTATGTAAACTTGTGGCCGTCAAGGACTTGTGATATTAAGATAATAAACCTCGTGCCTGCTAAGTAACATCCAGTTGTAATGGTATCTTTCTCCATTCCAATACTTGGTAATCAAAACCACCATCATCCATAGTCTAACAACCCATCCCAATCCATCCACTCCCCACCCCCTCTACAGTTACCCAGTTCAAGAATAGGCTTGATCAAATTATCTCAATGGTAGTTTCGATAAACTTATTGGTCAATATAACCCAAAAATTATGTTCCTATCCATTAGCTTTGCTGCGTCGACATAGTATCTCCTAGGTGAAGACACTTGAACAATAAGTCAAGATACACTGTCGGCTCCTTGTTTCCATCCAAGAGATTGCACACTTGTTTTTTATTAAAAGCATCCAGGTGTAATAATGAGCACAACAACGTTCAGATACAATTCCACAGAACAGTGGCAGTCCACAGTTGGTTCTAGCACCAAATAAAGGAGAAAGATGAATTCTACAGTGCAGCTAACCATACCTGGCTCGACTTGCACATGAAGCGTGAAAGTACCAAGACTTCTTCAAATGCTATAGTCCTATCAATCTTCCCGCCAAATATGCCCTCAAATCTCTGGCAAGCACACGTCCAACTATAAGTCTCTCTACTCCAAAAAGAATAGACAAAGCATCACCACTTTTTTCTGAGTTACTGGTGAAACCAAGACCAAAACTTAAAACATACCTTGAGTTGGATAACAAGGATATTCGGTGCTTGACTTATTGACATTTGCTTCCTTGCTGCCACCAATTTCTTACAACTAAACAAGCATTAGTCCCAAATTTGAACAAAACCAGAACAAGTATAAACGAGAAAAAGCCAACTAAAACAATTAGGTAGTTACCTTTCACATCTGTACTTATTGTTGCCATCCAAAATCTCTGGCTGGAAAAACTTTTGCATGGCCTCTAAAAGCGATCCACTGTGCAAAATGTCGAGACTAATGTCCATAATCTCATCGACCTTATTGGACTCGGCATGACAAGACAAGCACTTCACTTGGCTCTGCAGGGCACCCCCGAATATATCCTTAACAACAGTACTTCCGCTAGCAGGGTCGATGCCCTTCCGCGACAGCTTCTTAAGACGCAAACAGGTGTTGTGGCATGCATCGATGACATATCGCAGGAATTCGTGGGCGTCTTCCTGTCGGCCACTTCGAAAATGCTCTGCATAAATCCTGAGACAACTCAGGATCTTGGCCGGGGCATCAAGGTTGCGGCCCAAGCTCAGAGAGCGGACTATCCTTTTCTCAAGTATACAAAAGGGGCATTCCCGCTTAAGCTGCCCGTTGGAAACTGAATCACCTGAAGAAATAGTTTGACAAAACAAATATTCAAAAACAGGATTGATAAACACATACCATGAACTTCTTTGCCCTAAGAAAACAGAAACTCTAGAATGTTGCCCCTAGCTCCAATCAAAGCAAAGGGCAAAATAATAAAATGGAGGCAATATTGCTCTCTATGATTCCTATTCCTAATTCCAAAGAGAACCACAGTTCATTGAAGGAAGAGGGAAGCTTACAGCGAGATGAGTGCTCTAAACCGAGGCAGAAATTGGCGAGAGGAGGGGTGTAAGTGAGGCACTGGAGGACGCTGTTGAGGTAGCAAGTGTTACCGAGGTTCCTCAGCCCTAATGGCGGTCCATTCTTCCTTTCCTGGCTCAACAAACTCGGCTGCCAACTCATCTGCAATCGCAGGCCGCCCATTCACCTAATCGACACGCCTATTGGTAGCCGACGATCCCCTTGCTTCTTCTTCATTAGACGCGGCAACTACACAGGGCAAGCAAAGCTAGCAAACCGCAGCGTCCTTTATTTCACCGCCGGTTATTATTTGGCCATTCACCGCCGCAACCAGCCAGCCTCCGCCGTCGGTCGCTTCGGCGATTACCCCAATCGCATCGGCCGCGTTGTTTGTCGATCTCTCCCTCCCCCTCTCTCTTTCTCCCCCCTATTTCTGAGTCCCGCGGGCTTCTAACTCTCTCCCTCCTTTTCTCTCTCCCTCTAATTGATTAATCCATCTCGGAATAGAAATCGTAATTTTAGGGATTTTTTTTTTAATTAAGGGGCGGTCGCTGCTGCACGAGACCGGGTGCTAAAAGTAAAACCGCCCGGTCCGTTTGTTCATCCGCTTTGCTAAAAGGCCGGACTTATTACTCTGGCCCAAGATTCTAGGGGGCTAAAGGCTTGATGGGTTGATAGTCTGGTATGACCTCAGTCCTCGTAAAGGCCTAATGTACATATTGGCCTTTGTTAGAGCCGAAAGGCCCGAGAGGCCCAGCATCCTCGTAATAGCCGGGAGGCAGCCTCATAAGTAGTGATGGCAATAGGTTGGGGCGGGGCGGGTACCTCAATACTCATGCCCCGCCCCATGTTATTACGGGTCGGGGCGGGTAATATCTGCGCGAGTACGGGGCGGGACGGGTCGACCCATCCTTATATGCTATTTGGAAAAAATACAAGCAAAATTTTAATTTTTACGATAAAACGAATGTGAAAAGACTTCATGAATGGATAATAGTGATAATATAATGGTTATTTGAGTCTATTTAGTTGAAAGATCAAGTCTAACTAGTTAATCTTGACCTAGAAAGTCAAACTAGGAGATATATGCATGGATGGCATAAGAAATTGACTTAGAATGGGCCAAGAATAGGGCGGGGCGGGTTGGGTCGGAAGTTGGTACCCATGCCCCGCCCCCACGCTACTGCGGGACGGGTAATACCCGCCCCATCGCAGATCAGGTCGGGTAAAACCCGACGGGGCGGGTTCAAATTGCCATCCCTACTCATAAGAGCTTGAATGATAATGCTCAATGGGGGTAAAGCTAGGTGTGCAGCGGTTCGTGTCGGACTAAATCGACGCTGGATCACACGAAAAGAATATATAATCTAGTGCAGTTCATGGATTCATGAATTTTATAAGTATCAAATAGAAATAGGCTGAATTGATATTTGGGCGAGATCAAATCAGACCGAATGTGATGATGCTTAAATCATTGATCCTGATCTTTTTTTATTATTGGACCATGATTCTCATGGTTTTGGTCTGGTTATTACTAGACCATTGCATACCCCCTAAATAAAGCTCATTTGCGGGCTATTCATTTATTAGTTTGTACTATCATGCATAGCAATAAATTAATCACAATTTGTGAATGCCCTAGTAACATCAAATATTATGAAATCGTATCGAAGATTGTGTTGAAACTATGGTTTAACAGTTTCATACGAATAAAATATTTTATGGTCTAAAAAAACTAAGTAATACACCAAAAAGTAACTATGCTCCCAAAAATGGCTATCACCTCACTACTAGTTTGTTTCACTCTGTCACCACACTCCTTTATTTTCTGGTCATTCTCCCCTTTTGTAAGTTCCCTTCGATTCCACAGTACTGTTAGATGAGTTTATTCGCATCCTTTAGATTGGGAGAGGCTTGAAGATAATGTAGCAGGAAAACTTGTGAAACACAAATATTTATGTGGACGAGAGCCAACAAAAAGTCTATGTTGATAGGATTTGGCATCAAATGCTCACCTCCAAATGCTCATCCACACTACAAAACTACAAACTTCCGCTCTCATTGTAAACCATTTCCATAACTTTTTTTTTGTTTTTTCAACACAGCAATGTAGCGCACATTCATAAAAGTGGGTAACGGTTCGGTTAATCTGAGTATTCCAAATGTTAATTGTAGATTCAACCAGAAGGTATGAAAAAGTCTTGCCACAATTTCAAACTCGTATACATTGACTTCTAGTTTGAAGAGACGTGCAATAAAAATAGCATGAAATTAATCATTATCTCTCTACAACCACTTGAATTGTTGGAATGAACGAATTCAGAATACGTGTTTCAATTTGGTTTTTGACTCGATTCAATCCGATCATGAACCGCGAACCGAGCATAGTTCAGTATTTTTCCTGTCTAGCAAATGGGTTTTCTTTGGTTTCTTCTGGCGATTCCAGGCCCACCCATTTTTGTCCCCAAGCAAATCTTCACATACATGGCCCTCCTAGTGGCTGTTGTTACACCCTTATCTTTCTTCTCCCCACACACCCCTTAGCTAAAACAATCTTCTGTGTAACTTACTCCTATCCTGCACTTTGGTGCACACACACCATCAAGCCGTTGGTAAGAACTGAAAAGCAAATCTCCTTTCCTTCTCCTTCCTCTATCCGATTTTGCTGCTAACTCTGTTTCTCTCTTTTTCCCACCACCATCGCAGATTGGCCTTGCCTGAATTTGGAGCGCGGGAGGAGGAAAGGGGAAGATGGCAACCATTACAAATGTGACCGAGTACCAGGCGATTGCAAAGCAAAAGCTGCCTAAAATGGTGTACGATTACTATGCATCCGGCGCTGAGGACGAATGGAGTCTTGAAGAGAACAGAAATGCCTTCACCAGAATCCTGTGAGTTGGCTTGCGTGGGACGACGAATCGGGTTAACATGGTATTAATTAGAGTCTTTTCTTTTGATGATGAAATGGGTTTGGTACAGGTTTCGACCGAGGATTCTGATTGATGTGAGCAAGATCGACATGACCACCACTGTGCTGGGGTTCAAGATATCCATGCCTATCATGATTGCCCCTACTGCCATGCAGAAAATGGCTCACCCTGAAGGTTCCCCCATCTATACTAGTTTTCACTACTCTATATGCTCTGTTTTCTATAAGCTAGATGATGATGGTGTAAGTAAATATTTGTTCACTGTCCTCCTGCAGGGGAATATGCAACTGCTAGAGCTGCATCAGCTGCTGGAACAATCATGGTTTGTTCTTCTTTTTCCCCCTTATGTGAAATCGTATAATCGAGATGGTTGAGACGACGGATTCACACATGAAACCAACAATTGTTAAGGGCTTCGATAAAAATAGATGTAGTTGTTATTTTTGTATTTGAGATAAAATTTTATCTCAAACACGATAGTCGAGATAATCAAGATAATGGAGTTCAAAGTGAAATATATATAATTTTAGCACATAATGTAAATTTAGGTGATAAAATATAGAAAATTTCCTAAATAAAATATGGCTAATAAAAGTAAGCCCATGGGTCTGCAGACGCTGTCGTCATGGGCTACTTCCAGCGTGGAAGAGGTTGCTTCAACTGGGCCTGGCATCCGCTTCTTCCAGCTCTACGTAAGTCCACTAAAAGCCTTGGAGGAATAAATTTCAACTCGATCACTTTACTTTGCAGTTTCTAACTTTCCGGTCCTGAATCCGATAGGTCTACAAGAACAGGAATGTTGTTGCTCAGCTGGTGAAGAGGGCTGAAAGGGCTGGCTTCAAGGCCATTGCTCTAACCGTTGACACCCCGAGGCTGGGACGCAGGGAAGCTGATATCAAGAACAGGTCCTCACATTTTATCCAGTCCTTAGACTTCTTTAGTTTCCTCCATCCGGTCCCTAGAAGTTCAAAGTTTGCTTTGTTTTGCTCTGGTTTGATCAGGTTCACACTGCCACCTTTCTTGACACTCAAGAACTTTGAAGGCTTGGACCTTGGCAAGATGGACGAGGTAATTAATGATTAATCAGATTAAATAATCTTGATCTCTCATCAAAACACCACGAAATGATTCGTTTTTAACTCGTCTCTGTGCAGGCCAATGACTCTGGACTTGCTTCCTATGTTGCTGGCCAGATCGACCGATCCCTCAGCTGGAAGGTTGCTTACTGTCTTTTTTTTTTCTTTTCTTCCCAGCAGCATGTTAAGCTCATATGATGTTTTAGATCTCGATTTAGATTGCGATTAGTGAAGTTTCTACCGCGGTTAATCGTTTTACTCCTGTGTGATAGGATGTGCAATGGCTTCAAACAATCACCTCCCTGCCCATTCTGGTCAAGGGTGTCCTCACAGCTGAGGATGGTAAGAGCTACCAACCAATTTGGTGATGTTGTCTCAAAGTTTTTCGACATTAACGAATTCTCAAAATTCTGATTACTGGTGATGGTCTGTATGTAACAGCAAGGATAGCAGTTCAAGTTGGAGCAGCAGGAATCATTGTGTCCAACCATGGTGCTCGTCAGCTCGATTATGTCCCTGCTACCATCAGGGCTCTTGAGGAGGTATGTCGTGCTCGTCGTCGACGTTTCCTAACAACTCAAGTTATTAAAACGAAACCACAATGTGCAGGTTGTGAAGGGCGCACAAGGGCGAGTCCCGGTGTTCTTGGATGGTGGTGTGAGACGCGGGACTGATGTGTTCAAGGCGCTGGCACTGGGAGCCTCTGGCATATTTGTGAGTTCCATCCAATCTTGCGTCCTTCTTCGTGTTAGTACGCGGTATAAGATTTATTTATTAAACCTCTCTTAATAACCTGCATAGATTGGACGACCGGTGGTGTTCTCACTGGCTGCTGATGGAGAGGCCGGAGTGAGGAACGTGCTTCAAATGCTGCGTGAGGAGTTCGAGCTGACAATGGCGCTCAGCGGCTGCCGTAACCTGGGCGAGATCACCAGAGGCCACATCTTCACTGATTGGGATGCTTCTCCCAGCCACCCTACTGCCAAGCTTTGAAGGCAATCCCAAAAGTGTTCAAGATCTCTGTTTTCACCCCTGCCATTTTCATGGATCCATGAACAGACTCTCGTTTGTTTGTTTGCTCACTCTGGGTTTACCATACATGTGTATTTTGATTGGAAACTTTGATATACCAACCTCTTCTTCCTTATGTTTTGTTGTGAATGGTTGAAACTCTATTCCTGGTACTAATCAAATGCCAACCTGAATTGGCTCCCCCCTTTGTATATCTAATGTGGCAGAAGTATATGTATTATGTGGTATTAACTAATGTCGACAACATTTAAAAGAAAGCATGAAACAATCAGAGAATAGACCATCACAAAGCGGATTAATTATATTGAACATTATTTTAGTATGGTAGTGCTAAAAATATTTTTATGTATAATGCACGTCTTTGATAGCCTTAATGTTGTTCTCTTTGCTTTCACTAAATAAGCTACTAAATAAGAAGTTGAGATAAACACGCCCTAAGGACAAAATCATATCTTTTCCTTCATACCAATAATTGTAAAACCGTACTGGAAATGTTAGTAATAGAATATTTTATACTAAAATCATGGTTGAATTATAATTCAACTGTTTCGTACCGCGAAAACCGCATATCATTTCGGATCCAATATCTGGTATTTACAATCCGACCGGTCGATAAAATATTGATCTATGCAAGCTGGCCTAGGCTTGGGCTTGGGCAGGATTCATCCAGCCCATTTGAAGTCCAAGTGCAGGCCCGTTAGCGGGTGACGAGTCATCTATGTCCAGCCAATCAACTTCGTCGTTTGCACCCAAAATTCCCCAATACAGTTCTCTTTTCCACCCGCGAATCGGCAATTGCAAAAACTCGGGGACTTGCCGCCGGGCAATGGACGAGAACGGAGTGGCCGCCGGGCAGGGTAAGTACAGGTGCGGCACCGCCGCGGAGACCCTAGAATGGATCAAAGCGATCGTCGAATTCATACAACCTTACAACTTCTTAATCACGGCGCAAGTCGTAAATTTCTTCACGGACAGACTGTGGGAAGCTTTAGATAAGGAATGGGTTGATTGCCTGCGGAACGAACCAGTTCAGCACCTCCTTCTCATTCCTTCCGGTGTGGTTCAGGTAACGGCCGCCTTCTTTCTCCAGTACAGTAGTTCCAATGGAGTTGTTTGGTTATGGTTTGTGTGTGTATTTGCTTTACGTAGGATCATTGGCCAGCTTCTCTCAAGCAATTCATACTCACTTTGAGGTCCCTCGCGTTTCCAAGGGAGCAAGTGAACCTGCAAAAGGTACAGTTGCTTTGAGATAAGTGTGACTGTATCTTTGTTGGCTCCATTTTTAGAGCTTTGGTGAATACAAAATATTCCGCTAATTGAAATATAATTATACTTAGCAGCTGGTTATAGGTTTGTATGTTCTTCTTGCCCAAAATGATTTCATTGCTCTTGGTAGTTTGTTCATCTTTTGATTTAGTTTTTCCTTCTAATCTGCTGCAGCTTTTTCCCAAGCTGAACATGACATCGCTTAGTAGTGTACTTTCCCAGGGGATGAACAAGAAGAAACGACACGAGGTATGTTATTCATATCTGAAATTATTATTGGTTTTGCTAGGGGCCTGACTTGGATTACTGCTCATTGTCTTTAAGAGAGCTTTGGATGAACCTATTCCTAAGTTGATTTAGTGGGAGGAAACCATATAGTACAAATTCGTTTTTGCATTTCTTGCTCTATCACTGAAATTGTCTAAGTACACAGTCACATTCTTATATCAGTGAATTGGTTTTTGTTTCTGAGCAGATTGAAGTCCTTTCTGCTATTGTAAGTTCAATTACAAATGAAGTGGGTGCAGAAGTGATTGTTGATGTTGGTGCTGGTCAGGTTTGGACTCCTTTTTTCCCTTCCACTAATAGACTGACATGTATATTTGAAAATCCACTAGTACTAGCAAGATTGAAGCTGCTTTGCTTTCAACAGCCATTTGCAGAACTTATCTAATTCCCTCGAGAGGGACTTGCAGTTTACTTGCTTTCTTCACATTACTGAGGACATGAACGAAATGAGTGATGGCTAGAAAATTGCTAATTACAACTGAAGCAGAATCAAAAATGGGTTGAACTTGTGTAATTTTCTGTGATGTTCTCTGTGTGTTGCATGGGATTCAGGGGTACCTGGCACAAGTGCTTTCCTTTCAGTACCACCATCATGTAGTTGCAATTGATGCTTGCTCTCATCATGGCAAAGTCACAGAGTCAAGGGCTGAGCGAATAAGAAAGCACTATGCTGCTCAAATGCGTAAATTGGGGTATGAAGTGGTCGTCTGTTGTAATGTTTATTTGTGGTGTCATAAATTTTCTTTTGAGCATTAACACATTATACATTAGTTGACTTCTTGGCATTATGAAGAAGTTTGTAGCTGTATTTAGTAACGACCCGTTCCACTTCCCCTTGTTAGTTCAGGAAATGGGACAATCAGTACACCCAGGACAATAACTTGCCGTGTATTGTCAACTGACATGCTAAAATCATTGGCCGACATAGTACCACCAGCTGATGATGTCAAGGGGGCACAGTTAATTAACCAAGATACGGAGGGGAAAGCTTCGTTGGTACTTGCTGGTTTACATGCTTGTGGTGATCTTTCAGTGACAATGCTGAAGTGAGTATCTTTCTGTTTCGTGTCATTTATCATTTTCTTTGGTTTTCTTGAAGTTGCAGGCACTGATAGTGCTATATCCAGGGCATGAATTGTATGATTGCATTGTGCTCTTTAAGTTTTTTCTTTTGCAACTATTTATTTTTAGTTTCTCAATACATCTTTATAAGTTTTCTTACAATTGGACCAGGACCTTTTCTGAATGCAAAGATGCTAAAGCTATTATTAGCATTGGTTGCTGTTACAACTTGTTATCTGAAGAATGTTTCAACTCTGCTGGTTCTCAGACCGGATTTCCTGTGAGCAATGGTGTTAGGGCCACCAGCATTTCTCTGGGGAAAAGTTCCCGTGATCTTGCCTGTCAGGTGCACTTATACCTTGCCTCTCCAATCAGATGTGGCTTTTTTCTTCTCAATTCATTATGTACGTGCAATCTGTAGGTTAATTATACCCACGAGAGCATTAGCTGTACAAGGGAAAGGGTTAAGCTGTTGGGTTGTTTTAGCATGTCTACCTATATCGCGAGCCACATATTTGTAGTCTTTGGACATACTTAAGCAGTTCTTGGATATGGGATGCAGTTCATCTACTTCATTATTTTCTCTTCACGAGTATCCTGTCCACATTTAGTTTCAGTCTGATGATCTCTAATTGCATCTTATCTTTGTTCAGAGTGCAGAGAGATGGAGTTGTCTCGACAAAGATGCTGGTCTTCAGAATTTTGATTTGCATGCCTTCCGTGCTGTTTTCCAGAAGGTATGAGCTTGGCTGAGTTGGTTTACGCCAACTCTCTTTCTTTTTATATGCAGCTTATGTTCTTCAGAGCTTACTTGCTTATAACATTTCATTCCCTCTCAAGGTTCTTTTTAAATACTATCCTGGAATCATAACTTCAAGACCCTCGGTTGGCCGTCAAGGGAAGGCTCTGCGCCGCAAGCAGCAGAGGGGGGTCCCCTATTCCTTGGAAAATGCTGAAGGTAATAAACATTTCCTCTTGGAAACCTCAAAAGGGACAAACATTTGTAACATAATGCAGCCTCTAGGATCTAGGTTGTATTGTAGAATTGGTAAACCCAGTCTCACCTAACCAAACCTTAATTACATTCGGCATTTCCTCATAATAAAAAGAAGTGTCTCTTGCAGATGACGATTATAACTCAGCACTGAACATAAATGCGAACTCAAATGGTGCAGCTTGTGATTTGGTTAATGAAGGACTTGCAGCTCCAGATAAGTGTACACTCTTTGAGAAATTCAGTGTGTCTGGACTCTCTCGCCTTGGCCTTGAACCCTTGCAGGAGATTGATTTCCATGAAATCTGGAGTGAATCTCAGCCTTATGCAGTATGTTGCTACCACCCTGTTTTGGATCACACCAGTTTCTTTATGCTGCTTTTTGTTCTTTAGCACCCTTTACCGTAAGACTAAAAATCTGTTTCTCCCTTCGCTTTACTCTTCTCCTCATGTTCAACTTTGTATTAAACCCAAGTAAAGATCTCGTTCCAACTTCCAACTATATGTTTTATTGCTGTATAACAACCCAACTTATTACCACTTTTTATAATCTGCAGGAGCTTATCGGGCCATATTGGTCTCTTCGAGCTGCTATGGGACCTGTTTTGGAAACTTTGCTTTTGCTCGATAGAGTATTGTTTCTCCAGGAGCAAGATGGACTATTGGATGTAGCTATGTTCCCTATTTTCGACCCTGCATTATCCCCTAGGAATTTAGCTATAATTGCTAGAAGAACTTGACGCTAAGGTGCAAATGAAGCATTACAAAAATGGTATTGGAATTGCTTGCATAGGTTGCATTGCATTGCTGACGTGTAAGAGAAGTGCAGATATGATCTTGATGCCCACCTCCTGGTTGAGCATTTTCTGTCCTACTGGTTGATGCAAGTTATGTGGAATGTCTAACGGAAAACTATTGGGAACTGTGTATGTTGCCCCATGAACGGGTTGAAATTTTAACGATGCTCTTACCTGTTTTTCTTTTTGTGTAACTCATCGGCGAAAGCTTTGGTTTTAGTACTAATACCTTAGCCAAGTGTTTGTGAATTCCTGGAGACTTCTTATGCCAACATTCGAGTGCGACAGACCTAGTTAGAGTCTTAGAGGTCATTTCTCAGGGTCCACCTGAGGCTGCTTACTATTGTTCTGATGCAAGCACTTGTAGGACCTTGTTAATGTTTTCCTAGTTCATGCAAATAATTATAGGCTTTGTGATCATTATTGTAATTTGCTTACCCTACCTGCTTTATTATTGTTCCATTAAACTAGGAGAATCATTGTAATGATCATCGTCATCCATTGAAGAAGCTTCAATATTCGTGTTTGAAAGGACTTTGATAACTGTAGCTTTCTTTCTATTAGCAGTGTGCATGGAGGTCACTGTTGGCAAGTTGGAAATATTCTGGTTGATTATATTTTGATAGGGTAAAGCGTTTGTCCGCTCCCAGTTTGTCAGGTACCAATTTCCGACCCACTCTAGGATTTCCCATCATACACGGACTTTGATGAGAAAGAAGGCAATAAATGATGTAAGTACAGTTTTTGTTTATTACTTATATCCTTGTTGGATATCTCAAGTTGGATTTTTCTTATCAGGGGACTGGGGAATATTGCTGAATATTGATGAAAATCTAGCCGGTCTTTTGCAGTTTCTGACTGGCGGTTCAGCTGTAGAAGTCCTTGCAGGTAAATTATACCCTTCTTCTCTTTTAATTTTGTAGGGGCCAATGCTATTTTGGTCCCCATACTATGCTGTTTTACCAAATACATCTTTGTATTATGAATGCCAACAAATATCTGCCTGTGCTATTTTGTTCATCAGTTTCTAGTCCCTGTGTACTGAATTATGTCCAAATCTGACTAATGAGGTCAACCTATTGCTTAGTGTGTGCTTTCTTGACGAGACTTGTCACATATGTTGGAAATTTGTATTTCGCATCTCAATTCATACCATTGATAAAATCCGACCTCCTTAAGATCTGAATGATGGATGCATCTTGTGAAAATGAGATGAGAGGTAGAATTTTGAGGTGCAAAACATGAATTTTCAACACATTTGGCATGCCACTTATCAAGGAAGTGCTTACTAAGCTTGAGTTTGATATTAAATGTGACTAGTTTTGATAGAATCTTTAATCAAGGGACTAAAAGTCGATAAAGGTCGTATTAGAAAGATTAGAGGTACTATTGACCTCTTCTTTATGTGAGGAACAACAAAAGAACAATAAAACAATGACAAAAGAAAAGAAAAAAGGAAGAGGGCAAAGAATATTGGATAGGTTTGGCATTTCATTATTGTTTGTAATAGAAACTGGTGAGAGTAGGTTCTTGAGATGAATTGAATTTGTTGGGAAAAGGCTTAGAGGGGTATATGATTTTGGAAGCTCATTAGACAAATCAGCATCAGTTGAAGTAAGCAGAAGAAAAAAAAAAGCATTAAGGAGGGTGGGATTTGATTATTTATTTTTTCAGTTCCAACTGGCAATGCCTAGCATTGGGCCACGTGTTGAGGAGAATATTGTGATTAACTTAAACAATTCCTTCTCATTTTTGTTTTTTTTTTCTCTCCTAGTAGGGTCTCTGTTCCCAGTAGCTGCCGACTTCCCCAGGAATTTCTTAGGCAAAATATCTGATTTGGTTGGAGGTTGACCCGAATCGGTTAGGAATGGAGTATAATTCAATTCTGTTTCGATTTCAAATTCAAGACTTCCCCTGCTCTTTCTCAAATTATCAGATTTATCTCGAGTACAAGGGATCGAATGAGGACTGCACATAATTGAATCTGATCGAATGCAATTTTGATATGATTCTGGTTATCTTTTTATCTCTGTCCGGTTCTATACCAGGTTTGATTCTGGACCGGGTTGATTCATGCACACCCCCCCTCGCTGATATCCCTCTCTTCTTTTGTCTGTCTTCACTCTTCAGGTACATATCTACCTGTGACCAGAAATAGGCGGAAAGTGAATGATCACATACTAATTCAAAGACGTCTAAGTGCAGTCTCTTCTGAGAAGTTCAGTCCAGATATGCTCTCTTGAACTCTTCCTTTCACAATTGCCTTAGACTGGTCAAAGAACTTGCAGTCTTTCTTTTGTCTTTAAAAACCACTTCTGCTCAACCATTCTTAGAACAGTCTTCTTCTGTGGTTCATATTTACTTGGTTTTTATCATAGACAGCAACAGTATTGTTAGTTAGTCCTCTCATCTAAATTGACCGCTATCTAACCCTGTGGATAGGTTCTCCTGCCCGTGTGCAGTGTCACCTTAGTCTCTTACGGCATTGTTTTTTTCTGGCATATGAATAGTATCAAATACTTCTAGGAGCATTAAGATAAACATCAATGTTCACGGTATTAGATGTTAGACTAGAGGTGTTTGGAACTGATAAAGTTGACCTATAGGGGACGAATCTTTGCAGTTTAGATTGATCCTAAGCTACAATCATGTAGATTGAACATAAGGAGGTTAGGCTTCGTATATTTATTTGCGGGGTTTCTGTTGTAGTTTTTCAGATCTGCCAAATCACTGACTGTGGGATATTTGGTATAGAAGATGTGAAGGTCGTGGGGGAGCTTGAGTATTGAATGTTGTTGGAAACTTGACCAAGTCCAGTGTGGGAATGTGAGAGCTTCTGTGTGTTAGGAAAGAGAAGGGGCCAACCTAATCTTCATCAATCTGCCATTTATATATATATAAAAGGAATGACATCATTTGTATACAATAAACCAATAAGTGGATAGTTTAGGAAGATCATAATCTTTGTTTTAGTCATATCCATTTTGCTCTCCTTTTCTTGTTTAAATAAATCCGTCAAGTCATCTCATTATTAGCTAACTGTCATTTTCCACTCATGGGAGTTGTTTGAAAATCCCCTGGTTTGTAGTAAGATTTCAAATGATAGAAGGGAATCGCTAGTATATGCTGTAGGTGGGATGGATGGAGGTTTCGTTATGGTCATTAGGACGTAATTGTTATGTATGGATCGATCCTTTTAGCAATGAACTCGGGACCTGAATTTTTTTGTGTGGAACGAATAATTGGCGAGGACGAATTGCTGTCATAGTAGAGGGACTTGTTTGTTGAAATAGTATAGTACAGGGACTGCAAATTTCAACAAACGGTTTGTAGGAATGTTCAAGTTTAATTGATGAGAAGTTGCACACTTGCACTAAGGTCTTTGTCAGCTCTTTCCACAGATAGATTAAGGTACCGACGACGAGAAATTGGAATTCCGGTCATTATAGGGAATTCTGGTCATTGCAATTTCGTGTGCATATTCTATCCTTCTTTCTCTCGGTTTTCCTTTTCTTTTTCACTTCAAATTTGCAAGTGGGCATTTTCATGTATTATACGACATAGGTATGTATATTACCTAATGTAAGTTAGGAATTGGGTGGGTATATGTTGGGTTTAAGAGAAGGCGTCATTTTTTGGTATGAGGGAGTAAACTTGGAGGAGTCATTCTTCTTCCCCGTGCTTGTATTTTTACTTGTGGTTGTACACCATATATATTGATGATAGTTTAGTAGAATTATACCGATAACCAAAAGTAAAATACAGCCCTGGGAAGAAGATAAGTTTGATTAGTGATAACTCCTAGTACCTGACTCCACAAGGTGGTGTTGAAGGAGGCGATAATATTTAATGAGCGAGATACATAGTGAGCACTGAGCATTGCGCGAGGGGTTGTTAATGTGTTGGATAGTGAGCGGGCAGTCTTGAAATCGATTATGATTCAGGAATGAAGTGAGTAGGTGTCAATAGAGTAACGAGTAATGTTATTGGTCACCGACCTCATCATCATGAATAGAGAGGACAACTGTGAGGAGTTGAGCTTGGCATCCAACATGAGATTAAGATTGGGCGAATTAGTGGCCTCCTTGCCTTGAGAAAAGAGAGGCAATAGTTGTAGAACTGAGAGATCCAGTGTCAACGAGGAGGCTACAAAGATCCTTGTTCGAGAATCGTTGAGTAAGAGCACCAATACAACCAACCAGAGAGAAGTGAATTGGGAACCGACTATGGTGAGAATACCGCAAGTGTAAATAAAAGCAAAATTGGCAACATCATATGAATGAAGGATAAAAAAAGGTTTTTGTAAATCGAACTAAAGCAAGATATCAAGCAGAGCTCGAGATCTTGTGCGAGGAGCCTGGTTTGGTGAACCCTTACGTACACTTACAAAACTTCCACACATGTGTGGAATGTCCAATATCAACACGTTATCGTGCACATCTTTCATTATCTGCATCATAATAAGAGATAGATTTTGGCATTCACTTGGTAAAAGGGATGTCTCTCTCGTGGATGATGTTGTTGTCCATCTCTTTGTTTTTACCGATGATAGTAGTCTAAAAAAACAATAAAAACATAATAATTCGAGGTGAGAATTGTTTAGATGACAAAATTTTAAGGATGAGATTTGGCCAAACATCTTACTCTAATGATGATGAAGGCACTATGTCAATTAGTTATCAATGTGCCAAACGCAGTCGTCATGGGGGGTTTTTGGCAGGTAGAGGCTAAATTAATAATGCAAATAAGGTGCGTCTCTCATCAAACACCACAAAATTCCATAGTGGTTGGAAATTTTACAAGAACCCACCCTCCTGCCCAACAAACTATTAGAAATGAGTACAAAAATGGTGACGAGAATGAAACTTCTCTCTCTACAACCCACCAGCAATTTGGCAGTGATTGGTTTGGCCACATCATCATTTCCCCACAAGGAGCTGAGCCATATAAATTAGTGCTCTTTGTAAAAATTCGTTAATACTCGTATAATACCCGAACTAGTATTACATGTGTTTAAAAAGCTCTATGATGTACTATTGTAGAATCATTTTATTTCTGAGTTTATTCGATGCTTAACGTGCTATATATGTATAGCACATTTAGTACAAGTGCTTTTAAAAAAACCAATTAATAATCTAATAATTTTTAACATTTGCATTAAATTTTAAATAATTCATTTTAAGTGTTTTATTTCCAAACTTTTAAAAGTACCGTTATGTTCAATCGACATATCAAACTTAGTACATATTGATATTGTAAATTATTAGTATCTTATTTTTTTTAAATTAAATGATCCTTGAGAAGAATTTGTAAATTTCATTTGGTCGTGACTCGTGAAGGAGCTTTTTGTATGGGTCTAGTCAGTCTTGCTATCTTTATCTAGAACAATAGTGCAAAATAGTATCATAATATGTTAAATCATCTCTATCAAACTCAATTTCCTGGAAGTTACACAAACAAACTTCAGTATGTCCTCGCGAACTCAATAAGCTTTTGAACTTTCAAATGAGTACCATAACTTAACTGCAAACACCATAATTTGATTAAGCAAATAAATTCACTCTAAAAGTATTGCGAGTCGAGGAAGAGCATAGTACTCTTCTTACTTTGATATTGATATCCTCTCCTTCAATTAGTCATATAAAGAAAAGAAAATCAAAATATATAGGCTATCTTTTTTTGCTTCTAAGAATTAATAAAATCAAATCCACTCATAATAATAACAATTATAATAAAGGAATAGAACCAAGAAGAAGAAAATGCTCCTCTATCTCACCCTCCCTAGCTATCTAGCTCCCTCCATTTCTTTTCTCTCATATGGAGAGTATGACTAGTTGACTTTCCTATTTTACTTATAAGCACCATCTTTCTTCTTCTTCTTCTTCCCTCTTTATATAGTTGGGAAGGAAACCCTGCTTCTTATATGAATAGATAGAATCCCCAAAACTCATGTAGCCTGTCTTTGTTTCGGGTTCTCTCGCCCAAAGCAAATAGACTAAGCATATAAAGCTCCCAATTCCCCTCTTCTCCAGCTTGCTCGCTCTGTTTTGCTTCGTCTCTCTCTTCTCTGTCTCTCTAGAACTTGAGAAAAGTTCAAAGTTCAAACCCAGAAGAAACAGAGGTAGCTGGACAGGATCATGAGCAACATAAGCATGGTGGAGGCCAAGCTGCCTCCTGGGTTTCGGTTTCATCCGCGAGACGAGGAGCTGGTTTGTGATTACCTGATGAAGAAGATATCCAGCTCCAACTCCTTCTTCTTCATCGAGGTCGATCTCAACAAATGCGAGCCTTGGGATCTTCCTGGTAATTAATTCATTACTTTACTCTTGTTGCTATGGTAATTAGTTGTTACTTTTACTGCTTGATCAAAACTATTGGTTGTTGAAACTTTTACTGTATCTATTGGGGGATCACTTAGACATGGGTTTTGTCACGGTGTCAAGTGGTTGCTAAATGTCCAACTTTGGGCACAATATCCTGTCCTTTGGCAACCGAAAGTTTCATGGTTGCATGATGAAAAATTGTCACAAAAGGACCATATTTTTTGTTGTTGATTGCAAGTGGAGGAGGAATCTATTTAATTAGTCGATATTAATGGTTTCCACGAGTATATATGTTAGTTTATTCATTATCGTTCTACTAAAAAGATTTATTTAAATTTATTACTATTTACTGGCGTAGTCGGTTCATGGTTAATACAAGCTCTTCTACTGTACTGCAGAATCATTTTCGCTTCCCTCACGCCTCCTTTGTGTAGAGCTTAATTAATGAGGTCAAATCTTAGGCAAATAATATGATGCGCAAGTTGATTTGTTAATAACAGAGTCGAACCTAATAGATTTTTTTTTTACAAATAACCATATTAGCTTGGTTACAGCTATACGGTGCCGTGCAACTTATTGATATGGTATAATATCATGAATATGGGGTTTTCAAATCCGAATTGATTACGAACGGTAATCATTTTATATTACAGAACACACAAAAGTTGAGATATATGCTCAAACAATCTGATAGAAAGACAAATAGTTAAAGATTGTGGTTAGTGCTAATTAGATTGTGTTGTGATTTGTTGTACTTCCTTTTAGTTAAAAACCCAACACCTTAATTTTTAACCTCTAGCTAACTGCTGCATAAAGAAGAGCATTAACCTTTAATATCATTACTTATATTACCTAATCTCTCCTAATCACTACACAACTCACACCAATAATATTATTAATAGGTAATTAATACTAATAATCTTATTATGAAAATTGTTATATTCACTTAACAAAAACTTGGTGTCTAAAGTCTTTTGAAGAAATTGACAGTGGCAAGGTAGGAGGGAAGAGATATTGGTGCATGGTCCCAACCTAAAACGTCATTAATTACCTGAAACTTGGGGTATGTGTTTGTACTTAATTCTATATAGTTAGTACCTTAATTATTTCCCCCGTCACACGTGTGTGACGTACACACGTGCTACCTTCTACTTGGGGGTATCTAATTACGATTCATCTTGGGTTTTCACTTACTCACAACCAAACCTTATTTAACTTAATCTCTACCTAATCCAATACCCCATTTGTCAAAGCCACCACAGTACATTCACAAAACAAATGTCTCTAAAGTTCAAGCCCTAGTTTCCAAAGTCAAACAATCAGAAGTTAACATAGTAGTAATGTGAGAATAATTATAACACTCTGTGAGATTAACAAATATCATAGGATCAGTCAAAATGTCGGACACAAATCTAAAGTGTCATACAAAATTCATAATATGAGAATGCATTTACTTATTTTTTGTTATGTTGTTTATTTAGCATTTTTTTTGGGTGGAAAACGGATCGCTCAAAGGGCGCCCCAGGTGATTATAATTATGCAAGCACCTAGCTCCTAGTCATCTCTAGGATATTTTAGATGATAATAATGGAAATAGATATAAGGACAAATAAACTTTATTATGAGATGCCCATAACCCAAACAAACATGCCGTAAGCAAATGGGAACCCACAACTCATGGGAATATATGCACTAATTCATTGAGAGAAACCAAAAATGAAATAATGCAACCTTTTATATTAATTATTAATTGAAATAAAGAAATGGAATAATTTAAAAATGAAAGAATTTGAACTTTTATATTTATTAGTACTGAAATTATTCAAAATTTTATATTTATTAGTACTTGAAAAAAAAAATGGAGTAAGGTTGTCAAGTGGTAATTTAACTTCTTCTATATTGTGCTCCAATAATGCTCTACATATCCCTTAGCTCCATAAGAAATTGACCTCTCAACCACACAAAATAAATAATTATAGTAAAAATAAAACCTTCTAATTAGAGAAACACATATACATGAAGAAATTAATAATCAGCTATTTTAGCCTTACTTGCATCTATCACTTTCTCATGGTATCCGCCACTTGTCACCTCCATATATATAAGAGTTCTATTCTAGTATAGTGACATCTCTATATATAATAAAATCTGCCACTAGTCATCATCTTTCGATTAGCCTTTCCAGATCAATCAACCAAATAACCCAAAATTTACGAGTAGGAATGTAACCCGATTCGAAGCTCATACCAAAATTCTATTGGTTAAAATGTTAACCACCCTATATTTTCACCATCTAGAAGCTAGCTAGTAATAAGAATTCCTTGTTTGCTACTTGGGTATTATCCGTTGAAAACTGATCCCATTTTCGTTGACTTCGACCCAACCGAAACTGGCCAACAAAAAGCTAAAGGGAAAGTCTTCGGTTTGTGGATTGGGCCGGTGCCGGCCAGATCATCCGCTTACCCACTTGGTTCCATCTCGTTGTTAATTCAAATGCTCTCAATATCATCATCATCAAGCTCGATCTTTAGCGACTTACGTTCATGCATGCATGCATGCAGAATCCTAATTTATATCCGTTGAATGTTTGCTTATTGATTGCTGCGGTGCAGAAACAGCGTGCGTGGGAGGGAAGGAGTGGTACTTCTACAGCCAGAGGGACCGCAAGTACGCGACGGGGCTGCGAACCAACCGAGCCACGGCGTCGGGCTACTGGAAGGCGACGGGGAAGGACAGGCCGATTCTGAGGAACAAAGCCAGCGGCGGGCAGCAGCAGCTGGTTGGGATGCGGAAGACGCTGGTTTTCTACCAAGGTCGAGCCCCTAAAGGCCGCAAGACCGACTGGGTCATGCACGAGTTCCGCGTCGAAGGCACCCTTTCGCCCCCGAGAAGAAGCGCCGCCTCGCACAAGGTTCGTTCGTTGTTGTCTCTCTGATCTATACTCTAGTCTCCAAGTTTCGGATTACTATTTAATTTGAGGTTATAATGTTTCGAGGTTGATTTGCTTTTTTTTATCTAGCGTTAAAGACTTGTTATGTCACATAATACTCTTGAAATCGAGGAGACAAAATTGCAAACTAAGGACGACATTATGATGAGTCATATTTCGTATGTTGTTGATCTTAGTCGGACTAACAGACGGATTAAGTGACATGCATCCATCATGAGAGGGAAAATCAAGTCGATCGATGATGATATTGATTAGTTTGACATATTGAAAGGGAAAGATTTATTGCAGGGTCATATTCGAATGATCTTTTGCGTGAAGTTGTGATTGCAAGGAATCATGGAGGCATATACTAGAAAGAAATTCTTATGATTAGATTTAGGATCCAATTAGACTAAGCCACGTACAAGAAATTTGTACTTAGTGTCACTGTAAGCTGACCTAAGATGATTCTCTTTGGCCAGTTTATAATTAAGTAACCCGTGGTGTGATATTATAATTAATTTGTTGTCTTCTAATGCAAGTCACTAATTATTGTTAATTAGTGTTCGTCATTCTCTCTTTAGGATCTTGATTATAGCATGAAGTTTGGTAGCTGTTGGTGATCTTCTCTCTCAGTTAAACTAAATTATTGAGTGTAGTAATTAAGTTAGCTAGGGTTTCTTTTATTCTAAATGATTTAATAATTTGAATACGATATGATATAATTACAGTTACTAATCTCTTTGGATTGCATATGTATTTGCAGGAGGACTGGGTGTTGTGCCGAGTGTTCTTCAAGAACAGAGATGAAAATACTGGTCCCAAACAAAGCATTGGGATGGTGACCAGGAACAACACGAACACCATCAGCTACGACGACGAGGATGATGATTATCTCGACACCGATAACAACAACTCATCTTCTCTCCCACCATTGATGGACTCTTCTTACAACATCAACTTTGACCAACAGCAAACTGCTCATCATGATCAGTATGAGCAAGTGCCCTGCTTCTCCATGTTCTCCTCCCACGACCCACCACCGTCTTCGAACTCCTTGTTTCCACAGTTCTTCTGTAACAACTCTGCTGCAGCGAACTCCTTGGAGTTCGCTGCAGATCATCAGCAAGTATTGTCCATTGTCCCTCCTCCTGTTGCTGTGGAGGAGGGAACGTTCAGTACTTGTGACAAGAAGGTCATCAAGGCGGTGCTGAGTCACCTCACCAAGGTGGAAAATGCCAGTGATGATATTAGTAGTTACCCTTATTACGATCATCATCATGTTGTTAAGGATTCGTCGTGCTTGAGTTTGGGCGAGGGGAGCTCGATGGAGAGCTACCTCTCTGATGTGGGTATCCCTAACCTTTGGAACTCTTATTAATTGACTTGACCTTATATGTATGGGTGCCTATGCCCTTAATTTGAAGACAATCCTTGAAAAAAAGAACATGATGAAGAGAATGTAATGGTTTGTATAAATTTAGCTTTGTGGAGGGTGTAAATTTATGACATTTCATGTATGATGGTCAAATGTGTAATGTTTAATTTATACCCATTTTCCATTTTGGGTTGTTTGTTTTTGTAATGTACTACCACTTTGTATGGTCCTTGTGGGTGAAGCCTAGGGTAGGGATGGCAAAAATATCCGTAACCGTGGATATCCACCCGAATCCGACCTAATCGGGTAGGGTAAAACCCGAACCCGAATATTGCGGGTAATGGGTGGGCATGGTTATCTCACTATCCAACCTGAACCCGCCCGATTATACACATGCATATGTATTTTAATTTGTCTAGAAATAATCATTATGTTTCTCTAGAATATTTTATATTTAGCATATAAATATAATATTTTCATGAAATTATGTTGTTTTAATTAATTTTCGTCATTCTAGTGAATTATTTTCGTACTTTTCCTCTTACGTAATGTGAGTATACGTGTGAATGTTAACATATTGGTTGGAACTTGGAATTCTAAGGAGAAATTATTACCCATGGATAACCGTGGATACCCGAAACCCGAACGGGTATGGGCATGGTTTTGATTTTCTACCCGTTTCTCGTGTGGGTACGGGTATGGATAAAACCCGAACTACATTGGGTAGGGTAACGGATATGCACTATCCGTCCCCGACCCGACTCATTGCCATCCCTAGCCTAGGGTATTGGAGGGGATTAGAATATGAAATGGGTGATCTATTATAAATTGAAACTAATTTTCATTGTCGTGCATACATTTTGAAATTTTTTTAGAATACTCATATGTTTAACCTACATTGAGAATGAAAATTTATTATAACTATTCAGTTTTCTTTTAAAAAATATTATTGGATAACTTAATGACTTATACCTTCAATTATTAATTATATTTAATTATGTTATTTAGTTTGAACAAAACATTTAGATTCATACTTGAACACATTTTTTTGGACATTGAATTGCCACTTTTTATGGCATTTCTAACTTCTAAGTCATCTTTGTGCACGGTCCAAATGGGTAAAAACTAAAAAGGCCCAAATAAGAGGAAAGATAGGAATATACAAAAATGGGCTGCAGTCATGTTAAAACTTAAAAGTAACAGGCTCAATATGTAAGGTCATAGGTCCAATAAGTTAGTGCCTCTATTCGAAAAACTATCAAGTTCGGACCTCTATTCGAAAATGAAAAAGTATAGGCTCTCATTTTAGAAGGGTATCAAAGTTTAGGGATCGAAATAAGCATTAATCCTCCGACAGAAACATCAACCGTTGACTTAGTAGTCTCTTCACTATCCTCCAAAATTAACTTGCTCCCCACTTGCTCCGTTCCTTCTCTCATGGCGGATGGCGCTGTGCTTCCTAAAAACTTCATCTTCCTTCCTTTGTGGATATTCCCAAACAATAATAGTAAAGAAAGACGACGAGACGACCCGCCATTGCCAGAAAGACTCCACTCTTTTCATATATGGACGACTGAGAAAAAGGTTGAGGCCTTTTAAGGGTTAGTTTAATTGGATTCTCCGGGCGGCAATTTTCCCAATTGCGTATTCAGTTCCCACCGGCAATTTTACCCGATCAATCGCCGGCGGTGACCATGTGGATTTACTGTCTCCTCGTTGTTCAATTGTTCATCTTCCTCTGGCAACTCACCCGCAAACCTAAACCGCCAGTCAACTCTCCCGCTGCGGAGACAACTCCACCTCCTCCTCCTCCTTCCGCAATTTGTGTCAATAATGGAGCAGCGACGGTTCCGATTGTTTACAAGCACGACGTGTTCCTGAGCTTCAGGGGAGCAGACACCCGCTTCAATCTCACCAGCCATCTCTACGCTGCTCTGAGAGGCCGCAGCATCCTAAGCTACATCGACGATGTTAATCTCCATCGAGGGGCGGACATCGTCGATTCGCTGTGGGGAGCGATCGAGCAGTCGCGGATGTCCGTCGTCGTGTTTTCAGACAATTACGCCGATTCCGGATGGTGTTTGGACGAGCTCGTCAAGATTGTCCACTGCCTGAAAAACCTAAATCAGGTGGTCTTGCCGGTGTTCTACGGCATGCCTCCCGAGGATGTTCGAGATCAGACCGGGAGTTACGGTGTTGCTTTTGCCAAGCACCGTCAGTCGACGGCGTCGCCGGAGAAGTTGAAGATGTGGAGGGCTGCGTTGAAAGAGGTCGCCGGTATTCCTGGCTGCGAATCTCTCAAGATCAGGTAACAAAATATCGATTTGGTCACTGAATTATCATACATGAATCATATTGGTCATTGAACTAGTGAACTCTGTATGACCAAACAGCACAGAGGCTGAGCTCGTCAAAACAGTGGTTGAAACTGTCCTAGCAACATTGGAGCAGATTTCCCCAGCTCCACAGTTCCCCGGTTTGGTTGGAATCCACACCCGGATCGACGATATTGAATCCTTGTTGCATCTGGATTCGGATTCAGAGACCAGGGTCGTCGGAATGTGGGGGATGGGTGGCGTCGGAAAGACCACGTTGGCCAGAGCTATATTCGATCAGTTTTTGTCCAAATTTGAAGCCTTTCATTTCCTTGGTGACTTCAGGCAAGAATTGGAAAGACGCTCTGAGCTCGACCTGCAACACGAGCTCTTCTCGACCCTACTGGGGGACGAATACAACCATCACACTGCTGAAAGAACCACAAATCTAGCATTAACTTATGCCAAAATGCGTCTAGCTCGCACCAGGGTTCTTGTAGTTATCGATGATGTTGAGGACCCTGTAGCACTGCATAACTTGTTGGATAAGCAACCTCGTACTCTGTTTGGTCCCGGGAGTAGGATCTTGGTGACGAGTAGAGATCACCAGGTTCTTCAGAATGTATGTGATGAAGTCTATGAGGCGAAGGGGCTGAACGACTACGAATCTCTTCAGCTCTTTGCTTCGAATGCGTTCAAGAATGTTATCTCTGATGAATTTATGGAGCTCTCATGGCGAGCCATAAGGTACCCATCAGGCAATCCACTGGCTCTCATAGTCCTTGCGAAGGCTCTGTTTGGGAGAAGCAAGGACTACTGGGAAAGCATATTGCTGAGGCTTCACAGAGGGGCGCCAAATCAAAAGGTTCAGAACGTATTGAAGATCAGTTTTGATGGTTTGGATCGTGATGAGAAGAATGCCTTTCTAGACGTAGCATGCTTTTACAAAGGAGAGAGTCGAGGGCATGTGAAGTCCATGTTGGATGGTGCTTATGGTGATGGGTCTTCTGAGAATATTGTCACCTCGCTTACAGATAGAGCTCTCATTGGGATTGCGCATGATGGGTTGACAATTATGATACATGATTTGTTGCAGGAGATGGGTCGTGGGATTGTGAAAGCAGAGTCTGATGATCCGGGGAAACGGAGCAGGCTTTGGGATCAGAATGACGTCTACTCTGTGCTTACCAGAAAAGAGGTAACTGAATTTGAATGCTAATTGCATGTTAATGTTAATAATCAGGATCGAGTATTAATTGTTTTCACGGAACTTGCTTATGTATACATACACATTTGGTATTGAATTCATTAAGCGTCTTAGCTCCATCGGTTCTTGCTATTGTGCTGTTGATGTGGCAGCCTTGAACTAGGGTACAAGAGGCTGCCATATCAGCAACATACCAACCGATGCTGATGTGAGCAATGAAAATGCTAACAGTGATTTGTTAATGCGAGTTCGGCGACCTAATTGGTATTTAGCCCTTTGGTAATCACTTAAGGTGTTCATATCTTAAATAGTCTATATATTATGATCTTCAGGGGACGAAAAAAATCAAAGGCATATCGATGGAGTTAGGGAAAGGCCAGATGCAACTGGACTCGGATGCCTTTGCGAGGATGAGTCGTCTAAGGCTCCTTAGGTTCTACGTGCCACGCGATGGTTACGGCGATTACACTGAGGTGCAGTTGCCTTCAGAGGGGCTTCAGTTTCTTTCCAATCAGTTGACGAGCCTCCAGTGGCCCCATTTCCCTTCAAATTCTCTTCCCCCTACATTCCGAGCAGAGAATCTTATTGATCTTCGTATTCCCTATAGCAACGTCAAGCATCTTTGGACTGGCGTCCAGGTAATGTGCTTATCCAGATATGCATACCCATTGCTATTTTTCATTTTCTCAGACGAAAGGTCTCTTCTTTGTATTTGTGTACTTATATGTTGTTACAAACTTCATATTTCAGTAACCACCCTTAACCCCTGTGCTTATATACATGCCTTTCATGCATGCCTGCACGTTGATACAACTCTAACCAATTGGCCTAATTATCACTCCTCAACAGAATCTTGGGAACTTGAAATACATCCATCTCAGCTACTGCATAAACTTGGTGGAACTGCCGGACTTATCACTCGCCAAAAGAATCGGGGACATTTGTGTCCTGGGATGCGAAAGCTTGGTGAAGATCCCATCCCACGTCCAACAACTAGAGAGTCTAGCAAACTTGAACGTCTGGAACTGCAAAAGCCTCCCTGACCTCCCAACTCAGTTCACATCCAAATCAATAAACTCCCTCGCCATCTCTGCCGAGAACTGCCCCACAGTCGCAAACTACGACCAGCTCTACCTCGGCACCCAGGAAGAAGAAGAAGAAGAAAAAGAGGAAGAAGAAGAAAAAGAAGAAGAACAACAACAACTTGACAGGAATGCACCGATAGGGAACAGAGTTCTGGACGTTAGAAACAGCTTGCACATAACGGACCTCCGCTTGAATGGAACGATGATCCAAGAGATCCCAGCAACAATTGAGCTGCTCACCAACCTCGTTCTCCTCGACTTCTCCCAGTCAAAGCATCTATTTTACATTTCGGCCAACATCTGCAAGCTGAAGAAGCTGGAGAAGCTTGACCTTGCAGGTTGCGTAGGTCTGGAGACGTTTCCGGAGATTTTAGAGCCCATGGAAAAGCTAACTCAGTTGTTCCTGGGAGGGACGTCGATTAAAGAATTGCCATCTTCGGCCATTTACAATCTGGTGAACAATACAGCATTGTGCCTCAACAATTGCAGGAAGCTTGTCAGGATTCCTGAAGATATCCAGTTCTTTGATAGGTTGACGTTGATTGATATAAGGGATTGTGAGAGCCTTGTTTGTTTGCCGAAGCTGCCTCTGCGAGTGCAGATGCTCAATGCAGATGACTGTGTGTCGCTGAATGAGTTCCCGGATTGTAGTGATCTTCGGGAACTTGTGTCTTTGAGACTCGGGAACTGTTTCTTGCTGGATCAGGATGCAATCGTTCGATGGATGGTGAATGCCTTTGCCGATGTTCAGGTTTGTATACGGATCTCTGTAGGATTAGATTAGGGATGCTGCTTTCTCTTTCAAAGTAGAACTTTACATGGATAACAGTTAACATTCATTTCATCCCAGTAATGTAAGTTATTAGGTAAGATTAAAAGAAATTGATCTTAGATGACAGCCAACTTATAAACTTAGAATTTGTGCAGATCTGCTATATCATGTGTTTAATACTTTAATCAATAAAGCTTTTATACAAAACCGGTGCTTCCCAATAACTCTCATTGCGTCGTTGGGAGACTATAGCTTATACAAAGATAGATGCATAGGGCTGTTCTTATTGTTCGCCATGCATATTAATGAATGTTTCTTTCTACAGAGAACAGCCGTGGAAATGTACTTCCCCGGGAGTGAAATCCCACATTGCTTCGAGTTTCAAAGCAGTGGATCCGAGGTCACCATCCAGCTGCCGTGGAACATGGACGATTTCCTCTATGGGGTCAAAGGAATCGCGTATTGTTTAGTCGTGGAGGACGATGGCAGTTGCTCCGACATCGTAGAGAACACTGATGACATGCGTCTAGGCAAATATAGCGCCACTATACCCCCTCTCCAGTGCAATTGGGAGACTACATTTCCATTAACGTCATCTTCGGCCAGACTTCATAACTCACGCGGGACATGGTACCAAAATGCATTCAACCGAGGTTTTACGCAGTTCCAGTCTGATCATCTGTTCATCACTTACAGGAGCAGGGATCATGAGCGGGAGATATTCAATCCGCGTAATGTGGGATGTGATGTTTCCTTTAGATTTGAGTTTACTCATGTTTGGAAGGTGAAGAAGGTTGGAGTAATGATCGTGGAGTTTGATTATGGTTATGGCAACGACGACGATGATGTTGGCTTCGATGCTGAGTTGACGGATTGGACTGCTGGTGGTGATGATTATTATGATGATCAGCCACTGTATTCAGATTAGTTGATTCAATTAGGTCCTATCTAAATTAGGTTCATGTTTCTTTTTGTTTCTAAAGAGATATGTTCACTGTAGATTTCGAAATATAGAAAGAAGTTTAATAAAAATCCTTGGACCTCTATTCCCCTGCAAAATCTGAAGGAACCCTCAGCCTCAGGAATCGAATAACGGCAAACATATATAACGCGGGAAAATTGCATTTACGTGGCGCGGTTCTGAAAAATCAAACCGGACCAGTACATGGTCTAACCTGTCCGAGACTGGGTTTGATTCGTACACTATTTTCAGTAACTATTTGTAGCTGGAACTTGGAAGGAACCAGTACTAGAGAAGAGACGAGTAGAGAACGAAGAATACGGACTTCTGCGGGGAAATGGAGAAGCTGAAGTCTCTGCTTCCAGACGAGCTCAAGAGGATGGTTTGGAACAGCACGGTGGAAAATCTTCCGGCGGCGAGTTCTTCTCTTCTTGAGTTCCTCCTCAATTTGCCGCAATTTCACCAAGTAAGAATCTCGCAGCTCCGTCGTCTTCTTCTTCTTCTTCTCTCAAATTTATTCACTTTCCTGATTCTCTGTATCGATCGATGACGCCTCCTTCAGATGGTTAGAGATTTGGCTGCTCCAGAGGACTCGCTGTGTGCGAAGAATAAAGCCGCTGCTATGGAATTAAAGAAGAAGGGCAACCAATGCTATTCAAATGGAGACTACGCTGCAGCGCTGGATTGCTACTCTCAGGTGCTTGCCTTTCTTAGGTTTACTAACTTCCTCCTACTGGTCTCGGCAGAAAAGCTGAATCGGTGACACTTCTGGAAGAGCTCTTGTTTGCTTCCCTGACTTGCTCGAGTGCTTTTTCTCCCATGTACTATCGAAACAGGCGCTACGAGTTGCTCCGCAGGAAGCTGGTGACGGGGATAAAAGTCTAGTTGCAGCATTGTTTTTGAACAGAGCTTCAGTTTTCCATGTGAGTGATGGAAATATATTGACGATCAGATGAAGTTTAGAATTTTACCAAGCTATTTCAAATGAAAGGTTGCTTTTTCATTAGAGACAAGGCCTACTAAAGGAGTGTCTACGAGACTGTAATCGAGCACTTCAGATTTCGCCTAGCTATTCAAAGGTAATGTTGCATAGCAGTTGTGATATTCCTCCTAGATTCAACCCTTATGCAGTTTCATTTCTTGTCTCTAATTGTCACCTCCTAAATTTTTTCCCCTATCCTATTTCATGCCCTTATTATGCAGGCTTGGTATAGGAGGGGCAAAGCAAATGCTGCTTTGGGAAATCGTCAGGAAGCAATCCTAGACTTGGGGGTTGCGAAGGATATGGAGATTTCGTTAGCTGGAAAGAGACAGATAGAATGTGAATTAAACATGATTATTAGCCAACGACAATCTGCAAGCAGGATAGTGGATCAATGTAGCCAGATAAGTACGGGAGGAGCAGGTGCTGGTACTAGCAATACAACTCTCAAAACTTAATTCTGTTGTGTCTTAAGCTGCCATCTTTGTTGGTGGAAAATGAACTCTACTTTGGACATTGTGTACCCAATACACGGAGTTCGGTACTCTCTTGTTGCCTACCTCCATAATTAGTTCACAGCTCCAAGTATCCGTCCAAAGTTTTAACTAGTGAAAAGGGTAGCCAACTTGCAATTTTTGTATCCATCATGCATTTTGGAGGTGTAGAGTTGAAATAAAACAAGCTGCAAATTGTTTTTTACAGACGAGCCTTGCCAAAGTAGCCTTTCATGCGTAACAACACATGATAAAGGAAGAGGGATGGCTGCACAATGTGATATTCCTCAATCGTCCTTGATTCATAAGGAAGAACCATATGCCCTGGTATAAATATCACTATGATGTGTATTTCTTAGTTGACATTAATATGGAGAATGTATGCATACTTCTTTTCTAGATCCCAGCTTTGCATAATTTCTGGATTGGTGGTTTGAAATTTTAACTGCCAACTGGAATACTACTTAGCCTCAAGACAATTACTGGTTGCATTTGAGTTCAATTTTCTTCAACGAACTTTCAATTGCACAGGTTATACTGAAGAGTTCCCGGGAAAGTCATTGCCATTACTGCTTGGGTGAACTACCATTGGATACAGTCCCTTGCCTATCATGTTCAATCCCCTTGTACTGCTCCGAACGTTGTCGAGCACAAGCAGGAGGAGGAAGTCTTGTTAGGCATCAAGAGGAACAGAGAGATAAGTCTTATGGTGACAGTCTAGAAAAGCATGTTATGGAGGTAACTTCACTCCATAATTCTACTACAGCTGTTGAGTGCTTCCCTGAGCATAAACATGAATGTGGTGGTGTCCACTGGCCTGCAGTCCTTCCGCCGGATGTTGTCTTGGCTGGCCGCATACTAGCAAAGCATCTTTCTCAAACTGGCATTCTGATGAACCCCGAAACTCTAATTGTTTTGGTACTTATGAATTCCTCTAGAAAAATTGCTTGTTGTCTTTCATATGCTTCATGCAGCATCAAACTCACCAGCTGATGACCGTCTTGTAGGGGTTCTCTCACAACTATTCACTTATTGCTCAAGGTACCAAATTGGAGGTGCACATATATGCTAGTGTCTTGCTGTGCTGTCTACAGCATGCTCTTGGCTTTGAACTCCCAGTGAATGCTATCTATTTGTCCCAGGTTTTTCTCCCTTACTAAAGAACACATCAGCTGATATCATTGTAGAGGATATAAATATCATCTTTTTGTTTTTCCCTTCCTAAGGCACTTCTCGTTAATGCAGACTGTCATACTTCTATCACAAATCAGGGTGAATGCTATGGCAATTATTCATATGAAATCTGTTGATCCTCGTGGGCCTCATGCTTTCACTAGTACGGTGGAACAGGTTGAACATATGTTGCTAAAACTACTCCTATCTATGGGGTTGTACCCTACAATTTTATTTTAGTCAGATGCATCTTTAGTTTGTGACCAGATGTTTTTCAGTGACAGGAATTTTCTTTATACCTTGGTCGTTTATTTTCTAGGTTACTGTGGGTCAAGCGATTTACAAAACTGGCAGTATGTTCAACCATTCTTGCCAGCCCAATATCAATGCGTATTTCCTCTCACGAACTCTTTTTGTACGGACAACAGAGGTTGTTCAAACAGGGTTTCCTTTGGAGTTGTCTTATGGCCCACAGGTATTCCTATTTTTGAGTACTTCGAAGAACAAATATGAAAAATGCACACTTGTCTCAGCTCTGTCATTCCGATAATTTAAACTTGAAGTTCCTGTCTACCTTTTCTTTCCAGGTTGGGCAATGGGACTGTTGTGATCGTCTTCAGATTTTAGAAGACAAGTACTCATTTCGATGTCGGTGCAGTGGCTGCTCAGAATTGAATATAGCTGATCTAGTCCTGAATGCTTTCCATTGTGCCAATCCTGATTGCACCGGTGTCGTGTTAGATGCCCCTGTGATAAAATATGAAACGGGCAAGCTGACAAGCTCTCACAAGACATCACGCTTGAATGGTGGGTCAGAGGTACACATCATTTGTTTCTCTTTCTTTTTGGTTGAATTGGGAAATATTTTAGTCAAAATACTTATGATTTAGCATAAGTTACGCTTTTCTCAATTATAACAGGTCAAGAAGATCAATGTCAAGAGTTTAGTTTGTCTTAATCTCATGTCCAACAATAGCTCTTGTCATATCAAACCTGCATCCTGTTTGAACTGTGGTCATTACTGCAATCTTGATGCTGCACGTGAAGCCGTGGACAATGCTTTGAGTTGTATGCATAGGTAACTTGGTTTGTTGGCCTTGTTCTATGAGATAAGTTTTTCCCATTTCAAAGCTTGGTTTCCATTTCTTTGAAGATCAATTAACTTTTGACAGTCTAGAGGATGCAATAGCGTCAAAAGAAATCCCGAGTATGGTACTATCAGATGCTTCAAGGTCCCTTGGTCTTCTGAGATCAGTACTACATCCTTATAACAAACGCATTGCAGAGGTATGCTTCCTAACTTCTTATAACAAATAAGTCATTGCAGAACCGAAGCGTTATGGAGTTGCTCCCTTTGTGGTTGAGTGTAAAGTGGAAGAGTAACCTCATTAACTCTTAGGTACAAATAAAGGGTGGGCGAGGGAGACAAATATCTAATTAGGCATTAGTAATCGCCGAAACATGGTGAGGGGGAAAAGAGTCTTTTAGATGAAGGCAAGAATTTTGTGGTGACATTAGATGCATACCCCAGGACCATTGGACATGCCTACCTCTGTATTAACTATTATACATGTGAGGAACACTTGCAGGCTGAAGATAAGCTCGCACAAGGGTTTTGTTGGACTGGAGACCTGCGATCTTCTAAGGCTTTATGTTCATCATCAATCAAGGTAAAACACCTTTAACTGCCAACCTTTCTGTTGTTTGACGGTAACCTCCCGTATGTTTCTGCATTTGTTATCTTAATGGTTTATCCGAATTTACTATTTAGCTTCGTATGTGTTATGTTTTACTTAGACTAATGTAATTGGGATGGATGCCAGATACTGGAAGTGCTCTACGGCAATGATCATATAGTCATCGGATATGAACTCATCAAGCTCGCAACCATTCAGCTATCCTTGGACGACCCTGAAGTTGCCAAAACCATAACCAGGCTCGAAAAGATATTTCTCCGTTATTTCGGGGCTCATGCAAACTTGGTTTTACCCCATCTAGAAACCCTGAAGAAAGAATCGCTACCCCTCCATAGGCAGTTCAGTTCAGTTGAGATTTAGTTGACAAAATTTTCTCTCATGTTAAACTCAGAGTAGTGGTATTAGAAGCATGCACAATGTATCATCTTGTTTCTTATGTGCTAGCAGGCTATGTTTGTAAGTCTAGATATCAACAATGTCTTACTTATATTGGGAATTTTGGTTCTGAATGGCATTCATCTTTGTAGCTTCATGCCTATCTTTTTTATTCAACTATATAAACAAGAAGAGGGGGTAGTTCTGTCCAATTCGAAAGCAAATTATCCAATCTAATCAATTCAGATTTTTAGAACACCAAACTCATAATATCCAATCTGATCTGAACAGAACTGCAATATACACCTGCTCCAAACCACCATCAATGATTAAACGAATGGTTATAGGATCCAGAACTTGAACATGAAAGTATGCAGCAGAGATTCACATGACTGGCCTAACTGCAGGATTCAAAATACAAAGCATGAGCCAAATTCAAGTCCACAATGAGATTACAGATTTCCGGGAGGCATGTCATAACAATTCAACAGAGTCGCGTGCCAATGCCCTGGCTTCAGCAAATGATGGAAGTTCTGCAATACACAAAAAGATTTGATGACAGGAAAGTACGAATGGATTATTCATTCCCAGTCATTCCCACAAAAAGCCTCCACATTTCAGCTTCAATCGAGCTTAAGTCATAGTTCAGGTCACTTCCAAGAGCACAGCACGACCACCCTCTCAGACTAGCACTATTTACAACAGCTAGTTCCATATGCTCCTAAGATTCAGCAAGTGCCTTGTCGATCTCTTCTGCATGATCCTTGAGCATCTTCCACTGCAAGAAAAGAAAATAATTTTTACCGAGACCAGGTAAACCGACACCATAAATACTGATGAATTGGCAGTTAAGTTGAGATCCTACCTGATCCACACTCAATGATATGCCTGCAAAAGGGGGAATAAGTTAGACGAAGAACCAAAAGTTTTGAAGAATAGAAAGTCTAAGTAAAAGAGGCATTCAAGCGTTCGGATAGTAAATATCTTGCCCAGAAACTACAGCAAAACATAAGAGAACATACAATTTTTCATGTCATAGATTGCACTCATCCTTTCAGTTTCATGGTCGTTTATAGTTGCCTGGTAGTATCAAGCCTAGGGAAGTGAAAAGCTACATTTATACTCAACATGACAACTTTACACCCATCCATCCATAACAAAGTTAAAGAAGTAAACTACAGATGCACAAGGGACAGTGCAACCGTCGACGATTTGCAGCAACTCACAATTAGAATCACCAGCTAACATAAACTTGCTCTACCATTTCAAGCCAGCAAGCATATCAGCCGAATAATCTATTCACAAAGGTAAGGTCTTCCTCAACCTCTCAATAGTCAATACAGAGGAACACAATGGAATGCCCATGTTAAGAAATGAGTAACCGAAGAGTAAATCCAGTAGAGCATCTAATGAACAAACCAAACAACATACCGAGACAAACCAAAAGCAGAAAAAGAGAGAAATGGTAAAGACACCTTTTTTGCCAGGGAGCTGTTTCCCATCCTTCACATAGAACTCACGAATGTCAACCCAAACCTTTCCTTGCCAGTTCCTCACTTTCACTCTCCTATTGTGAGATATCTGCAGCAAAATCACCCCAAAGTAAGAGTCAAACATCTCGCAAATGATAGAATTGTCAGCAACAATCGCTGAATAGAAAGTTCTGTAATAAGACCCAGAATCCATATTCAATTCCACCTACATCGCAGACAACGATCTCGTCAGAATCATCGGAGGAATCAGTCCTCGGAGCTTTCTTCGGAGGAGCACCATGGCCGTCCTCAGACGGGCCCTCATCCTCCTCCTTCCGCTTAAATCTCCGCGACATGCTTCGAACTACGAAGAGCCTTCATAATACAACAAAAAAAGAAAGGGGGAAAAAAGTCCTCCGGTAAAAAGGCTTGAAGAAGCGCTCGCAGGGTTCAATATACAGATTCAGTCAATAGGAAATAGAGTAAGAGACTCAGTTGAAGACCTGCAACAGTGTTGTTCGCTAGACGGAGAGCGTCGCCGGCTTTCCCTCTGAGATGGACTAAGGGGGAAATTGAAGAGAGACAGTGGAGAATAGAGATCGATGGGTTCCGCCGGTTAGGGTTTATATATGAACCTATGAGCCCGTTTTATCTTCAGAGCTTTTGCCGGGCGGGCGGGAAATTAACTACTCGGTTCCCACCTTTTTTAACACTTAAAACTATTTATATTAGCTGAATAAAATATTTCTCCATAAACATGTTTATAACTAATTTTTTTAAATTCCATTAAACATGTTTATAATTGTGTGCTAATTATTTTCCATGAATTTATGCTCTTTGTGAAGGAAATTAAGCTAAATAGTATAAAAAAAGAATATAGTCTCATTTTTATAAAAATAAAATTATAGATACTTTCTACCTCCAAAATAAAGATAAGAGAATGATCTATTTGTTCAATTGCAGGCTGTTACAGATATCTTCCTTCATCTCCAAATTGGAGCCTTATTCATCGTTAATCTCGAACTGGGCACCGATAGGGAGGTGATCGCTCGGGTGGTAATCATTTGGCAGTCCACCAACAACATCAGCATCATCATCTGCTTCAGGAAGTTCGAGGAAGCTGACTGGTTTCATCTGATCGCCAGGTGAAAAGAATATGTAATCGAGTGTGTTAGTGAAGCTAGGAGTGCAGTTAGTGAATGGAGGTTCTCCGCCCCTGGTCTCCGAGTAGACACTGCGCAAGGGAATGGGTAGCTCATCCAGACATTCCACCGTAGGTGAGTTCAAAGCATCGCCAGAGACGAGGTACTGGTAAACCTGGCAGAAGGCAGGAAAGAAATGTCAAGGAAAGAGAGCGAATGATTACTGAACTTTGGATTGAAAACACATGGTGGGGTGATTGCTAGGTTAGTTATTTCATACTTCAGAGACAAGTTAAGAATCGAGGTTCAGTTCACAAACCTTGTCCCCGGGAATTGAGTTGAAGTCACCAGCAAGGATCACTTCAGGTGCACAATCAAACTTCTCAGAAACCAGTATCTTGAACTTTGCCAGCCGGGAGAGAAGATACTTTGCTTGTGCGAGCTTCACATCAGCCCATTCTGGATCCCTTAGCACCAAAATCACAACCACGTTTAGCTCAATCAATGTAGTCAATGTAACTATGATCATCATCTACCAACCAAATACATTGAGGTGATTTTTGCATATACCAGTAAAGATGTGTATTTGCAACTATAACAACATGATGGAAGGGACTCTTGAGTTTGAAAGCAGCCATTATCCCAACACAGTCTCGTTTCAATCTCACACGAGGGTCGTTAGGATCTCCATGGTCTTCACGATTGTTCTTTGATGGTGGAACTGGAAAAAGATAGTTGAACCAGTGGAAGTAAAACAATTAGCTTCGCAAAAAACAACCAATCAATAGATCAATCAATGGAAACGGTCGTCAACTGACTCACCATTACTACCATTGTTAGCATGTTGACTTTTCTGTATATCGCCATGTGAATTGGCTCCATCTGGAACTGAGTTTACAAGATCATTGTATTCCACCCTCTCCTCTAAGAGCAACTCTGCACTGCAATTGGTGGCGAAGAAAGTCTTATAGTCAGTTAATAATCTCATGGAAGCATTTATAAGAAGACAAGACACAGTTTATTGCACTTTATAAGCAAGATCATCCTATTTTTATTCAAAAAATTTGCAGTTACCAGTCAAGTTTGTAGAAGATTCCACAACCGTCACGCTTAATGCCAGTCCTTTGAATGTAAGTACTAGAATAACCGTGGTTCACCATGTTTAGCTTGTAAAAGCTATCATATTCATCCAGCTCCTGAGTACAGTCCACAAAAGAGAGAAAAATAGCACAGAACTAAGTTCATACTATTACATGAAAATGAAGTAACCAATTTGTTTCTAGGGGGGAAATGGAAAGACCTGCAAGCAGAGAAACTCTGCTCCTAAGCTTTTCAAAACAGTTAGGATTGCATGGCTACGAGCCTTCCACCTGAATGCAATGAAGTAGATGTTATGAGCACTGGAACAATAAACCATATGTGCTTTCCGATACATTCTGAACAGCTATCTTCCCACCAGAAGTGGAAATGAAACGTCGCAAAAATGCTACCACAAGTGACTTGAAAATATCAAATGCATAATAAGTGGCAAAGAGAAAGCTTGCATGAAGTGGAATGCAGAAGAAGGGTCATGCTTCATAGCATGATCCTGCATAGATCTCCCCAAGCTTATTTGGTACCAATAACAAAAATTACCGGTAGATAGAACACTTACTTCAAGCAAGCAGATGGAGAGTGTGGAAACAGAGAACTCTTCACATAGGCCTACATGACATGGAAGCACAACATGCAAGACTTTCCGTTCAATACAGTTGTTTCAATTAGATCATTATAAATGTAGTCAAAACTAACAATTTCCATGGCCATATTTCCTCCTCTGACAAAGTCTGTTAACTACTCTTGCAGGAAGGGGAATACTCAAGGAAAAGAACTGTGTGTGAAAGCTTTAGCATACCTGAGCCAAGATGTTGTAAGAGACAACACTGAACCTTAAGCCTGCAATATCACATTTCAGATATCATATCGGGTTATAAATGCGATATCATTTCACATGTACCTTTTTCAAATCAAATTAACATCAACAAAGTAGTGGCCACTGCAAAGTCATCTACTTTCTTTCCACTACTTTCTTAACCAAGCTTATCGGGTTTGTTTGGAAAATTAAGGAATGTTGAGAACAGAGTGATTATGGAGAATGACATGTTATGAGAATAGAGTGGAGTTACAGCAACAAGTGAAAGTGCTTTAGTTTACATATAACTTAGTCCAATTGAGCAAACAGGTCTGCTTATCATGCTTAGAATGTCTCCCTCGATCTATCTCCTCTGGCCAAGGTTAGCACAGATGATTTCTGATCACAAAGAACTCTAACCAATACGCAAATTAATCAATATACATACCATCAGCCTTGCTTCTAGAACAAACTTCACCCCCTTCAACTGGAACAAATTTAGGGCACATCGGCATTGGTATTGAGCTCATTTTAGCCAAGCAGATTCTCCTGCACCCAACGAATTGGAGCCAATCATTACCCACACATAACATTCCTGTTTTGAAAACTCTTTACCCAGCGCATCAAGCAAAGTTCAAAACTTGTTCTATAAACCCCAGAGCCTGTACCCATTACTCCATTGGAGTAGTACCTGGCGGAAGAAAAGGCAGTAGGAAGTTGATGAATCAAAGAGAGAGACCTCAGCATTTGCAGTCTGCAGAATAAAGAATCTCAATTGATGATATTTCAATGAAGGAACGAACTAATACACAGACAAAACCTAGTCCAAAGATTCAGCCTTTTACCGTAATGAAGTAATTAACAGTTCTCGGAATTAAGATTTCAATGGTTACCTTCCTTCTCTTTATCAGCAAACAGAGTTCCGACGACTAGTTACCGGTGAAGACTGAAGAGTAAGTTCCATAAGCCATCCGTCAGAAAGCCGCCGGATGATGTTCTTGCTTGTGCTCAGACTCTGCTAGTAGAAAGCCGCCGGGAAAAGGTCATTCTGAGGGTTTATCAATTTATCCGGGAAACTTGAAATTGGGACTTGGCGGCGGCGGCGGCAGATTGGGGGAATGCGGAAAGCTTGGTTAGTAAAGTAACATTTTGGTGCCTGAAACTATCAATTTATCCCTTTTGGTTCCCTAAAACTGTAAAGAGTTCCTATTCAATCCCATAAGAGTTTCTATAGGGACTAGGAAGCGGCGGAGGAGCGCGCAGGCAAAAGCTTCCGCTGCTCAACTTCTCCGTCCCGGCAGCAGAAGGCTTTTCTTCATCTTCTCTACCGCTACCATGGATTCTCTTTTATACCTGAAACCCAATAACATCATTCCTTTCACTCCCAGTTCAAGGGCTTCTTCCCCTTTCCTCCCTTCCTATTTCCCGCCTCGGCTTCGGCTTGAGTCTTTTCGCCTTCGACCCACTTCTCTTTCTGCTGTTGTCAAGAAGCGCAGCAATTCATCTTCCAACTCTACTACTACTACTACTACCATTCGTTGCGAGCTCAATGGCAAGATCAATGGCTCCTCCCAGTCCCCTGAATTCGACCCTCGATTCCTTGACCGGGTAAAATTCTTCCCTCCTCTTGCCGTGAATGAAAATTCTCATTGTCATGAATGGGACGTTGAGTAATGCTGCTAGCTGTAAAAGTTTCCAACTTGTTGTGTTCGTCACGACGAGGGACTAAAGTTTGATGATATTGGAGTTTTCCACAGATGTAACTGCTACATGTTCTTATGTGCTTCCTTTTAGTCATGTTATTGCCTTTTGTCTCTGGTGGAAACCTTCAGAGAGAGTGGGTGTTTCAAGTTCCGAATCCTTTACTCTGTTTCATTTCAGGGAATTTTTTCAAAGTGTGTTAACTGTTGATTTTGGTGATCATTGCTGTAAATTTGTTCCAGCAAAAGGCACTTGAAGCAGCAATGAATGACATAAATGGTTCATTTGGAAAAGGAAGTGTTACACGTTTGGGTAGTGCCGGTGGAGCATTGGTGTAAGTTCTCACTCCTTCCAAGCTTGAATGGGAGGTCGGACTCTGGTGTCTTAGTTGTGGAATGTTGAAGCATTAAGATATATCTACATGTTTCTATGCAGTGAGACATTTCCCAGTGGCTGTTTGACTTTGGATTTTGCTTTAGGTGGTGGGCTTCCAAAAGGGAGAATTGTAGAGGTAAATATTTTCTCCATCTGCATCCTTGTCTGTAAGCTTTATGATATTATGCTGAGGACAAATAATAGACTTCCGACTCTTTGTTGTTTGCAGATATATGGCCCAGAAAGTAGTGGAAAGACTACCCTTGCGCTCCATGCAATTGCAGAAATCCAGGTGTGTTCCTTAATTATGCTTCTGAGTTTCTGTAACGTTTAAGGATGATAGCTTTTATAGATTTCCTCTTGTGCTAAAAGGTTTTTCTTCTCCCTGCTAAAAACTGCAGAAGCTAGGTGGCAATGCAATGCTTGTGGATGCCGAACATGCTTTTGATCCAGCATATTCAAAAGCACTAGGGGTGGATGTAGAAAATTTGATTGTTTGCCAACCTGATCATGGGGAGATGGGACTCGAAAGTAATGCAACCTTCTAGTCATTCCACCCCCCCCCCCCCCCCCCCCCCCCGAGAAATAAAACCATGCATTAGTTGATTCAGTGCTTTTTGTACATGAAGATAAAATGTGGTTGTTGCAATGTTTCAGTTGCCGATCGTATGTGCAGATCTGGAGCAGTGGATCTTATCTGTGTTGATTCTGTGTCAGCTCTTACACCACGAGCGGAGATTGAAGTGTGAATCCTTCTTTAAGTTCTTTTGTAGGTTCCTATATTCTAGATGAGATTGAGAAAGTTCATTATTTTCTCTTCTTTAATGGATAGGGTGAGATTGGGATGCAGCAAATGGGTCTGCAGGCACGGCTCATGAGTCAGGCATTGCGTAAAATGTCCGGAAATGCTTCAAAAGCTGGGTGTACACTTATTTTCCTCAATCAAATTAGATACAAGGTATCTTACGTATTTAAAAAAATTGGGGTCGAAATATTGACTTACATTTGTCATGTACATGACTTTTAATATCTGTTTATGCAAGTTTCACTCATTGCACCTCAAACTCCATGCCAGTGTTTCTTAGCTTTGCTGTGCCAATTGTTGTTAGATTGGTGTATATTATGGGAATCCAGAAGTCACTAGTGGAGGAATTGCCTTGAAATTCTTTGCATCAGTTCGTCTCGAGATACGCTCTATTGGGAAGATAAAGTCTGTACGTGTTTGTTCCTCTTTCCTTCTATTTCCAACTTCATTTTGTTGCTTGGTAAAGAAATCATGATGCATAATCTGTTCGAACACAACTGTGTCTATTTCTGAAAAGTTTACATCTCTTAATATTTATCATGTGGGAGTTTCTGTTGCTTATAGGCTAAAGGAGATGAAGAGGTGGGACTCCGTGTTCGTGTAAGAGTACAGAAGAGTAAGGTACCGAAATTGGAGGTGTTTTGTTTCTCTTGTAGAAAAGCTGAAGCCTTTTCATGTCACTTCTACCTACTTTTCATTATTATCTGGATAATGATCATATTCCAGTTAATATTAGCCATAAAATTTGTTAAAATTGCGTTTTATCAGTAGCGAGGCATTTTCTAAGTCATTATTGTAACAGGTGTCAAGACCATACAAGCAAGCTGAGTTTGAAATCATGTTTGGAGAGGGAGTCGGTCAACAGGTTAGATTTCTGCTGCAGAATTTCGAGAGAACATTATCAATGTTATTTTCTCCATGCTGGTGTTTTTGTTTGACGGCTTATAATTTTTCCAGGGTTGCATATTGGATTGTGCTGAGATGATGGATGTCGTTCTAAAGAAGGGCTCTTGGTATAGCTATGAGGACCAAAGGTTTGCTCTTTCACTTTCACCTGCTGCTTACTAATTCCTAAGCATCAAATACCTTCAAAACACTGTGCTAAGATCCGTCAAATTTGTTCCCTTCAGCTCGACAAAGTTCTGTGCACTATTATCGGTTGTCCCCGTTGTCAATACTTCCATCATTCACAAATCTAACTAGCCCGCTTTTAATTCCTATTTTATCTCTGTCAAAGGTTGGGGCAAGGAAGAGAAAAAGCGTTGCAGTACCTGAATGAAAATCCTCATCTGCTTGAAGAGATAGAGAAGGTTCTAGTTTAGTCCATATTGGGGTCCTTATTAAAATTACATGGGACAAATGATGATGGTGAATGATTTTCATCCATGTTGCAGAAAGTTCGATTGATGATGGCAGACTCGACTTTGCAATCTGGCCCTCTGTACGCAAGGCAACTGGCAGCATTGTCCCAGGACGAGAGCACGAATGATGATATCTAGTAGATGATGCAACCATCGAGTTAACTGAAGTCCTTTGCAAGCAAATCACTGAAGATTCACTGAAGCTTCTGAAGTAAGATTGAGCTGAGGTACTCTTCTCACTGTTCTACCATGCCAGCTGAGATCTGTTATCACGACATGCTGTCAGCTTCTGGCGCTAGTAACTACTGGAGATTGCTGAACTAGAAGGCTGGATTTTGACAAGAGAAAGAGGTTAAGAAAGAACAGTTGGTTGCTAAATGCTGACTTCTTTCTGCCTCTAAAAAGAAAGGATATGATTCGATGCAGAATAGATGCAGAAGTTGGGGGTATCTCGTAGCTCAATGTTTCTGTATTGCCAACGCCATTATGTGATGCTGAGCAAATAGTGTCCATTATTTCAATCAATTCGGCAAGCATGCAGGTTTACGCATTGAGATTATGATTAATTTACTAGGGTAAATGTGATTCATTCCACAATGCCCCTGTAAGAAGCAAGCTCAAAGTAGCTCTTGCTGCTCTTCATCATTTCCAGGTATTTCCCTGGTAACATATTTGCACCGGTAAGCTTGCTTCAAAAACAAGTTTACTGCCACAACAGCCAAGAAGCACAAAATTATACAACACAAAGTAGTATCCATAGATTTTCATGAGAAGACTGCAGTCACATTTAATACACAAACATAGTAGTGTTGTCTTTTGTTCCCATGCATCTACGTAGTTTCTGCTTTGGGGGAAACAGGGGCGACACAAGCTTATGTATACGACTAGAAAGATCGATGATAACCATTACACAGTTGTCTCTTCCCTTTTCCGATCCCTCTAACAGAACCGTTTAATTACTGAGACAAAGCACTGGTGTTGTAGACAAGGAGAGCCCCTCCTGCTAGAATCCCCAACAATGTCACTGCCCAGATCGCCAATCCAGTCAATCCTGCAACCACCAGGAACTTAAGCAATTAGATTACAAATTCAAACAGAACCAATATTCGATTTCCTTATCGGGTTATGAATCGCAGCAGAACAGCAATCAGAAGAGCACGACTCACCTCCGGCATAGACATCGCCAGTGGGTGCCCACTCATCTTTGTTGTAGATGGGGCTGCAACACAACACAAGTGCCATAACATAACATAACATAAGCAGAGGACAGAGCTTTGATTATCAGCTAATTAAGCACTCTTTGTCAAATTGTTTACCTGTAGCCATCGACGTTGGCACCATACTTGTCCACGAATTGGTACACTCCCTTTCCCTGCATCGATCAAACTAGTTAGATTAGATACGATTGTTGAACACCAAGAGAGGGTGAGAGAGAACAAGTGTACCGTGGGCTTCCTGCCAGAGGCATCAACTCCTCCCCTCAGGTCCATGCCACCACCGGTTCCTACCCAAATTAAGCAAACGAACAGTCATATTCAATGCCAGTATGCTACCATGATCAAGGTCTGAAATTAACTTGAGAACCAACTCATCTCAATCATTCAAAGATGTTGAAAGAGGTATAGTATACCATTTACTTCCACCAACATCTAGTGTTTACATCCTAGGATAAAGAATACAGATTTTGTAACAATTTCACATCTTGTTTGGAATTTCAGCTCTTATATATACATGCATGGTTTATCTTAGAGAGAGAGAGGGAGTGAAGGGTCACAGTACCATAGGGAGTGTCAGTCTTGATCTTCTTGATACCGCTGGCCACGATCTTGAAGGTCTTTCTGGTGAGGCTTGGAAGGCCAGCCACTGAAGCTGAAGCCTTCTCAATGAAAGGGGAAGTGGGTTTCAAGGTCAATGATGAAGCCACCATTGAAGCTGAGGCTGCCATTTCTTCTTGTCTCTCTTTCTCTCACGCAAACACAGAACAATGAACAATCTGTTCTCTTCCTTCCGTCTGCTCCTTAATTATTTCCCCACGCCAGAAGAAGGAAAAAAAATTCAGTCAAGTTTAGTGATTGTACTGACGCCACGTGGCAGTGGATGTGTGGCAGAGGTCTGGATATGAAATTTCCTCTAATCCACTTCTTTCTCAGCATCGCGTGTAGCATTATCTGCTATATTGAGGAGACCGGGCCCGCCAGATTTGTTAGTACATTGTTTTTGGACGGGCCTGAAGGCCCTTTTAAAGAAAAAATAAGCCCAAATGAGATGGGAAAAGTGGCCCTTGGTAGAGATGGGTTCAAAAAGCCCAACAAACCGGACAGTCGACACCAACCAAACCAACCCGGGAAAACCCCGGCGCGAAATTATTAACTCTCCTATAACTACCAACTGCCAATTTGCCTTGTGCTTCCATTTCTCACGCAGCGAATCAAAACACAAAGGGAAAGTAAAGAAGGAAATCGGCTTGCCGCCATGAACAGCATTGCTTCCAAGGTTGCTGTGGTGGGAAGTGGAAGTCAGTACATAAACAATAATAAAGTTTGCGTCTTTTTAAGATTTAACTGTTTTGTTCTTTCTCCGTCGCTATTTCATTTGGGAATTTGTAAATCTGATTCGACGATACTGACAAAAAAAGGGGGTTTGAATTTTTCTGGGATGGGTTTCAGTATCAGGAGCAGTTTGTGCGTCCACTCTCGCAAAAAATGGTGTCTCAGTTACCCTCTTCGACTCTGCTCGAGGCCCCGGTGGCCGGATGTCTCGGAGAAGGTGAATTCCTCATTTCGATCCCCATTTTAGTTTTGGCAGAAATGTGAGATTTGGGTTTTGTTTGGATCTTCCTGGATTTAGAGGAAAATTGTGTCTTTTGTAATGATTGTGAAGCTTGGATGCTGTGCAGGGAGATTTCTGAAGATGGGAAGGCGCTGTTGTTTGACCATGGCGCTCCATTTTTCTCTGCAAGTGACGATGATGTGTTGAAGATTGTTGGCGAATGGGAAGCCAAAGGCATTGTTGCTGAGTGGAAACAAAGCTTTGGGGCTTTTGATTTCGCCTCCAAAGGGTTTCTGAACATAGAACAGGTTGGTTGATGTCTTATTCCTTGTCTACTTGCCATTGCTAGCTGCTATATCAAAATAAGAGTATTTGAGCTATGGAAGGGATAGCTTTGTTGCTTCATTCCTCAAGGATACATAGCTTTGTAATGCGCTAAATAAATGTGCATGGTTTTGTTTATCTTTGTTCCTGATTTCTGCTTCAAGCACCTTGGGCCCTGCTAGAAGTTAGATATAGTGTATTAGAGTGTGAGGTCTGTCAAGAACCAGTTCATCCCAATATAGTATGAGAGCCTTTGATGGCCGCAATGTCATGTGTTCGGAAGGTTATTTGTTCGCGTAATCCTCTATGGACACCCATTTCCGACTAATCATGAAATCAATGTAGGAGGCATACAAAAGAAACTACTTGATCTACGCTCATTACTTGTTTTCACAAGATAAGATTATCTTCTGTACTATTCTCTGTAGGAACAAGCTTCCAAGAGATATGTTGGGGTGCCAGGCATGAACTCTATATGTAGAGCTTTAAGCAATGAAACGGGTATGTTTCAATATCTGACTGCTGAACTTACCAGGCTGCTGTTGGTGCTGTTACTGAACCTATGACATAATGTACAGGAGTGGAGAGTAAGTTTGGTGTTGGAGTTGGAAAGATAGAATGGGTGGATGATGTAAAATCATGGTCACTGACCAGTTCTGATGGCCAAAAACTTGGTCATTTTAAGGGAGTGGTTGCTTCAGACAAAAACATTGTTTCAAGAAGATATACTGAGGTGACTGGATCTCCACCACCGCTGGGTAGGATCATTGATAAATTGTAATTGAACTAATTTAGATGAACAAATGCTTAATACTGCTGCACATTCATGGATGTTGTGCAGTTCATATCTTTTCTTGTGTCGTCCTGAATTACTTTGTTAGTGTCATTAAGCTTTAGAATATCTCAGCATCTTGATTTGTGAACTCCTCTGATGCTTTTCAGACCTGAGTTTTGCTCCTCAGTTGGCAGCCAAGTTACAGGACATTCCTGTTATTCCTTCTTTCGCCGTGATGTTAGCATTTGCAGAGCCTTTGTCATCAGTAAGTTGTTATTACTTTGGCGCAGTCCTTGTTCCATGCAGTTAATGACAAACATTTTATGCTTCATTAATGATGCGCTTACTAAGCATGATTCAATATAATATTAATTTATTTGGATGGAACTCGAAAAGAGAAAAATGATACTAAAACATGGTAGAGACTAAAACTCAGTTACAAGAACATGGTAGAGACTAAAACTCTCATCACCCTATTTGTATTTATGCCAGATATATAACTTATCTTTCCAATCTAATTCCTTTCACTAATGGAAGTCTGCTGGTATGTTTAGATACCAGTAAAAGGCATATCATTCAGAAACTCAGAGATCTTGAGCTGGGCTTACTGTGACAGCGACAAGCCATCCCGTTCAAGCACAAGGTAAACCTATGGCAATCATCTTAACCATTGCTTTAAAGAAGAGAGAGACGCGGGCACTCAAAACTATTGTTTCCGTCTTTTCGGCAGTGAAAGGTGGGTGCTGCATTCAACAGCGAAATATGCAGCAACTGTAATTGCTGAGACTGGACTCAAGAAGCTGTCAAGTGAGACATTGACAAAAGTTGCGGAACAAGTGTTGTCGGAATTTCAAAGCACTGGACTCGAAATCCCTCGGCCATTCTTCATGAAAGCTCATCGATGGTGGGTGGATTCAGCATACATAATCTCATTCTTTATGAAAGCCTTGACATTTTGAATTGATCATCTGTAAACAAATGCAATTTACTTACAGCTATTGCTAATTTTCCAGGGGAAGTGCTTTTCCGGGGGCGAGCATAGCGGCTGAAGAGAGATGCCTGTGGTTTGGGGAGAAAAAAGTAGCCATTTGTGGGGACTTCTGTGTGAGCCCAAATGTTGAAGGTGCAATACTAAGTGGACTGGCTGCTGCTGCAAAGCTTTCAGCTTCACTCTCACTTGTCCATAGTTTGTAGCTTAAACAAACTCGACTGAAATTTATGTAAGAGGTGTGCTACCCTTGTTATGTTTTTTTCAATTGTGTTGAGCCAATAATTATTAACCAAAAGTACCAATGTGATAACACCTCTTAAATCAAATGTTCGTGACAATACCATATAGATTCTCTGGATTAAAGGCTTACAAATGACACCTATCAAATTTGGCATTTGTTGTGACAATATAACACCAATCTCATTAATGATCAGAACTCCACTTAACTTTCTTCCACACATAAAAACTATTTTACTAAAACTCATTTACAAGACAAAAAGAATACCGTCTGCCAAACATTTATCAACTCAAAACTATGTTGCTGAAGAAACAAAGAAAAGAAAGAGCTTGCCTATAATGTACACACAAGAAAAAGATGAGAAGGCAAGCTCCAAAGAGAGGTCAAGTTTCCTCCTTTTTCACTAATCTCATATTTCCTTATATACACACATCCCAAACATGACCACATAGCAAGAAAGCTAATTGAACTTGATCAATTAATGGTAGTGGCCATCACAACGTAGAGATGTATGCTCCATCAATAAGAAGTGGTAAAGGTGGTAGTTGCATTTGTTGACGTCAGGAATGTCGAGGTTGCATTTGATGAAGTGGAAAATGTGGTGTTTGCATTCGTTGACGTTCCGGAGGATGAATGGTCATTGTGATTTTCAGAGTCGTACGGAGAAATGTTGTAGGGAGATGATGATGATGGTGATGTTTTTGCTTCAGAAGGCTTCCCCGTTGCAGTTGATTGACGTTGCCTCGCCTTAGTAGGAGGTTGAGCACGTACCTTGAGGTCCATGAAGTCAGATATGAGACCAGGCTTTGATATCATACTGTCATCGACCTCCTTCTCCCCAGTCAGCATCTTTACTACCGTTGACATGGAAGGCCGAAGCTTGGGAGCATCTTGAGTGCAGAGTAGGCCAATCTTCATATACTTACAAGCCTCCTCAGCATCAAAATCGCCATTAAGGGCTGTGTCTACCAGTGCTATGAGCTCCTTGCGCTCGTACAACTGCCATGTCTGCATGATTAGGAGAAGAGTTAGGCCTAGAACATAGAACCTCTTAATCATCAGAACCCTAATAGCACGTTAAAACCAGCTCATCCTAATTTATTGAGTTGCTAAGGAAGTATAAAACCCAACCAATCAAAACTAAAAGATAAGCACTCTTTCATATTTTGACTCCTCTCTCCATTTCCCCAACTTAGAAACCATTCCCATGTCCATATGCACTTCTAAATATCCTATCTTTCCATCTCTCTCTAGGCTGTACTCAAACTATTCATAATATGATATCATGAATTTCTTGTAATCCAAGGAAGACAACCACAAAAACATGGAGGACAAAAGAAGGATGGATTTATATGGACTTCAGCAACTTCAATCCACATATGCAACTAGTGAGTAGCATGAGCGAAAGTTTCCTGATGTATGTGGCTAGATGGTAAATTTTTCATACCCGTTCTAAGAGGTATTGCTCTTCAATTGGCAATCGTGTGTTGGTATTGCATCTCCCACTGACTATTTCCACGAGCAGGACACCAAAACTGTATATGTCTGCTTTCCGTGTCAACTGTCCCCGTATTGCGTACTCTGGTGCCAGATACCCTCTGCAACAACAAAAATAGATATAATGCCCCATAAACATCTATTCTAGAACCGAAGATGTAAACACAGCAGCTCAGAATTAGACATCAGCAGAGGTAAATTTGAAATCCAATGTAGGTTGGTTAAAGGACTTTCCATCTAGTTTTGACCTTGTGTCGACAAAGTATAATATTGAAAGACGTGGGGAACAAGTTCAAATGCATCAGAGAAATGGAACTCACATTGTCCCAGCGACGCGAGTGCTAACGTGGGTCATGTGTGATGGGATCAACTTGGCCAGACCAAAATCTGCAATTTTGGGTGTTAGATCTTTATCCAGGAGAATGTTGCTCGCTTTGATGTCTCGATGCACTATATATGGTCGTACTTCCTCATGTAGGAAAGCTAGTCCCCTTGCTACTCCAATGCAGATTTTAGTCCGTGTTCTCCAATCAAACTGAATATTGCTGTAAGATCCACCTGTAAAACAAAATGGTATTTGAGCACTCAAAATCACAACTTCAGAGGCCAAACTGCAATTTAGTAATGAAATTGGCTTAAGTAGAAAGAAACCACTGTAAGCATACCAATAAGTGTTTGAGCCAAGCTATTATTCTCGAGATAGTTGTAGACCAAAATTCTGTGTTGTCCTTCAACGCAGCAGCCATAGAGCTTAACCAGATTCTCATGCTCCACCACTGAGATGGCTTTTATCTCTGCTAAGAACTCGCCTACCCCTTGTCTTGATTCAGCCGAAAGAAGTTTTACTGCCACAAGTTTCCCATCTTTAAGACGTCCCTGAACATTAAGTAGCATTGGTGTAAGGTTGTAGATTACAAGGAAATGAGACAAACAAGGAATAACATGTAATCTGAGTTTTACCTTGTACACAGAACCAAAACCACCCTCCCCTATTTTATTAGCAGGGCTGAAATCGTCAGTCGCGTGTCTCAATTCCTTGTAGGAGTAGGTTTTAACATTGTGAACACCAGCAAGTTCTGCTTTTCAGAAGGGCAACATAGTAAGATGTACTAGTTCACTAGCATACACAGAGCAGTCATACATGAAACACACTTCATGTGCAGCCTTACCGTTCTCTTCTTCAGCATCATGTCGTTGTGAAGAATCGAGCCTTCGACTTCGACCAAAGAAGGAAAAGCAAGTCATAACTGTTGAGACACCAAGGGAACACCCTAGGTTGGTAAACCTTCTGGCTTCTACAAGTGTGCTGAATCAATGACTTTGAAAACCCAACCTGGATAATGAAAGAAACATAATGCAATCTTAGTGTATGTTGCAGCAGTATCAAAACAATCAAACAGGTAAAATATTCAGCGATTAAAAAACCCACTGAACGGTGCCAATTATGCCATTAGGCCATCCTATGCTAACATCATTTCCATGGATGAACTAATAAAGCTTAAGAACAAGATGTTGCTGTGCTTCTGATCCTATCATTTCAGAAGTTCAAAGCAAGCATTAGAATTACATCATCAACTGGCTCTAACCCAACAATGCACTTCTTCTCCTATAAATATATTTTTGTTCAGTTCCCAATTGCCGAAGAACCCAGGAGATCCTAGAACGCTACAATTAAGATTACCAGCACAAGAACAGAAAATGAAAGTCGTAAAGTTGACTACTTTGCACATACAACAAGATCTCAGGAAATAGAGGATACGACATAACCCAACATCTAGGAATCTCCAAACTATAGGGAAAGGCCAAAATCACTTCAACCCAGCAAAGAAAAGCAGGCAAATATAGCAGCAAACAAGAGACAGATGGAAATGAAGCAATACCCAGAAGCCAAAACTAGGCAGAGAGATAGAGAGAACGAGAAAGGGAATCAGAATGGAAATGAAATGGATGGATAGAAGAACGAACCCCTTTTGTATATCAGTCAATCGGGTTGAAATTCCAGAAGCAGATGTGTGAAAGACAGCAGTCTTCGGATTTGAATATTAGAAAGAAAGGGGAAGCGATGCCGGAATAAAACAGAGCCGCGGCTGGCGAGGGGAGGCGAAGGGAAGAGGGTATTTGACAAATGATAAGGTTATGGTGTTTGGTGGGTTGATTTGCCGAGGAGAGAAGATCAGGGGAAGACTTTATTTAACAGCAGCAGCTGCTGCAGAATTGTCAACCCACAGTGGCCTTTCGTGGAATAGAAAAAAAATACGAGCTGCTTGACCACAACAGCGAGGGAGCTGCTTTTGCTTACGTGCTGTGTTGCGGTTGCAGAAATTCCCACCGCTTTCCAAGTTGCTGCTGCCAGCATCGTTTGTTTGACCCGAACCATAAAGGCGTTTGCTTTCGTTTCAAGTTCGTTCGGGAGAAAGAAAGAAAGAAATTCTCCCCAGGTGAGCAAAGACAACACTATTTACCGTTGATCGCTATTAGAAGAGTAACTAACTGAAAATAAATATCATTGGTCAACGATCTTGATAATTGTTTAATAACAGGGACTGTTTTGTACCAACCCTCATAATTGGGTGACCAATCAAGTCATTGTACTCACCACTAACCCATGGCGGGAGTTGGCTGCCTTTTTCAGTTCCTTCCCTCACACACCTCCCAAATCCTAAACCCTTCCCATTCCCACTCTCCCATAATAAGCGGGAAACTGAAATAAATTTTCAGCCAGAAAAGCTTTTACCCGCCGCCTACCTCCAAACCCTCAAAATTGAAAATAAAAAGACCCAACCCTTTTTTGGCAAATCTAGTGTCTTTTGATTCGTTTCTCACCTCCCCAGAATTTTGAATCCGCGCGCGCGAGAGAGTGAGCAAGTATGAGAACTGTGAAGCGGGAACGCAGTACTGGCAGCGCCGCCGCCGGAATTAGAGGGAGCGGCGGTGGCGGTGGAGGAGGAGGTGGAGGGAAGGACCGAGTTCTCAGGGAGATAAAGCGGGAGCGAATCCGAGTTAACTCGGAGACGGCGACGGCTGCTGAGGAGGAGCCGCACGTCGAACAAGGCGTCGAGGAACGGAGAATCCTCCGCTCCAAGTATCGCGCCTTGCGCCATAGAATCGACGGTACGCTGTTTAATCTTTGGTTTCCAGCTTTCGTTTCCATTCTTTTCTGTCTCTGTCTTCAATTTGTTGATCTCCTTTTGTAGAGGAGAGGGACGATTTGACTAATGTGGATTCGAAGACGTTCGGTTCGTTCATCAAGGAGTTTGACACTCTGCACAAAGACGGTACTTGCTCAACTCCATATTCCGCTTTTCAGTTTTTAATTTATTTCTCGTCAGTCGAGTGCTCTTGGTTCTCGAGAAAATGGATTGAAATTGAATACCCATTCGTTTGAAAATTCCCAGTTCGGAAGCCGAGGGAGCAGGTTGCTGATGCGGAAGCATTGCTGGGATTAACTACAACATTGGTTACCTCTGTGAAGTCGCGTTCGAGTGACGGTATTACAGTTGGAGGGTTTGTCACTAAATTGATGAACTCTTTTGGGCAATCCACACCGACATTAGGCGATGAAGAGAACTCCCCAGTTTCAATCGCTTGGAAGGAGATTGGGCTATTTGTTTCTCCTGCATTTAGGAGATGCAGCGGGTTCAGCACCATGTGAGAGCGAAGCTTTTATTGTCTTAAAACCATTTCCATATTCCATAGACTGTTTTGGTTCTCTTCGTGCTGTATGGAACATTTAAATCATTTCTGTTTTCTGTTTGCAAAAGGTTGGGGCCAATGAACACTGAGATGAAGCTAAGGAAGCATAATGTAACGCAGAGGCCTCGAACGAGGCCAGGGCAAAGTACACGTCCTGAAGAAGTAATGTTCTGTTTGATTCTTGTCCTCTTTACTTTTGATTAATGTTCATATTGGTCAGTGAGAGTTTAATTTGGCCAAGTAAAGGAATGTAAGTAGTTGCCAATTTTAAGTGTCACGGGCAAATGGAGAATGAGCTAAGTCTTATTTATCATCTGTTTTGTCTGCATGGATATGCATGCTCTCTGTTTGCTCCTCATTATTATCAAGTTAAACTCCTGAGAAAGGGAACTGTGGGCAGCCATGCTCTAAATGTTATGAGATCGCTTCATTGAGTAGATTCTTAGATGGAATTGGTCTTTGCATATTCATTCGAGTGATAGTCTTTTCTAACACCATTTTTGGTCTGCTAGGTTGATGATACTGGAGCAGAAGAGAGAACAGATACTGATAAAAATATGGCTGCTATGTTTGGGATCTTGAAGAGCAAGAAACGTGTAAGGCTTGATTGTTTGATCCTCAATAGAAGATCATTTGCCCAGACTGTGGAGAACCTGTTTGCACTTTCTTTCTTGGTGAAAGATGGCAGAGTTGAGATAGTTGTGGACGAAGATGGCAATCATTTTGTCTGTAAGTTATATATGAATCTTCATTCTTCTGCATAATTATTCATGCATCTCTTGTTTCTTCTTCAATACCCCATTTTTCATGTTTTACTCCTCCTGTTCAGTACCAAGAAATGCACCAGCTTCTGAGTCTGTAATGTCAAAGGAGGTAGCATACAGGCATTTTGTCTTCAGATTTGACTTCAGAGATTGGCAGGTAAGACTCTTGAGATGGATTTTGAAGATGCTTTTTCTTAAGTTTCTTTTTTTTCGTTAAGGTTACTAACATGGTTCTCTCCTGCTACTAAATTTCCAGATGATGATTGCTGGGGTACCTGATGGTGAAGAACTCATGCCCAATAGGGATACTGAATCTTCTGCTGCTGACATGAGCCAAGGTACTGCTGCAGGCAATATGCCCCCAGGTACTACAGCCCACACTGAAGATGCACAGCCTCGAACACCAATACGTAAACTGACAAGGAATCGTGGGCTGGTTGTCCAGAATGACACGGTAGAGGAGACCCCACAAGGGGAAGAAGAAGAAGAAGAAGAAGAAGAGGAAGATGGAAATGGTGCTCGAAATGGTCTCCATCGATGTAAGCGCAGACTTGTGTAAGGGAGGCAATCTGGGTGTTATGTATATGACATTTATGTTAGATCTTATGCAGTTGACTATTTGGGTGTCTTAGGTTAGAACTTTCGATTTGGTGCTCGTCTTGATTTGGTGTCTAACCTAAAATAGCTTAATGAAATGTGCACTGTTTAGTTCATGCTAGAACGGACTCAGGTTTTGCGCCGTAGAAACTCAGTCTTGTTGTTTGATTGTAAACAAGATGGTAGCATTCTACGAGTGGTTTTGTAATGTGCAATTAGTTGGCTATGATCTGGGCGGTGTTTTAGCATCAGCTGGTTGTGGATTTGCAGTATCTTTATCATTTCTACTTTGTAATGTACTTGAATTTTATGTAAATCTATCTCTGATGAACTAGTTTATGATGTGTAAATCCTGTTTGTTAGTATTTGGTGCATGCAGTAGTAATTTGAAGAACTTTCACTATACACTTGGGAAGTTGTTTCATTGAGATACGCTGGACCAAAAACAACTATCAACAACGTTGCTACTGTCATGTACATAAACCAATTTCCAAGTCGAAGTAGGAACCAGAATCTGGACCGTCTCCTCCTAACCCACTACCGGATTCATAGCAAAGCCCTGTGTTGCTGTAAAGCTTGAGCTTCCTTCTCATCTTCCAAACCATCTCTCTTCCAAATGGCACAGAGCCACTCAGTTCATTGTCATTTAAACTCAACTCCGACAGGTTCCTCAGTTCCCCGATTGCCTTTGGGATCGAACCGTTGAGTTTGTTGCCATCTAGGTGAACCACTCTCAGGCTCGTCAACCTGGCCAGTGACTCTGGGATCGGACCTGACAGGTTCATGTTGGACATCACTAGAACTTGCAGTGCCTTCATACCTGTTTGAGGAATTTAGGATAGAAGAACATATTAGATTTGAAGATTATGAGTAACGGAAATGCAATTTTGCCAAGAGAGGAGATTTTCAATCATTTGAAATGGGGAAAACGAGAAAGAGACACACAACTCCTTTTCAGTTTTGATGTCTCTTTCTTGCAAACCATATTAAAAGCGCCATAATCGTCACAATTTTGCAACATGAAAGGAGTAAATTGTTAACTCGGAGGCTTCATTTCAACCACTACCTTCAAACTCAGTGCCAGGCAGAGCGGTGGACCACAACGGGTTGCCCTTGAGAATCAATGCTTGCAGAGAAGTTAAGCCTCTGATGGTCGCCGGGAGTGGGCCGGACAGCCGGTTGTAGCTCAAATCCATGAGGATGAGCTCCTTCAAGCCACCGATGGCATCTGGAATCGAACCGGTGAGACGATTGCGGCTAGCATCGAGCTTGATAAGTCGATGGCTCGAGCCAATGGTGGGTGGGATCGAACCCTTGAGGAGGTTTTGGCTCAAGTCCAGCACATTCAAGGACGAAAACGTGACCCAGGGTATCGAACCCGTTAACTTGTTTCCGCTCAAATCCAACGACTTCAACCCGTCCAACCGGCCCAACTCAACCGGTATCGAACCGTTAAGGTTGTTCCTATGGAGATCAAGAACCCTGAGTCGGCTGAGGTTCCCCAGCTGGCTCGGGACGGGACCCACATGACCGTTCTCTCGAAGAACCAGGGTCTGCAGAGTGGGTCCAAATTGAGCCAGAAAGGAAGGAATTGGTTGCGGGTTGTGAGTTAGGCAGCGGTAGAAGAAGAGGGTTCTCAAATGGGGGAGCCTGGTCACCGAGCGAGAAATGAACGACCTGAAGGGATCACACGTCGGGAAGGCGGTCTCGTCCGACAGCGCTCCGAACGACAGCGACACCACGTGGAAGACGTTGTCCTTGCCGAGGACGCACTCGATCCCGTGCCACCGTCCCCTGCAGACGTCGGGAATGTCGGTTGCCCAATCGTTGCCCGTCGCCCTCATCACGTCGTAAACCGCTTCCTGCTCGTTGGGCTCGGTCCGAGCATGGTTCGTGTCCGGGGAGAATTGACCCGGTTCGACACGGTCAGCCAGACCGGTTTGGTTGTTGGAGTCGGACACGATGATGGTGAAAGAGGCAATGTGAGTGAAATGAAGGAGTGTTATGAATAGTAGGAGAGGCAAAGAGGAAAGTTGTGCCATTTTTGGGAGGATTTTGGGAGCTCTGAAGAAAAGTGCAGGGTTTTGGAGGTTTCTTTCTGTGGTTTATATATATATATGTGGGAGAGGATGGCAGAATTTACTGCAAAATGGGGCATAGAGCATTGGTGGCTTGGTGGGCGGGGGAAGGAAATGTGGTGGTGGATTTAGCCGCAAGTAATAATGGGTTCACGAGAAGTATGAGACAGAGGGATTGTTGAGAAGTGAAATAAATAGGGTTTGGGACCAAACTGCAAGAAAAAGAAAAATTGGAATGTTAAATGTTCTTCTTTCTGGCCCTCTGCATTTATGTGCTTCACGGGAATTCTCTGCCCCTTTTTCAATGTTTTGATGCTTTTGAGTTCTATGGAACCAGTCTTGACAACAATCCCTTCACTTTCATCCCTATGGAAGGTAACCACAGTGGTTGATTCGAATACAAAGAGGATTTGGAATTTGGATTCAATCAGTACAATGGGTACTTGCTCTGAATTCTGAAACCAAACCTCAACTCTATGACGAACCCTGGTTGTAGTCGTGATTCGAGGCAAGTGGCATCATTGTCGTCGTTGGTTATGCCAACTAGAGTCACAACAATCTCGTAGCAGATTCTTGTAACCAATCAAAACCACCCATCATCATGTCGATTAGTAATTCACAACGATTTAGCAAAATAAAGTAAAGTGTCGTCTCGAGCTAAGAAAATTCACATAATATCAAGGTGACATTATGTATTGGAAAAAAAAAATTGATCTCCTTACAATCCTATGTTCTTCCTCTCGGTGCACAAAACTAATCATTGGGCCCTGGCTCGTCGAGCTAGGCCCACTACAGACCATTGCGAATCTTGGGACTCTTTAAGCGTATACAAAAATGATAACAACATATAGACCCCCCTCAAGTTTTGTACAATATCCAAAACAGTCCAAAAACTTTATATCCTTCTCTTCTCTGTTTCCATTTTTCCACTCTTCCCTTGGTGTCACCACTAACCACCCAAGTACCCATATATCTGATTTCTCAAAGGAAACAACAAAAACACCATCCATTAGTAGTTGAACTCAATGGTCTCGCAAAATCTTCCTACCGGTAAAACGAGCACACAAGCAATCTGCTAGCTAAGCACGATAATCGAGGAAAAGCTGGAGCTTTTGCACCAGCAACTCCCTCGATCCGTGAAGGGGCTTCCCGTCTTTGATCCAATCCTTCTCAAGCAGCCCTGCTTTGGCGCTAGCCACCATCTCCGTGTAGAAAGTGGACACAATGCAGTAGATGGAGGTCCTGAGCACGTCAGCAATGGCATATGCATTCGAGTGTAAGGGGCCGGCTGTCCTTTTGGAAATCATCGGAGGAACATCTCGTTTCCCTGTGTTCAGAGCAGCCCATCGAATGCCAGCTGGACCAAGCAGTTGGTGTGGAGATTGCAGATGTGTCTTCTTTCCCATGAATGCTTCAACAGCCAGCAGGGAAGATAAGAGAGTTGAGAGGGTTGCTGCAGTGCTGCCAGAGAGCTGAGCCACGCCATATCGGTCTTCCTTGTGTGAATGCGCAGTCAGGGAAGAAATGGCCCTTGCACACCATGAAATTTTCTGCAAGAAAGATAAATTATCCCTGTTAAAAAGAGCGAAAAGAACATATTCTGGGTTTGTTTCGACTTAGAAGGTGAGTAACTTAAAGAAGCGTTAACCTATAAGCTGAAACAGGCACCCTTCTTCATCTAAATCCTTTGAACAACTATCCATGGTGGAAAGTATAGATCCTAACAATCAAAACTACTACTTAAATTTTTTCCACCCCTCACTTTTTTTTGTCTTCGTTTCGTCAGTCCATATCTTCATATGTTCACATAGAGAAACTGCTACAGTGAATAACCTTGTTTAGTAACCTCGTTATGCACAATTGACCAGCCAACAAACCCTGATCTCAATATCTGTTTGCATGTTGTCAAGAGATGATGCACAAATGAATGATTTACCAAGTCAACATTGTTGCATCAGATAACCAGCTTGGATAATTTCAAAGACACTTGAATCCTACTGGACTGAAATGTGAAATCGATGAGATAAAATCATCTGCATAATCATCTACCTGAAAGTTGTTAAGTGGTTCGTAAATCCTTGAAGGTAGTTGTGGATCGGAAGCTGACAGCAACTGTTTTGATAACTGGTCTTCAGGTGAACCTTCCAAACCTTCACTTAACTTGGAAGCAAGCTCTTCCAATGGCCTCAAGCTCACAGCTGTGACTTTCCTGTAAGTCTCACCAGTTTCTTCAAAAAATGCAGCTCTCCTCCACATATCGACATTGTTTTCACACACCATGCAGAGATCGAGATATGCAAGATACCGTGGTAGAGAATCAGAGGCAGTTTCCTCCAGTGCTGAAATAAGAGTTTCAGTTGGATTTGTTTCTGCAGCAGCTGATCCTTTCGGTGGGGCATATACGAACCTCTTTGTATGTAGCACCTACAAAAAGTAATGGTGAAATCAAAAGGAGATAGTGGTTTCCCCTATCTTCATCTTATCATTTATAGTACTTCTAATTCTAAACAGAGATGAAAGGTTATGGGACTTTCAAAGGGTGAAGCTATCTAAGAGATATAACACAAATACATACGAACAATCTTATAGATTATATCAAGTTGAAGTCAGAAGGACATGGGATATTTGACATACAAGTAGAAGACCAAATGATGACGTTACTAAGCATAAAGGATAGTTCTTCAATGATTCTACCCCATTGAATTGCATACTGCTACACTACATCACTGATGATAAGCCATGGAAATACTACTACTTGTCATGCTTAAATGTCGAACTAGAAATGTCAACTTCCTCTCGCGGCATGAGTTTGTTTCCTTTCATCAGCTGTTTAAATTCAGAGAAGATGCAGGATACTAATTGAAGAATAAAGTCCGTCAAACAGAAACGTGTTCCCCTTTCACTAACCTGGGGTTCTATAAATATTAAAGTTTCATACAGCAAAGCAAGGAGTAAAAGCTACCAACAAACAACTAGCTGCGAACAATACACATCTACTACTATGGCAGATTACTTATGAGAGCGGAAGATGTGGAGGATAAATTCCTAAAAGTAAGGAGATGCCAACCTGGTGTAGAAGATGACTTAGCTCCCAACAAAGAAGCATACAGAAAATCCCCAGGTATAGAGTACACCGGTTGAGAAGGAACTGCGTTGTTGTCAATGCACTGAGACTCGCCTCACCAAAAGACAGCATCAACATCAGTACAGATGCAAGAGTGTACCCAGTAGTCGAAAGCCTAAAAGCACGGCCAATAGCTGCAGGAATCCCCATTTTGAAGCTGAAGAAAGGAGGACGCTGTTTGACAACAACAACAACAACTCAAAGTCATTCAACCCCAATCAGACCTCAGCTGCTCAGCACAGCAGTAGTATTACAATTTACACAGCAAAAGACAACCAGAGATTGAAGGCAGAGTAACTTCGGACCTGAATAATGGGGAAATGAAGAAGCCATCTCCGATTCTTGGCAAAATGTAACGCATAAAGCAGCCCAATCACAGAACCCCTAAACCCAACTACCGCAATCGCTTCAATCTCGCCACCACCAACAACCCTCCCACACATGGCCACCGCCGACACGAACCCGGAAAAGCAAGCTGCCGCCACGTATGCGGCGATGTTGAGAGAAACCTTGGCGCGGCGGCGAAGGTCAGGAGAAGAGGAGTTCCCGGAGACGAAGAGCAGACGGAGGAGGGAAGTGGCGAGCTGGAGGAAGGAAGCTGGGGGAACGGGCTGCGGAGAGGATATGGCGGCGAGTGAAGCGGAGAGGATGAGCTGGGAGAAATGGAAGGCTGTGAAGGAGAGAATCGAAAGGACGAGCGACTGAACGGAGAAAGAAGAAGAAGGGAGAATGGAGAGTTCGATGAGTTTGTATGAAAAGAAAATGGCGGTGGAGGATATGGATTGCCATATCAAGAACCCTAGGAATCGGTTCTTCGCCACCACTTCCGGTAGTGGCCGAGGAGGAGACATTTTGTCGGAGGGTTTTGAATTGGGGAAGAACTGAAGAAGAAAAAGAAGAAGAGAAGAACAATGAAAAAAAAAAGGGTTTTGGTACCTGTAGTAGTGGCTTCTTGAGCAAGCGGGAAGAAAATTTCGGGCAAAATAGCTTGAAGGCCACTGGAGTTTCCACGTATTCACCAATTTGTCATAAATTAAAATATGTTGGCGTTTTCATACTTTTTCCAATTTACAGAGTAACTAATGAGAGGCTGTTTGAAATTTTTCAAGTTCACTATGATTTTTTTACCATTTTACCATAACTTCTAAACATACATCATACCAAAATATTATAGACCCGCACGATTTTGACTTGGGGTGCATAATAAACTGACTTTCCGAGAGGTCATCCATTCGTGTATGGCTCCACATTCCACAATAAGTACATTTAACTTCGGAGTTAGTTCTACAATAACTCTTTCATTTCACCCAAATACGTGTTTTGTTGGTTAAGGTGGATTTTTTTTACTTATGAATTATGGATCTCTCTCGTACTATATCGATGTATAACTTTTGTAAGAATTCTGAAGTTAAACGCGTGCTCATTGTGGAACAATGCAATGATGGGTGAGCTCCTGAAAAGTCACCTTGATATGCACCCCAAAGACAAAAAAACCATGCGAGTCTAGAATCAAAGAGGACAATATATTAATCGGAAACAAAATATTCGTGTAGCCTCGTTATTTACCCAAAAAAATAAAAAAAAAGTTGACAGAAATTTCATACTCTACCAACCACCACTTGTTGGTGATCAACATCATCAGTTGCTACTGCTCGATCATCATCATCTTCTCGCACAATCTCCACCTCTTTCTGGCAATAGTCAAGAGAGATTGGTTTGTAGGTCATGGCAAAAAACAAATAAATCCCGAAGTCCACAACCGTGACCGCAGCAACAGAGAGGAACCATAGATCCATGTGACCCGCATTCAGATCCTCTGCAGGTATCCACCCAGGATTTTGCCCTCTCGCAGTCAAGAGCATCACCATCTTCACCATCAAGCTGCTGACGTAGTTCCCGAACGAAATGGAAGCCATGCAGAGCGAGCTCCCGAAGCTCTTGATCCCATCGGGGGCTTGCCCATTGAAAAACTCCAATTGGCCGACGTACATGAAAACCTCTGACGCGCCCACCAGAGCATACTGCGGGATCTGCCAGAACACGCTCAGACCGCTCACTTTCTCTCCTGGGGTGACGTACCTCTTCCTCCATATCTCAGTGAGCGCGGCAGCAACCATGGCTAACGTTCCGATGACGAGCCCGATGCCCATGCGCTGGAGCTCGGTTAGGCCCTTTGGGTTGCCACTAAGCTTCATGGCTACAGGGACGAGGACCTGACGGTAGATTCCGGTGCAGACTAAGACGGAGCATATGTCGAATGCCGACATGCTTGCCGCTGGAAGGCGGAAGTTGCCAATCTTGGTGTTCATCACGTCGCCTTGTTCGACAAAGAGGGAGGCCATTTGGGTGAAGACGACGGAGTAGGCGATGGTGCAAAGCCAAATGGGTAGCATTTTCAACACACATTTCGCTTCCTCTACTTGTGTCACGGTGCACAGACGCCATGGGTGTGGATCTGATTTTTGGTCGGCGTCTGTGATCGTGGCCGCCTTGTCCAAGAACCTGTGTACGTAAGAGATAAAATTTCATTACAAATTATTTCTTGGAACTCGAAAGAAAGTGGTTTGTTCATTACATTACATGGTATCACAGCCTTTATCGAGAGGTATGATGGTTTTGAATCCTTATGACGACCCTCAATATAAATAATGGTTTAGTACGTACAATGGATGATATGCTCAACCTCTACAAACTAAAAGCTTAATGGTTTACCAGCACAAGGGATGGTGTGTTCAACATCTCCAAACTGAAACTCATAAGTAAACTTTCATTCGAGAGACGTGTAAGAGGTAAAAAAAATTATATCAATCATTTCCAAAAAAAAAAAAAAAAAACTCGAGTTATTGGGCCTAAATGATTTGTTCGCTATGACGATTTCGTTTATCATACTTAGATTAGATAGATAATATCATGATTAATTAGTTGAAAACAAAATCATCAAAGAGAGAGACTGAGAGAGGATTCAAAATTACGAGATTTGATTGCTGTGAAGGATCTTGCGGCTGCCTTTGATAGCCGACTCTGCACCTTCAACCTCGTACAGATCATCGGGATTCTCCGGCGGCACGACCTTCCGCTTTCTGAACGACGCGATGAACACCTGCGCGACACGTGGTAGCGGGTTCCCGCAGGGCTTGATGTAGCGGTAATACGGTGTGCCACCGAGGTATAGCGCGAGGGCCAAGACGGCGGAGGCAAGCGATGCAATGAATCCGATGGTCCATTTCCCGGTGTCCTCATAGTAAACGAGGACGGTGTTGGAAATTAGGGAGCCAGAGTTGAGCGCGAAGTAGAAGTAGCAGAAGAATGCGGCCTTGGCATCCAGCTGTTTGGGAGATGTCTCGTCGAATTGGTCGGCCCCAAATGTGGCCAGTGTAGGCTGGTGCCCGCCGTAGCCTAAGGCTACAAGGTAAATGGCCAGATAGAAGATTAGGGCGCCGGCGTTGGTTGCCGGTTGGCATTCTAGGAACCCATCGCCGCAGTTCTTTGGCTTTATCAGGTACACTCCTGATGCCACTGAGATAAGCACCAACCCCTGCATTCAACCAGTTTAATTTGGTATTACTAGGTCAAGAACTTGAATATCATCAAATCATATTTTATGGAGGTTCATCAAATTGGTATATCCATTAAGGCTTGGAAATCATGCAATCCAATTCAAATCTAACCATATATATGGTCTGTGTTCAAATCAAGGAGTTGGAATATAGATTAGGGACCAGACTGTTCAATTTATATCATGTTCGAGCGGGTATGATCCGATAGAGTCCAAATAAGGCATGTCATATTTTGTAAATATAAATAGTTCATTTTGTTCGGAAAACTAATAAACAAACTAATGCTGAAGAAGAAGAAAAAATTGTTCTTTGACTTTAAACCTATATTGTATCATGCATTCGGAAATTTTAAAAATTCAAGCAGATAATAAAGACTCAAAGTCAAAGCAACCCATCTTTCAACATAATGGCATAAAGGTTGAGACTTTGATCTCGTTGGAGATTTGGAGAGAGTGATCATTAAGTGAGCTAACATATTGAAAAGTGGATAGGTCCACGAACTTAGTGCGATAAGCAATGATATGGACCCGACCAAACCAAACCAATAAATTAAAACAGCTTATAATGCAGATCGAGCACGAACCAAACTGATTAATTGATAACAGTCTACAATCAGGTTTCATCCATAATGATCAAACATAGTTGGTTTATTTTTCTAGCTCTAATACCTATAACTCATGTTAGGATATACAATAGTTGTATAAATAAATTAGGTACGTACCACTACAAAGACGCATTGGAAGATGCCACAGGTGAGAAACCGGCCCCAGTAAGAGTCGCTGAGAAAGGCACCAACGAGTGAGAATAGGTAGACAGTTCCAGTCCAAATGCTTACATCGTTAGCCGCATCTGCATTGCTTCTCCCCAACACTCTAGCTAAGAATAAAACCAGATTCACCCCTACCCCAAAGAATGCTAGTGTCGCTAGCCCTTGATTTGCTACATCACATTCACACGTATAATGCAATATTCAGTCACTATAATGTCATTTTGTAATGTATCGTATGTTAACATAGGCAGTGAAAGGTTTATAAAAAATGGTACGTACCTAGCAATAACATTGCCGCTACCCAACCACCTTTTCCCTTGGCAACGTTTGGAGCGATATGCTCATCATCATCATCGTTATGAATATTGGTAGTTGTTGTGTTAGTTGTAGTAACAACATGCCCGACTGTTTCTTCATGGATACTCTCCTGAGAATGGGCTTCGATGATTCCATGGTTGTCGTTGGAGGGTTCCATGATGGGAACAACTCACAATTGATCTGTTAATTAATTAATTAGTTATCATGGTTCAATAAGTATATGTACCGAGGAATATTATAAAAAAAAGAAATTAAACTAGGTAATTTTTTTTTTGAGTTATTGTTTATTTCGTTGTACAAAATCGACATACAAAAAAATTCGACATTTGGTTAGTATGGTGATTCGAGGTGTATTTTTTTCAATTCACAGTTCTATATCACTATATTGTTAAGATGATAGTGTGATTGTGGGATCTGATCTGTGCTTAGTACGTGTTTCGTTTGAGTATTGAGATATCCATCCAATCTCAAATACCTATCCACTCTCGTACCGTTTTTATTTTCAATTTTAAGAGTAGAGTAACTTAAACAAGGTATAGAAAACATAAACTCGTAATTCGATCTATTGCTATAAATACCCTTAAAAACAATGTCACGCAAAATAACACCACAAGGATCACGAAGTATAAATTACCAACCTCGGTATCGACGTCTTTGTGTGGAAGATGAAACGAAGAACGATTGGCGATTGTTATTGTGAGATGAGTATATTTATAAACAACTACTCTGGCGATGGCGGTGATCCGATCATCAATAGAACAAACTCTGGCGAAGGTGATGAAGACCGAGTAGTATAAATCAAGCTACAACCAATTGTAGGCCAGGAAAGAACCAAAAATCTCACAAAATTGGACAATTCCGACGATGATAATAGATCTTTTCTCATTTATAAGCTGACCCCACAAAACCAAATAAAGAAGAGGTGACAACACGAGTTTTGAATTCCTTTAATTTTGCATATAACCAACCTGGGCAGCCAAGTGAAAAAAAATAGAGGGCAAAGATCAAAAAAGTGTAAGGAAGTAGAAAATCTTAAGATTGTTTCTTCAGAAACATAGAATTTTTATAATTTATTGTTGTTGATCAAAGCTTGTGTGGATTTATAGAAGGTGAAACGTAGAGAAAGAATTGGTCTAATTTCTGTTGCTTGAAAATCTGCTTTATTGAAGCTTCTCCTGGTTTTACTGACGTAGATCTTATCTCGCATTTTTTTTACTGATCTTTCATATAATAGATCACTTCTTTCTTCCATGTAAATTTCAAGTAGACATTCCATTATGAAAACAATTCCCACCATAATTAGCCCATATTTAGCTAAACATGTGGGTAACGTGCTTCACTAACTTAATTACAACAATTTTCTTCTATGATTAACTATTTATAGTGACTCAAATAATTGCTTCTTTTAATTAATTTAATCTCTATCCATCAATTTGCAAACTCGTAGCAAATGCTTATCATAGTTGTACATGTATGATTCTGATATGATACGTTGACAAATGAATACTGATACGATAATTGTTCATTTATGTTTTTTTTAGCTTTGTTAGTCAAGTACTCACACCCAAAAACATATGCATAAATTTAGGTGTCCAAAACTAGGATGCACCAAATCAGAACCAAAACCAAAGGGCTAACATATGTAGGGATTGTTTGGAATCTTTGTTTGATCGTTACCTTTCACTCTAAAGGTTAAGTATACGTGTGTTGTAGGGCACAATGTCAATCTCTCTCAATGGAGTTAGCTGGTATACCCAATTAATTAAAGATGAAATTGTTTCATATAAGTGCATTCTCCATTTTGTTTCAATTAATCAAACTAATATTTTGTCAAGTTCTATCGCAATGGAGTTAGCTGGTACACCCAATTAAAGATAAAAATGTTTCATACTAGTGGATTCTCCATTTTTTGGTTGTAACCAATCTAATAATTTTGACTACAATAAAAAAAAAAAACACGGTTGCCTTACTATTTTGCGTTTGTATGTGCCAATTGCATAGAACTGAATGATAATAACAAATTAACTTTTTTCGTAACTATCGGTGCCAACTCCATCAAATTTTATACATGATGTGATTCACCAAAAAAAACCTAATTTGTTGAGTGATGTTTGATTTTGTTTGTGAAAGATGAACTGGTTGCCTGAATTGAAACCCACCTATGTTATAGCAACAAAAAGTCGTATTGCTTTGTTAATTAATTATTATCATGTTCCTACTCTTGAAATATACATGACTTCATCGCCCAATTTATCTCAAGTTTTCGACTTATCTTGTATTTTATTCTCTCTCTATTCGGAGATTGCTTTGATTTCTCAAACAAATACAATTTCCTTCATTCATAAATATAATTTTTCTTCACGAATATAGCCTTTTTGATTTTCTTATCCACACAACAAAAAAACATGGCAGAAGATGCATCTTCTTGCTTGATGACAATTGAGCCAAATGAGGGTGTTACTTATGATAATTTATATGCTCGTCAACCCGAGCTTCATATGGCACAATCAAAAAGAGAAGTAATTATCAACCATGAAATGGACACAAGGGAAGTGCACGAAGATATGCATGGGAAATTGGCTTATGTTCATCTTATCCAAAAAGAGCTGACGCCAAGCGACGTTGGTAAACTCAATAGACTCGTCATCCCAAAGAAATTTGCGCTCAAGTATTTCTCTTACATCCTCGAGACCCTCGAAGGAGTCACTCTCAAGCAGATGCTTAATGATGATGTGGAGATCGTGTTCTATGATAAGGCGATGAAGTGTTGGAAATTCCGATATTGTTATTGGAGGAGCAGTCAAAGCTTTGTGTTCACAAGAGGGTGGAACAGGTTTGTGAAGGAGAAGAAGTTGAAGGAAAAGGATATCATCACATTTTACAGGTGTACAACGGTTCATGATGATCATGCACAATCATTTTTCTTCATAGATGTTACTACTCATGGCAATGGGGTCAATCAAAGTTTCATGGCGGAAAAGCGGACTACTAATGTGTTGTTGCATAATGACTGGGGATTCAATTTGAGCTTGAATGTGGCTCAAAATGAGGTGAATGAAAAGGAAGCGAGAGATTACGATGATAGTTTGGAATCAATAAACAACCATGTAAATAAGGAAAAAGGAGTTAGGCTTTTTGGTGTCCAAATATGCTAATCCAATACATGGATAAAACATGCTTTCTATTCACTCTTACAAACAAAATATTTTTGTTTACCATAAATGTTAAATTTATGTCTTATTGTAAAAGTCACCTTTCAAAAGAAAAAGAAAAATCGTGATAAACCACATTTGACATTTTAATTATTTGACAATTTTATTTAGTTTTACATGTACGTGAATAGATATATCTCTCATGACCTAATTAGAATTTACACTTACAGATTAGTGATACAAATACCATTAGTGGCGGAGCCACGTTGTTGGCAAGAGAGGCTATAGCCCCCTCTCAGATTCTCAAAATTGTGTAAATTTACATGTAAATTTCATAGTAGATTTGGAGAATAGAGTAGGTGGTAAGACTTTAGCCCCCTCCCCGGTTCAAACCTTTGAACGTGAATTTTTTTAACTCCCCTCATTTAGATTCCTGGCTCCGCCACTAAATACCACACACTAAAACATATATTTTGATGTGTGTTTAATTGATGCTAACTACAACACTTAACAAATGTTAAAATCCAAAAATTCATGAGATACTAGACGAATAAGTGCAAACCTGCCACCTCATTGATACTCAAAATGTTTAAAACTAAATAAAACTAATTTGATTAATCAATACTATAATTTTATTGTTTAACCTAAAAGTACTGAATTCGAATCCTAAGAAAGAACTCTCCTTCACCTATTAACCATTTCACTAAAATCTACAATCTACAAGATACATAAAGGCAAGGCAACGCATGGGTTGGAATTCTCCCATTTCAAATTTCATGGCTTGAGAATGATTATAGGAATGTCATTTTATTGTTTAACCTAAAAGTACTGAATTCGAATCCTAAGAAAGAACTCTCCTTCACCTCGCATGGGTTCGAATTCTCCAATTTCAAATTTCATGGCTTGAGAATGATTATAGGAAGGTCATTTTTTGTCATTGCACCCAGTTCATGTTTATATATTAAAATTGTTATCATTGGAGTTCGAACCTTGATCACTTAAATGATGAAACAACATTATAACCAACTAGGCTACATTTTATTTATTGTTGTTTCTTTGATTAAACTCTAGAAATATGGTTGGTGATGATGCTTCTATATTTATATTTTATCTTAACTTTTTTTATATTTCTACATAATATATAAAGGCAAAACATTGGTTGGATTTCCAGGGATTTGAATTCCCAGGCCTGTGAGGGTTTCACGGAAGAGTAATTTGGACAATTTACCTATCATTTTAAGGTCATTCGTCTTTGGCTATCAATCCGCAATGTGCCCTTTCAAATAATTCAATTTCATATCTATAACCTGTGTCGTCATCAACAAATATGATAAATATTGGAAAACATTTTCATTGATATGTTGGACTGTATCACATATCAATTATAATGCTTTATTTGTAAACATGTTTATCGCTATTAGTTCCATATCTTTGATACTTACACGCATTGTAAGTAGTAACAACATATACAAAAATGCATAATAATCTTCACTATTTACACACATTATAAGTGGTTACAACACATACAACATACATAATAATCAAACTCCCCAGCCAACAGGCGGGGCATGGTGCTAGGGATTCTCAGATTGGTTAGGATGAAGATATATAACCAGAAGGAATCGCTGGAAAACCCGGGGAAGATGAAGTGGAACTTTTGAGAATCTGAGATAGGATTAGAAATCAGAAGGAAGTCGATCGATTGTTGGTGAAGGATGGATACAGGCTTCTTCTTTGGTTCAACTTCCCTGCCATTCAATCTGGTGGCCTAGTATTCGCCCATTCTTTTGTGGACTGGAAATCAATCAGACTGTTGGATTGATGGCCAAGTATTTATTTCCTATTACTTTTTTTTACGTTCATCTCATATAATATTTTTTCAACACATTTTTTACGTTCATCTTATATATTATTATTATTATTGTTTGTAAAATTACAAATTGATACTTTTAATTAATCTTCATAATAAACATTAAGTTGCTCTATCTATCCGCATGGATAATTTAATTTTAGCTTGTCCCATAAACACTTCCATACAACAATTTTTAGATAAAACTTTCACAGGTATTAATAACACATTTTTTGGGCTAAACTTTTGTACAAACACGATTTTATTACAAAAGTTACCAAAACAATGAACTATTGTCAATTGGGTTTATATTTCAATTTTTATCAAATAATACGATTGTGCATAAATTACCCGCCCAACGGGCGGGTCCGGTGCTAGTGGTAATTTTTTTTTTCAAAACTAAACTACTCCACCTTGTATAGAAATTAATTAAGCAGTATTTCATAAGGAAAATATATAAACAATTAATTAAACAGCTAAGCAGAAGAAAATAAATAAAAATTACTGCGTTCTCTGCCTTCCCCGCCGAACAAATGTACAAGAATTTTGGTTGGATTTTGGTGGGCCCGCTCAACAATATTCCACCCACTTAATTCAAGAATCCCTCGATTTTTTCATCAGAAAATAGAACCCCTCGATTTCTCCTCCCCAAACAGAGGCTTAAATAAAGCTCTAAAACCCTTCTGGCCTTCTCCAGTTACTCCGTCCGGCCGGTGAAATCCATTTTCCTCTCACATCTTCACTCCCTCGATCTACAAGTTGGCTCTCATTCTTCAGCTGAGGTAACCCGATACCACTCTCTTTCTCTCACTTTCCTTCTCTCGATTGAAGAACTAGGCGGAATGTAGGTTGTGTAGATTCAAGCGGAGTCTAACCCAGATCCTTAAGATATGAGTACAGCCTAAGATGGGCTACTCTTTTCCGAGTTCTTTTTTATTACTGTTCTGGGTTGTTGAGGGTTTTCATAGTCCCTCGCTTTCTCAGGCTGAAATTTACATTTCGAGTAGACTCTTGGGTTATAGTGCGAGTTGTAGGTGGTCAAAACTACTCAGTTTACTTTCCGCTAATTGCATGCATGCTCTTCGGTCTTTTTCCCTTGCTTTAACATTCGATTGGGTTGTCATTTCTGGGTTCGGAGTCCATTTCTTGCTTTATCTTTTCTCATTACCCAAAGAAATGAAGCTGGAGATGTGGAGGGGAACTGAGAATGATGGGTTCAAATTCTGGGTATGAACTCGTTTATGTGTATTACATTGCGCAGTAGGCTTTGTTTTCTAGACAACTATAACACCGGGTTCTCTTTAACTAGTCGCCATTACCATTTCCGTTTACGTTGCTGATGCGGGAGCTCCTCGTATGGTAATTGGATAGCTAATATACGGTGCAATGATCTTAAAATCTGATCTTTTTTCATCCCATCTCAGCAGGTTCAGTTCATTGAGAATGGCTGCAACTGCCACCTCTACTCTGCAAATTGCAACAGCAAGGTCATGCATGCCTTCTCCTCGAAAGCTGGTGAAGGCAGGTGCCGCTGTCCTTGGAACCAGTTCTAAACAGTTGTCGTGGTCTAAGCTTGCAAGTTCTTCAAGTGTTTCGTCAGTACAACCATTGCAGAGATCGTTCATGAATTCATCTGTTAGGCTCTGTAAAGTTGCTACAAAGGCTATGGCTGAATCTGGTGATACTAAGCCAGCTCCTGGACTGCCGATAGATTTGCGAGGTATTCATGCCTCTTCCTTGATGAAAACCCTGATGGAGATTGGATTTAATGACTATTATTTACCTATTCCAAACCTCTGGGACAAGTCTGTTCAAAATCAAAATTCAATGCCCCCCTTTGTGTATTTAAACCTTTGAAATGGTTGCCTCTGTTAAAATAGAAGCCCTATAATAACCACGTAACATGCTTCAAAGAATTGCTAAGTGCTTCTACTCTGTAGGCAAACGGGCATTCATTGCGGGCGTGGCTGATGATAATGGGTATGGTTGGGCTATCGCAAAATCTTTGGCTGCTGCTGGTGCTGAAATACTAGTTGGAACCTGGGTGCCTGTGAGTAAATTTTGACTGCTGTCTTGCTGACTACCTTTTTTCCATCGGCAGGGCAGAAGTATCTTAATCATATCAAAACTACTTTTTGCAGGCTTTGAACATCTTTGAGAGCAGCCTGCGACGAGGAAAGTTTGATGAATCACGCGTGTAAGATCTTCTTGCGCCTGTTTAATGCGAGCTTGATATAGAAATCTGCTTCTGCAATGTATCATAACACATTTAATTTATAGGCTACCTGATGGCTCATTGATGGAGATTACCAAAGTATATCCGTTGGATGCTGTGTATGACAAGATGGAGGATGTCCCTGAAGATGTAATACATGAAACAATAATATTTCTGTGTTAGAGGCCATTTTTACCTGCTGTATGTTCAACTCATTAGTTTTCTGTTTTTCTCCCATTTCTCTCTGTTGCTTTACACAGGTTAAAACAAATAAGCGTTATTCAGGATCTACTAAGTGGACAGTTCAGGTAGGTCTTCCCCTTCCCCTCATGCGTAATTTTTCTTCATGACCTTCAAGATGCTCATAATTATCTTTCATAACCGGGAAAAAGTTCTTAAACTATTTCTTAAAAGTTCTTAAACTATTTCTTCAGTATAAACATTTTGACGTGTTGTGTTTCACATAAGAATTTATTGGTCCTGATCTTCCCGATCGTTGACTCTCAAACTTGGCCTTGTGGTAATCAGGGATAACAAACATTTAACCCATCCTGGATGTAATTACATTGGTTTACAGATCAACTTGATAGTGACAATTTACTGGCATGTATCCTGCAGGAAGTGGCTGAGTCTGTGAAACAGGACTTCGGCAGCATCGACATCCTTGTTCACTCACTTGCGAATGGCCCCGAGGTAATAACTTTCTGATCACGAAAAATCTATTCTCATCATTATCAAATGGAGCATACTAACAATTCCTTAAACTAGTAGGTAACCAAACCTCTTCTGGAGACATCAAGGAACGGTTACCTTGCAGCACTATCAGCCTCAAGTTACTCCTATATTTCACTATTGAAGCACTTCCTTCCAATAATGAACCAAGGTATCTTATCCTGCATACTGCAATTCTCAGACTCAAAAGTGCTCTCATCTTTTCTGCAAGTAATTCCTATTTTCCTTGCAGGTGGCTCTTCAATTTCTCTAACGTACATTGCATCTGAAAGGATTATACCAGGGTATGTATTGTCCCTTAGAAAATTCGAATCGCCTAGCTGCCCGTTAATGTACTATTGTTTCGTTGTGTCTTTAGGTATGGTGGAGGTATGAGTTCTGCCAAAGCTGCACTTGAGAGTGACACGCGAGTGAGTACATAGCTCATTTATGATCGCATTTGTTGCATACATATCCAATGGACTTATTAGTTTTTATCTGTATTTTTTCCTGGTTCTTTCCAGGTGCTTGCTTTTGAGGCAGGGAGGAAGCGAAAAATTAGAGTGAACACCATTTCTGCTGGTATCTTTCAGCTCCCCACTTTCTTCTTATTTTACTTCTTCTGCTGGTGATGCCTCAGTAAATTACGTGCATTGCTGGTCTTCAAAGAAATAATGCTCATTTACACAAGAAAAAGAGAAGTGCTGTTCCGTTTCATCTTTCTTGAAAATATTCATTTAGTCAGTCGACGACCCCATGAAAAATATTGAATGTTCAGTCATTCCGTCACTTTTAGTTAGGCTTGCTTGTTCTCTGAATGAATATTTATCAAATAACTTGTTAACGACTCAAAACTCCTTGTGCTAACCCTGCAGGTCCTCTCAGGAGTCGAGCTGCAAAAGCAATTGGGTTCATTGACACGATGATCGATTACTCATCTGCCAATGCACCTCTACAGAAGGAACTCTCTGCAGGTGACTAATTAATGACTTCGTCCATTCTTTTCATTTGATTAAGTTCTTCTTCCTTCACCCAATCACGATTAACTTGGTGCTGGTGAAAACAGACGAGGTGGGCAATGCTGCTGCATTCCTGGTATCGCCTCTAGCCTCGGCCATAACTGGTGCTGTGATATATGTCGATAATGGCCTGAACGCGATGGGGGTGGGAGTAGACAGTCCCATTTTCAAGGACCTTGACATTCCAAAAGCCGAGCACTAGTACCTAACCATTCCTCCAAGACAGCCCGGGTTCTTTCATGCATTCTGTTTGGTGAATCTTAACAATTAGTATTTGCATCGGATCGATTGATTGATGATGCCGGCAGCCTGGTTTAGTATGAGAATTGTAGTTGTAGTTGTGGCCTGTGGGATTCTACCATCTAGCTATATGCTGAAGGTTTGGTCCTGGTTGCAGAGACTTCTGTGTTTTTCCTTCTTTTTTTGTATGGTGTGACAACTTTGGCACTCCTTGTTTCTGTATCTCTTGACATTTAGATGGTTCTTAGTGGAAGTGCAGGGCAAGTAAATGAAGAGGGGCAAAAAAACTAATAAGCTGCCCCTTAAATTTCATATTTGCCTAGTATGGGTTGGATTGAGTTACAGTAATGAGTTGGGTTTGACTAGAGTATGTATGAATCAAACCGAGTTGTTCTAGTCTAAGTTTATATGGTCTCTTTCAAGTGTTAATTATTGTGTTGGCATGCTAGTGTAAAGACTATTGAAAGATAAATTTAACAAAGATAGTCGAAATGACTGTCATTAGTTATCATTTCAAGTCTATTGATACATTTTAAAAAAAGCAAATCAATGACCAAATATAGTAGTATTCAAACAAAAGATAAGTAAACATATGTGATTGGCCTTCATGGTTAGCCAAGGAATAAAGGTTGGGGGAAATTGCCAAAAGCTCAATAAAGCAAAATCAGAAACTTGGAACCAAAGTTAAACAAAAACACACTTGTTCCACAAATCTTTCTAAAGCCTATAGATAGATACTGACAGAGGTTTTCGTTGCAGGAAACTTAGTACCCACAAACTTAGGCTTAATGCCTGGGAACATTCGTTGTCTGAGGCTCCATCCATGTAGCCAACTTAATTTAATATCGAAAACAACACATGCCATTCCTCTTTGCGCATCTATGATGCACATTTGGACTTCGTAATGTATACAATACATCATTGTCGCTCGTAAGTGGTAAGCGTGAAGTGGGTACACCCACTTTCATGAGTTTCCATGAACATTCATGCAGGTCAGTATAGTCTCAAACATATTCGTTGTCGTGTTAGTGTTACGAATTCTAACAGACATCGTAAACTATTAACAAAAAAGTGAAGAGCAATCCAACAAGAGTGATGATGCCTTATAAAATGGAATAAGTCTTCGCACAAAAGCATAGTCATTCTTCATGTCCATGAGAATGAAGAAACCAAAATATTCTCTCCCTCCCTCCCTCTGTCTTTCCTGCCCCACATTGCTCTCCATTATATTCATAATGTTCGACAGGTCTTGTCATCCACCTCTAGGTGAAGTTTTCTCTGCACACTCTGTAGCCCCCTGGCCATGGTGGCTGCATTGCAGCTTTCTTCCCCTTCTCTTCCACCCTCAAATCTGAATCCAAAGTTCAATCCTATTGGAACTCTGGCAACTCATCAGCAATCAAAAATTGCTTCATCATCACGTTGCAGATTGTTCATAACCAACTCTCAGCAGAAGCCACATCACCTTCATGACCACATCCCAACCTTACTCCCACCACCTAATGAGAACGTTGCGGCGGTCATATTCGGCGACGGCGGATCCTCGGACTCCTCGAGGCTGTACCCTCTTACCAAGAGAAGATCACAGGCAGCAATCCCCATTGCAGCAAACTACAGGCTGATCGATGTTGTAGTCAGCAACTGCATCAACAGCAGCATCACCAAAATCTATGTTCTCACACAGTTCAACTCCACTTCGCTCAATTCCCACCTCGCCAAGGCCTACTCCCGTCTAGGCCTTGGCCAAGGTGGGTTCGTCGAAGTCGTCGCCGCGTACCAGAGCCTTGAACATCAGGCTTGGTTTCAGGGGACTGCTGATGCAATCAGAAGGTGCTCGTGGGTTCTTGAGGAGCACCCTGTTTCTGAATTCCTCGTGCTTCCCGGTCACCATTTGTACAGAATGGACTACAGGAATCTGCTGGAGGCTCATCGGAGGGGGAATGCTGATATAACGATTGCTGCATTGGGGTGTTCTTCTGGTCGAAGGGAAGAGCAGGAGGGTTTGGGCAGGTTGGAAGTGAATTCGAGGAATCAAGTTGTTGGTTTTCATGATGGGAGGCAGGGGAATTCGGAAGTAAGTTGCAGAGGTGGTGTGTTTGAGAACATGGGGATATATGTGATCAACAGGGATGTCTTGAGAAAGCTTGTACATGAGAGTTTCCCAGAGGCAATCGACTTGGGAAGTGAAGTAATCCATGGATCGATCATATCCCTTGGACTTAAGGTGGGTGCTCCTTCTTTCTTTTGTCTTTCATAGCGAGAATTAGTTAATGTCAATCACTCGAGATGTTTTTTTGGGCAGGTTCAAGCTTGTCCATTCAATGGGTACTGGGAAGACATGAGGAGCATATCAGCATTTTACCAGGCCAATATGGAATTCGTCAAGAGATCAAACAACTGTCAGAGGTATTTAATATGAATTCACATAAAAAGCTCGTAATACACACAACTATGCAAAAGATACGAGAAACTAACGTCAATTATTGATTGCAGCTTCTACGATATGGTTTCGCCTCTATACACCATTCCTCGTTGCCTTCCACCGACAACAGTGACTAATGCCCTTATTACAGATTGTGTTATTGGAGATGGTTGCATCCTCAATGTAAGCTAAACAAAATTGCAATTTTTCAAGCAAGATGACAGACACTCCATGTCATCATTCATCACTTACTAAGTGTTCTTTTTTTTCTGTTTGTTTCCTGGGAATCTTATCTTAAGAATAGAGGTGCAGGATCAAAGGGAGCGTGGTGGGAATGAGGACTAGAATTGGAGATGGAGTGGTGGTTGAAGATTCAGTCATATTGGGTGCTGATAATTACCAAGTAAGAGCTTGATTAAACTAATTAATGACCCCCTCCTATGATTAATGGTTAAAACTAATTCAGATTATTATGAGGAACAGGATGATAAGATTGGTGTTGAGGAGAGGAGGAAGAGGAGTAATGGGATGAATGGCATAACTATGGAGGGAGGCATGAACAACAATGGAAGGAATGGTGTTCCAATTGGAATAGGTGATGGAACTCTTATGAGGAAAGCAATTGTGGATAAAAATGCAAGAATTGGCAAAAATGTGAAGGTATAGTTTTACTTGATTGCTATGAGATCCATACATAAAGTTGCATGGTAGAGTTATTTAGTGACAAACACATGTCACACTATGAGTTGTAACAAAAATATGCATGTACCATGTCTATGTGGTTGAGTGTTGACTATTTTTACTAGTTACTACTCCAATTGATAATTCCGTCCAATTATGTGGTTGTAACAAAAATGTGCATGCAACAAAAAAATGTTATTAATGTATCGATTTGTGTTTTCATATGTAAGGGATTAGTGCGGGTATGATCAACATTGTTTTGACTAGTTTGGTGCCTTAACAATCAATACAGATAATCAACAAAAATGGAGTACTTGAGGCTGATAGAGAAAGAGAAGGATACATGATTAGAGATGGGATAATCGTGATCATGCGAGGAGCAGTGATCCCAGATGATACAATTTTGTAACACAAGATTCCCAACTTTATCTCTTTATTTAGTTATCATTAAGTTCATCACTCATTTGCCCTACTTTGGCGGATTATTTGGTTAGTTCAGGCTTATATTCGACATTATAACAATAAAGTTGCATTTATGGTGATACCCATCATTCAGTTGAGAGCGGATGGTTTCTTTTGGAGGCTACTGTACCACGTTGTAATCAAATTCGTGCAATTGATTAATTGGTTGATTGCATATTCACGAAGTACTTATGTGATTTCTATTGATACTCGAAGGCTAAAGACTATCGGCGGAAGATGACAATTAGATGAGTTCTTGATCTATTTTGTGACCTAAGAAATAACAATGCTCTTCAATGGGCCATTTTATTCATTTCAGAAACTTTGAGTACTGATTTAGAAATTCTCAAAAGGTTGGGGCGTAAGGAGATATTTTACTTTCACTATATAACACCGGCAAAGCTTCTCTCCGTCCAAATTCATTTCAACGAGCAAAATCAATCAAGAACTCAAGATTCCCGCCCAACGACCTCCGGAAAGATCGCAGCGAACAAACTCCCTCTCTGATCACGATGAGAAAATCGACGGCTCCGATTCTCCTCCTCCTCCTCTTCCTCATCTCACTCATCCTCCACCACCGCCCCGCCGCTGCGCTCATCGCCGACGAGCTCGACGCCGCGATGACCTCCCTCCGATCGCACGGCTACAACCTCCTCCCCAACGCCATCGCCACCACGGATCTCCGATTCCGCCTCTTCTCCTCCAACTCCTCCCCCGCGTTCACGCTCTTCGCGCCCCCTGACCGCTTCCTCTACTCTCTCGACATCTCCGCCGCCGCGCCCCGCTACGTCCGCTCCCTCCTCCGCCACATCTCCCCCGCTCTGCTCCCGGCCAACTCCCTCCGCGGCCGGGGCGATTCCTACATCGACACTCTCCTCCCCGGGCACCGCCTCTTGATAATAGGCGGCTGCTGCTCCCCGCTCATCCTCAGAAACGGCACCGTCGTGGACCAGTCGGTGTTGTCCGTGGACGGCGTCCGCGTCTCGGATCCGGATCTTTACGTCGGGTCGACCGTCGCCGCGCACGGACTCGCCGGGATTCTCGGCGGATCGGACGAAGATGACCTGAATTTCGAGGAGCTTGATGACGGGGAAGGTTATGGTTATGGCGACGATGGATTCTTCTGGTATCCGAGCTCTACTTGGCCGTCGGCGGGAAACCACGGTGCTTCTCAGGTGGAAAATCGATCGGCGGCGGCAGGGATTGACGGCGTTGAACATGGAAGATTCTCGAAGCTCATCCGACGAGGTACTGATGGCAATTGAAGTGAGGAATTTTGCGTTCGGTCAGTTCAACGTGATTGAATTTTGTTTGGTTGCTGAGAAAATTTTGGCACAGGGGGGAAATTGGGGGAGAATGGCTTTCAGTAGAAGGCAAAACTTTCTGCTGTGTGCATATCTTTTGGTACATAGGCCATAATTTTCCTGTACAATGATGCAAAGCAAAATGTTTGTTGAGTAAACTCCATTGCTATGATGACAGTTTCTTGTAGCTAGTGAATGATTGGCTATTTGATCTTTTTCAGTTTTAACTCTCATCAATCCGTTGAATAACTTATCTTTAACTCGAAAATTTTCGGGGCATGGGTTGAGATAAGGAAGGACGAAATCGGTATCAATTCGATCTCCAATGAAGATAATAATTTAGTGGATACAATCGATTCATATGAAACAAGTACTACTTGTCCTGTGTGTAGCTTTTTTAAGTTTCAAACTTGAGAATGGTTAACCCCAAATAATTCCAGACTCATTCTCAAAAGTCATAAATCGAGATCATTAGTTCATACCAAATCTAATTATCCAAATGTAATTCCCAATTCCCAAACCTAGACGATTTGATGAAGTAGATTCATAATCAAATCCAATCTATTATGGATTTAAAATCCGTCATGGACTTTGCGCAAAATTATTATTTGCTTGAAGTTGGTGGGGGTATAAAATCCGTGGGGTTCATATACTTTAAATATCAAAATCCGTAGGTTTAATGAACTTACAAATCTCATATCAACATGTGAGATTCAACGAATGACCATAATTCCATTATCTAATGAACCAAATTCAATAAAAAATACTAAATACTTTTAAATTCATAATATCAATATATTCAACATAAATTTTGGATCTTCTAAAGCCTAAGTACTACCAACAAAAAAAAACATTCATTTTAAAAAAATCCACTATGCAAACCAACCTAGAATAACCATGACCCAATTTATGGATTATATATTTTCTCGTATGGATAGGGGGGAAAAAGTTGGAAGTGGTAAAGCCCACCACCATCCCTCAAAACTCAAATGCCAGATTTGGGCTTTTTTCTTCTTCTCCTTCTCTCTACCTGCTTTCAGTCATCCATCGGGTCCTCTCCTCCCCCGTCTCTTCTTCACCTCTCTCTCTTCCCCAATTCCATTCTTCCTCCCTCATCGCAAACCCTAACCCTAGCACCTTTCCCCAGAAAAATTTCCGCTTTCCTCGCACGATTCGCTATTCTACCTTTCCTCCGGGCAATCGATCATCAGCCGATTCGATCTGTAAACCTTCTCATTCCGATCTGTTGTATTCTGATTCGAAATCCCCCCGTTTGTTTTCATAGTTTGTAAAGAGCTTTTATTTCTATAAGCCATGGCCAGCTCTAAATCACTATGATGACAACCATCGGGCCCATAGGGTTTTTCATGTTTCTAGGGAACCATCACAACCAATTGCATGGGTTTGAGCAATGCCTGAGCTTCGCCGAGGTGTACGCAGAGGGCGCGCAGGGTTAGCGCCTAAGAATAAACGACAATCGGAGGAGCCTCCCGTCACCCCGGTTTGCGCGAGGACTCCCCGCGCCGCTGTTGCTAGAGAGGCTAAGAAGAGGCCGAGGACGAGATTGCAGGCGAGGCGACTGAAGGAGAAGGAAGAGCAGGAGAATAATAACGGTAGGGAGGTAGACAACGACGAGGTAGCTGTGATATCGGATAGAGAAGAAGAGAGCGAAGGGAAAGAAGAGAATTTGGTTCCTGTTATCGACCTTGAAGCAGAAGAAGGAGTTAGAGTTGGTGGGATGGGTGACGATAGTGGTGGCTTGAGTGCTAACAATGCCGCTGGACAGGAAGAAGAGGGGACTACTGTTCCCTTCCCTGAAAGGGTAGGTGGTTTTTGCTACGTCTGTTGTGTTTCATGTGGTTAATGTTTAACCTCCATTTTCATTGACATTCTGTTTTATTGAGCTGGAGGCTTGCTTAAATGCACGAGCGATTGTTCTGTTCAGTTTTGTTAATTATTATATCTCCTGTTGTTGGTCTTTCTGAAGGTTCAAGTGGGAGGGTCACCTATGTACAAGATAGAAAGGAAGTTGGGCAAAGGTGGATTCGGTCAAGTGTTTGTTGGTCGTCGTCTCAGTGGTGGGAATGACCGTGGTGGAATGGGCCCTGGCGCCACAGAGGTAAAGTTTATCTAGTATAATGCTCTGCTGCCTAGGTGTGATTTAAGAGCTCATTGCAATTCCTTTCCTCTCTATGTTGCTCTAATTACAGGTGGCTGTGAAATTTGAGCACCGAAACAGCAAAGGCTGTAACTATGGCCCCCCTTACGAATGGCAAGTTTACAAGTAAGTCTTCTTCATATGTAGCACAACTCTGCGAATAATAATGAATTTATAACACAAGCCAGTTTTGATATACATTTGGTGATCTTCTGTTCTGCAGCACTCTTGGTGGTAGCTATGGGGTGCCTAGAGTGCACTTCAAAGGAAGGCATGGAGACTATTATGTAATGGTATGGTCTAAAAACTGGCCATCTACTTTTATTCCTGTAATATTTTCTTGAGACTTAACAAAAAATTCTACATTTTTCAGGTTATGGACATGTTAGGACCAAGTCTGTGGGATGTTTGGAATTCTTCTGGTCAAGCGTGAGTTCTTTGTGCATGAATACTCTCTTCTTATTATGGTGTTGGTCGGTTTATCCTACCAGTAGGATGTATCCAATGTTACATGAATTTTTTGAAGTTCTCTCATTTAGTCTTGTGAGCATCAACGCTTTGCCTGCTAATGCTATTATTCCTCATGTCTTCCATTTTATATCATTTGAAGGATGACTGCGGAAATGGTATCTTGTATAGCTGTTGAAGCTCTTACTATCCTAGACAAAATGCACGCACGCGGGTATGTGGATTCTCGATGTCTGTTACCTTTTCATTGTAAGCACTCTAAAAGGTTTCTATAGGCTCTTACTTCATTTGTTGAATTTGGATGCATTTTTTGTGATGCAGTTATGTGCATGGAGATGTAAAGCCAGAGAACTTTTTACTCGGTCAGCCTAATACACCACAGGAGAAGAAACTGTTTCTTGTGGACTTGGGTTTAGGTGAGAAGCTTCTCCTGTTCCTTTAAAGAATTTGCTTTAGTGCTCTTAATGCTCATTGGTGAAAAATATCACAGCGACAAAGTGGAGAGACAGTGGCAGTGGGGAGCATGTTGACTATGACCAACGTCCTGACATGTTTAGGTGAAGATTGATTCCATTGCTGTTTGTTTCTTGTGGGATTCTTGTTTATTTAATTATTTTATTATTGGGCATTTTGAACATTGGATGGGTCCAATGATTGATTCCATCTTTATCTCTTGTTCTTGCTGAATTTGCTTTTTGTAGAGGGACTGTGCGATATGCTAGTGTTCATGCTCACCTGGGAAGGACTGCTAGTCGGAGAGATGACCTTGAATCTCTGGCTTACACACTCATTTTCCTACATCGAGGCAGGTTGCCATGGCAAGGCTATCAGGTACTCTCATTTGTACTCAAAATCATTCTCTAGTGCTAGAAAGGTGTACCCATGTTCTTGTCGTGCATGAAGTATATATAGGAAACTTTATATATTTGGATCATACTCTTCTGACCTTTCCCTTTATCTTTTGGTTTCTAGGGTGACAACAAGTCCTTTCTAGTTTCTAAAAAGAAAATGGCAACATCTCCAGAGATGCTATGCTGCTTTTGCCCACAACCTCTGAAACAATTTCTCGAGATTGTAGTCAATTTGAAATTTGATGAGGAACCAAACTACTCCAAGCTTATTTCTTTATTTGAAGGCTTATTAGGGCCAAACCCAGCTATAAGGCCTATAAACACAGAGGGCGCTCAAAAGGTATTTGATCAGCATTCTTTTGTAACTTCCATTATCCTGTGCATGCTGCTTGTGTTCTAATGAGCTGTGTATCTTTGTAGATCATCTCTCAAGTTGGTCAGAAGCGTGGTAGGTTAAATATCGAGGAAGATGATGGGCAGCCACGGAAGAAGGTTCGCCTTGGAGTTCCTGCTACACAATGGATCTCAGTGTATAATGCTAGGCGGCCAATGAAACAGAGGTAGGGGTATGGGTGGACTGAATGTTTCTCCTGATATCGAGTGATGTTTCCTTTATGTTTCCGGTTTGAGAAGTGCTTCAGTATGTTTCTTGTTTACCGATGGCACCATTACGATTTGGTTGCTGATATGGGTTAAAATATGTATTAATGATGCTCATGGTTTTCGACGACTCGTGTGCGTTTCAATCAGGTACCATTACAATGTGGCCGATGGAAGGTTGGCACAGCATGTGGATAGAGGAATTGCAGATGGTCTTCTTATAAGTTGCGTGTCATCGTGTTCCAATCTTTGGGCATTGATTATGGATGCAGGAACTGGTTTTACTAGTCAGGTTTACGAACTGTCCCCTTTTTTCTTACACAAGGTAAATCTTTGAGTTCTGTGCTTATGGTTATCAAGAAAGCAGACCACATCCAGGTTTTTTTTAACACATTCATCTTATTCTGTTTTCTCAGGAGTGGATTATGGAACAATGGGAGAAGAACTACTACATTAGTTCAGTTGCTGGTGCGAATAATGGAAGCTCCCTAGTGGTCATGTCTAAAGGTTTGTCCGATTCATTCATGAGTTCTTACATAGTTTTTTTTTTGTTTAATCATTTCAGGTTGCTCCAATTATTTTGGTCTTGTCTATTATTTTGCGCGTCTCTCTATTTTGGTGGGCTGATATATCTCATTCATAGAGACTGTTTCTTACGATATAACTGTGGACTTGAAGCTGTCATTATACTTCTATTTCATTACACAATATGCTGTGTTTTAGACTTGTTGCTATGCTCCATTTTCCTGCTTCTGGGACTTGCAGATTCTAGGAGTCTTTTTATTTTGCAAAATCCAGTGACTCACTTCTTCAGTTTTCTGTGCTGTCCTTGCATCAATTGTTTTTAGTTATTTGAACAGGTTATACTTGCTTGAATTATTATTGGCAATTGAATTTTCTGTATGTTTGATAACACAGGGACTCAATACACCCAACAGTCTTACAAAGTAAGCGATTCATTTCCCTTCAAGTGGATCAACAAGAAATGGAAAGAAGGATTCCATGTGACCTCAATGGCCACTGCTGGTTCCCGCTGGGGTATTGTCATGTCTCGCAATGCTGGCTTCAGTGATCAGGTGAAATTTCTTTATGCTTATATTTTGCACTTGTCATGTATGGGTGTAAATATTTGGTTAACTTTTTCTTTTTCTAAAAAGAGAATTAACATGTAGATTACCAGTATTGTATATGAAGGAACATAGTAGTTTCCATAGACAAGTGAACTTCTAACATCTTAGAGCAATGCAGCTGTATATGTACTACTTCCCTCAATGTATATGTATTCTATTATGGGGTCTCCTGTTTTTAAGTCCAAATCATCGCGTCGGGGAGGTTGAGTGATAGCCAGTCTTGGTGGAGCTTCTGATTCTCCTGGGTTCAAGTGACCATTGGTCACTAAGGTGTTAGCAGAGCACTAGACAGTGAGTTATGTTTCAGTGCTTCTTTTGCATGCTTTTTGGAATATCAATATTAGCTGAAGGTGCCTGAAAGTTTTAGTGCAAAATGGATTTCATACAGTATTTGCAACATTCTGTAGCAGCTATATCTCCGTCCTTGAGGGCTAAGATTTTTTAATCTAATTCCCACATTTAATTTTTTTATGTTACGATCATTTATTGTCTGGAATTAACTGGGCTGTCATCTAACAAACTCTATTCAATATAGGTTGTGGAGCTTGATTTTCTGTATCCTAGTGAAGGCATACACCGAAGGTGGGACGGTGGTTTCCGAATCACTTCAACAGCAGCTACTTCCGATCAAGCTGCTCTAATTTTGAGTGTCCCTAGACGCAGACCTAATGATGAAACTCAGGAGACTTTGCGTACGTCTCAATTCCCAAGTACACACGTGAAGGTAAGCAAATGCTCTTTCCTGTATCAGAATTTTGTTGCTGCGGAACAATTTTATCCAACTGTAATGAATATTACACAACTTACTAGACCGTTTGATGAATGTGCAATGCATGAAAGCTAGTTCCTGATGAGCTCTAATTATCATTTCTGAATCATTGCTTCCATTTCCAGGAAAAATGGGCAAAGAACCTGTACTTGGCGTGCATCTGCTATGGGCGGACTGTTTCCTGAGATCCTAAACCAGCTGCATCTGCAAATAAAAGAAATTCGAGCAGGGCACTATTGTTGTTGTTCGGATGGTTTGCTGGAGCTCTCTTTCATTTTGCGGTTGCATTGCCATGTATAGAATGAAGTAGGGAGTGTTGACGAGGCTGCTGCGATGCAACGTTGGGGTTATTGAAGGAGAGCAAGCTGTTTAGGTGTGCCGTTGCGCTGTATGAAGGTGTTATATGTCATTGTTCAATTCGAGGACATGTAATTTTAGCTATTGAAGACGAATTATTATGCACCTTATTGGTTTTTGTATGCACTAAATGTTCACTGGAGGTTGTGCTAAGCCATGCTCCCGCATTCACTCGAGTAAGAAAAATTATTGCTATCTATTGAAATGTGATCACCTAGTATGAGCTTCCTTTCATTTACAAATTTGAAATTTGCCTTTTCCCACCATAAAGAACTTGAAAGGACATAAAGCCGAATCGAATGACCATTTGGTAATTTGAATGATACTTGTTTTGTGTCGATCAGTTGTTTCTCCAGAGCTGTGATCACAGAGAATTTATGGGTTTCTGCTGAATTTTTTGCTTAAATTAACGAGAATTACCTAAACGATCACTTAGTGGATACCAACCATTATTAGAATTTTAAAGATAAGGGACGATTAGAAAATGAAATGTTCAACTGTAACTACCATTCTCAATTTCGGTTGTTCTGCATCATCAAGTTACATATTTTAGCAAGCTCCCGGCACGGTACACTTGCTAAAGCCATTAAGTCATAAACTTTCACTTTCTCAGCAAACTACATCACCGCCTTTTCCCTGTCTTAAGCTTGTATTCTTCACTTCCCGAATGGTCCAGCCACCAAAATCTTGATCTCTTTGTTTGCATGACAATGCAGCAGGCAGCAGCGAAGGCAATGTTGCGCTTCAAACAAGGTTTCAGTGCATCTCACCAAAAATCGTGCAGTCTACCTCATACCTAACCCAATAGATGGATGATTGATCTGAAATCTGCCCATCTGAATGTTTTTTTTTTGTGTGCGGCCTAATGCATCTTCTTACTGTTCTTTCCATATGCGCCCGGACACCTTAAGCTTCAGCTCTTGTCTATCCCCACCAGAGAAGAAGAGTGCCAAGTTTCTCTGAATGATTAATCCGTCCTGGCTGTCTCGAACTTTCTTATGGCTATCCCGGATGCTCCTCGGTATTCCTTGCCATATCAGCTTTCTGCCATTCCCACCGACTTCCAAGGTGTAACTAAACTGTCTTGCCTCATCTTCAGTGCCCATGAATCTCAGGAAAGCCATGTAAACTGGTGCCATCCCCAGTCGAAAAGCCTCAAAGTGTAAGCAGAACTGCCGGCCAAAGCAATTGAAGACCTGCAAAATCAGGAAGTCATGTTAAAATGCCTGCAAACAAGCGTTGACTGAACAAATCTTCATGCTGATTGGATTAAGGTGTCACGATAGTGGAGTTCCAAGTTCAAAGACAAGACCAAAAAAGTAGGCAATCGAATTATCAATAGTTAATTCGGTTTGGGTGCCAAAGGCAATAATTAATTCTGCATGGTAAGAATCTTACAGTTAACATCCATGTAGCATTGTCAATTTCTTGGGGATTGGACTTCACATATCTATGATTGAAGGTACACCCATCATGCATGTCAACCTTGTGATCGTTCTTGAGGTGCATGACGAGCTGTGGGATGTCTCCAGTGACAGAACATTCAGCTCCAGCATAAGGGCAGCCATAGGGACGGTATTTGCAGCTCTTTTCATGGCTTTGCTTGCTATAGTACGGAAATATCTCATAACATCCAAAATGCTGGTACTTGCAAGGAACTTCCAGCGACTCGGCAACTCTCTCGAGTGCCAAGCACCTTATGTTTCCAAGTTCCCCACGACAAGTAGGGCATGAGTTACGGACTCTTGCTTTGCATTTCTCGCATAGTGTATGACCATTGGGACACTGACAAAACAGGCACAAATTGCTTAGATGTTGAGATGAGATCATAGATGAATAGGTTTGATATTTGCAAATCTATATTTTTGGAGTGAATAACCATAGTTTCAGGTGGAGATAAATTCAACTACTTCTGTCGTTATGGACCCATCAAAATGTAAGATAAAGTTGTAAGATAAAGAATAGATGGATTTTAAATCCATTTTCAAACACAAAAATGGAACCTATCTTTTCGTGGTTCAATTGTTCAGGGAATCCTATATTTTCAAGAATGGTCATATCAGAACATCAATTCATTAGGATTAACCTTGCTCTTACTTCAGAAGTGAAAAGCCATCATCCATGAATACTTTCCAGATATCTAGAGCTACTTGAATAATACATAGTGATTCATCAAGTAATAAATATGTCCTACTTCTGGTGTCTAGGTGTTGGAAATCTAAAAATGTATACCTGGTAAATTGGAGGGTAAATGAGATTCATGCAGACAGGACATTCTAGTAAGTCCTGCACATTGCAAGTTGATGTCCCAAGACTTCCACCTGATAGAGGGGCTGCTTTTCTAAAAGGGGCGCTCGAGTCGGCACTGAATGTCATTGTATCACAATCCGTAAATGTTATCTCTTCCTTGCAGGTGGTGCCTCCTGGAGCCATTTAGACAATGCTAATTCAGGAAAAACTCCCTCCAGCTCTATGCTAAACTCAGAATCAAAATTGTAAATTGTCCGCCCTCAGCCAGTCAGCCCCTGTTGTTGAGACATAATGATCCCAAAATTAATCTTCTGCCAAATTTTCATCATATTCATCACCAATTGCTTAGTGACGAATTCAATAAGAAGAATACCACCAAACAGAGTTGGTCCTATTTGCACATCTGCTGACCACCAATGGTGCCCATATCACTGAATTGCAGTTGCACCATGTTCAGCTATTGCATCTAAACATCCAATTGATGTTCTAAAGATGTATAAATTGAATAAACTAGAAGCAACTTATTGAGAAAACAATTTGCAAGCTCCTGCTCCAGGTCTTAAATGTTGACTCTGAGAGTGAGACAAGAAGAAACCAACTCTAAATAGCATTATCAACCTTTTTACAAAGGAAACAGGAAGGACACATAAAGCACACACAGTGGCTACCCTCAATTGTCGAAAAAAAGGGGGTGAGGTGAACAGGTACCATATCACAAAGAGAGAAGGACCGAGTGTTGAAGGAGAGTAGTGAAGATAAGGCTCACTTTGACTGCACATGTAAACAACAGGGAAGCTATGTTTATTTTATGAAAAACGTAAGGAAGTTAATATTGCTTATTTTCTAGAAGCAACATATACCTCAAGAAGAACACGACAGGAGAATATCGATAATGAAGTGTTCACAATACCCTGTCACCTCCACTCAAACAAGATTACATAACTCCCATTGACCTCCTTTTATATGCAAACACTCAAATTCCAAAATTTAACAGGGAACAAGCAAAGCCAAGTGTTTCATAATGAATACTCGAATCAAGTGATATGGCAGAAGTAGGCGACAGAAGAACATGAAGGGCCACAAGCAAGATTGAAGTGTGCAAGAGACAAATGAACAAGCTTTGAAGCTTCATCAATATAGCTTGAAAGAACAGCAACAATCACAACAGAGAATCACTTGGCTCCATCAGCAAATCCACATCTCGATATACATATATGCTTCACCACATTTCTCCAACAAAAAATCCCAGACAAACCCAATAAACTACCGAGGCTAACAGCGGATTCTGAAACCTAAATGCTCCACATTTCCTAACAAACCAGCGGAAGAACTGCAGAAACAGAAGGCGAAAGAAATGTAGACAGAAAGTCCACTTACCGAGAGCATCGGAAGACGAAGACCCAGTTGGACGAGTCGCCAGAATCGATCAAACCCTTCAAAGAAAACCAGAAACTGATGATTACCCAGGTGGGATGAGATAGAGATATAGAGCGAGATTCCCTATAGAACGCCAAAAGAAAAGACAAAGAAGGAAACCAGGAACAAAAAAGTGGGGTTAAAAAAACGCACATTGAATTGAATGGTTGTTCAACCAATCGATCTTTTCACTTCAGTGCCGCAATAATTGCTCCATCATCACCACCACCATCATCATGGGGCTTGAGTCGCGAAAGCAAGGGGAAAGGGAACAGGGGTGACGTGGCGCACGCAGAGGGAAATCTGGGAACCGGTTTTTCTCCGAAATTGTGTATGGCGAAAGACTGAAACTTTCTGTTTTGATTTTATTGATAACTGACAGAGGACAAGGAAGGGAAGAAGGAGAAGAACAGGAGAAAAGAAGAGAGAAGAGACGTTGATGAACCCAATGAGTCACCAATATTAATTAAAATTTATAATTATTTAGGAAAATTAAACAATAAAAATAATTTACAGATAGTCGAATCCGCCAATCCACGTTACGACATGTAATAGCTTCATCCATCTTCTTCCTCTCCTACAGCTTTGCATGCACCCAAATTTCAATCACCAATAATTCAAATTTATATTTGTTTATTCATTTGTTCATCATCATCATCATTATTATTCCTGGATTTAAATTACTGTTCTACTATTTGACAAAGTAAAGAATCTTAGTTGTGTTTTCCACAGAAGATTAAAAAAGCTCTGTTTTCAGCAATGGCGCCAGCCACGTCCACAAAAGCCCGCCAACGGGCCCAAATTCGCACGTAGCTTGGGCTTGACCTAGCCCATACGAATCAACTTGGTTATTTCAATTTCAAGCTTCACGAATCACGACAGACGGACGAATCAGCCATGTCTTGATCAACAAACTTTTAATCCAAACTTTTGCCAACTCAGCATCATCATCGTCTTCGTCAACCGTTATAACAGAGAAGCTTCTTCTTCAACCTCTCTTCCTCGGTAGCTAGCTTGCGTGTACCAACCCAACAAGTCAAAGAGTCGGCTTAATTGACCAGAACACGTGACTCTATACATCATGAACTACTAAACATTTCTAACTTATAAAAGTCCCCCTCTCTGTTTCTCGATCAATCCTACCCATATAATCTCTTCTCTCTGCCTATAAATTACCAAATCGAATCGAACCCAGAAAGCCAAATTACAACATTATAGTTCCCAGTTTCCATTCTTTATCTCTTTTGCTCTGCCTCTTGAATTCTCATATAATCGATCGATATGGAGCTTGTTCTGGGTCAATCTATGGCGGATGTGCTGACAAAAGTTGGGCTATTCGTGATTGTGCAAGCTTTGGTCTACCTCGTGCTAACCACTTCGTCCACCGTCTTCTCCAAGAACGTCAAGCGCTCTTTCAGCTTCAAGCCGGCACGTTCGGTGAGCATCCGCCGGATGTTTGCCGCCATCTCCGATGCTCCGGTCGGCGAGCCTTCTCCGAGGACGACGAGCTCTGCTTCTTATGGGCAGCAGCAGCTTGATCCAATCTTTGGTGACGTTGGATATGCTAATTATTAGTTTGATTATCAGATGTGCTTCTCCATCTTTTTAATGTAAAAATGATTGAAGGACAAGGTTTCATGATTTGTTTATTGTTTTATATGGTGGGATAGGACTATTGGGTCGTAGGAGGGAGGGAGGATTGGAGTTTGTAATTAGTTGGATTCATTGAGGAATTAAAGTTACATTCTTTGTAAAATTATGGAGAAATGAGATATAATCATATTTACATTTGTTAATTCTTTATTAGCTTGTTAATGACTTTTCCCTTTTGTTGGAAAATTGGGAGTTGATTGGTTTTATTATTGCAACAAGTTGGTAGATATTACATTCTTATCTTACTTTCTTTCAACGTTTAATCTTTATATATATATATATATATATATATATATATATGCGCGCTAATTTGTTGAAATTTTGTATAACATAGGTTACTTGTGGGGTAAATGTATACATAATACTCAAATCGTTAATGACTAGTATACTATAATACATTATTGGTGGGGCCTTCCTAAAAAATTCAATTGATTAACACTTTATTCCCGTGTGCATCATTTTACTTAGTTTTGTATAGATATAATATGGTTCAAAAAGACACGCTTAATCTTACGCTTAGACACGCCTAGGCGCAAGGCAATGGCAAAACACCTCGCCTAGGAGTTTCACGCCTAATTAGATACCGGAACACGTCATGGAGTAAGGCGACATATAAGTCTCTCCTGAACATTACTAGATGGAGCTAGTAAGTCAATATTAAATACCAAAATTAACATCAATTACGAAATCAATTTTCTATTGCAATATTTTCAATAGCTCAAGAACTTTGTGAGCTATTGAGCTATGATTCTATGAATTCGTGAGCTATGTTGTTGTCATTAGGTGTTGAGTAAGTTATTAATCATTTTAACTTAAGTGAGGAAGTGTTGTAGATAATTATTTCACTCATCATGCAGTGTGAATAGCTATTTTTCTTCCAACGCCTAGGCACACTTAGTCTACGCCTAGGCGAGCTAGGCACAAGACAAAACCTCAACGCCTGCCTTACGCCTAGCACCTTTTTGAACCTTCGATATAATAGAACTATTAATCTCATATCTCATAACAAAACAAACTTTCTTATCGGTTGTTCAAACTCTGGCAGAATATCTTCATTCTCCTTTATGAACACTTATAAATAAATGTTCTAATTTGTATCTACAAATTTTTGTTTGGGAATATATGAAAAATAAAAAATGGTGGATGGTTTCCTTTATTTGAGTGTCATGGCCAGCTAGTGGTTCGTCGTGAGTCAATTTATGTGGAGCGATTCCTTCTCATTGGACAGACTTTGGGAACTTTATGGATTGACTCTATAGTTTAATAATGGGATTATTACAATTCGAGACATATATCCACCGCAACTGGTCACAATCTGATCCAAACCGGGCGCCTGCTTTTCCAGTCACCACATCCCTATCTGTTTATTGCTCCTTACCCACAGAAAGAAGGAATCAGCCTCTACCCAGAAACAAAAGAGTGTACCAAAGCAAGAAGAAGAAGAAGGCAATGAGTTCGTCGCCGTCAAAAACATTGAGAAAATTGGAGGTAGTTTCTCCAGTTCCCGCGGACATTGATATCGCTAACTCTGTGGAGCCTTCCCATATTTCCCAGATTGCCGAGGACCTTAATCTCAAGCCTGCCCATTATGATCTTTACGGCAAATACAAGGCCAAGGTAAAACCAATCAGGATTGCTAGTATATCGCTTCTTCCAAACTTCTGCCCGTTTCCTTTCTTTCTAGCTTGAGGTTGTTCAATTTGATTTTGGCGCCTGATTGGGTTGCTTTTTTTTTTTTTTTTTTGGTTCCCCCTTTTCTGGGTTCATGAATAATTGGCTCAAAGTTGCTTGCTTTACTATTAACTTGTTCTGAAGTATTGTTTTTTAGTTTATCTTTTTAAGATTGTATTTTGAAGGTTATGGTCTTGGCAGCTAATGTCTCGAGGTGGAAGGACAAAGATAAACAGGGGAAACAGTATCAATTTTAGTCACTCGAGTTATTGGAATGAATAGGGTTGTTGTTTGTTTTCTGGATGTTCAAAAATGGTTATCTGGTGGAAGAACAAAGATGAGAGAAGATACTTGCTGCATTTATGCAGGGGGAATAGTATATAAGATTCAATTCAATGTTCATTTTTTTTCGTGTACAATTCGAATCATTGGAATGAAGTTCATTTTTGTTGCTCTTTGTCTTTGATATGTGGGTATGGGAAGGTGCTGCTGTCAGTTGTTGATGAGCTGCAAGGATCAAGCGATGGATACTATGTGGTTGTCGGTGGAATCACTCCTACCCCACTTGGAGAGGGCAAGTCCACTACTACTGTTGGCCTTTGTCAAGCTTTGGGTGCATTTCTTGACAAAAAGGTACCTACTTTCTGCTTCACTTCACTGTTTTCTTCAATTTCTGATATTCAGTTTCTGCTTGTGGCATAATTATGCATAAAGTGTAGAGCTTTGAGCTTCAGACATAAGATAAACTTGAATTATTATTTCAAAGGCAGTGTTACAAGAGTTACTATGTCATTGCTCATTGGAGCTTCTGTTTGAGTCATAGTAAGCTCGAGCTAGCTCAAGTAATCTCGTAGGAGCTTATAACGCTAGCTAAGGACCAAAGTGAAACATTTATTAGCTCTAGTAAATTTGTTGTATAGCTCAGGATTAGTTGAACAAAGCTAAGAAGGACAAAAAATGATCTTCTTTTGTGATGCTGTTTTTCCTCTGCAGAACTTCTGTAACCTTGTTCTTTTCTAGTTAAGACTGCAAATTTGGTAAAAGTTATATTACAGATTATGTGTGTCGACATCACATTGTCTTTATGTAATGTGTATTCATATATGTTTCATGAAGAATTTCGTAAGAAGCTTCTCTCTCTGTGTCAAATCGTATGATCAGGTTGTTACTTGCCTTCGTCAACCATCACAAGGACCGACTTTTGGAATCAAAGGAGGTGCTGCAGGTGGTGGTTACAGTCAAGTTATCCCAATGGATGAATTCAATCTGCATATGACCGGAGACATCCATGCCATAACTGCTGCGAACAATCTGCTAGCAGCTGCAATTGACACCAGGATATTCCATGAATCCTCCCAATCTGACAAGGCGCTCTTTAATCGATTATGTCCCCCAAACAAGGAAGGAAAACGGAAGTTCAGTGACATAATGTTCAGGCGTCTGAAGAAGCTAGGCATCACAAAGACCACACCCGAGGACTTGACTCCAGAAGAAGCAAAGAGATTTGCAAGGCTCGATATTGATCCGGAATCCATCACATGGAGGAGAGTGATGGATGTTAATGATAGGTTCTTGAGGAAGATCAGTATTGGAGAAGGTCCCGACGAGAAAGGGATGGTGAGAGAGACTGGGTTCGATATCTCGGTTGCTAGCGAAATCATGGCTGTGCTGGCCTTGACTACATCACTATCTGATATGAGAGAGAGGTTGGGGAAAATGGTGGTTGGGAATAGCAAGGCTGGTGAGCCAGTGACTGCTGATGATCTAGGAGTTGGGGGAGCCTTGACTGTGCTGATGAAAGATGCCATCAACCCTACTTTAATGCAGACCCTTGAAGGGACTCCAGTTCTCGTTCATGCTGGTCCTTTTGCCAACATAGCTCATGGCAATTCGTCTGTCGTAGCTGACAAAATCGCTCTGAAGCTTGTAGGACCTGGTGGGTTTGTGGTTACTGAGGCAGGGTTTGGGGCAGATATAGGTACAGAGAAGTTCATGAACATCAAATGCCGGTATAGTGGGTTGACGCCACAGTGTGCTATCATTGTTGCGACGATAAGGGCCTTGAAGATGCATGGCGGTGGTCCAGATGTTGTTGCCGGAAAGCCTCTTGATCGTGCCTACACGACCGAGAACGTTGCGTTGGTTGAGGCCGGCTGTATTAACTTGGCGAGACATGTGGCAAACACGAAGGCTTATGGTGTGAATGTTGTGGTTGCGGTGAATATGTTCTCGACAGACACTGAGGCTGAACTCAATGCTGTTAGAGATGCTGCGTTGGCTGCTGGGGCGTTTGATGCTGTTGTGTGTACTCACCATGCGCATGGCGGGAAAGGAGCGGTTAGTTCTCTTGCTCACATGTTCATCTTGTGTCAATGGAAAACGATATATTTGTTCTACTATATGCTATATGCTGAGCTATCTGTGATAAATAGGTGGACCTTGGGCTAGCTGTTCAGCGAGCCTGCGAGAATGTGAATCAGCCATTGAAGTTTCTATACCCTCTGGACATTGGTATCAAGGACAAAATCGAGGCAATAGCTAAGTCGTACGGTGCAAGTGGTGTCGAGTACTCGGAGCTGGTAAACAGATGTCTAAGAGACAGTCTTTAGTTTTTGAATTATACAGTGAATGATTAGGGAGAGTTTGAATAATGTGATAAATATAAGTGAGTTAGGTGACTCATATACTGCACATCCGAACTGATGATCTCTTTGAGACCCTTTTGTTTATTTATCTCAAGTTTTTGTTTTTGTTTTGTCACAGGCCGAGAAACAAATAGAGATGTACACTAAACAAGGATTCTCAGGCCTACCAATCTGTATGGCGAAAACTCAGTACTCGTTCTCGCACAATGCAGCTTCAAAGGGAGCTCCAAGTGGATTCATGCTGCCTATCAGGGATGTTAGAGCCAGCATTGGCGCTGGTTTCATCTACCCTTTGGTAGGGACGATGAGCACCATGCCTGGCCTTCCAACCAGGCCTTGCTTCTACGAGATCGATCTCGATACCGCCACTGGGAAGGTCATTGGCCTCTCTTGAAAAGCCAGCAAGGCCATTGGATTTATCTGTGCTTCGTGTTGAAAACACATGAGCAACTTTGTGCTTTACTTGATCGTGTCATTCGTTTGACTTTATAACTCTTTTTGAGCATTTCTGGCCGTCAATAAGGGTAAAGGTAACTTAAGATGTACGTAATTTAGCTGTAGACATTGTCTTTGTACATTTTATCTGGTAGAGCTAAAGAAATAAAATTGTGAAAGAGGACCTGGTTGCTTGATCATAAGGTTACAAAGGCTTGGTATAGTACTTAGATTAAAAATAAGGAGATGATGATTATTCAATTTGTTTTGCTTTTTCCTTGCATTTTTAATCCAGTATAATTAGAAAATAAAAGAAGATTGGGTTGTTTGATCATATTTGCACTATCAGTGAATATGGCTTGGTTCACTCTATGATCATATGGAAGATGAAAGAAAAATCAGGACCAATATTGAATCAAAAGAGTATTCGATTCTTTTTCTTTTCTTTTATAATTTTTTCTTTTATTTTAGGACGAAAATGAAATCGAATTACAATTTGACCGGTGCAATTTGATTCAAATACTAATTCAATTTAGTGTGAACGAAATTGATTGTTTATTTGTTAAAATTGCATTGACTTCGAAACTTTAAGTAAACCACTACAAAAGGCAAGATCCTCCCAATACATCTTCATTAACACACATGAATAAATTTTGTTGTGTGAGGCCAAAATTGTATATAATAAAAGTATATACAATTAGTTTAATATATATATATTCTCTTGAATGGTGCTACTAATGATCTTAGCTTAATAAGTTAACTCAATAATTAGTTAGCTAATGAACAATGATGCTTGTTCAAAATTATATAAAAATATGAAAGGGTCCCACTAGAAATTCCTTCCACCTAATCCTAAAAGCATAATTATATTATATCCTTTGGTTTTAAATAATTGCCACATTGAAGGTTGATATGTTTTCATGTATCATAATATTTGGATTCATGAAATGAAATGATGTTCTCTAAGTCTCCCCACTAAGCACCATGATGAGTAGTAATGGTCACTTCCTAATATGAATCATTGGAGGAGTCCTTTTCGTTATTATCGATTTGATAACGAAAACAACTAAACAACTTTTTATTCATAAAAATTTTCTCATACGCTTGAGTAATGCTTGAAAAACTCATAATTAATATAGTAATTAAAATCTTATTAATCTGATCTTTGATATGTAACAAAATAATACGATTTACCTACCATTCAAATCGTAATGAATAAGTGAACAAAAATTGTATTAATAATACTAAAAACTTATAACAAAGCTTTACTTGGTTGGAATTCAAACCTCATCTTAAGGAATCTTCCCTTTCTTTGTCTTGCTTTTGCTTTTTTAAGGACAATTGAAACACTCCCTTGACCCTTCAAAAACCCATCTTTGGGTTTTAAAATGGAAAGCGGGGAAAGGATTGTTTTCAATAAACTAAAAAGAAGAATTGCATTCCACGAAAAGGGGGAAAAGTTTGGAATTCTATGTGAAGTATAGGTTTGATTACATAAATGGTCACTATATCTTAGGGTCACAAACATATCAATCACCAAAATTTCCAATTTTGAATCAAAATCTGTGATTAAAATTTAGAATAGATACGTGAATTAACAACCAAAGTAACATTTTTTGTCCATCATATGGAAGACTTTGTCCTAAAATTCCAAAATTAACGAGTGAAAAGATGAAAAGGTTATGTTAGTCCTGAATAATATGAGTTTGGATTTAGAACGACTATTGAATTTGGTTTGGATTAGAAAGGATGTGAAATCGCTTAACCATGTAAGCTAATAAATCTCATGTAGCATTTCACATCCTCGAATTTGGCTATTGCAGACTTTTTATTCGAATAATTTGAACGAAAAATGATTGGATTGGATGCATTGAGTGTCATGTTAGTTAATCAAATGACAATTTTGTCAAAGAACTAAGAATGCCATGACTAACTCAATAATGGCTTGAAAGTTGAGTGACCTTTTATGTAATTAACCCGTAAGTGCAACATAACATAACTCTAAAAAAGCAGAGCAGCACAGACAGTGCAGCACTAGTTGCTGCCGGTGCCTGCCGGGAGTGGCGCCCGCTCGCCCATATATGGATTGGAGATTCTTATTCTCTCTTCTTTTGTTCATTTCTTTACCTTAATTCAAAAACCCACCAACAACATTAATCTGCCATTAACCATAACCCCAAAAGATGGAAGCTTTCCACAAATTTAAGACAAGATTTTAATCACCCTTCCATCACTCCATCCTCCATCATATAGAGAGAGAAGGTGAGTGTGTTGGGGAGTACTGTGAGTATGAGGCAGAACAGAGAAAGAGAGAGAGAGAGAGAGAGAGAGAGCTCAAAACAATTGATTTGGTTCCATTAGGGAACCAACCATTTCTGTCACCATAATTTGCAATGATGCATTCGTTTTTTGGTAATAAGCTGAAAGAGCAAAAGGAATAAGAAGGAAAGACCAGAAGAAGAAGAAAGAAGAAGGAGCTAAAGGGTGGAAAAAGGAAAAGAGAAATGTTCTGCGGGAGAAGTTCGAGGTGTTCAGATGGTAATGGGAAGGGATCTGTGCCGGTGTTCCTCAACGTGTATGACCTCACGGCCATTAATGGCTACGCTTATTGGGTTGGCTTGGGAGTTTACCATTCTGGTGTTCAAGGTAAAAATTGAAAGCAAAGTTTCAATCTTTCTGGGTAGATCTGTTTTTTTTTCTTCTTCTTCTTCTTCCGGATCATTGTGTTCCTCGATGAATTTGACTTCACTAATGGTTTTTTCCCACCCTCTTTGCTTTGAGCTGCAAAGTTATTTTCTTCCACCTTTGATTCAGATGTATTCTGGCGCAGGAGAATGGTGCTAGAAATCTGTTAGCTTCTTGTTGAGAACTTTGCTGAAAGAGAATATTCCATGGGGAATTTGCAGTTTTTCACTGGCCGGCTGGCTTTCTTGTTTTTGTTTGTTTGTTCATCCATCCCCTTTGAACTCATATACTATATTGTTTTGACGAACACGTTGGTGTACCATGACGTTTCATCCATTTTCTAGTCCCTCTGCTGGTGCTGGAAGCTTCTTTCAGCTATATTACAAGTATCTTGTCGATCCATGTTCTGGTAAACATGATACATGATGATGCTCATATCACCTTATGCTGGAAATCCATCTTTTTGGTCCCTTTAATCCCACTTCCTTTAGCTTCAAATGGCGGATAAGTCGAGAAAAGTAGGAAATATCCTGCATACTTGGCCTATAAGCTATGAAGGTCGTGCTTATTAGGCATTGACCAACACCATTAGTAGTGGATTTGAACAAAGTTTTGATGTGTTCATCAAAATTTCAAAATAATCCGCGGACTGTAAATATCATTAATCTTCCTATAGATGAGTAGAAGAATGTATGCTGATGATTGATGTATTATGATTGAGTGGCAGTTCACAATGTGGAGTATGCATTTGGAGCACATGAGTATCCTACGACTGGGATTTTCGAAGGTGTCCCAAAGCAATGCGACGGGTTCACATTCAGGAAGTCAATTCTGATTGGGAACACAAATTTGGGGCCAGGGGAGGTAAGGAAAGTGATGGAGGATTTGGCTCAGGAATACAAAGGCAATGCTTACAATCTCATCACCAAGAACTGCAACCATTTCTGCAATGCTGCTTGCCTTAAACTCACCTCCAATCCCATCCCCAGCTGGGTCAATCGCCTCGCCAGAATTGGTAACTAATTCCCCCAAAAAACACTGTTGTCACTCGCATCTTTATTTTTGTAAGGTCGAATACTGCATAAATGGTTACTGAACTATGGGGTAGCTAATGAGTCGTCCATGTCAGCTAATCATAGGGTCAAAATGTCATTTTGTTATTAATTTAGGTGAGTTGATGCATTGATCTGAACAATATGGATGGAAAATTTGACAGAGATGTACAAAGCCAGTGCTACCTTGGTTATTCCAAACTCTAGTGACAAGCCTTTTAGAAATCTGACCTATTTAATCAGTGACCGTTTCTGTGTGTTTCACCTTGTTTTCTTATTGCATTGGTGTGCCAGAGAATTCAATGTTCTTTTGTGATGTTTCAACTTTCAGGATTCCTATGCAATTGTGTTCTTCCTGCACACATATGCTCAACCAAAGTTAGGCATGATGACAGCAAGGTAGAGGACAAGCCTTGTGAAGTAATAGTTGTAGAAGAGAAGAGATTGAGAGATGGGTGTGATCATCATCACTTCAAGTCGTCATCAACGTCATCTACTAATTTCTCAATTTCAACTTCATCATCAGCATCTTCCTCGGCCCCCAGTGCTGCTGGAGTTCATCATCAAGTTCGCGGCAGGAGTAGGACTAGAACTAGACGACGCAGTTTCCCACCTTCTTCCCCCTTGATCTCTTCACCTTCATCAGTTTCATGAACATGCTGATCAGACCATCCTGTTTTGCACAAGCTATTTGTTCTTGACAGTTCGGTATATTTTTATACAAAATGGAGACTCCTCTGAAAGGAAGATCCAAATGGGCAGAAGAGTTGGATGTTGAAGGTGATGATGATTTCCATCTCTGACTAAGAAAAGGACATGCTATCATCACCATATATATCTGTACATTAGTTCTTCCTTTTTCCATTTTTGGATTAATGCCGAGTTTGGTCCCTAAACTTTGCTACTTTCCTCGAGCGAGCCACTAAGCTTCTTTGAATCAAGCCTTCCATCTATGCAAACCATGGTCCATGAAACCGTATCGGAGACCGTACCGGGAAATTCACCGTTAGGGTATTTTATGGTAAAACCGTGGTTTAATCGTAGTTCAATCGTTATACCGGTAAATACCGCATATCGGTTTAGCCTCCGATACTGGTATTTCGTGGTTGAACCGCCGGTACGATACGGTTTAATGGACACTGATGCAAACTAGTCTTACCCCCCGTGAATCTTCAACCTCGAAACTCAAGAGCAATGCCAACATCTTTACCCTTATGATGATGAATTCTTATAAACTCTGACACTGATAGGGTTGTAAGAATTCGCGATATTTGGGGGCTTCGTTTTAGAAAAAGCAAACTATAGGGATCAAAATATCAACATTCAGAAGGGAAAATCAACCTTAATTTCTTCACCTTTTCTTCATCATAATCATAATATATGGCTGCCTTTGCCTATTCCATGTGGGTGTATGAGAATTCAACAAAATGAAGCTGTTTTCATGTTAGGTGACTTCAATCATAAGGTCCAATCATTTCTGAGCTGGTGTGTCAGCATTTCTTGTTAGTTACTCCTCATACAAGATTGATATATTACAAATTGATCTATACCACAAATCAGGGATTTTATAGCAGAAACTAATGCACTCATATAGCGTCATGAACTGAAATCATTAACCAGCAAATCCACAAATTCCATTGCAGCAAACTTGGGGAAGAATCTTCTCACTAGCTCTAGCTAAGATAAAAGGATGGATGAAATGAAATTTGATAGAATCATATATGGAAGGAGAAATGACTTTTTTTTTTTAATGTTTGTGTACATAGTTCTGAACTTCTGATTAAACAAGGAACTACAATTAAAAGGAGAAGAAAAACAGACACCAATCCAAATCTGTGTGCCTGTACATAAAATAGCCAAATGGGATTTGGATAAATAAAGGGCATAATTTAGCATTAATAATAATAATAATAATAATAACAATAAGAGCCAAATCAACCAAAGAACCATCATCAAGTTCTAGGTCTGTTTTTCTCGCAGCCATTCTACAAAATTGTCGAGGATTAAAGGCCAAGCGAGTTCTGGATCGTAGTTGCTAAGGCCTGGGAAATTTATCTGTTAATGAAAAGGGGGGATTTGATTAGTAAGAGTCAGTGACAAAAAACGTTATCTCAAACAAACCGAATTATCTACACTGTAAATATGCAGTGCACTATTGTAGATGGAATGCAGCATGTGGCATTGAAGATTGGAGGTCTTGAATAGAAGAAACTATGCATTACATGGTACCTCGTTGCAAAAACGGTAAAAACCCATCCACTGGTCCAGGTTAATGACCTTATAATCGCTCTGAATCTGTAGCAAAATATAAAGATTACAGAAATAAGCAACTAAGGATAAACAAGGGCTAACAAAATCAATAGATATGTCAGGAAACACTCAGAGACTAGCCACCAACCTTAAGATAGTCAATGAAGTAATCAACCTGAGAACGAAATTGAAATCCCAAAGCAAGATCAAGTAATTGGCAGATGCTTTCGATGTCTATGCTTTTCTGTTTTTCCTCTGATAGCAAACACAACAAATCAAAGTAAATTATCCATAAATGCCAGCGCGAGATGATCTTACACCATATTTTCATTACCTGTTAGACAATACTGGAACGCATAAGAATAGAAATCCACAAAATTTGTTGGCCTTTTAACCTGATACACAAACAAGCACCACAATCTGAATTATAATTATCACCCTATACATATATCACAAAACCACCCACGAAAGAAAATTAAACTGGACAAACCTCTTTCTCAAGCTCTGGGAGGGCTTTCTTCAATTTATGTACATTATCAGCCCGCAGTGCTTTAAGGCCTCTGCGCCATTCCTCCTGTTGGAGGACAAGTCAAACAAAACAAGAGCAGAAGGGAAGGGGAAACGAGATTAGTAACAAAGTTGGACCTCGTATTGCTACACAACTGTAAGTGTAAGCATATAACTATCCAATTTTATAAGCTGCAACTGTAAGCACATGCCACATGTGCAATGATGCAATTTTCATGAAAACTGAAGCTGATGGAAAAGAACACCCAAAAAAAGCAGAAGCACACTGATGAGAAGATGTCAGTTCAATCGACAATGAGAAGGGACCACTAGGGCAAAAGCAAGAGAGAATTTTTTTACAGTAGGGCAGCCCTACTATAATGACCCTGAAGCATTTATAGACTAAAACCAATGCAGTGTCACGAAGGCATGTTTTCGGGGCTCATTATTCTCAACAAGTTATAGAAGTTTATCTAATATACTAAAACCATTAAACAAATTGCTAGAAGGTGTTCTTATAACAATGAACATAAACAAGTGATTAGCAATGTAAAATGCCCAGTATAAAAACATACAAAATTTGGAAATAAAAAAGAACAAAGGACAGGAGTATGAGTAGATAAGTATCAGATATTACTCCCTTACCAGTGTAAAGTACCCCTGTTTTTCAGATTTCATTTTCCTGCATGCATATGCATTATGTAAGTTACAAAACTCGAGAGAGTTTTACAAAATTAAGAAGTATGACATCTAGTGCGCATTTCAATATAACCTACCAGGCTAGCATTAAGATTCTGACATCTGTATGATCCACCTCCAAATCTGAACACAGAGCTTCAATTCCTTCTGGGCTGCTCCAACAAGATATTTATGATATTAAAAAACATTAAAATTTTCCGCTCAGATTATGCAGTGACTAACAATTCAACCTTTCATACCCTTGGAAGTTGAAGCAATACAACTACAATAGAACTAAAATCAGGAGTGAGCTTGAATAAGCGAGGACTTACTCAATAAGACCTGAAGACTTGTTTGCATATGAGTAAAACACATTATCAATCCGCTCCATCTCTTTCGAAGACGCTTTACCTGTGGCTGAACAGGTAGGTAAAAGAAGTTAGCCCAGTTGCAGTTTTATTTTAACAGACTACCAAGTAATATCAAGAGAACATCTAGAGCAACGAAACAACAAATGTGTACAAGATGCGCATAGCTAAAGACGACAGATGAATGAGAAAAATCATGAAGGACAAAGACTGCATTGTCATAGGCAGACCAAGTACTGTATTCAGAAAGTATGGCAGCAGTTTTCCTGCTAGGATAAATTGAATCATTAAATATGTGAGTGATCACTGGTTGACCTACATATGTAGAGCAACTTTGACTAGTTCAATCAAGCACTTATCTTGCTTGATCAGCATGTCACAGTTTGTATTGCTATAGGGAGTTTCCACTTTGGTTCCAACATATCCTAGCAGAACAAAAGTCTGAAACCCCTTTTCTCCCCCAAACAGTTATACAATTGGTCACAAAAATTCAACAGCTTTGGTACAAAATTTCCGATCTTCTTTGGCCCTTTCACATGTTAAATTAGCCCAAGCATATACCTCGCAGATGGAAAAATCCGAAATACGAAGCTTCAGCTTCATAGAGTCGAGATTAAAAGACTAAACAATTGAAATTTCGATAACTGGAGAGGAAAAGGGCATAACTTTTCACCTTCAACAACTAGGAGGTTGAATTTCAATAACAATAATAAGCTGAGGATACTACAATCTACAGCAACTTTTGACCACTCAATCCAGCACTAGCTTCTTTTTGATCAGCAAACCACTTTCTTTTCTGTTGCTACAGGTACTTTTCCACTTCAACTCCAACATACCCTAGCAGGATAAAAAAAAGTCTAAAGCCGAGCTATTTTCCACCCAAACAGTAGTTCTACAATTGGTCACAAAATTCAACAGCTTTTGGTAAAAATTTCTAATCTCCTGCGCTTCACCAGATAAAATTACCCAATTGAAGAACTTCCCAGCGGGAAATTCCAAATCTTCAACCTCATATAATCCAAAATTGATGGCTTAAACGATTAATTTCTAGAGGAAAACTCGAATCGAAAAAGATTATGCATTACCCGAGCGGAAAAGACCGCCGGCGGAAGAAGTAATCGGAGTTGAAGAATCGGATTGACCAGTCTTCCTTGAGGCAGAACGACTCATCGTCTTCTTCTTCTTCTTCAAGCAGGAGAACGAGCCAGCTTTGAAGATGGGAGGAGAGAAGCAGAATGGATGGAGAAAAGCTGGGGAGCTCCGAACCAAAGAAGGAGAGCTGATTCGCTAAGCGCCAAATTCTAGACAGAGAGCAGGAGGCTTTTCTTTATTTGGGGGAATATAAATACTAAGTGGTACTTCTAGTTTCATAGTGCATAACCCTTAATAACTTCTAGTTTCATAGTGCATAACCCTTAATTGAAATTCTAGTTTCATATTTGTACCCTCGATTAAATGCCATTTTTATTTTCCCTAAATTTCTTAATCGTTCTTTGTTTTAGCTCGGATTTCAAATTTTTTTGCACAGATGGAATGAGTTCGTTGTGCTCTACAAAACGAGATCCATTTTCGATATTTTTTAGAAATTTTTTTTTCTTGCCTCTCGGTACCAACTGCATATCATATGGTATCTTCTTCGTTTTTAATTCGTTTTTGAAAACGTTTGCACAGAAGGAATGAGTTCATCATGATCTATTGGATCTACAAAATTTCTTTGTGAACAAATTACAGGACCAAAAAATACCACACAATACCATACAATACCACCCTGGTACGAGGTGGTATCTTGTGGTACAGAATGTTAAAAGTCGTAAATGACAGTTAATATACTTCTACTATAATGTATTCAACCATCCTACAGTCTTGGTTTGCTCATACCACCATGGTACGTTTTTTAAACCATAGGTATGCTCATATTTCAATACTAGTCAATACGATATAGACTGGTAAAAAATGGCTCAATTTTTTTTTGTTCCAAAAATATATCAAAGTGGATATCATTTTGAAGAGCACATTTAATATGATTTATCTGTGCAAAAAAAAATTAAATTTCGACTTAAAACAAAAGAGAATTGTCCATTAAAGATTAAAGGGGAAAAGATTAAAAGCTTTCCAGGAGAGAGGGGGATGTTGATGTCATGCTGATATGGACGAGTTACTCACAATAAGGTTACTCATCGGATCTACTCTCGATTTCATGACGTCAATTATTCCGTCCCTCTAATGGAAAATCTAGTCAAGTTAGGACGAGCACTTTTTTTTAGCATTCAAAATAGATGTATAATAGTATTCCAAAAAATCAGCCAAAATCTGCGATGGATGCACCAACTTTGAAGTCTACATCAACTTAGTTTGGCCCTGCTGTAGCTTTTGCAGAAGTAGCTTCTGGCTGGAGCTTTTAGATAAGTACTTTTCAAAAAAAGCAATTGAGTGTTTGGTTGTAAAACTATTAGAAGTGCTTTTTAATATGAGAGGTTGTATAAAATGACTATAAAGGATTTATAATATAAAATATGAATAAAATTCTAAACAATAAAAAGTAGTCAAAATGGATCTTGTTAGATTTCTTTTATATTAAATAATATGATTTTATAATTTATTTTATTTTGAAAATAATATAAATGAGGGAAAATTATATTTTATGAAATAAAATTAAAATATGGTAAGGATAATCTTGCATTTTCAAAACAGCTTTTCACAGAAGCTCCAAATCGGAGCTTCTGCTTTTATGTTATACAAAAGCGCTTTTCAGCTTTTCAAAAGCCGAGCTTTTAGAGGTGTTTGGACCTGCTTCGGCTTTTGAAGCCGAAAAGCACTTTTAAAAGCCGGACCAAACATAGGGATCATAGATTTTGGGAGGATTTTTCCCGGTCCAGTTTCACCAGATTCCAAAGGGGTCCCATCATAGATTTCAAACGATTATTTAGAAATGTCATTTTCCTTGGATTTTCAAGGCTACTGATCACAGATTCGACCTGAAGCTATTCTCCACCGATGATAAAGTCTATCAACCGACGATTTGGACGGGTTTTTTTTGGGTACATTTCGACATATGCCAAAGGGGTCCATCATTGATTTCAGGTGATATATTCAAAAAGTAATTTTCCTTATATTTTGAAGGCTACTAATCACAAATTCGGTCTGAGGCTATTATCCATCGATGATGAAGTCCATTAATCGATTATTTAAGCAGATTTTTTCATAGTCCATTTTCACCAGATTCCAAAGGGGTGTATCATCATAGAATTCAGACAATTTTTTCGAAATACAATTTTCCTTGGATTTTGAAAGCTATGGATTACGGATTCGGTTTGAGGCTTTTTTCCACCAATGATGAAGTCTATTAATCTATGATTTGAGCGAATTTTTCTGGTTCCATTTTATGCCAGATTCCAAAGGTGTACCATCATAGATTTCGGGCAATTTTTTCGAAAGACCATATTCCTTGGATTATGAAGGCTACTGATCACGGATTCAACCTGATGCTATTCTCCATTGATGATGAAGTATATTACTAGACGATTTGGGCTGATTTTTTCGGATCCATTTTCGCCAGATTGCAAAGGGGTTCCATCACAGATCTCAGGCTGTTTTTTCGAAAGACCATTTTCCTTGGATTTTGATGGCTACAAATTACGGATTCGGCTTGAAGCTATTAACCATCGATGATGAAGTATATTAATCGAAGATTTGGATGGATTTTTTCCGGATCCATTATTCGCCAGATTCCAAAGGGGTATCGTCACAAATCCCGGGCTATTTTTTCGAAAGACCATTTTTCTTGGATTTTGATAGCTACAGATCATGAATTTGGCTTAAGCCTATTCTCCACCAATGATCAAGTTTATTAACCGAAGATTAGGGCGAATGTTTTCGGGTCCATTTTTCGCCAGATTCCAAAGGGGTACCATCACAGATGTCGGAATTTTTTTTCGAAAGGCCATATTTCTTGGATTTTGAAGGCAACTAATCTCGGATTCAGCCCGCGACTATTCTCCACCGATAATGTAGTCTATTACTCGATTATTTGGGCATTTTTTTTGTCCATTTTCGCCATATGCCATAGGAGTACTATCATAGATTTCAAGTGATTTATTCAAAATGTCATTTTCCTAGTATTTTGAAGGCTACTAATCACAAATTCGACCTGAGGCTATTTTCCACTGATGATGAAGTCTATTAATCGACGGTTTGGGCAGATAATTTTTGGTCCATTTGCGCCAGATTCCTAAGGGGTACCATCACATATCTGAGGCTATTTTTTCGAAAGTCCATTTCCTTGGATTTTGATAGCTACAGATCACAGATTTAGCTTAAGGCTATTCTCCACTGATGATGAAGTCTATTAATCGAAGATTTGAGGGGATATTTTTCGGGTCCATTCTTCACCAGATTTGAAAAGTGTACCATAACAGATTTCAGACAATTTTTTTGAAAGGCCATTTTCTTTGGTTTTTTTATGGCTATAGATCACGGATTCAGCTTGAGGCTATTCTCCACCGATGATGAAGTCTATAAATCAAAGATTTGGGGGGATTTTTCTTAATCCATTCTTGAGGCTATCACCACCAATGATGATGTCTATTATCGACGATTTGGGGGAATTTTTTCCTAGTCCATTTTCGACATATTCCAAAGGGGTATTATCACAGATTTCGGGTGATTTTAGAAATGCCATTTTCCTTGGATTTTGAAGACTACTAATCACGGATTTTGCCTAAGGCTATTCTTCGGCGATGATGAAGTCTATTAATCGAAGATTTGGGGGAGTTTTTCAGGGTCCATTATTCGCCAGATTCGAAACGTGTACCATCACAGATTTCAGACAATTTTTTCGAAATGCCATTTTCCTTAGATTTTGAAGGCTACAGATCACAGATTCGACTTGAGGCTATCACCACCGATGATGAAGTCTATTAATCGACAATTTGGGAGGATTTTTTCCTGGTCCATTTTTGCCATATTCCAAAGGGATATCATCACAGATTTTGGGCGATTATTTAGAAATGCCATTTTCCTTGAATTTTTAAGGCAACTAATCACTGATTCACCCTGAGGCTATTATTCACCGATGATGAAGTCTATTAATAGACGATTTGGCGGATTTTTTCCAGTTCCGTTATGGCCACGTTCCAAAAGTGTACCATCACCGATCTCAGGCTATTTTTCTAAAGGCCATTTTCGTTAGATTTTGATGGCTACAAATAACGGATTCAGCTAGAGACTATTCTCCACCGATGATGAAGTCTATTAATCAAATATTTGGGGGAATTTTTCCGTGTCCATTATTTGCCGGATTCCAAAGGGGTACCTCCACAGATATCAGGCAATTTTTTCGAAATGGCATTTTCCTTGGATTTTTGAAGACTACAGATCACAGATTCAACTTAAGGCTATTCACCACTGATGATGAAATCTATTAATTGACGACTTGGGAGGATTTTTGGATGGTATGTTTTTGCCGGATTAAAAAAGTGTACCATCACAAATGTAGGGCGATTATTTAGAAGTGCCATTTTCTTGGATTTTGAAGGCTACTGATCATGGATTCGACTTGAGGCTATTCTCCATCGATAATGAAGTTTATTAATTGAAGATTTGAGCAGATTTTTTCGGGTCCATTTTCGCCAGATTCCTAAGGAGTACCATCGCATATCTCAGACTATTTTTTCGAAAGGCCATTCTCCTTGGATTTTGATGGCTACAGATCTCGAGGTTGGCTTTAGGCTATTCTCCACCGATGATGAAGTCTATTTATTGAATATTTGGAAAATTTTATCTGGTCCAGTTTTTGCCAGATTACAATGGGGTACCATCACATATGGGAATTTTTTCGAAAGGCCCCATTGCTTGGATTTTGATGGCTACTATTCACGGATTAAGCATGAAGCTATTATCAACCGATGATGAAATCTATTACTTGACGATTTGGGCCGGTTTTTTCGGGTACATTTTTGCCATATGCAAAAGGGGTACCATCACAAATTTTTGGTGATTTATTCATAAAGCCATTTTCCTTGTATTTGGAAGGCTACTAATCACAAATTCGGCCCGAGGCTATTCACTACCGATGATGAAGTCTATTAATTGATTATTAGGATGGATTTTTTCAGGATCCATTTTTGGCAGACTCCAAATGAGTATCGTCACAGATTTTGGGTGATTTTTCCGAAATGCCATTTTCTTTCGATTCTGGAGGCTACAGATCACGGAATCAGGCCGAGGCTATTCTCCAACGATAATGAAGTCTATTGATCCTATTCTCCATGGAGGATAAGTCCATTAAGCACCGATTTGGGCCAATTTATTTTCGGATGACATTTTCATAATTTTTTGGGCGATGAAAGGGCATTTTTTTTGGATTTTGGAGGCTACAGATCACAGATTCGGTCTAAGGTTATTCTTCAACGATGATTAAGTCCATTAAGCACCAATTTGGGCGGATTTATTCCGGGTCAATTTTTGGCAGATTCCAAAGTGGTACCATAACATATTTCGTGCAATTTTTCCGAAATGCCATTTTCTTTCAATTCTGGAGGCTACAGATCACGAAATCAGGCCGAGGCTATTCTCCACCGATAATGAAGTCTATTGATCCTATTCTTCATGGATGATGAGTCCATTAAGCACCAATTTGTGCCAATTTATTTACGGATGGCATTTCGTAATTTTTTGCGCAACGAAAGACCATTTTCTTTGGATTTTGAAGGCTACATATCACGGATTCGGCCCGAGGCTATTCTTCAACGATGATTAAGTCCATTAAGCACCGATTTGGGCGAATTTATTCCGCGTCAATTTTTGGCATATTCCAAAGGGGTACCAACACAGATTTCAAGTGATTTTTTAGAAATGCCATTTTCTTTCGATTCTGGAGGCTACAAATCACCAAATCAGGTCGAGGCTATTCTCCACCGCTAATGAAGTCTATCGATCCTATTCTCCACGGATGATAAGTCCATTAAGCAACGATTTGGGCCAATTTATTTTTCGATGACATTTTTGTAATTTTTATGCGACGAAAGGCCATTTTTTTGGATTTTGAAGGCTACTTATAACGAATTTGGCCTGAGGCTATTCTTCAAAGATGATTAAGACCATTAAGCACCAATTTGAGCGAATTTATTCCGAGTAAATTTTTGTCAGATTCCATAGGGGTACCATCACAAATTTAGGGCGATTTTTCCGAAATGCCATTTTCTTTCGATTTTGGAGGGTAGAGATCACAGAATCTGGCAGAGGCTATTCTTCAACGATGATTAAGTCCATTAAGCACCGATTTGTGAGGATTTATTATGGGTCAATTTTTGGCAGATTCCAAAGGGATGCCATTAGAGATTTCGAGCCATTTTTCCGAAATGACATTTTCTTTCGATTTTGAAAGCTACAATTGAGGGAATCAGGTCAAGGCTATTATCCATTAATAATGAAGTCTATTGATCCTATTCTCCACGGATGATAAGTCCATTAAGCACTGATTTGGGCCAATTTATTTTCGGATGACATTTTCGTAATTTTTATGCAACGAAAGGCCATTTTTTTGGATTTTGAAGGCTACTTATAACGAATTTGGCCTGAGGCTATTCTTGAAAGATGATTAAGACCATTAAGCACCGATTTGAGCGGATTTATTCTGGGTTAATTTTTGGCAGATTCCAAAGGGGTACCATCAAATATTTCGGGCGATTTTTTCGAGATGCCATTTTCTTTCGATTATGGAAGCCACAGATCACGCAATCAAGATGAGGCTATTCTCTACCGATAATGAAGTCTATTGATCCTATTCTTCACGGATGATAAGTCCATTAAGCATTAATTTGGACCAATTTATTTTCGGACGACATTTTCGTATTTTTTTGGGCGACGAAATGACATTTTCTCTGATGTTTTGAAGGCTATAGATCACGGATTCGGCCTGAGGTTATTCTTCAATGATGATTAAGTCCACTAAGCACATATTTTTGCGAGTTTATTCCAGGTCAATTTTTGGCAGATTCCAAAGGGGTACCATCACAGATTTCACTCGATTTTTCGAAAATGCCATTTTCTTTCGATTCTGGAGGCTACAGATCACGGAATCAGGCTGAGACTATTCTCCACCAATAATGAAGTATAATGATCCTATAATCCATGGATGATAAGTCCATTAAGCACCGATTTGGGCAAATTTATTTTTGGATGGCATTTTGGTAATTTTTCGGGAGACGAAAGGACGTTTTCTTTGGATTTTGAAGGCTACAGACCACGGATTCGGCTCGAGGCTATTCTTCAATGATAATTAAGTCCAATAAGCATGGATTTGGGAAGATTTATTACCGGTCAATTTTTGGTTGATTCCGAAGGGTACCATGACAAATTTCGGGCGATTTTCCCGAAATGCTATTTTCTTTTGATTATGGAGGCTGCATCACGAAATCGGGCCGAGGCTATTCTCCACCGATAATGAAGTCTATTGATCCTATTATTCACGGATGATAAGTCCATTAAGAACTAATTTGGGCCAATTTATTTCCGGACGACATTTTCGTAATTTTTTGGGCAACGAAATGACATTTTCTTTGATTTTTGAAACCAACAAATCACGGATTCGACCTGAGGTTATTCTTCAACGATGATTAAATCCAATAAGCACAGATTTTGGCGAGTTTATTCCGGGTCAAATTTTGGCAGATTCCAAAGTGGTACCATCACAGATTTCGGCAGATTTTTCTGAAATGCCATTTTCTTTCGAATTTGGAGGCTACAAACCACGAAATCAGGCCTAGGCTATTCTCTACCGATAATGAAGTCTATTTATCCTATTCTCCATGGATGAAAAGTTCATTAAGCACCAATTTGAGCCAATTTATTTTTGGATGACATTTTCGTAATTTTCTGTGCGACGAAAAGCCATTTTATTTGGATTTTGAAGGCTATAGATCACGGATTCGGCGAGGTTATTCTTCAATGATGATTAAGTCATGTAAGCACCAATTTGGGCGGATTTATTCCTGGTCAATTTTGGGAAGATTCCAAAGGGGTACCATCAAAGATTTCGGGCAATTTTTCCGAAATGCCATTTTCTTTCGATTCTGGAGGCTACATATCACGGAATCAGGTTGAGGCTATTCTCCACCAATAATTAAGTATATTGATCCTATACTCCACGGATGATAAGTCCATTAAGGGGTCGTTTGGAAGTTGCGATAGTTTTGTTGAGATTATCATTATGCATGTATTGTTTACAATGCATCATTTTTTTTTGTTTTTTTAGCAGAAACAATACATGGATTGTTTCAGTGATGTGACAGAAACTTTCACTCATTTTGAGTGATTGTTATATCTCAACTTTTAGTTGTGATTGTTGAGATAGTTGAGTTGAGATTGTTTTGTCACAGCTTTTAGCCGATGCGACATACACAATAACACATACCAAACGTTGTATTCTACAATGCATCAAATTCGACAATACATGTATAATATTATACATGCATTCTCAACAATACATTTATTTAACAATGGCAACTTCCAAACGACCCCTAAGCACCAATTTGGGCCAATTTATTTCCGGATGGCATTTTAGTAATTTTTCGGGAGACTAAAGGCCATTTTCTTTGGATTTTGAAGGCTACAGATCACGGATTCGGCCTGAGGCTATTCTTCAATGATGATTAAGTCCATTCAGCATCGATTTGGGCGGATTTATTTCGGGTAATTTTTTGGCCGATTCCAGAGGGGTACCATCACATATTTCAGGCAATCTATTCGAAATGCCATTTTATTTCGATTCTAGAGGCTTTATATCACGTAATCGGGTTGAGGCTATTCTCCACCGATAATGAAGTCTATTGATCCTATTCTCCACGAATGATAAGTCCATTAAGCACCGATTTGGGCCAATTTATTTTCGGATGAAATTTTCGTAATTTTCGGGCGACGAACGAACATTTTCTTTAATTTTTGAAGGCTACAGATCACGAATTCGCCCTGAGGCTATTCTTCAATGATGATTAAGTCCATTAAACAACGATTTGGCGGATTTAATACGAGTCAATTTTTGGCAAATTCCAAAGGGGGTACCATCACAGATTTCGGGTGATTTTACCGAAACGCCATTTTCTTTCGATTATGGAGTCTACATATAACGGATTCGGCCTGAAGTTATTCTTCACCGATGATTAAGTCCATTAAGCACCGCTTAGGGCGGATTTATTCTGGGTCAATTTTGCGCAGATTCCAAAGGGGATACCATCACAGATTTCAGGTGATTTTACCGAAATGCCATTTTCTTTCGATTTTGGAGGATACATATCACGGATTTGGCCTGAGGTTATTCCTCAACGATGATTAAGTCCATTAAGCACCGATTTGGGCTGATTCATTACGGGTCAATTTTTGGCAGATTCCATAGGAGTTGCATATCACGAAATCGGGCAGAGGCTATTCTCCACCGATAATGAAGTCTATTGATCCTATTCTCCACGGATGATAAGTCTATTAAGCACCGATTTGGGCCAATTTATTTTCTGATGGCATTTTCGTGATTTTTTGGTCGACGAAAGGTCATTTTCTTCAATTTTTGAAGGCTACAGATCACGAATTCGGCCTGAGGCTAATCATCAATGATGATTAAGTCCATTAATCACTAATTTGGACGTATTTATTCCGGGTCAATTTTTTGCAGATTCCAAAGGGGTACCATCACATATTTCGGGCGATTTTTTCGAAATGTCATTTTCTTTCGATTATGGAAGCTACAGATCACGGAATCAAGTCGAGGTTATTCTCCACCGATAATGAAGTCTATTGATCTTATTATTCACGTATGATAAGTCCATTAAGCACTAATTTGGGCCAATCTATTTCCGGACGACATTTTCATAATTTTTTGGGCGACGAAATGACATTTTCTTTGATGTTTGAAGGCTATAGATCACAGATTCGGCCTGAGGTTATTCTTCAATGATGATTAAGTCTATTAAGCACAGATTTGGCGGATTTATTCTGGGTCAATTATTGTCAGATTCCAAAGCTGTACCATCACAGATTTTGGCCAATTTTTCCGAAATGCCATTTCTTTCGATTCTGGAGGCTGCAGATCACAAAATCAGGCCGAGGCTATTCTCCACCGATAAAGAAGTCTATTGGTCTTATTCTCCATTGATGAAAAGTTCATTAAGCACCTATTTTTGCCAATTTATTTTCGGATGACATTTTTGTAATATTATGGGCGACGAAAGAATTTTCTTTAGATTTTGAAGGGTACAGATCACGGATTCGGCCTGAGTCTATTCTTCAACGATGATTAAGTCCATTAAGCACCGCTTAGAGCGAATTTATTCCAGTCAATTTTGCGCAGATTCCAAAGGGGTACCATCACAGATTTCGGGCAATTTTTTAGAAATGCAATTTTCTTTCGATTCTGGAGGCTACAGATCACGAAATCAAGCTGAGGCTATTCTCCACCAATAATGAAGTATATTGATCCTATACTCCACGGATGATAAGTCTATTAAGCACTGATTTGGGTTAATTTATTTTTGGATGATATTTTCGTAATTTTTCTGGCGACGAAAGGCCATTTTCTTTGGGATTTGAAGGCTATAGACCACTGATTCGTCTTGAGGCTATTCTTCAATGATGATTAAGTCCATAAAGCATCTATTTGGGCGGATTTATTATGGGTCAATTTTGGGCAGATTCCAAAGGGGTACCTTCACCGATTTCGGGCGATTTTTTCTAAATGCCATTTGATTTCGATTCTGGAGGCTACATTTCACGGAATGAGGCTGAGGCTATTCTCCATCGATAATGAAGTCTATTGATCCTATTCTCCATGGATGATAAGTCCATTAAGCACCGATTTGGGTCGATTTATTTTCTGATAGAATTTTCCTACTTTTTGGGTGACGAAATGTCATTTTCTTTAATTTTTGAAGCATGCAGATCACGAATTCGGTCTAAGGTTATTCTTCAATGATGATTAAGTCCATTAAGTACCGATTTGGCGAATTTATTACGGGTCATTTTTGGCAGATTCCCAAGGGGTACCATCATCGTTTTCAGGTGATTTTACCGAAATGCCATTTTCTTTTGATTCTGGAGGCTACAGATCACGAATTCGGCCTGAGGCTATTCTTCAACGATGATTAAGTCCATTAAGCACTAATTTGGGTGGATTTATTACGGGTCAATTTTTGGCAGATTCCAAAGGTGTACCATCAGAAATTTTGGGCGATTTTCCTGAAACGCAATTTTCTTTCTATTCTGGAGGCTGCAGTTCACGAAATCAGGCCGAGGCTATTCTCCACCGATAATGAAGTCTATTGATCCTATTCTTCACGGATGATAAGTCCATTAAGCACCGATTTGGGCCAATTTATTTTTGGATGACGTTTTCGTAATTTTTGGGCGTCGAACGACCATTTTCTTTAATTTTTGAAGGCTACATATCACGAATTCGCCCTGAGGCTATTCTTCAATGATGATTAAGATCATTAAACACCGATTTGGCGGATTTATTACGGGTTAGTTTTTGGCAGATTCCAAAGGGGTACCATAATAGATTTTAGGTGATTTTACCGAAATGCCATTTTTTCCGACTTTGGAGGCTACAGATCACGAATTCGGCCTAAGGCTATTCTTCAACGATGATTAAGTCCATTAAGCACTAATTTGGGTGGATTTATTACGGGTCAATTTTTGGCAGATTCCAAAGGGGTACCATAAGAATTTTTGGGCGATTTTCCTGAAACGCAATTTTCTTTCTATTCTGGAGGCTGCAGTTCACGGAATCAAGCCGAGGTTATTCTCCACCGATAATGAAGTCTATTTATCCTATTCTCCACGGATGATAAGTGTATTAAGCACCGATTTGGGCCAATTTATTTTCTGATGATATTTTCGTAATTTTTCGGGGTACGAAAGACCATTTTCTATGGATTTTGAAGGCTACAGATCACGTATTTGGCCTGAGGCTAATTTTCAATGACGATTAAGTCCATTAAGCACTGATTTGGGCGGATTTATTCCGAGTCAATTTTTTTGTAGATTCCAAAGGGGTACCATCACATATTTTGGGCGATTTTTTTCGAAATGTCATTTTCATTCGATTCTGGAAGCTACAGATCACCGAATCAAGTCGAGGCTATTCTCCACCGATAATGAAGTCTATTGATCATATTCTTCACGTATGATAAGTCTATTAAGCACTGATTTGGGAAAATTTATTTTCGGATGGCATTTTCCTAATTTTTGGGCATCGAAATGCCATTTTCGTTAATTTTTGAAAGATATAGATCACGAATTCGACCATAGGCTATTCTTCAATGATGATTAAGTTCATTAAGCACCGATTTGGCGGATTTATTACTGGTCATTTTTGGCAGATTCCAAATGGGTACCATCATCGATTTTGGGTGATTTTACCGAAATGTCATTTTCTTTTCATTCTGGAGGCTACAGATGACGAATTCAGCCTAAGGCTACTCTACAACAATGATTAAGTCCATTAAGCACTAATTTGGGCAGATTTATTACGGGTAAATTTTTGCAGATTACAAAGGGGTACCATCTCACATTTTGGTCGATTTTCCCGAAATGCCATTTTGTTTCGATTCTAGAGGCTGCAGATCACGAAATCGGGCCGAGGCTGTTCTCCACCGATAATAAAGTCTATTGATCCTATTCTACACGGATGATACGTCCATTAAGCACCAATTTGGGCCAATTTATTTTCGGATGGCATTTTCGTAGTTTTTTGGGCCACTATCCATGATCTGTAGCCTTCAAAATCCAAAGAAAATGGCCTTTCCTCACCCAAAAAATTACAAAATTGCCATCCGAAAATAATTGGGCCCAAATGGATGCTTAATGGACTTATCATCCATGGAGAATAGGATTCAATAGTCTTCATTATCGGTGGAGAATAGCTTCTGCCTAATTCCGTGATCTGCAGCATCCAAAATTGAAAGAAAATGTAATTTCGGAAAAATCGCCCGAAATCTGTGATGGTACTTCTTTGGAATCTGCCAAAAATGTACCCAGAATAAATTCGCTCAAATCAGCGCTTAATGGACTGAATCATCGTTGAAGAATAGACTCAGGTCGAATCCGTGACCTGTAGACTTCCAAATCCAAAGTAAATGGCCTTTCGTCGCCCAAAAAAATACAAAAATGTCATCCGAAAATAAATTGGCCAAAATTGGTGCTTAATGGACTTATCATTCGAGGAGAATAGGATCAATAGACTTCATTATCGGTGGAGAATAGCCTCGGCCTGATCCCGTGATCTTCACCCTCCAGAATCAAAAGAAAAAGGACATTTCGGAAAAATCGCCCGAAATCTATGATGGTACCCCTTTGGAATCTGCCCAAAATGGACCAGGAATAAATTTGCCCAAATCGGCGCTTAATGGACGTAATCATCGTTGAAGAATAGCTTTAGGACGAATCCGTGATCTGTAGCCTTCAAAATCCAAAGAAAATAGCTTTTTGTCGCCCAAAAATTAACGAAATGCCATCCGAAAATAAACTGGCCCAAATCGGTGCTTAATGGACTTATCATCCGTGGAGAATAGAATCAATAGACTTCATTATTGGTGGAGAATAGGCTCGGCCTGATTCCGTGATCTGCAGTCTCCAGAATCAAAAGAAAATGGCATTTCGGAAAAATCTCCCGAAATCTGTGATGGTACCCCATTGGAATCTTCTAAAAATGGTCCTGAAATAAATTCACCCAAATTGGCTCTTAATGGTCTAATCATCATTGAAGAATAGCCTCAGGCCGAATCCGTGATCTGTAGCCTTAAAAATCCAAAGAAAATGGCCTTTCGTCGCCCAAAAAATTACGAAAATGCCATCAGAAAATAAATTGGTGCTTAATGGACTTATCATCCGTGGAGAATAGGATAATTAGACTTCATTATCGGTGGAGAATAGGCACGGCCTGATTCCGTGATATGTAACCTTCAAAATCGAAAGAAAATGGCATTTCGAAAAATTGCCTGAAATCTGTGATGGTACACCTTTGGAATCTGCAAAAAATGGACACGGAATAAATTCGCCCAAATCGACTCTTAATGGACTTAATCATCGTTGAAGATTAGCCTCAGGCCGAATACATGATCTGTAGCCTTCAAAATCCAAAGAAAATGGCCTTTCGTCGCCCAAAAAATTACGAAAATGCCATCGGAAAATAAATGGCCCAAATCGGTGCTTAATGGACTTATCATCCGTGGAGAATAGGATAAATAGACTTCATTATCGGTGGAGAATATGCTCGGCCTAATTCCGTGATCAGCAGCCTCCTCAATCGAAAGAAAATCTCATTTCAGAAAATCGTCTGAAATCTGTGATGGTACACCTTTGGAACCTGCCAAAAATGGACCCGGAATAAATTCACCCAAATCGGCGCTTAATGGACGTATTCATCGTTGAAGAATAGCCTCAGGCTGAATCCGTGATCTGTAGCCTTCAAAATCCAAAGAAAATGGCCTTTCGTCGCACAAAAAATTACAAAAATGCAATCCGATAATAAATTGGGCCAAATCGGTGCTGAATGGACTTATCATCCGTGGAGAATAGGATCAATAGACTTCATTATTGATGGAGAATAGGCTTGGCCCGATTTCGTGATCTGCAGCCTCCAGAATCGCAGAAAATGACATTTCGGAAAAATCGCCTGAAATCTGTGATGGTACCCCTTTGGAATCTGCCAAAAATGGGCCCGGAATAGATTCGCCCAAATCGGCGCTGAATGGACTTAATCATCGTTGGAGTATAGCCTCAGGCCAAATCCGTGATCCTAGCCTTCAAAATCCAAAGAAAATGGCCTTTCGTCGACCAAAAAATTACAAAAATGTCATCTGAAAATAAATTGGCCCAAATCGGTGCTTAATGGACTTATCATCCGTGGAGAATAGGATCTATAGACTTCATTATCGGTGGAGAATAGGCTCGTCCTGATTACGTGATATGCAGCCTCCAGAATCGAAAGAAAATGGCATTTCCGAAAAATCTCCTGAAATCTGTGATGGTAGGAGCTGGTTTCGCAGATCCTCCTTCACCCGCCTCCTCATGAGCTAGGAGAGGACATTCCAGTTTGGAGACTCACACCTTTGGAATCTGCCAAAAATGCGCCCGGAATAAATTCACCGAAATCAGCGCTTAATGGACTTAATCATCGTTGAAGAATAGCCTCAGGGCGAATCCGTGATTTGTAGCCTTCAAAATCAAAAGAAAATGCCCTTTCGTTGCCCAAAAAATTACAAAAATGCCATCAGAAAATTTATTGGCCCAAATCGGTGCTTAATAGACTTATCATCCGTGGAGAATAGGATCAATAGACTTCATTATCAGAGGAGATTAGGCTCGGCCTGATTCCGTGATGTGCAACCTCCAGAATAGAAAGAAAATTGCATTTCGTAAAAATCGCCGGAAATATGTGATTGTACCCCTTTGGAATCTGACAAAAATTGACCCGGAATAAATTTGCCCAAATCGGTGCTCAATGGACTTAATCATCGTTGAAGAATAGCCTCAGGCCGAATCCATGATCTGTGGCCTTCAAAATCCAAAGAAAATGACCTTTCGTCGCACAAAAAATGACGAAAAATTCCATTCGGAAATAAATTGGGGCAAATTGGTGCTGAATGGACTTATCATCCGTGGAGAATAGGATCAATAGACTTCATTATCGGTGGAGAATAGGCTCGGCCTGATTTCGTGATCTGCAGCCTCCACAATCGAAAGAAGATGTCATTTCGTAAAAATCGCCTGAAATCTGTGATGGTACCCCTTTGGAATCTGCCAAAAATGGACCCAGAATAAATTCGCCCAAATCGGCGCTTAATGGACGTATTCATCATTGAAGAATAGCCTCAGGCCGAATCCGTGATCTGTAGCCTTCAATATCCAAAGAAAATGGCCTTTCGTCGCTCAAAAATTATGAAATTGCCATCCGAAAATAAATTGGCTCAAATCGGTGCTTAATGGACTTATCATCCGTGGAGAATAGGATCAATAGACTTCATTATCAATGGAGAATAGGCTCGGCTTGATTCCGTGATCTGCAGCCTCCAGAATAGAAAGAAATGGCATTTCGTAAAAATCGCCCGAAATCTGTGATTGTACGCCTTTGGAATCTGCAAAAATGGTCCCGGAAGAAATTCTCCCCAGTCGGCGCTTAATGGACTTAATCATCGTTGAAGAATAGCCTCAGGGCGAATCCATGATCTGTAGCCTTCAAAATCAAAAGAAAATGACCTTTCGTCGCCCAAAAAATTACGAAAATGCCATCGCAAAATAAATTGGCCCATATCGGTGCTTAATGGACTTATCATCCGTGGAGAATAGGCTCGGCTTGATTCCGTGATCTGCAGCCTCCACAATCGAAAGAAAATGGCATTTCGGAAAAATCGCCCGAAATCTGTGATGGTACCCCTTTGAAATCTGCCAAAAATGGACCGCGAATAAATTCGCCCAAATCGGCGCTTAATAGACGTATTCATCATTGAAGAATAGCCTCAGGCCGAATCCGTGATCTGTAGCCTTCAAAATCCAAAGAAAATGGCTTTTCCTCGCACAAAAAATTACGAAAATGCCATTCGAAAATAAATTGGGCCAAATCGGTGCTGAATGGACTTATCATCCGTGGAGAATAGGATCAATAGACTTCATTATCGGTGGAGAATAAGCGCGGCCTAATTTCGTGATCTGCAGCCTCTAGAATCGAAAGAAAATGACATTTCGGAAAAATCGCCCGAAATCTGTTATGGTACCCCTTTGGAATCTGCCAAAAATGGGCCCGGAATAAATTCTCCCAAATTGGCGCTTAATGGACTTAATCATCGTTGAAGAATAGCCTGAGCCTGAATCCGTGATCTGAAGCCTTCAAAATCCAAAAAAATGGCCTCTCGTCACCCAAAAAATTACGAAAATGCCATACGAAAATAAATCGGCTCAAATCGGTGCTGAATGGACTTATCATCCATGGAGAATAGGATCAATAGACTTCATTATCGGTGAAGAAAAGGCGCGGCCTGATTTCGTGATATGCAGCCTCAAAAATCGAAAGAAAATGGCATTTCGTAAAAATTGACCGAAATATGTGATTGTACTCCTTTGGAATCTCCAAAAAATTGACCTGGAATAAATTCTCCCAAATTGGTGCCTAATGGACTTAATCATCGTTGAAGAATAGCCTCACGCCGAATCCGTGATTTGTAGCCTTCAAAATCCAAAGAAAATGGTGTAACACCCTAACCCGGCCGGGTACTACTTTTACTAAAATGCCCTTGATAACTAAAATACTTAAATCTTAAATGGCGACTGGGAAAAATTTTAATAAATAAAATACTGAAAACACACACTTGTAGCTCAGAGCAAAGCCCTAACACGTGGGCAAATTAAACTCAAACTTTAAAATCTCAAACTGATCTCAAAATAATCTCCAGTCTGTACTCATAATCATAAATGTATATAACTAATAATCTCTGAAGTTGTTGCTACTGAAATCTTTGACTGAGCATCCTCCGTGACACTTATACTGCTCTCCTCTAGCTGGCTGCCCTCGAACTTGCTGCTCACTAACTGCTCCTCTAGCTCCTCAAACTGGTGAGTGAGATGGGGTCAGTCTACGCCCTTACGTTTAACATCTTATTAATACTTGATCACTTTACTTAACTGAGTGGAAGTTATTTTGTGCTTCCACTATTAAAAAGCTTAACTCTTAAAACTGAATTCTTAAAGCTCAAATCTCGACTTAAATACTTGACTGACACGGGGATCCCTCACTAGCTAGTCCGGTTGCCAACTCATACGTATGAGAAGCCATCAAGGCTTTCCTTAAACTTAAACTTAGTTAGGGAAGTCGTAACGATTCATCCCCCTAACATCTTAAACTTATCGTGGTGGCTCTTCACCACGATTCTCAAGGGCATAACTGCTGCCCATCTTAAAAGTCTCAAGAGCATAACTGCTGCTCTGTCTCAAAGATCTCAAGAGCATAACTGCTGCTCTATCTGGAAATCTCAAATGGTAACGGACTGGCGCTAGTGACTAAAAACACTTAAAACGACTTCACCTTCTTGAAGGTGAGTTACTTCTTAAAAAGGACTTGCTTCTTAACTTCAACAATAACTTATAAACTCAAAGCTTAAATTTAAATAAAACTCATGGACAATCACATCAAACATGGCTCAAACAAAATCACATATCATCAACCATAAGCACAATCAAGCAATAACAATCACTTCAACAAATACTTAAGGCTTGTCAAACTTAAAAGAGTACGTAAGGCGTAGAATTTACCCCCTTTACACTCACCTTACTTCCGTTGGAACTGGCTTGATTATGTGCTTTTGCCCTAATTTGGCTCAGCTCCTGCCTGCTTAATAATTCCCTGCCTGCTTAATCATGGCCGCCTCCTATCGATGTCCTGCTTGCCTGCATAATGGTCCTACTTGCTTTCATAAGCTAGCACCTCTCGTAGTAGGGAGAGTATTCTTAATCTTCTGGTTAGGCCGGGTTGGCTGTTTCCCCGCCGCAAACAGGTCCTCAGGAGATCCTCCGTTGGCCTCCCGAGAGCATGCCGTCTCATGATTGCTTTCGCTTTTTCCTTCCCAAACCTGCGGGACGAACTTGCTTAAGCAAGTAGCTCTCGTGGTAGAGAGGGTCACTTTGCAGGCAGAGCCCCCTTTGACGAGATCGGTGCACCAACGGCGGCCTTGCTCTCGGAGAACAGATCCCGCTCGGACGATACCGCCTGGTTGATTTCCCCAATATCCCACCGCCTCGGACGAGCAGCTCTCGATGGCCCGCTTTCCTTTGTCCTGAATAGCGCCGCTTTCGTTTGTCCTGGATAATTGCCCTCCACCTTGCTTAAGCACACGCCTCTCATAATAGGGAGAGCTGCGCCGGTTGTCATCCCAGGTCCGGGAAACTGTTTGGTGGTGAAGACTAAAAGGCTGCTTAGGGTTTTAGGTTTTATCACCTTCAGTGGAGCATGAGGTTAGGGTTGGATTTTATCTGACTCGGGGAATTTCACAAATTACGGGTGAGTTTAATCCGTAACTCAACTAACATCCGTAACTTATTCGATTTATATCGAAACTCGACACCGTTTGAACCGAGAGTTCGCATTTTTAGTCCTCCTCGATATTACGATAAAACTTGATGAATTTAACCAAGGGTAAAATAGTCATTTTGACCCTTAGAAAGATCGGGGTGTAACAAATGGCCTTTAGTCGCCCAAAAATTACGAAAATTCCATCCGAAAATAAATCGGCTCAAATCGATGCTTAATGGACTTATCATCCGTGGAGAATATGATCAATAGAATCCATTATCAATGGAGAATAGGCTCGGCCTGATTCCGTGATCTACAGCCTCCATAATAGAAAGAAAATGGCATTTCGAAAAATCGCCCGGAATCTGTGATAGTACCCCTTTGGAATCTGCCAAAAATGGACTCGGAATAAATTCTCCCAAATCGGCACTTAATGGACTTGATCATCGTTGAAGAATAGACTCAGGCCGGATCCGTGATCTGTAGCCTTCAAAATCCATGGAAAATTGCCTTTGTTCTCCCATACAATTACGAAAATGTCAATCGAAAATAAATTGGCCCTAATTGGTGCTTAATGGACTTCTCATCCGTGGAGAATAGGATCAATAGAATTCATTATCGGTGGAGAATAGGCTCGGCTTGATTCCGTGATCTGTAGCCTCCAGAATCGAAAGAAAATGGCATTTCGGAAAAATCACACGAAATCTGTGATCGTACCCCTTTGGAATTTGCCAAAAATGGACCCGGAATAAATTCGCCCAAATCGGCACTTAATGGACTTAATCATCGTTGAAAAATAGCCTCAGCCCGAATCCGTAATCTGTAGCCTTCAAAATCATTGGAAAATTGATTTCTTCGCCCAAAAAATTACGAAAATGCCATCCGAAAATAAATTGGCCCAAATCAGTGCTTAATGGACTTATCATCCGTGGAGAATAGGATCAATAGACTTCATTATCGATGGAGAATAGGCTCGGCATGATTCTGTGATCTACAGCCTCCAGAATAGAAAGAAAATGGCATTTCGGAAAAATCGCCCGAAATCTGTGATGGTACACCTTTGGAATCTGCCAAAAATGGACCCGGAATAGATTCGCCCAAATCGACACTTAATGGACTTAATTATCGTTGAAGAATAGCCTCAGGCTAAATCCATGATCTGTAGCCTTCAAAATCCATGGAAAATTGCCTTTCTTCGCCCAAAAAATTAAGAAAATGCCATCCGAAAATAAATTGGCCCAAATCGGTGCTTAAAAGACTTATCATCCGTGGAGAATAGGATCAATAGACTTCATTATCGATGGAGTATAGGCTCGGCATGAATCTGTGATCTACAGCCTCCAGAATAGAAAGAAAATGGCATTTCGGAATAATCGCCCGAATTCTGTGATGATACCCCTTTGGAATCTGCCAAAAATGGACCCTGAATAAATTCGCCCAATTCGGCACTTAATGGACTTAATCATCGTTGAAGAATAGCCTCAGGCTGAATCCGTGATCTGTAGCCTTCAAAATCCATGGAAAATTGCCTTTCTTCGCCCACAAACTTACGAAAATGCCATCAGAATATAAATTGGCACAAATCGGTGCTTAATGGACTTATCATCCGTGGAGAATAGGATCAATAGACTTCATTATCGATGGAGAATAGGATCGGCATGATTCTGTGATCTAGAGCCTCAAGAATAGAAAGAAAATGGCATTTCGGAAAAATCGTCCGAAATCTACGATGATTCCCCTTTGGAATCTGCCAAAAATGGACCCGGAATAAATTCGCCCAAATCGGCACTTAATGGACTTAATCATCGTTGAAGAATAGCCTCAGGCTGAATCCGTGATCTGTAGCCTTCAAAATCCATGGAAAATTGCCTTTCTTCGCCCAAAAAATTACGAAAATGCCATCCGAAAATAAATTGGCCCAAATCGGTGCTTAATGGACTTATCATCCGTGAAGAATAGGATCAATAGACTTCATTATCGATGGAGAATAGGCTCAGCATGATTTTGTGATCTACAGCCTCCAGAATAGAAAGAAACTGGCATTTCAGAAAAATCACCCGAAAACTGTGATGGTACCCCTTTGGAATCTGACAAAAATGGACCCAGAATAAATTCGCCCAAATCGGCACTTAATGGACTTAATCATCGTTGAAGAATAGCCTCAGGCTGAATCCGTGATTTGTAGCCTTCAAAATCCATGAAAAATTGCCTTTCTTCGCCCAAAAAATTACGAAAATGCCATCAGAAAATAAATTGGCACAAATCGATGCTTAAGGGACTTGTCATCCATGGAGAATAGGTTCAATAGACTTCATTATCGATGGAGAATAGGCTGGGCATGATTCTGTGATCTACAGCCTATAGAATAGAAAGAAAATGGCATTTCGGAAAAATCGCCCGAAATCTGTGATGGTACCTCTTTGGAATCTGCAAAAAATGGACCCGTAATAAATTCGCCCAAATCGGCACTTAATGGACTTAATCATCGTTGAAGAATAGCCTCAGGCTGAATCCGTGATCTGTAGCCTTCAAAATCATTGGAAAATTGATTTCTTCGCCCAAAAAATTACGAAAATGCCATCCGAAAATAAATTGGCCCAAATCAGTGCTTAATGGACTTATCATCCGTGGAGAATAGGATCAATAGACTTCATTATCGATGGAGAATAGGCTCGGCATGATTCTGTGATCTACAGCCTCCAGAATAGAAAGAAAATGGCATTTCGGAAAAATCGCCCGAAATCTGTGATGGTACACCTTTGGAATCTGCCAAAAATGGACCCGGAATAGATTCGCCCAAATCGACACTTAATGGACTTAATTATCGTTGAAGAAGAGCCTCAGGCTGAATCCGTGATCTGTAGCCTTCAAAATCCATGGAAAATTGCCTTTCTTCGCCCAAAAAATTACGAAAATGCCATCCGGAAATAAATTGGCCCAAATCGGTGCTTAATGGACTTATCATCCGTGGAGAATAGGATCATTAGACTTCATTATCGATGGAGAATAGGCTCGGCATGATTCTGTGATCTACAGCCTCCAAAATAGAAAGAAAATGGCTTTTCGGAAAAATCGCCCGAAATCTGTGATGGTACCCCTTTGGAATCTGCCAAAAATGGACCCGGAATAAATACGCCCAAATCGGCATTTAATGGACTTAATCATCGTTGAAGAATAGCCTCAGGCTGAATCCGTGATCTGTAGCCTTCAAAATCCATGGAAATTTTCCTTTCTTCGCCCAAAAAATTACGAAAATGCCATCCGAAAATAAATTGGACCAAATCGGTGCTTAATGAACTTATCATCCGTGGAGAATAGGATCAATAGACTTCATTATCGATGGAGTATAGGCTCGGCATGAATCTGTGATCTACAGCCTCCAGAATAGAAAGAAAATGGCATTTCGGAATAATCGCCCGAATTCTGTGATGATACCCCTTTGGAATCTGCCAAAAATGGACCCTGAATAAATTCGCCCAATTCGGCACTTAATGGACTTAATCATCGTTGAAGAATAGCCTCAGGCTGAATCCGTGATCTGTAGCCTTCAAAATCCATGGAAAATTGCCTTTCTTCGACCACAAACTTACGAAAATGCCATCAGAATATAAATTGGCACAAATCGGTGCTTAATGGACTTATCATCCGTGGAGAATAGGATCAATAGACTTCATTATCGATGGAGAATAGGATCGGCATGATTCTGTGATCTAGAGCCTCAAGAATAGAAAGAAAATGGCATTTCGGAAAAATCGTCCGAAATCTACGATGATTCCCCTTTGGAATCTGCCAAAAATGGACCCGGAATAAATTCGCCCAAATCGGCATTTAATGGACTTAATCATCGTTGAAGAATAGCCTCAGGCTGAATCCGTGATCTGTAGCCTTCAAAATCCATGGAAAATTGCCTTTCTTCGCCCAAAAAATTACGAAAATGCCATCCGGAAATAAATTGGCCCAAATCGGTGCTTAATGGACTTATCATCCGTGGAGAATAGGATCATTAGACTTCATTATCGATGGAGAATAGGCTCGGCATGATTCTGTGATCTACAGCCTCCAAAATAGAAAGAAAATGGCTTTTCGGAAAAATCGCCCGAAATCTGTGATGGTACCCCTTTGGAATCTGCCAAAAATGGACCCGGAATAAATACGCCCAAATCGGCATTTAATGGACTTAATCATCGTTGAAGAATAGCCTCAGGCTGAATCCGTGATCTGTAGCCTTCAAAATCCATGGAAATTTTCCTTTCTTTGCTCAAAAAATTACGAAAATGCCATCCGAAAATAAATTGGCCCAAATCGATGCTTAATGGACTTATCATCCGTGAAGAATAGGATCAATAGACTTCATTATCGATGGAGAATAGGCTCGGCATGATTATGTGATCTACAACCTCCAGAATAGAAAGAAAATGGCATTTCGGAAAAATCGCCCGAAATCTGTGATGGTACCCCTTTGAAATCTGCCAAAAATGGACCCGGAATAAATTCGCCCAAATCGGCACTTAATGGACTTAATCATCGTTGAAGAATAGCCTCAGGCTGAATCCGTGATCTGTAGCCTTCAAAATCCATGGAAAATTGCCTTTCTTCGCCCAAAAAATTACGAAAATGCCATCAGAAAATAAATTGGCACAAATCGGTGCTTAATGAACTTATCATCCGTGGAGAATAGGATCAATAGACTTCATTATCGATGGAGAATAGACTCGGCATGATTCAGTGATCTACAGCCTCCAGAATAGAAAGAAAATGGCATTTCGGAAAAATCGACCGAAATCTGTGATGGTACCCCTTTGGAATCTGCCAAAAATGGACTCGGAATAAATTCGCTCAAATCGGCACTTAATGGACTTAATCATCGTGAAGAATATCCTCAGGCTGAATCCGTGATCTGTAGCCTTCAAAATCATTGGAAAATTGATTTCTTCGCCCAAAAAATTACGAAAATGCCATCTGAAAATAAATTGGCCCAAATCGGTGCTTAATGGACTTATCATCCGTGGAGAATAGGATCAATAGACTTCATTATCGATGGAGAATAGGCTCGGCATGATTCTGTGATCTACAACCTCCAGAATAGAAAGAAAATGGCATTTCGGAAAAATCGCCCGAAATCTGTGATGGTACACCTTTGGAATCTGCCAAAAATGGACCCGGAATAAATTCGCCCAAATCGGCATTTAATGGACTTAATCATCGTTGAAGAATAGCCTCAGGGTGAATCCGTGATCTGTAGCCTTCAAAATCCATGGAAAATTGCCTTTCTTCGCCCAAAAAATTACGAAAATGCCATCCGAAAATAAATTGGCCCAAATCGGTGCTTAATGGACTTATAATCCGTGGAGAATAGGATCAATAGACTTCATTATCGATGGAGAATAGGCTCGGCATGATTTTGTGAGCTACAGCCTCCAGAATAGAAAGAAACTGGCATTTCGGAAAAATCACCCGAAAACTGTGATGGTACCCCTTTGGAATCTGCCAAAAATGGACCCGGAATAGATTTGCCCAAATCGGCACTTAATGGACTTAATCATCGTTGAAGAATAGCCTCAGGTTGAATCTGAGATCTGTAGCCTTCAAAATCCATGGAAAATTGCCTTTCTTCGCCCAAAAAATTACGAAAATGCCATCCGAAAATAAATTGGCCCAAATCGGTGCTTAATGGACTTATCATCCGTGGAGAATAGGATCAATAGACTTCATTATCGATGGAGAATAGGCTCGGCATGATTCTGTGATCTACAGCCTCCAGAATAGAAAGAAAATGGCATTTCGGAAAAATCGCCCGAAATCTGTGATGGTACCCCTTTGGAATCTGCCAAAAATGGACCCGGAATAAATTCGCCCAAATCGACACTTAATGGACTTAATTATCGTTGAAGAAGAGCCTCAGGCTGAATCCGTGATCTGTAGCCTTCAAAATCCATGGAAAATTGCCTTTCTTCGGCCAAAAAATTACAAAAATGCCATCCGGAAATAAATTGGCCCAAATCGGTGCTTAATGGACTTATCATCCTTGAAGAATAGGATCAATAGACTTCATTATCGATGGAGAATAGGCTCAGCATGATTTTGTGATCTACAGCCTCCAGAATAGAAAGAAACTGGCATTTCAGAAAAATCACCCGAAAACTGTGATGGTACCCCTTTGGAATCTGACAAAAATGGACCCAGAATAAATTCGCCCAAATCGGCACTTAATGGACTTAATCATCGTTGAAGAATAGCCTCAGGCTGAATCCGTGATTTGTAGCCTTCAAAATCCATGAAAAATTGCCTTTCTTCGCCCAAAAAATTACGAAAATGCCATCAGAATATAAATTGGCACAAATCGATGCTTAAGGGACTTGTCATCCATGGAGAATAGGTTCAATAGACTTCATTATCGATGGAGAATAGGCTGGGCATGATTCTGTGATCTACAGCCTATAGAATAGAAAGAAAATGGCATTTCGGAAAAATCGCCCGAAATCTGTGATGGTACCTCTTTGGAATCTGCAAAAAATGGACCCGTAATAAATTCGCCCAAATCGGCACTTAATGGACTTAATCATCGTTGAAGAATAGCCTCAGGCTGAATCCGTGATCTGTAGCCTTCAAAATCATTGGAAAATTGATTTCTTCGCCCAAAAAATTACGAAAATGCCATCCGAAAATAAATTGGCCCAAATCAGTGCTTAATGGACTTATCATCCGTGGAGAATAGGATCAATAGACTTCATTATCGATGGAGAATAGGCTCGGCATGATTCTGTGATCTACAGCCTCCAGAATAGAAAGAAAATGGCATTTCGGAAAAATCGCCCGAAATCTGTGATGGTACACCTTTGGAATCTGCCAAAAATGGACCTGGAATAAATTCGCCCAAATCGGCACTTAATGGACTTAATCATCGTTGAAGAATAGCCTCAGGCTAAATCCGTGATCTGTAGCCTTCAAAATCCATGGAAAATTGCCTTTCTTCGCCCAAAAAATTACGAAAATGCCATCCGAAAATAAATTGGACCAAATCGGTGCTTAATGAACTTATCATCCGTGGAGAATAGGATCAATAGACTTCATTATCGATGGAGAATAGGCTCGGCATGATTCTGTGATCTACAGGCTCCAGAATAGAAAGGAAATGGCATTTCGGAAAAATCGACCGAAATCTGTGATGGTACCCCTTTGGAATCTGCCAAAAATGGACCCGTAATAAATTCGCCCAAATCGGCACTTAATGGACTTAATCATCGTGAAGAATAGCCTCAGGCTGAATCCGTGATCTGTAGCCTTCAAAATCATTGGAAAATTGATTTCTTCGCCCAAAAAATTACGAAAATGCAATCAGAAAATAAATTGGCCCAAATCGGTGCTTAATGGACTTATCATCCGTGGAGAATAGGATCAATAGACTTCATTATCGATGGAGAATAGGCTCGGCATGATTCTGTGATCTATAGCCTCCAGAATAGAAAGAAAATGGCATTTCGGAAAAATCACCCGAAATCTGTAATGGTACCCCTTTGGAATCTGACAAAAAAGGACCCGGAATAAATTCGCCCAAATCGGCACTTAATGGACTTAATCATCGTTGAAGAATAGCCTCAGGCTGAATCCGTGATCTGTAGCCTTCAAAATCCATGGAAAATTGCCTTTCTTCGCCCAAAAAATTACGAAAATGCCATCAGAAAATAAATTGGCACAAATCGGTGCTTAATGAACTTATCATCCGTGGAGAATAGGATCAATAGACTTCATTATCGATGGAGAATAGACTCGGCATGATTCAGTGATCTACAGCCTCCAGAATAGAAAGAAAATGGCATTTCGGAAAGATCGACCGAAATCTGTGATGGTACCCCTTTGGAATCTGCCAAAAATGGACCCGGAATAAATTCGCCCAAATCGGCACTTAATGGACTTAATCATCGTGAAGAATATCCTCAGGCTGAATCCGTGATCTGTAGCCTTCAAAATCATTGGAAAATTGATTTCTTCGCCCAAAAAATTACGAAAATGCCATCTGAAAATAAATTGGCCCAAATCGGTGCTTAATGGACTTATCATCCGTGGAGAATAGGATCAATAGACTTCATTATCGATGGAGAATAGGCTCGGCATGATTCTGTGATCTACAGCCTCCAGAATAGAAAGAAAATGGCATTTCGGAAAAATCGCCCGAAATCTGTGATGGTACCCCTTTGGAATCTGCTAAAAATGGATCCGGAATAAATTCGCCCAAATCGGCACTTAATGGACTAAATCATTGTTGAAGAATAGCCTCAGGCTGAATCCGTGATCTGTAGCCTTCAAAATCCATGGAAAATTGCCTTTCTTAGCCCAAAAAATTACGAAAATGCCATCCGAAAATAAATTGGCCCAAATCGTTGATTAATGGACTTATAATCCGTGGAGAATAGGATCAATTGACTTCATTATCGATGGAGAATAGGCTCGGCATGATTTTGTGATCTACAGCCTCCAGAATAGAACGAAAATGGCATTTCGGAAAAATCGCCTGAAATCTATGATGGTACCCCTTTGGAATCTGCCAAAAATGGACCCGGAATAGATTTGCCCAAATCGGCACTTAATGGACTTAATCATCGTTGAAGAATAGCCTCAGGTTGAATCCCTGATCTGTAGCCTTCAAAATCCATGGAAAATTGCCTTTCTTCGCCCAAAAAATTACGAAAATGCCATCCGAAAATAAATTGGCCCAAATCGGTGCTTAATGGACTTATCATCCGTGGAGAATAGGATCAATAGACTTCATTATCGATGGAGAATAGGCTCGGCATGATTCTGTGATCTACAGCCTCCAGAATAGAAAGAAAATGGCATTTCGGAAAAATCGCCCGAAATCTGTGATGGTACCCCTTTGGAATCTGCCAAAAATGGACCCGGAATAAATTCGCCCAAATCGGCACTTAATGGACTTAATCATCGTTGAAGAAAAGCCTCAGGCTGAATCCGTGATCTGTTGCCTTCAAAATCCATGGAAAATTGCCTTTCTTCGCCCAAAAAATTCCGAAAATGCCATCCGAAAATAAATTGGCCCAAATCGGTGCTTAATGGACTTATCATCCATGAAGAATAGGATCAATAGACTTCATTATCGATGGAGAATAGGCTCGACATGATTCTGTGATCTACAGCCTCCAGAATAGAAAGAAAATGGCATTTCGGAAAAATCGCCCGAAATCTGTGATGGTACCCCTTTGGAATCTGACAAAAATGGACCCGGAATAAATTCGCCCAAATCGGCACTTAATGGACTTAACCATCGTTGAAGAATAGCCTCAGGCTGAATCCGTGATCTGTAGCCTTCAAAATCCATGGAAAATTGCCTTTCTTCGCCCAAAAAATTACGAAAATGCCATCCGAAAATAAATTGGCCCAAATCGGTGCTTAATGGACTTATCATCGGTGGAGAATAGGATCAATAGACTTCATTATCGATGGATCAACAACTTAACCACAAATGATCTCAATTATATTATTTTACTCAATTGAATTTAAATGACTAACTTAAGATTAATTTAATTTAATGTGACAGCTAGCTAATCCTTGGTCTAAACTCTACTCACTAGTTAACCACCCTAGTGAAGTCCCTCGTTTAAATCTACACTTAACTTTAATAAAACTCAAAGCCCACTCAATTAAGCCTAGCAATGAAAGCAGATCAGGATTCTAAGCCCAACTACACAATATATGCAAAACCTCTCTTTTCACTCGGTTGGGCTTCTAAGCCCAGTAGCTTTCGGTTAGGCAGATTAAATGAACGAACCCAAAAGCAATCCCAGCCCAAGCGAATCCTTGTCCCAACTCCACTTCAAGATGATGAGCATAAAACGACAGAGTATCAACTACACTAAAATTCCCTTCCCGCTCCTAGGATTTCGATCAAATTAAATCCTCCTTCTGTTCGTGAGATGAACAGGGGAAGTACAGCAAGAACACTTCAATAAAACCCAGCCAATAATCAACTCAGTTAAATCAAACCCTGGTTCAGTGAGTTCCCAAATCAGTCCTGGTACGCAGCCTTCCTTGAGGACTCGAGAGCCGACTCCCTTGCTCACTTAACCCTGGAACAGAAAACAAACAGAAGGACACAGACTGGAAACTTAAAAACAGAAAACAAACACTGCTCACGATTTTTTACGTGGTTTCCGGTATTGGGAGAATGAGGATCCCAATACTGACTACTCCACGGTTAGAGAATCATGATTGTGCGATCTCCGACGATTCACTATGATTTTGCGTTGAAGTTCTTCGTTACAAACTATCTACCCTTTGATCAATCCCTACCCGATTGATCTAACACTCTTTTCTCAAACCCGAATTGCTTCCCCAGCAACTCGAAACCAGTGTTTCCCCAACACTAACCCTCAAAGCAATTCTCCCCGAACCCTTTGAGAAAATCCCCTTTCCTATCAACCTTGCTACTCTCACAAAATCCCCTTTTGTCATAGCTAGCTATGTTGATCTCTTGAAAAGGTTGTTTTGCTCTTCCTTCAAATCACCTTTTATAGGATGCAATGTAGCTGTTGGGAATTCAAATTTCCTTGAGATCTTCATGTATGGTAAGTTCTTATTCTTTCTTCCTTTGGCCCCGAGAACTTGCCTTAACTTTTTTTGGGCAGCCACCTCTTTTCCAGCTGTGATTTGAATCTTTGCTTTGGCCTTCAAGCTTCTCCTGCAGTTAACATTCTCCCCCTCAGCTTGTTAATGGCCAAGCTTCTCCCCCTAAACTTGTCCAAGGTTCATATTAAGCTGCTTCAAGGTTCTGCACACTTAAACAAACTGTTGGTGTAGCCTGTCCAACTACTAATGACTGACACGTGATAAAAAAGACAACTGGGAATCCATTTTATTCATAAACAAAATCATCAAAGCACATTCAACACTAATACTCAGCAAGACTTAATCTCAAATCAACCAAACAAGACTCAAATGACGTAACAGACTCAAAGGCAAACAGCCGACTTCTACTCTAAATGATCGACCCAAACCATTCAACTACCATTAATTCATCCATGGATCTCCCCCTAAATCAAGCATCTAACACAGTCCTAGTAGGTGTACTCCGGAGACGACGCATACTCAGATGGATCGACTTCCTCATCCTCCGAAGGTAAGAATAAAACCCTGCTGACTTTCTTGCCTGAGGAGCTGGCCTCTTTTCCCTTCAGTGACAAGGTAAGGTCACGGAGGAGGCTTTTTCCTTCATTTTCCAGCCTTACCCCTTCCTGTATATGCTCCAATGTCACAGTCGTCTTACGCTTTCCCGAAGATTCTGCTATTCCCTTTCCCTTGTCAAGCCTGGAGATTCCAGCAGCTGTGTATGCTGCTGTCGTGTCCTTTAACCAGCTAACCTCATCATTATCGTCTTCTTCTGGTTCTGATTTGGACTCACAATTGGCAGCTTTGTCTCCCCCTTGAACTTTGGCAAGTTTACGCGGTCCAAGCCACGAGAGAGGGCGACGCAGGACATGCTGAGCTTGCAGATCAGAATGAACCTCCCGGTTGATGATTTTCCCACGCAGATCGACCCCTAAGAGTGCCAACAGATGGGTGATTTGCAGGCCAAAAGGCAGCTTGCCGCTGCACTCTTCTTCTTGATATTTAATCATATGATTAAACATCAGCGAGGCATAGCTGATCGGGCAGCTTGTCTTCGCATTAAACAGAATCCAGAGGTCAGATTCGTCCAGAGTGGCGGCCTGGTCAGCAGTGCGAGGGAGGAACACGTGACTGATGTAGAACTGCAGCGCTCTCAGATCATCCGGCAGCCGCTCCACCGAGAACCTCGAAAGTGGTGACTCCCGTAATCGCTAGCCAAGTAAGACATCGTGTCTATGGGGTGGAACCCATAGTTGTCAAAGTCTGCTGCAGTTCTGGCTTGATACCCATCATGAGGAAGATGCAGCAGAGTAGCCAGCATATTAGCAGTAACCGTCACACTGAAATTGTAGACGGTGGTGGTGAAGTACGACGGATAACGTCCAGGACCGCACTGCATACTTGAGTAGAACATTCTCACTGCTTCAGGGCACTGATCAAGGAGGCGATTCTGGAACAGAGAACTCCACCCAAGATCATTGATATACCCATTGACCCTCAGTCTATACCGATTGAACGAGGTAGGGGGAATGAGGAATGAGGGATGGAGGGCTCGATCGCTGAAGCACCGAAGGTACCTGGAGTAGGCCTCCGAGTTTCGGAACCCTCGATTGGTAAATATGGCAGCAGGAGCAAGGTGGGCATTGAGGAGAGGGTTGATCGGAGCCATGCTGCGACAGAACGTGGGGTCTGTTGCTGTCGATGGTGAGTTTGGGAGGGGCTAAATTTGAAGAGGATGCTAGGATGAAGACTCCCATGGCCGATTGCGAGTTTATACCTACTGATTGGAGGCACGAATGGAAATTTTCAGGAAGAGGAAGTTCGAATCTGCTCGACTGGAATGAGAAGGTCAGTCGATATGATTCTGCTGCATCTGCTGACGGGAGATTTACCCTTCCTTTTTTTTCCAGAATTCGAGGGGAGAAGACAGCTGGAGCTCGATTAAGCCTACTTCGTAGGGATTCTAGGCATCAGAGGAAGAAGGAAAGTTGAGGTTAATCGCAGTCCTTGAATCTCGGTTGCTCACGAAAATCATATCAGTATTTTGAGGGAGCAGTGATGAGAAAGCGATTCGATTCTTCGGTACCCTCTATTAGCAAATACGCAATCTAAGAAGAAGGTTTTGGAAAGAAGTCGATCGAACAGAGGGAAGGAATTCGATCGGGATTTCTTGACAGCAGAGAAGAATATTGGGGAGCCTTTACTTTCCCAGAATCGCACGCCCGAGGACGGAGTCGGAGCGGCGGCTTGGACCGGAGAAGAGAGTGAGAGGAAGGATTTGGGCTTCGGCCCGCGGTTTCTTGTGAGAGGCACTTGCAGAAGAGAGCTAGGGATGAGAGTGGACTTAGGCCCACAAACCCTAGTGAGCGTCTCCACCATGACAGGGAGGTACGTGGGCTTCGGCCCACAAGATCATTACCAGGCCGAGAGGATGAGCCTACCCGAAGAGAAGTAGTTTAAATTTATTTTAAGTTCAAGCAGTTAGCTCATTTTTGGAATCTCAACACAAGATGATTTTACTTTAATTCATTAATCTCACTAGAAATGATTAGTCCAAGTTCTCGACGAATGGTTAGAAATTGATCAACACTTAGAGGTTTAGTAAAAATATCAGCCCATTGATTTGTTGTAGGCACAAACTCAAGCTGAATTTGGCCTTCTTCAATCAATTCTCGAATGAAATGATACCTAATTTCTATGTGCTTGGTTCGAGAATGTTGCACGGGATTTCTTGCCATGTTAATGGCACTCGTATTATCACACAATACGGGCATGGACTTTATTTCTAACCCGTAGTCACAAAGTTGATGCTTCATCCAAAGGAGTTGAGTACAACAGAGGCATGCGGCCACTTATTCAGCCTCAGCGGTGGAGAGAGCAACAGAACTTTGTTTCTTACTAAACCAAGACACAAGAGAATTTCCTAGAAATTGACATGTCCCGGAAGTACTTTTACGATCAACTATGCATCCAGCATAGTCTGAGTCACTATAACCAATTAACTCAAGACTTGACTCACTATCATACCACAGACCTAGATCCATTGTACCAGCCAAGTAACGAAAGATTCTCTTGACTGCAGTAAGATGACTTTCCTTAGGGGCAGTTTGAAATCTAGCACATAGACACACACTGAATTGAATATCGGGTCTACTAGCAGTGAGATACATTAGCGACCCAATCATTCCTCTATAGAACTTCTCGTCAACTGACTTGCCCGACTCATCCTTGTCTAGTTTAATTGTAGAGGCCATAGGTGTATTTGCAGTTTTTAAATTCCCAAATTCAAAACGTTTTAACATATTTTGAATGTATTTGGTTTGACTAATGAAAATACCTCGAGTTGTCCGTTTAATTTGCAAACCTAAAAATATGTTAATTCTCCCATGGAACTCATTTCAAAAGTTTTCTTCATGATACTTTCAAAATACTCGCACAACTCTTTGCTAGAAGATCCAAATATAATGTCATCAACATATATTTGAACTAGTAGCATATGTTGTCCTTTATTTTTTATAAAGAGAGTTTTATCCACTGAGCCTCTTTTAAAGCCTTCTCTTAAGAGATAAGAACTAAGTTTTTCATACCATGCTCTTGGTGCTTGTTTAAGTCCATATAGTGCCTTCTTTAATTTATAGACAAGGTTTGGGTATCTAAAGTCTTCAAAACCGGGTGGTTGTTCCACATACACTTCCTCTTTTAAATCCCCATTTAGAAAGGCACTTTTGACGTCCATTTGAAAAAGTTTGAAACCCTTAGAGCTAGCAAACGCACATAACATTCTAATAGCCTCTAATCTAGCTACCGGAGCAAAGGTTTCATCGAAATCAATTCCCTCTTCTTGATTATACCCTTTAGCTACCAACCTAGCCCTATTTCTAGTAGCTACCCCATTTTCATTTGACTTGATCTTGTAGATCCACTTAGTCCCGATAATAACTCTATTAGGGGGTCTAGGTACTAACTCCCACACATTAGCTCGTTCAAACTGACTCATTTCATCATTCATAGCAGCATTCCAATTTTCATCATTCAAGGCATCTTGCACGTTTTTAGGTTCAATCAATGACACAAAAGCAGTATGCACAATTGAATTTCTAGAGCGAGTGACCATACCTTCATTAAGCCCTCCTATCATAAGTGAAGAAGGATGGAGTTTGGAAATATGAGGAGGAGGTTGTCTTACTTCATGGTCTTGCTCGATCGGAGAGTTTGTAGTACTTACTGCTTTATCTTGGTCTTCAGATATGTTCGTTCTGGGTTCAGATTTCTCCGTGTTTGATGTCCTTGGTAGATCAAAGCTCCCACCAAGTCCAAAGTCATCTTCATCTATCTCATCTGAACACTCATTAGCAGATTCATCAAATATCACATTTATGGACTCTTCCACTTTGAGAGTCCTTTTGTTGAATTTTCTATATGCTCTTCTAGTCATAGAATAGCCTAAAAACACACATTCATCGAACTTGGCATCAAACTTCCCAAGATTATCTTTGGTATTTAATGCAAAGCACTTGCAACCAAAGGGATGAAAATAACTCAGATTGGGTTTTCTTCCTCTCCAAATCTCATAAGGAGTCTTCTTAATTCCAGATCTGATCAAAGCTCGATTAGTAATATAGCATGCAGTATTTATGGCTTCAGCCCAGAAGTACTTAGGTAAACCATAGTCATGTAACATTGTTCGAGCTATGTCAATCAAAGTCCGATTTTTCCTTTCCACCACTCCATTTTGTTGCGGAGTTCGAGGAGCAGAAAAATTGTGACTTATCCCTAGCTTATTGCAGAAGAGTTCGAATTCTTCTGAGATGAATTCTCCACCATGATCACTTCTAATGCTAGCAACCTTAGATTGTTTTTCATTTTCCAATCTCTTAGTTAGAGACTCACAATTTTGAAAAGCTTCACTTTTGCTAGCTAGAAACATTACCCAAGTGAAACAAGAGTAGTCATCTACAATTACAAAAGCATAGGACTTACCTCCGTAGCTTACCACATTGGTTGGTCCAAAGAGATCAAGATGGAGTAGTTCAAGTGGTCTCGATGTAGATATTACCGACTTACTCTTGAAGCTAGACCTTGTATGCTTTCCTTTAGCATAAGCATCACAAAAGAATTCCTTTTTGCCTTTTAACTTAGGCAGACCTCTAACTAGCTCAAGATCACTTAGTTTAGACATAATTCCTATACTCACATGTCCAAGCTTCCTATGCCAATCTATTTGATCATTTTTCTCTAAAGACATTATACAAGTTACCTTAAAACTCTCTTTATCATCTAGATTTATGACATATAACTTATTTTTACGTCTACCGGTGAAAAGCACTTTCTTATCCACCAAAGACTCGATGTAGCAACAATCATGTTCAAAGATTATCCTCTTATCTTTGCCACAAATTTGACTAATAGAAAACAGATTATGCTTAAGACCTTTTACTAACATCACATTTTCAATGCATGGATCTGAACCAACTATTCCTCTTCCTATTATGTCGGCAGAATTATTGTCACCAAAAAATACCTTACCACCTTTACCTTCTTTGAGAGTGGTGAATAGGTTTCGATTTCCCGTCATGTGGTGTGAGCATCCACTGTCTAGTATCCATTCTGTTTCCTCCATGCTCACTTGGAAGCAAACCTGCGCCATTAGCAGCCATGCAGTTTTGGGTTTTTGTATCCAGACTTTCTTGGATACAGTTTGTTTGTGATCTTTAAGAGAACAGAATCTACTAATGTGACCGACTTGATGACAAGTAAAACAAGTTCTATAGTTTTCATTTTGTGTTCTCTTTCTGCAAACTCGCCTAATGTGCCCAAATTTATGACAATAGAAACATTCTATGTTTCTATATCTTTGTTTTTGTGTTCCATTCCTCTCATGCTTTATTGATTCTCCAAAAATTTTCGACTTACCTTTACTACATGAATTTGATCCTAATTTTTCACCATGTCCCTTTGTGGACTGATTTAGGTAAGATTTACCTTCCTTTTTCATAGATTCAATCTTATTCCCTTCTAATGATACTTGAAGTCTTGCTGTGAGACTCGATTTCTCATTTTCTAAAACTTCAACTTTCTTAGCAGTTTCATCTAACTCTTCTTTTAATCTGATCGCCTCCTTCTTTAGTTTATCATATTCAATGTTTATTTTGGCATGATCAGATTTCAGTTTAGAGTATTTTACTTTGACATTTCCAAACTCAAACGGAATTTCCTTGATAGTGGATACTAATAGTGTAACATCCCATTCCGGCAAAACCCATATTTCGATCGTTAGAAAGTTCGCAATTTAAAATCGAGCATTTCGACACTATTTTGATGAAAATCGGATTATCGATCGATTGGATAAGTATATATATATATATATATATATATATATATATAATTAATATAAAAACTTAACAATAAGCGGCGCCCCATATATATATACATTCCCCCTAACCATTATTTCCATTTCTTCTTCCTGTACCATTAAATTGGGTCGAGAGAAACGGAGAAGCAGAGCCGCACGCAGAGCTCTGGGGAAAAAATTTCGTAGCTCGATTCTTGAGCTACACTGATCCAAAAATCCCGTAAGTAATGCCTAATTCATCTATACATCGTGATTTATCGATTTAGAGCTTTAAAACGAGATTTTGGTTCAGGAATTTCTTGAATTCCCGATAAGGCAAATTAGGGTTTCGGAGTATCCGGAAGCCGGATTGAGCCCAAATTTCATATACGAGCTTCCTGCAGCGAGGTAATCAATCCTCTAGTTCTAATCCCTGAATTTCGGCTATTATTTAGGCCGGGGTCCAAACCGCTGAATTTAGCTCTGGCCAGGGTTTGATGTGTTTTTACCAAGAATTTGACCAGGAGCCTAGAACTAATATTGACGGGGATACTGCAGGGGATATTAGGACGGTCTCGGATTTTAATTCGGGGTTCGTTCGTGAAATTGACGTTTTAGTACGGGAGGCTAGAACCGGTGTTTGAGCGGCCAAAACTGGTGAGGGATTAGCACGGCATACCGGGTTTGTCGTATCACGATAATTATATTGATGCTTAGAATTGATTTAGGTGAACTAGAATGGCATGATTAGGGGTGTGTGAACTTTTGTGCTATATGTTGAACCCTGGATTGCTGTATGATATTATTGACTTGCCCTAATCGATATGAACCTTGTTTATGCTGATGATTATGTATATGTTGCAAATTGTGGGCTTGACTATTAATATGCTTTACGATGGTTCGAGAAGGTGATTAGGTATGATTTTTCATGATTGTTGTATTTGGATGCACAAGTGGGAAAATATATATTCCATGGTGATATTATGATGTTTAAGGAGGATGACTTGCACGAGGGTTTATCCCGAGGAACTGCAATTATACGACTCCTGATTTACCTATGTTGAGCCAATTATGGCCAGGTCAAGTACATGTGCAAGTAATGAATTATGATTAAGCAAGATGAGATATGAATCATGTATAAGGATACCAAATATGAGTGTTGTGGTCTCACGGTCAACTACATAGTAATTAGGGCTCCCTATGCTATTACTCTATTATGATATGTATGATAGTCACACCTCTCATGTGGTGGTGACTGAAGAATTCTTACGAGATATGACCACACCCAGAGTGGTGTCGGGGTATGACTACACCCATAGTGGTGTGGGGTATGTATGACCACATCCGACGGGATGTTGGGGTATGTATGACTACATCCGACGGGATGTGGGGTATGTTTCCTGGGAGATTTATTAGCATGGGAGTAGCCAGGCGCCTATGATTAAAACATGATAAGATGCATATGCATAAGTCAAAGTGGTTGAGTCTTTTGCTTATTGGGATATAAGGATGGCTGAGGTCCGATCCTAGTGTTTTGGCTTGTTTGCTAGATGTATGGTAGGGGTATGCTATGTTATGAACTCACGATGCTATGATTATCTTACTCAGCTATGAGCTGACCCTCTTTTATTCTTCTTCTCTGCTTATGCTATGTGTAAGCAGATCATCAGCAGCAGCAGTAGATAGGTGTATAGGTGGGAGCTGAGCAAGAGTTGAAGGCAAGATGAGGTATGGTCTTCAACCATTCTGTGCTTGGACTACTACTCGGGATTTTGGCCAGTGATCCACACCTTTTTGTAAAAATGTTTTGAGAACATTTTCATGTGCATACTAGCTTCGAATGTAGTGTGAGATATCCACAGGTGTGGAAAGTTGATGATATGTGTATATTTTTGTAATTGTGTAAGTTATGACGATTATGCCTTGTATTAGTATGGTATGCAGTTGTGTAGTATGAAACTGTGACTATGGCTATGAAAAGCCAATGCATATGGTTGTGAGTATATATGTTTGTGATGAATTATTTTGCAGGATAAGTTGCAAGAACTGTTAGCCCATTACGCGAGTAGTTCATGTCGAAATTTTATTTGGGTAAATTTTGATAATTAATGTAACACCCGTGATTAATTCCGCTGCAATTGTATGAACAATATGATTAGGCAAAACGTATAGGGTAGGGTGTTACAAATAGATCATCATCACTATAGTAATCACTGTCACTGAAATGAGTATGGTTGGAAGGTTTTACCTCGTTTGAGTTATGTCCTTCTGATGGCTCTTCAACATCAATTGCCATGTAGCTTTCTTCTCTTGTTTCCTCTCCATCCTCATCTTCTTCTTCGCTACAGCTCCATGTTGCAGCCATGGCTCGTTCTTTTCTTGCTAGGGGACATTCAGCCTTGTATGCCCAGTTTTTCCACATATAAAGCAACCGGTAGTGTTTTGAACTTTAACCGGCTGAAGTTGTTCAATCCTGCTTTTGTGGAAAGTTCTTGATTGAGGGTATTTTGATGTACCACCTTCTTTCTCAACTTCTCTATTCTTGTTGATGAAGTTTCCTCTTCGTTTTTCTCTTCTTACTCGAAGTAGTCTACTGATTTGTTTGCTTAGTAGAGCCAATTCTTCATCCTCCATATCATCTAGATCTTCTGTGTCTTCATTGTATGTGGTAGCCTTGAAGGCTATCCCCTTTTTCCCTTTATCATTATTTCCCTTGTTGAGCTTGTCTTCATGAGTTGCTAATGACCCGATGAGTTCATCTATAGCTAACTTCTCTAGATCTTTAGCTTCCTCTATTGCAGTTACCTTTGGAGTCCATTGCTCTGGGAGACTCCATAAGATTTTTCGAACAAGATCTCCACTTTCATATGATTTCCCAAGATTCTCCAGACTGTTCACAATGTTTGTGAAACGCTCGTACATTTGCCGGATCGTTTCTCCTTCTTCCATTTTGAACAACTCGAATTGCTGTTTTAAGGAATTAATTCGAGAAGTTTTGACTTTAGAGGTACCTTCATAAGTAACCTGGAGTTTATCCCAGATTTCCTTAGCAGTCTTGAAACCAGCGACTTTGTGATATTCTTCTGGACCGAGAGTGCAGTACATAAGATTAGTTGCCTTGCAGTTTTGCTGAAATTTCTCGAAGTCCTCGTCTGTCCATTTTTCTTGATCCTCCTTGAGCTCATACGGACACTTAATGACTCTATCCCAGAGTTTTGGATCTGTAGATCCAACAAATAATTCCATGCTATTTTTCCAATATCCATAATTAACTCCTTCAAATCTGGGAGGCCGATTTTGGGAGAATCCATCAGCCAAATAGAGTGGAGCATTATTCTTGGAACCCGACGCCATTTCGATTAGCACCGGAGGTCATTGAACCTTGTTCTACGGTGACCGTGCTCTGATACCACGTGTTGGTTGCGTCGAGCGCGAGACTTTATACCTGTATTTCAACAACTTAACCACAAATGATCTCAATTATATTATTTTACTCAATTGAATTTAAATGACTAACTTAAGATTAATTTAATTTAATGTGACAGCTAGCTAATCCTTGGTCTAAACTCTACTCACTAGTTAACCACCCTAGTGAAGTCCCTCGTTTAAATCTACACTTAACTTTAATAAAACTCAAAGCCCACTCAATTAAGCCTAGCAATGAAAGCATATCAGGATTCTAAGCCCAGCTACACAATATATGCAAAACCTCTCTTTTCACTCGGTTGGGCTTCTAAGCCCAGTAGCTTTCGGTTAGGCAGATTAAATGAACGAACCCAAAAGCAATCCCAGCCCAAGCGAATCCTTGTCCCAACTCCACTTCAAGATGATGAGCATAAAACGACGGAGTATCAACTACACTAAAATTCCCTTCCCGCTCCTAGGATTTCGATCAAATTAAATCCTCCTTCTGTTCGTGAGATGAACAGGAGAAGAACAGCAAGAACACTTCAATAAAACCCAGCCAATAATCAACTCAGTTAAATCAAAGCCTGGTTTAGTGAGTTCCCAAATCCAGTCCTGGTACGTAGCCTTCCATGAGGACTCGAGAGCCGACTCCCTTGCTCACTTAACCCTGGAACAGAAAACAAACAGAAGGACACATACTGGAAACTTAAAAACAGAAAACAAACACTGCTCACGATTTTTTACGTGGTTTCCAGTATTGGGAGAATGAGGATCCCAATACCGACTACTCCACGGTCAGAGAATCACGATTGTGTGATCTCCGACGATTCACTATGATTTTGCGTTGAAGTTCTTCGTTACAAACTATCTACCCTTTGATCAATCCCTACCCGATTGATCTAACACTCTTTTCTCAAACCCGAATTGCTTCCCCAGCAACTCGAAACCAGTGTTTCCCCAACACTAACCCTCAAAGCAATTCTCCCCGAACCCTTTGAGAAAACCCCCTTTCCTATCAACCTTGCTACTCTCACAAAATTCCCTTTTGTCTTAGCTAGCTATGTTGATCTCTTGAAAAGGTTGTTTTGCTCTTCCTTCAAATCACCTTTTATAGGATGCAATGTAGCTGTTGGGAATTCAAATTTCCTTGAGATCTTCATGTATGGTAAGTTCTTATTCTTTCTTCCTTTGGCCCCGAGAACTTGCCTTAACTGTTTTTGGGCAGCCACCTCTTTTCCAGCTGTGATTTGAATTTTTGCCTTGGCCTTCAAGCTGCTCCTGCAGTTAACATCGCCTTCAAAATCCTTGGAAAATTGCCTTTCTTCGCCCAAAAAATTACGAAAATGCCATCCGAAAATAAATTGGCCCAAATCGGTGCTTAATGGACTTATCATCCGTGGAGAATAGGATCAATAGACTTCATTATCAATGGAGAATAGGCTCGGCATGATTCTGTGATCTACAGCCTCCAGAATAGAAAGAAAAAGGCATTTCGGAAAAATCTTCCGAAATCTGTGATGATACCCCTTTAGAATCTGCCAAAAATGGACCCGGAATAAATTTGCCCAAATCGGCACTTAATGGACTTAATCATCGTTGAAGAATAGCCTCAGGCTGAATCCGTGATCTGTAGCCTTCAAAATCCATGGAAAATTGCCTTTCTTCGCCCAAAAAATTACGAAAATGCCTTCAGAAAATAAATTGGCACAAATCGGTGCTTAATGGACTTATCATCCGTGGAGAATAGGATCAATAGACTTCATTATCAATGGAGAATAGGCTCGGCATGATTCTGTGATCTACAGCCTCAAGAATAGAAAGAAAATGGCATTTCGGAAAAATCGCCCGAAATCTGTGATGATACCCCCTTTGGAATCTGCCAAAAATGGACCCGGAAGAAATTCGCCCAAATCGACATTGAATGGACTTAATCATCGTTGAATAATAGCCTCAGGCTGAATCCGTGATCTGTAGCCTTCAAAATCCATGGAAAATTGCCTTTCTTCGCCCAAAAAATTACGAAAATGCCATCCGAAAATAAATTTGTCCAAATTGGTGCTTAATGGACTTATCATCCGTGGAGAATAGGATCAATAGACATCATTATCGATGGAGAATAGGCTCGGCATGATTCTGTGATCTACAGCCTCCAGAATAGAAAGAAAATGGCATTTCGGAAAAATCACCCAAAATCTGTGATGGTACCCCTTTGGAATCTGACAAAAATGGACCCGGAATAAATTCTCCCAAATCGGCACTTAATGGACTTAAACATCGTTGAAGAATAGCCTCAGGCTGTATCCTTGATCTGTAGCCTTCAAAATCCATGGAAAATTTCCTTTCTTCGCCCAAAAAATTACGAAAATGCCATCCAAAAATAAATTGGCCCAAATCGGTGCTTAATGGACTTATCATCCGTGGAGAATAGGATCAATAGACTTCATTATCGATGGAGAATAGGCTCGGCATGATTCTGTGATCTACAGCCTTCGGAATAGAAAGAAAATGGCATTTCAGAAAAATTGCCCGAAATCTGTGATGGTACCTCTTTGGAATCTGCCAAAAATGGACCCGGAATAAATTCTCCCAAATCGGCACTTAATGGACTTAATCATCTTTGAAGAATAGCCTCAGGCTGTATCCTTGATCTGTAGCCTTCAAAATCCATGGAAAATTGCCTTTCTTCGCCCAAAAAATTACGAAAATGCCATCAGAAAATAAATTGGCACAAATCGGTGCTTAATGGACTTATCATCCGTGGAGAATAGGATCAATAGACTTCATTATCAATGGAGAATAGGCTCGGCATGATTCTGTGATCTACAGCCTCAAGAATAGAAAGAAAAAGGCATTTCGGAAAAATCTTCCGAAATCTGTGATGATACCCCTTTGGAATCTGCCAAAAATGGACCCGGAATAAATTTGCCCAAATCGGCACTTAATGGACTTAATCATCGTTGAAGAATGGCCTCAGGCTGAATCCGTGATCTGTAGCCTTCAAAATCCATGGAAAATTGCCTTTCTTCGCCCAAAAAATTACGAAAATGCCATCAGAAAATAAATTGGCACAAATCGGTGCTTAATGGACTTATCATCCATGGAGAATAGGATCAATAGACTTCATTATCAATGGAGAATAGGCTCGGCATGATTCTGTGATCTACAGCCTCAAGAATAGAAAGAAAATGGCATTTCGGAAAAATCGCCCGAAATATGTGATGATACCCCCTTTGGAATCTGCCAAAAATGGACCCGGAAGAAATTCGCCCAAATCGGCATTGAATGGACTTAATCATCGTTGAACAATACCCTCAGGCTGAATCCGTGATCTGTAGCCTTCAAAATCCATGGAAAATTGCCTTTCTTCGCCCAAAAAATTACGAAAATGCCATCCGAAAATAAATTGGTCCAAATTGGTGCTTAATGGACTTATCATCCGTGGAGAATAGGATCAATAGACATCATTATCGATGGAGAATAGGCTCGGCATGATTCTGTGATCTACAACCTCGAGAATAGAAAGAAAATGGCATTTCGGAAAAATCACCCAAAATCTGTGATGGTACCCCTTTGGAATCTGACAAAAATGGACCCGGAATAAATTTTCCCAAATCGGCACTTAATGGACTTAATCATCGTTGAAGAATAGCCTCAGGCTGTATCCTTGATCTGTAGCCTTCAAAATCCATGGAAAATTTCCTTTCTTCGCCCAAAAAATTACGAAAATGCCATCCAAAAATAAATTGGCCCAAATCGGTGCTTAATGGACTTATCATCCGTGGAGAATAGGATCAATAGACTTCATTATCGATGGAGAATAGGCTCGGCATGATTCTGTGATCTACAGCCTTCGGAATAGAAAGAAAATGGCATTTCAGAAAAATTGCCCGAAATCTGTGATGGTACCTCTTTGGAATCTGCCAAAAATGGACCCGGAATAAATTCTCCCAAATCGGCACTTAATGGACTTAATCATCTTTGAAGAATAGCCTCAGGCTGTATCCTTGATCTGTAGCCTTCAAAATCCATGGAAAATTGCCTTTCTTCGCCCTAAAAATTACGAAAATGCCATCCGAAAATAAATTGGCCCAAATCGGTGCTTAATGGACTTATCATCCGTGGAAAATAGGATCAATAGACTTCATTATCGATGGAGAATAGGCTCGGCATGATTCTGTGATCTACAGCCTCCAGAATAGAAAGAAAATGGCATTTCGGAAAAATCGCCCGAAATCTGTGATGGTACCCCTTTGGAATCTGCCAAAAATGGACGCGGAATAAATTCGCCCAAATCGGCACTTAATGGACTTAATCATCGTTGAAGAATAGCCTCAAGCTGAATCCGTGATCTGACCTTTCAAAATCCATGGAAAATTGCCTTTCTTCGCCCAAAAAATTACGATAATGCCATACGAAAATAAATTGGCCCAAATCGGTGCTTAATGGACTTATCATCCGTGGAGAATAAGATCTATAGACTTCATTATCGATGGAGAATAGGCTCGGCATGATTCTGATATCTACAGCCTCCAGAATAGAAAGAAAATGGCAGTTCGGAAAAATCGCTCGAAATCTGTGATGGTACCCCTTATGGAATCTGCCAAAAATGGACCCGGAATAAATTCGCCCAAATCGGCACTTAATGGACTTAATCATCGTTGAAGAATAGCCTAAGGCTGAATCCGTGATCTGTACCCTTCAAAATCCTTGTAAAATTGCCTTTCTTCGCCCAAAAAATTACGAAAATGGCATCCGAAAATAAATTGGCCCAAATCGGTGCTTAATGGACTTATCATCCGTGGAGAATAGGATCAATAGACTTCATTATCGATGGAGAATAGGCTCGGCATGATTCTGTGATCTACAGCTTCCAGAATAGAAAGAAAATGGCATTTCGGAAAAATCGCCCGAAATCTGTGATAGTACCCCTTTGGAATCTGCCAAAAATGGACGCGAAATAAATTCGCCCAAATCGGCACTTAATGGACTTAATCATCGTTGAAGAATAGCGTTAGGCTGAATCCGTGATCTGTAGCCTACAAAATCCATGGAAAATTGCCTTTCTTCGACCAAAAAATTACGAAAATGCCATCCGAAAAAAATTGGCCCAAATCGTGCTTAATGGACTTATCATCCGTGGAGAATAGGATCAATAGACTTCATTATCGATGGAGAATAGGCTCGGCATGATTTTGTGATCTACAGCCTCCAGAATAGAAAGAAAATGGCCTTTCGGAAAAATCGCCCGAAATCTCTGATGGTACCCCTTTGGAATCTGCCAGAAATGGACCCGGAATAAATTCGCCCAAATCGGCACTTAATAAACTTAATCATCGTTGAAGAATAGCCTCAGGCTGAATCCGTGATCTGTACCCTTCAAAATCCTTGGAAAATTGCCTTTCTTCGCCCAAAAAATTACGTAAATGGCATCCGAAAATAAATTGGCCCAAATCGGTGCTTAATGGACTTATCATCCGTGGAGAATAGGATCAATAGACATCATTATCGATGGAGAATAGCCTCGGCATGATTTTGTGATCTACAGCTTCCAGAATAGAAAGAAAATGGCATTTCGGAAAAATCGCCCGAAATCTGTGATGGTACCCCTTTGGAATCTGCCAAAAATGGACCCGGAATAAATTCGCCCAAATCGGCACTTAATGGACTTAATCATCGATGAAGAATAACCTCAGGCTGAATCCGTGATCTGTAGCCTTCAAAATCCATGGAAAATTGCCTTTCTTCGACCAAAAATTACGAAAATGCCATCCGAAAATAAATTGGCCCAAATCGGTGCTTAATGGACTTATCATCCGTGGAGAATAGGATCAATAGACTTTATTATCGATGGAGAATAGGCTCGGCATGATTCTGTGATCTACAGCCTCCAGAATAGAAAGAAAATGGCATTTCGGAAAAATCACCCGAAATCTGTGATGGTACCCCTTTGGAATCTGCCGAAAATTGACCCGAAATAAATCCGCCCAAATCGATGCTTAATGGACTCAATCATCATTGGAGAATAGCCTCAAGTCGAATCCGTGATCTGTAGCCTTCAATATCCAAAGAAAATGGCCTTTCGTCGCCCAAGAAATTACGAAAATGCCATTCGAAAATAAATTGGCCCAAATTGGTGCTTAATGGACTTATCATCCGTGGAGAATAGGATCAATAGACTTCATTATCGATGGAGAATAGGCTCGGCATGATTCTGTGTTCTACAGCCTCCAGAATAGAAAGAAAATGACATTTCGGAAAAATTGCCCGAAATCTGTGATGGTACCCCTTTGGAATCTGCCAAAAATGGACCCGGAATAAATTCGCCCAAATCGGCACTTAATGGACTTAATCATTGTTGAGAATAGCCTCAGGCTGAATCCGTGATCTGTACCCTTCAAAATCCTTGGAAAATTGCCTTTCTTCGCCCAAAAATTACGAAAATGCCATCCGAAAATAAATTGGCCCAAATCGGTGCTTAATGGACTTATCATCCGTGGAGAATAGGATCAATAGACTTCATTATCGATGGAGAATAGGCTCGGCATGATTCTGTGATCTACAGCCTCCAGAATAGAAAGAAAATGGCATTTCGAAAAAATCGCCTGAAATCTGTGATGGTACCCCTTTGGAATCTGCCAAAAATGGACCCGGAATAAATTCGCCCAAATCGGCACTTAATGGACTTAATCATCGATGAAGAATAGCCTCAGGTTGAATCCGTGATCTGTAGCCTTCAAAATCCATGGAAAATTGCCTTTCTTCGCCCAAAAAATTACGAAAATGCCATCTGAAAATAAATTGGCCCAAATCGGTGCTTAATGGACCTATCATCCGTGGAGAATAGGATCAATAGACTTCATTATCGATGGAGAATAGGCTCGTCATGATTCTGTGATCTACAGCCTCCGGAATAGAAAGAAAATGGCATTTCGGAAAAATCGCCCGAAATCTGTGATGGTACCCCTTTGGAATCAGCCAAAAATGGTCCCGGAATAAATTCGCCCAAATCGGCACTTAATGGACTTAATCATCGTTGAAGAATAGGCTTAGGCTGAATCCGTGATCTGTATCCTTCAAAATCCATGGAAAATTAGGAGCGGATAGTATAACAACACTCATAGTGTTGTTATACTAACAACAAGATTCATTAGGGTAAAAGGGTAAACTAACACAAAATAACAAATTAAAAAAATAAAATTTCAATCCCCAGCCACCCTCTCTCCGTCTCTCGATCTCTTCTCGCTGTTGCTGGAAATCGAAGCCGGGGATGTCGTAGATGGCGAGGGTACTAACGGCGCCGCTTGAGCTGTTGGCGGTCGATTCCGATGCCGAGCTCCGCCCACGAGTTCTTCCCCATGGCGAATAGCCTCTTCTTCTTCTTCCAGTCCTCCCCCTGTATCTTCGTCCTCAACGGCGAGTCCTCCACCAGCTTCGCCCTCGATTTCGTTTCTCCTACGTCGATCGTCGCATCGAACAGCTTCAACTCCGGCGATGAAGGATTCACCTGACGACTAGGAAGAAATCCCGATCTCGATCCCGATTTCGCTTTGCCTTCCTGGTCGTTTGGTCTTGCCACCTCCTCGTTGGCCGCATCCACGCCTGGGCACACTAGTTTCTCTCCTCTGTTGGATCTGGCATTTGGATGGCCGCCAGCGTAGCCTTCATACAGGGCATCTACGCCGACCAGGGAACGAAGTAGAAATCAGGCCTACAGCCTCTCCACCACGGAAGGAAGCGATTCTTTTCTAGATCCGACGATTCATCCAATCTCCGCCCGCTTTCCAGCGCGATCGTATCCAAAGAGGCCAAGGTTCTTGTTGCGCCTGATACAGATTATTGCTCTCCCCGGTGGGGAGCAGATTCAATATGGTAGAAAGGCAGTTCGGCTTGAGCAAGAACGCTGGCGGCGGCGGCGGAGTATCCAGCACGAGTAAGTTCAGCCGTCAATCTCCCCATCGCCACCGTTCATCGTGGATAAAATGAATCACAAGCTCCCTGCGGCTGGGCTGCGGATTAAATGTTCAGCTCGTGATGAAGAAAGGAGTGGAAGAATCTAGGCGGGAGGACGATCGACGAAGGGGATGGAAATTGAAAGGATTCACGAGATGTAGGCAATGCAGGAAGCGGGATTCAAAAAAGGAGGATTTGATTGCACAGGAGGAGGCTGTTTGGACGGTTGGAAACTTTGGGAAGATTGCTGCTCTCCCCGGTGGAAGGCGGAAGAGCCGGTACTGATCCATGAGATGAACGAAAGAAATTATGAGCTGCCGAGTGTTTTTGGGGGAATTAATGGGTTTCAGTAATGTGGGTGTGGCCGAGGTGGGGGTTAAAAAACAATTTATGTACTTTAGTGTTTTTTGTATGAATTATAGTCTTTATGGTATGTATTTGGGAGTTATTGGTATGCAATCCACAAGTATTTCATAAGCACACTAGAACCCTTCTAATACAGAGCAAAAACACGATAAATCAAAACCAAAAAAAGCATACTAGAAACCTCCTAATCCATATTACAAATCGCTTAAAACAAACCAGAAACCTCGCAAAGCAAACCACAAATATATTAAAACAAACCAGAAACCTTGCAAAGCAAACCACATAAGTTTCGAAAGCACACCAGATACTTCTTAATGCAAACCAGAAACCTCTCTAATACAAACCACAAACACGGTAAAGCAAACCAAAAACGTCTTAATGCAGACCACAAATATATTAAAACAAACCAGAAACCTCGCAAAGCAAACCATAAAAGTTTCGAAAACACACCAAAAACTTCTTAATGCAAACCAGAAACCTCCGAATGCATACCACAAATCTCCTAAAACACACCACAAACCTCACAAAGCAAACCACAACATTTGCGAAAGCACACCGGAAACCTCCTAATGCAAACCACAAACACAGTAAATCAAACCACAAAAAAGCAAACCATAAACGTCCTAATGCAGACCACAAATATATTAAAACAAACCAAAACCCCTCAATGCAAACCACAAAGTTTTTGAAAGCAAACCAGAAACTTCTCAATGCAAACCACAGACAGTCAGACACGATAAAGGAAACCAGAAACTTCTTAATGCAAACCACAAACACGATAAAGCAAACCACAAAAGGCATACAAAAGTATGAGAAACCAAACCATAAATCTCACAATGCAGACCATAACATCCGGTGGTCGTTTGCCGTTGACCGGTCAACGAAGACCGTTGACCAAACTCCGATGACCGTCAGTGAGTAGATTTCGGCGCCGATATGCATATTCCGGTCCCGATGACTAGATTCCGATGCCGGTAAGCATATTCCGACCACGGTGAGCATATTCCGGCGACGGTTGCATATTCCGATGACAAAATAACATATTCCGGCGACAAAAAGCATATTTCGGTGACCGGCGACCAGATTCCGGCGACCGATGGCAGAATTCCGGCGACCAAAACTTTGGTCCGAAATTAAAAAAATATTTTTATTATTATTTATTATTATTCAAACATATTTTTCATAATGACAATTATACCCCTGCTTTGATTTTACACTAGGTCAACTCATCTAATAAAAAGTCATCACAATCCTAGCTTCCTAATGGTTGGAGACTAGTGTTGTTACAATAACAACAAAAGGAGTGTTGTTATAGTATCTAGTCCCTGGAAAATTGCCTTTCTTCGCACAAAAAATTACGAAAATGCGATCCGAAAATAAATTGGCCCAAATCGGTGCTTAATGGACTTATCATCCGTGGAGAATAGGATCAATAGACTTCATTATTGATGGAGAATAGGCTCGGCATGATTCTGTGATCTACAGCCTCCAGAATAGAAAGAAAATGGCATTTCGGAAAAATCGCCCGAAATCTGTGATGGTGGAATCTGCCAAAAATGGACCCGGAATAAATTCGCCCAAATCGGCACTTAATGGACTTAATCATCGTTGAAGAATAGCCTCAGGCTGAATCCGTGATCTGTAGCCTTCAAAATCCATGGAAAATTGCTTTTCTTCGCCCAAAAAATTACGAAAATGCCATCCGAAAATAAATTGGCCCAAATCGGTGCTTAATGGACTTATCATCCGTGGAGAATAGGATCAATAGACTTCATTATCGATGGAGAATAGGCTCGGCATGATTCTGTGATCTACAGCCTCCAGAATAGAAAGAAAATGACATTTCGGAAAAATCGCCCGAAATCTATGCTGATACCCCTTTGGAATCTGCAAAAAATGGACCCGGAATAAATTCGCCAAAATCGGCACTTCATAGACTTAGTCATCGTTGAAGAATAGCCTCAGGCTGAATTCGTGATCTGTAGCCATCAAAATCCATGGAAAATTGCCTTTCTTCGACCAAAAAATTACGAAAATGCGATCCGAAAATAAATTGGCCCAACTCGGTGCTTAATGGACTTATCATCCGTGGAGAATAGGATCAATAGACTTCATTATCGATGGAGAATAAGCTCGGCATGATTCTGTGATCTACAGCCTCCAGAATAGAAAGAAAATGGCATTTCCGAAAAATCGCCCGAAATCTGTGATGGTACCCCTTTGGAATCTGCCAGAAATGGACTTGGAATAAATTCGGCCAAATTGGCACTTAATGGACTTAATCATTATTGAAGAATAGCCTCAGGCTGAATCCGTGATCTATAGCCTTCAAAATCCATGGAAAATTGCCTTTCTTAGCCCAAAATTTTAAGAAAATGCCATCAGAAAATAAATTGGCCCAAATCGGTGCTTAATGGACTTATCATCCGTGGAGAATAGGATCAATAGACTTCATTATCGATGGAGAATAGGCTCGGCATGATTCTGTGATCTACAGCCTCCAGAATAGAAAGAAAATGGCATTTCGGAAAAATCGCCCGAAATCTGTGCTGATACCCCTTTGGAATATGCCAAAAATGGACTCGGAATAAATTCGCCCAAATCGGCACTTAATGGACTTAATCATCGTTGAAGAATAGTCTCAGGCTAAATCCGTGATCTGTAGCCTTCAAAATCCATGGAAAATTGCATTTCTTCGCCCAAAAAATTACGAAAATGCGATCCGAAAATAAATTGGCCTAAATCGGTGCTTAATGGACTTATCATCCATGGAGAATAGGATCAATAGACTTCATTATCGATGGAGAATAGGCTCGGCATGATTCTGTGATCTACAGCCTCCAGAATAGAAGGAAAAAGGCATTTCGGAAAAATCGCACAAAATCTGTAATGGTACCCCTTTGGAATCTGCCAAAAATGGACCCGGAATAAATTCGCCCAAATTGGCACTTAATGGACTTAATCAATGTTGAAGAATAGCCTCAGGCTGAATCCGTGATCTATAGCCTTCAAAATCCATGGAAAATTGCCTTTCTTAGCCCAAAAATTTAAGAAAATGCCATCAGAAAATAAATTGGCCCAAATCGGTGCTTAATGGACTTATCATCCGTGGAGAATAGGATCAATTGACTTCATTATCGATGGAGAATAGGCTCGGCATGATTCTGTGATCTACAGCCTCCAAAATAGAAAGAAAATGGCATTTCGGAAAAATCGCCCGAAATCTGTGATGGTACCCTTTTGGAATCTGCCAAAAAATGGACCGGGAATAAATTCGCCCAAATCCGCACTTAATGGACTCAATCATCGTTGAAGAACAGCCTCAAGCTGAATCCATGATCTGTACCCTTCAAAATCCATGGAAAATTACCTTTCTTTGCCCAAAAAATTACGAAAATGTCATCCGAAAATAAATTGGCCCAAATCGGTGCTTAATGGACGTATCATACGTGGAGAATAGGATCAATAGACTTCATTATCGATGGAGAATAGGCTCGGCATGATTTTTTGATCTACAGCCTCCAGAATAGAAAGAAAAAGGCATTTCGGAAAAATCTTCCGAAATCTGTGATGGTACCCCTTTGGAATCTGCCAAAAATGGACCCGGAATAAATTCGCCCAAATCGGCACTTAATGGACTTAATCATCATTGAATAATAGCCTCAGGCTGAATCCGTGATCTATAGCATTCAAAATCCATGGAAAATTGCCTCTCTTCGCCCAAAAAATTACGAAAATGCCATCCGAAAATAAATTGGTCTAAATCGTTGCTTAATGGACTTATCATCCGTGGAGAATAGGATCAATAGACTTCATTATCGATGGAAAATAGGCTCGGCATGATTCTGTGATCTACAGCCCCCAGAATAGAAATAAAATGGCATTTCGGAAAAATCGCCCGAAATCTGTACTGATACCCCTTTGCATCTGCCAAAATTGGACCCGGAATAAATTCGCCCAAATCGGCACTTAAATGACTTAATCATCGTTGAAGAACAGCCTCACGCTGAATCCGTGATCTGTAGCCTTCAAAATCCATGGAAAATTGCCTTTCTTCGCCCAAAATATTACGAAAATGCGATCCGAAAATAAATTGGCCTAAATCGGTGCTTAATGGACTTATCATCCATGGAGAATAGGATCAATAGACTTCATTATCGATGGAGAATAGGCTCGGCATGATTCTGTGATCTACAGCTTCCAGAATAGAAAGAAAATGGCATTTCGGAAAAATCGCCCGAAATCTGTGATGGTACCCCTTTGGAATCTGCCAAAAATGGACCCGCAATAAATTCGCCCAAATCGGCACTTAATGGACTTAATCATCGTTGAAGAATAGCCTCAGGCTGAATCTGTGATCTGTAGCCTTCAAAATCCATGGAAAATTGCCTTTCTTCGCCCAAAAAAATACGAAAATGCCATCAGAAAATAAATTGGCACAAATCGATGCTTAAGGGACTTATCATCCGTGGAGAATAGGATCAATAGACTTCATTATCGATGGAGAATAGGCTCGGCATGATTCTGTGATCTACAGACTCCAGAATAGAAAGAAAATGGCATTTCGGAAAAATCGCCCGAAATCTGTGATGGTACCCCTTTGGAATCTGCCAAAAATGGACCCGGAATAAATTCGCCCAAATTGGCATTTAATGGACTTAATCATTATTGAAGAATAGCCTCAGACTGAATCCGTGATCTATAGCCTTCAAAATCCATGGAAAATTCCTTTCTTAGCCCAAAAATTTAAGAAAATGCCATAAGAAAATAAATTGGGCCAAATCGGTGCTTAATGGACTTATCATCCGTGGAGAATAGGATCAATAGACTTCATTATCGATGGAGAATAGGCTCGGCATGATTCTGTGATCTACAACCTCCAGAATAGAAAGAAAATGGCATTTCGGAAAAATCGCCTGAAATCTGTGATGGTACCCCTTTGGAATCTGCCAAAAATGGACCCGGAATAAATTCGCCCAAATTGGCACTTAATGGACTTAATCATTATTGAAGAATAGCCTCAGGCTGAATCTGTGATCTATAGCCTTCAAAATCCATGGAAAATTGCCTTTCTTAGCCCAAAAATTTAAGAAAATGCCATCAGAAAATAAATTGGCCCAAATCAGTGCTTAATGGACTTATCATCCGTGGAGAATAGGATCAATAGACTTCATTATCGATGGAGAATAGGCTCGGCATGATTACGTGATCTACAGCCTCCAGAATCGAAAGAAAATGGCATTTCTGAAAAATCGCCCGAAATCTGTGATGGTACCCCTTAGGAATCTCCAGAAAATGGACCCGGAAAAAATTCGCCCGAATCGGCACTTAATGGACTTAATCATCGTTGAAGAATAGCCTCAGGCTGAATCCGTGATCTGTAGCCTTCTAAATCCATGGAAAATTGCCTTTCTTCGCCAAAAAAATTACTAAAATGCCATCCGAAAATAAATTGGCCGAAATCGGTGCTTAATGCACTTATCATCCGCGGAGAATAGGATCAATAGACTTCATTATCGGTGGAGAATAGGATCGACATGATTCCGTGATCTACAGCCTCCAGAATCGAAAGAAAATGGCATTTCGGAAAAATCGCCCGAAATTTGTGATGTTACCCCTTTGGAATCTGCCAAATATGGACCCGGAATAAATTCGCCCAAATCGGCACTTAATGGACTTAATCATCGTTGAAGAATAGCCTCAGGCCGAATCGTGATCTGTAGCCTTCAAAATCCATGGAAAATTTCCTTTCTTCGCCCAAAAAATTACGAAAATGCCATCCGGAAATAAATTGGCCCAAATCGGTGCTTAATGCACTTATCATCCGTGGAGAATAGGATCAATAGACTTCATTATCGATGGAGAATAGGCTCGGCATGATTCCGTGATCTACAGCCTCCAGAATCGAAAGAAAATGGCATTTTGGAAAAATCGTCCGAAATCTGTCATGGTACCCCTTTGGAATCTGCCAAAAATGGACACGGAAAAAATTCGCCCAAATCGGCACATAATGGACTTAATCATCGTTGAAGAATAGCCTCAGGCCGAATCCATGATCTGTAGCCTTCAAAATCCATGGAAAATTGCCTTTCTTCGCCCAAAAAATTATGAAAATGCCATCCGAAAATAAATTGGCCCAAATCGGTGCTTAATGCACATATCATCCGTGGAGAATAGGATCAATAGACTTCATTATCAGTGGAGAATAGGCTCCGCCTGGTTCCGTGATCTGCAGCCTCCAGAATCGAAAGAAAATGGCATTTCGGAAAAATCACTTAAATCTGTGACGGTACCCCTTTGGAATCTGGCAAAAATGGACCCGAAATAAATTTGCCCAAATCGGCGCTTAATGGACTTAATCATCGTTGAAGAATAGCCTCAAGCCGAATCCGTGATCTGTAGCCTTCAAAAAGCCAAAGAAAATTGCCTTTCGTCGCCCAAAAAATTACGAAAATGCCATCCGAAAATAAATTGGCCCAAATCGCTGCTTAATGGACTTATCATCCTTGGAGAATAGGATCAATAGACTTCATTATCGGTGGAGAATAGGCTCGGCCTGATTCCGTGATCTGCAGCCTCCAGAATCGAAAGAAAATGGCATTTTAGAAAAATCGCTGAAATCTGTCATGGTACCCCTTTGTAATCTGGCAAAAATGGACCCGAAATAAATTCGCCCAAATCGCCACTTAATGGACTTAATCATCATTGAAGAATATCCCCAGGCCGAATCCGTGATCTGTAGCCTTCAAAATCCAAATAAAATGGGCTTTTGTCCCCCAAAAAATTACGAAAATGCCATCCATAAATAAATTGGCCCAAATCGGTGCTTATTGGACTTATCATCCGTGGAGAATAGTATCAATAGACTTCATTATCGGTGGAGAATAGGCTTGGCCATATTCCGTGATCTCCAGCCTCCAGAATCGAAAGAAAATGGCATTTTGGAAAAATTGCCCAAAATCTGTGATGGGTACCCCTTTGGAATCTGCAAAAAATGGGCCCTGAATAAATTCGCCCAAATCGGCGCTTAATGGACTTAATCATCATTGAAGAATAGCCTCAGGCCGAATCTGTGATCTGTAGTCTTCAAAAATCCAAAGAAAAATGCCTTTCGTCGCCCAAAAAATTACGAAAATGTCATCCGAAAATAAATTGGCCCAAATCTCTACTTAATGGACTTATCATCCGTGGAGAATAGGATCAATAGACTTCATTATCGGTGGAGAATATGCTTGGCCTGATTCCATGATCTGCAGCCTCTAGAATCGAAAGAAAATGGCATTTCGGAAAAATCGCCTAAAATCTGTGATGGTACCCCTTTGGAATCTGCCAAAAATGGTCCCGAACTAAATTCGCCCAAATCGGCGCTTAATGGACTAAATCATTGTTATAGAATATCCTCAGGCTGAATCCGTAATCTGTAGTCTTCAAAAATCCAAAGAAAATGGCCTTTCGTCTCTAAAAAAATTACAAAAATGTCATCCGAAAATAAATTGGTCCAAATCGCTGCTTAATGGACTTATCATCCGTGGAGAATAGGATCAATAGACTTCATTATCGGTGGAGAATAGGCTCGGCCTGATTTCGTGATCTGCAATTTCCATAATCGAAAGAAAATGGCATTTCGGAAAAATCGTCGAAATCTGTGATGGTACCCCTTTGGAATCTGCAAAAAATGGGCCCCGAATAAATTTGCCCATATAGGCGCTTATTGGACTTAATCATCATTGAAGAATAGCCTCAGGCCGAATCCGTGATATGTAGTCTTCAAAAATCCAAAGAAAATGGCCTTTCGTCGGCAAAAAAATTACGAAAATGCCATCTAAAAATAAATATGCCCAAATCGCTGCTTAATGGACTTATCATCTATGGAGAATAGGATCAATAGACTTCATTATCGGTGGAGAATAGGCTCGGCCCGATTTCGTGATCTGCATCCTCCATAATAGAAAGAAAATGGCATTTCGGAAAAATCCCGAAATCTGTGTTAGTACCCCTTTGGAATCTGCAAAAAATGGGCCCCGAATAAATTTGCCCAAATCGGCCCTTAATGGACTTAATCATCATTGAAGAATAGCCTCAGGGTGAATTCGTGATCTGTAGTCTTCAAAAGTCCAAAGAAAATGGACTTTCGTCGCCCAAAAAATTACGAAAATGCCATTCGAAAATAAATTGGCCCAAATCGATCTTAATGGACTTATCATCCGTGGAGAATAGGATCAATAGACTTCATTATCGGTGGAGAATAGGCTCGGCCTGATTCCATGATCTGCAGCCTCCAGAATCAAAAGAAAATGGCAATTCGGAAAAATCGCCCGAAATCTGTGATGGTACCCCTTTGGAATCTGCCAAAAATGGGCCCGGAATAAATTCGCCCAAATCAGCGCTTAATGGACTTAATCATCGTTGAAGAATAGCCCCAGGTTGAATTTGTGATTTGTAGCGTTCAACCTCCAAAGAAAATGGCCTTTCGTCCCCCAAAAAATTACGAAAATGCCATCCAAAAATAAATTGGCCCAAATCGGTGCTTATTGGACTTATCATCCGTGGAGAACCGGATCAATAGACTTCATTATCGGTGGAGAATAGGCTCGGCCTGATTGGTTGATCTGCAGCCTCCATAATCGAAAGAAAATGGCATTATGGAAAAATAGCCCAAAATCTTTGATGGTACCCCTTTGGAATCTGCAAAAAATGGGTCTCGAATAAATTTGCCCTAATAGGCGCTTAGTGGACTTAATCATCATTGAATAATAGCCTCAGGCCGAATCCGTAATTTGTTGTCTTCAAAAATCCAAAGAAAATGGCCTTTCGTCGCCCAAAAAATTACGAAAATGCCATCCAAAAATAAATTGGCCCAAATCACTGCTTAATGGACTTATCATCCGTGGAGAATAGGATCAATAGACTTCATTATCGGTGGAGAATAGGCTCGGCCTCATTTCGTGATCTGCATCCTCCATAATCGAAAGAAAATGGCATTTCGGAAAAATCGTCGAAATCAGTGATGGTACCCCTTTGGAATCTGCAAAAAATAGGCGCCGAATAAATTCGCCCAAATCGGCGCTTAATGGACTTAATCATCATTGAAGAATAGCCTCAGGCCGAATCCGTGATCTGTAGTCTTCAAAAATCCAAATAAAATGAACTTTCGTCGCCCAAAAAATACGAAAATGCCATCTGAAAATAAATTGGCCCAAATCGCTGCTTAATGGACTTATCATCCGTGGAGGATAGGATCAATGGACTTCATTATCGGTAGAGAATTGGCTCGGCCTGATTCCATGATCTGCAGCCTCCAGAATCGAAAGAAAATGGCATTTCGGAAAAATCGCCTGAAATCTGTGATGGTACCCCTTTGGAATCTGCCAAAATTTGTCTCGGAATAAATGCACCCAAATCGAAGCTTAATGGACTAAATCATCGTTGAAGAATATCCTCAGGCTGAATCCGTAATCTGTAGTCTTCAAAAATCCAAAGAAAATGGCCTTTCGTCTCTCAAAAATTTACAAAAATTACATCCGAAAATAAATTGGTCCAAATCGCTGCTTAATGGACTTATCATCCGTGGAGAATAGAATAAATAGACTTCATTATCGGCGGAGAATAGGCTCGGCCTGATTTCGTGATCTGCATCCTCCATAATCGAAAGAAAATGGCATTTCGGAAAAATCGTCGAAATCTGTGATGGTACCCCTTTGGAATCTGCAAAAAATGGGCCCCGAATAAATTTGCCCATATAGGCGCTTAGTGGACTTAATCATCATTGAAGAATAGCCTCAGGCCGAATACGTGATCTGTAGTCTTCAAAATCCAAAGAAAATGGCCATTCGTCACCCAAAAAATTTCGAAAATGTCATCCGAAAATAAATTGGCCCAAATCGCTGCTTAATGAACTTATCATCCGTGGAGAATAGGATCAATAGACTCCATTATCAGTGGAGAATAGGCTCGGCCTGATTTCGTGATCTGCATCCTCCATAATCGAAAGAAAATGCCATTTCGGAAAAATCGTCGAAATCTGTGATGGTACCCCTTTGGAATCTGCCAAAAATGGGCCCGGAATAAATTCGCCCAAATCAGCGCTTAATGGACTTAATCATCGTTGAAGAATAGCCCCAGGTTGAATTTGTGATTTGTAGCGTTCAACCTCCAAAGAAAATGGCCTTTCGTCCCCCAAAAAATTACGAAAATGCCATCCAAAAATAAATTGGCCCAAATCGGTGCTTATTGGACTTATCATCCGTGGAGAACCGGATCAATAGACTTCATTATCAGTGGAGAATATGCTCGGCCTGATTTCGTGATCTCCATCCTCCATAATCGAAAGAAAATGGCATTTCGAAAAAATCGTCGAAATCAGTGATGGTACCCCTTTGGAATCTGCAAAATATGGGCTCCGAATAAATTTGACCATATGGGCGCTTAGTGGACTTAATCATCATTGAAGAATAGCCTCAGGCCGAATCCGTGATCTGTAGTCTTCAAAAATCCAATGAAAACGGCCTTTCGTCGCCCAAAAAATTACGAAAATGCCATCCGAAAATAAATATGCCCAAATCGCTGCTTAATGGACTTATCATCCGTGGAGAATAGGATCAATAGACTTCATTATCGGTGGAGAATAGGCTCTGCATGATTTCGTGATCTGCATCCTCCATAATCGAAAGAAAATGGCATTTCGGAAAAATAGTCGAAATCTGTGATGGTACCACTTTGGAATCTGCAAAAAATGGGCCCAGAATAAATTTGCCCAAATCGGCGCTTAATGGACTTAATCATCATTGAAGAATAGCCACAGGCTGAATCCGTGATCTATAGTCTTCAAAAATCCAAAGAAAATGGTCTTTCGTCGCCCAAAAAATTATGAAAATGCCATCCGAAAATAAATTGGCCCGAATCGCTGCTTATTTGACTTATCATCCATGGAGAATAGGATCAATAGACTTCATTATCGGTGGAGAAAAGGCTCGGCCTGATTCCGTGATCTGCAGTCTATAATCGAAAGAAAATGGCATTTCAGAAAAATCGCAGAAATCTGTGATGGTACCCCTTTGGAATCTGGCAAAAATAGACGCGGAATAAATTCGCCCACATCGGCGCTTAATGGACTTAATCATCGTTGAAGAATAGCCTCAGACCGAATCCGTGATATGTAGCCTTCAAAATCCAAAGAAATATGGCCTTTCGTCGCCCAAAAAATTACGAAAATGCCATCCGAAAATAAATTGGCCCAAATCGTTGCTTAATGGACTTAACATCCATGGAGAATAGGATCAATAGACTTCATTATCGGTGGAGAATAGGCTCGGCATGATTCCGTGATCTATAGCCTCCAGAATTGAATGAAAATGGCATTTCGGGAAAATCGCCGAAATCTGTCATGGTACCCCTTTGGAATCTGGCAAAAATGGACCCATAATAAATTCGCCTAAATCGGCTCTAAATAGACTTAATCATCGTTTGAAGAATAGCCCCAGGCCGAATCCGTGATCTGTAGCCTTCAACCCCATAAAATTACGAAAATGCCATCCAAAAATAAATTGTCCCAAATCGGTGCTTATTGGACTTATCATCCGTGGAGAATAGGATCAATAGACTTCATTATCGGTGGAGAAAAGGCTCGGCCTGATTCCGTGATCTGCAGCCTCTATAATCGAAAGAAAATGGCATTTCGGAAAAATCGCCAAAATCTGTCATGGTACCCCTTTGGAATTTGGGAAAAATGGACCCATAATAAATTCGCCTAAATCGGCGCTTAATAGACTTAATCATCGTTGAAGAATAGCCGCAGGCCGAATCCGTGATCTATAGCCTTTAAAATCCAAGGAAAATGGCATTTCGTCCCCCCAAAAATTACGAAAATGCCATCCAAAAATAAATTGGCCCAAATCGGTGCTTATTGGACTTATCATCCGTGGAGAATAGGATCAATAGACTTCATTATCGGTGGAGAAAAGGCTCGGCCTGATTCCGTGATCTGCAGCCTCTATAATCGAAAGAAAATGGCATTTCGGAAAAACGCAGAAATCAGTGATGGTACCCCTATGGAATCTGGCAAAAATGGACCCGGAATAAATTTGCCCAAATCGGCGCTTAATGGACTTAATCATCATTGAAGAATAGCCTCAGGGCGAATCAGTGATCTGTAGCCTTCAAAAATCCAAAGAATATGGCCTTTCATCGCCCAAAAAATTACGAAAATGCCATCCGAAAATAAATTGTGCCAATTTGCTGCTTATAGACTTATCATCCGTGGAGAATAGGATCAATAGACTTCATTATCGGTGGAGAATAGGCTCGGCCTGATTCTATGATCTGCAGCCTCCAGAATCAAAAGAAAATGGCATTTCGGAAAAATCGCTCAAATCTGTCATGGTATCCCTTTGGAATCTGGCAAAAATGGACCCATAATAAATTCGCCTAAATCGGCGCTTAATAGACTTAATCATCGTTGAAGAATAGCCCCAGGCCGAATCCCTGATCTGTAGCCTTCAAAATACAAAGAAAATGGCATTTCGTCCCCCAAAAAATTACGAAAATGCCATCCAAAAATAAATTGGCCCAAATCGGTGCTTATTGGACTTATCATCCGTGGAGAATAGGATCAATAGACTTCATTATCGGTGGAGAAAAAGCTCGGCCTGATTCCATGATCTGCAGCCGCTATAATCGAAAGAAAATGGCATTTCGCAAAAATCGCCGAAATCTGTCATGGTACCCTTTGGAATCTGGCAAAAATGGACCCATAATAAATTCGCCTAAATCGACGCTTAATAGACTTAATCATCGTTGAAGAATAGCCGCAGGCCGAATCCATGATCTGTAGCCTTCAAAATCCGAAGAAAATGACATTTCGTCCCCCCAAAAATTACGAAAATGCCATCCAAAAATAAATTGGCCCAAATCGTTGCTTATTGGACTTATCATCCGTGGAGAATAGGATCAATAGACTTCATATCGGTGGAGAATAGGCTCGGCCTGATTCCGTGATCTGCAGCCTCCAGAATAGAAAGAAAATGGCATTTTAGAAAAATTGTCCAAAATCTGTGATAGTACCCCTTTGGAATCTGCAAAAAATGGGCTCCAAATAAATTCGCCCAAATCGGCGCTTAATGGACTTAATCATCATTGAAGAATAGCCACAGGCTGAATCCGTGATCTGTAGTCTTCAAAAATCCAAAGAAAATGGCCTTTCGTCGACCAAAAAATTACGAAAATGCCATCCGAAAATAAATTGGCCCAAATCGCTGCTTAATGGACTTATCATCCGTGGAGAATAGGATCAATAGACTTCATTATCAGTGGAGAATAGGCTCGGCCTGATTCTATGATCTGCAGCCTCCAGAATCAAATGAAAATGGCATTTCGGAAAAAACGCCGAAATCTGTGATTGTACCCCTTTGGAATCTGCGAAAATGGGCCCCGAATAAATTCGCCCAAATCGGCGCTTAATGGACTTAATCATCATTGAAGAATAGCCTCAGCCGAATCCGTGATCTGTAGCCTTAAAAATCCAAAGAAAAATGTCTTTCGTCGCCCAAAAAATTACGAAAATGTCATCCGAAAATAAATTGGCCCAAATCGGTGCTTAATGGACTTATAATCCGTCGAGAATAGGATCAGTAGACTTCATTATCGGTGGAGAATAGGCTCGGCCCGATTCCGTAATCTGCAGCCTACAGAATTGAAAGAAAATGACATTTCGGAAAAATCGCCTAAATCTGTCATGGTACCCCTTTGGAATTTGGAAAAAATGGACCCGGAATAAATTCGCCCAAATTGGTGCTTAATGGACTTAATCATCGTTGAAGAATAGCCTCAAGCCGAATCTGTGATCTGTAGCCTTCAAAAATCCAAAGAAAATGGCCTTTCGTCGCCCAAAAAATTACGAAAATGCCATCCGAAAATAAATTGGCCCAAATCGCTGCTTAATGGACTTATCATCCGTGGAGAATAGGATCAATAGAGTTCATTATCGGTGGAGAATAGGCTCGGCCTGATTCCATGATCTGTAGCCTCCAGAATCGAAAGAAAATGGCATTTCGGAAAAATCGCCCGAAATCTGTGATAGTACCCCTTTGGAATCTGCCAAAAATGGTCCCAGAATAAATTCACCCAAATCGGCGCTTAATGGACTTAATCATCGTTGAAAAATAGCCTCAGGCCGAATCCGTGATCTGTAGTCTTAAAAATCCATAGAAAAAAGGCCTTTCGTCGCCCAAAAAATTACGAAAATGCCATCCGAAAATAAATTGGCCAAAATCGTTGCTTATTGGACTTATCATCCGTGGAGAATAGGATCAATAGACTTCATTATCGGTGGAGAATAGGCTCGGCCTGATTCCGTGATCTGCAGCCTCCAGAAGCGAAAGAAAATGGCATTTCAGAAAAATCGCACAAAATCAATGATGGTACCACTTTGGAATCTGCCAAAAATGGACCTAGAATAAATTCGCCCAAATAGGTGCTTAATAGATTTAATCATCGTTGAAGAATAGCCTCAGGCCGAATCTGTGATCTGTATCCTTCAAAATCCAAAGAAAATGGTCTTCCGTCGTCGAAAAAATTACGAAAATGCCATCCGAAAATAAATTGGCCCAAATCGGTGCTTAATGGACTTATCATCCATGGATAATGGGATCAATAGACTTCATTATCGGTGGAGAATAGCCTCGGCCTGATTCCGTGATCTGCAGCCTCCAGAAGCGAAAGAAAATGGCATTTCGGAAAAATCGCATGAAATCTGTGATTGTACCTCTTTGTAATCTGCCAAAAATGTACCTGGAATAAATTCGTGATCTATAGCCTTCAAAATCCAAAGAAAATGGCCTTTCGTCGCCCAAAAAATTACGAAAATGTTCGAAAATAAATTGTCCTAAATCGATGCTTAATGAACTTATCATCCATAGAGAATAGGATCAATAGACTTCATTATCGGTGGAGAGTAGCCTTGGCCTGATTCCATGATCTGCTACCTCTAGAATCGAAAGCAAATGGCATTTTGGAAAAATCACCTGAAATCTGTGATGGTACCCCTTTGGAATCTTCCAAAAATGACCCGGAATAAATTCGCCCAAATCGACGCGTAATGGACTTAATCATCGTTGAAGAATAGTCTCAGGCTGAATCCGTGAAATGCCATTTTCTTTTCGATTCTGAAGTCGACATATCACGGATTCAGTGTGAGGCTATTCTCCATCGATAATGAAGTATATTGATCATATTCTCTACTGATGATTAAGCTCATTAGGCATCTATTAGGGTGAATTCATTTTCGAATGACATTTTCGTAAATTCTTAGGCGATATTTTTCGATAGGCATCTATAGATCACGAATTCGACCATCACAGAATTCGGACGAGTTTCCCGAAATGTCATTTTCTTTCGATTTTGAAGTCTACATATCACAGATACAGTCCGAGGCTATTCCTCACTGATGATTTTGCCCATCAGACACCGATTTGGGCAAATTCATTTTGGGATGAGATTTTCGTAATTTTTTGGGTGATTTTTATCAAAAGGCCATTTTCCTTGAATTTTGAAGGCTATATATCACGGATTCAGTCTGAGTCTATTCTTCAACGATGATTAAGGTCATTAAGCACCAATTTGAGCCGATTTCTTCCGGGTCATTTTTGGCAGACTCCAAAGTGCTACCCTCACATATTTCAGGGAATTTTCATGGAATACCATTTTCTTTCGATTTTGAATAGGGATGGCAATGGGTCGGGTTGGGGCGGTTTTTGTCAAACCCAAACCCAAACCCATGGGTTTATCCGCAAAAAAAAAGGGGTAAAACCCGTTGGGTTTGAAAAACTCAAACCCAACCCAACCCGCTGGGTATCCGCGAGTTCATGGGTACCAGTGGGTTTTTGTGGTAAAAAATTTACAATAAAGTTTCTTTCAAAATAAAAGTTTAACATCAATTTTCTCATACAAACTAATCATACAAAAAACACCATTCTAGAGCATACAAGCAAACCGCAAATGATCAATACAAATTGTTCAAAATTAAAGATAAACATCTATAAACAATAAGATTAATTGAAAACTTCTTCCTCGTCAACTAAGTTTCTTTTCTCTCCACTTCATAATATCAACTTCATTCTAAACAATTAGAAAGAACAAATTATACATGTCTCCACAAACATAAAGAATATTAGTTGTTTAAGGAAGATATATTATTTAGAATATTAAATATACCGGGAAAGTAATTACATGTGTGTGGGCGGGTACCCATGGGGCGGGTTTACCTAAACCCAAACCCAACCCGACCCGGTGAATAGTGTAGCGGGTTTAAACCCGAACCCGGCCCAAAACCCGTCAACACGGGTGTTACCCGCGTTGACCGGGTTGGGTAGGGTGGGTACCCGTGGGTTCGGGTTTTGTTGTCATCCCTAATTTTGAAGTATACATATCACGGATTCAACCCGAGGCTAATCTCCATTGATAATGAAGTTTATTGATCCTATTCTCCACTAATGATTAAGTTAATTAGACACCGATTTGGGCGAAATCATTTTCATATTTATTTGGGTGATTTTTTTTTAAGGTTATCCATTTTTGTATTAAGTCAATAGTCATAAATCAGTTGCTCCCGATCACTCGAGTTGTTGGGAGAAGGTTATGCTGGATCTTACATCACTCTCTAACACCAACAACTATCAGGTTTCCAACATGGCACCATCTATGACAATAGGGACTCGGAACTGCTCGAGGATAATAGAATGATTCAACTGATTCCAATTGGTCCCGACTCTCTCTAATCCGACTCTCTCTAATCCATCAAGCATGATACCCTACTGCCAAGGTAAGTAACTAAGTTCTGTGATACAACTCTCAACCAATATCTTGGCAAATGAACCTTAGTAGCACGCAAGCTTCAATAGTATCCGTTGACAAACACACTGTACCAAACAAAACCATATCTACATGAAAAAGGTATCCAAATACAGATCATTTCAGTAATATGTATTGTACAACTGACAGTTCAAAGCATTCGCTGCAGAACAATACATAGTAGCCAGCTCAAACACACATCAGTTCATTCAAGGAAAACAGCGCAAAATGAAGGTATTTAGTTGACGGTTCATACTAAATTAGCAGCAATATCTGGTTTTTGCAGGCAGATGACCAGCAAAACCAATCGATAAATAAAAGATGAACTAGGTTACAACTTACAACAGCAAGTAGTATTTCACGTTATAAAGAGGGAGAAGCTAAGCTAGCAGGACTCAATGATCCTTTCTTCACAGTTCTAAAAACTGCTCCTCAAAAACCTCACGAACGTCCCCCTACTACTTGACTTGCTACTGACTGTTTTCTAAATAAATAATTACACTAGGAGGTTACAGTGTACATGCCTTGCCGAAGCAAGATACAGGAGAATCTGTTTACTCCTTGTTGCGAGAAGACCGGTCTTTCCTTTGCCCGCCTAGAATACGTGAAATCTGGAGACCTCTGCTGAAGGCTTGGTTGAAGAGCATGCGAGTTTGGAACTCAGAGACAAAGGGGAACCAAGCAAGGAATGCAACTGGGGTGAAGAGAAGTAGGCCAATAACGATCTCGAAGCCACGAGCGAGAGTTCGAACTGATCCCCAGAACCCAGCTCGCTGCACCACGGGTTTACAAGCTTGTGCTATCTGTGCATCAGATAGATTCATATGTAAAACATATCAGAAGACTTGTTTCGCAAATGGGAATGCAAGGATCTAGCATCAGAGCAATATGACCATTCATGCAAAAGTAATCAAATGAAACTAGAAGGGTGCTGGAAAAAGTATTTGGACCCTCGCAAACATGCACTCATATGCTAACATTACGATTTCAATCTCTCCTGAAGAAGGAATGTCATATAATCTCCTTTGAATTTCAATCACCACATTCACTTCCACAAAAAAAGTGCATTCCAACAATGGAGTGTTCAAAATTCACTCCTATCAAGTCCTTTCACATTCAATGAAATTCCATACTAAAACATCAAAATGACCCCTTAGGCCAGGAAGAAATTGGCTTACCAGAAGCATCCCCCAGCCAGTAGGCATGAAGGCGAGAATGCAGAGAACGATGTCCTGGACTGTCAAGTGAGCCAATGCTATGAGAGTGACCAAAATGGACATAAATGATATGAAGATCAATCCCTTGATCAGACGGAACACCAGCTGAAAGTTTGCACTGAATCTTCGCCGCCCAACAGACACCGTCTGAGGATTACAAATCAAGATCAATTGTAAGACGAACAGAGAAGAAAAAAGTAGAGTACTCAATAGCATAACAAAACGAAAAAAACATGGATGGTGGAACTCTTTAGTCTTATTAGTGGGCACAACCCACATCAGTCATACTCATTTTACAAAACACAATCATCTTTTTGAACAATAAAAAAAAATTGAATCGCACTGTCTCAGACTCTCAGTAACTTTACTACTAATAAACAATCTCCTATCACATCAATCCTACTTTAATAGAACGGATCTAACACTCTACTCATCTAAAAGCAAAGTTTAAAATCCTAAAATGATACCAAACAAACACAACCTAAGCCTGAAACAAATAAGCAGTATATCTATAAACAAAACAAAATTACCAACATAATGGTTCGGTTAGTCTACCCTTTGGCAGTGTTATAGTTAATATCCTAGAGTTAATTCAAAATCCTCCCGTTCGATGCTTGAATCCCCAAAGCAACATTTTACTTCACACTAGCACCAAGACTGGCAACGTTTCCATTATAGACAATACTGAACCCATCTAAGAAATATAAAATCCTAATAATTGTCAGATTCAAGGAGTGAAGAATTAATAGCACACCTTCATCACAAACAGTATCAGAAAGATGACGCACCAAGATATTCCATACACCTGTACAAGTGAAAGTACAAAAATCAGGTTGATTTGCAACTTTATATTCAGCAATTAAAGAATAAGAGAGTGGTACGGTGCAAGTCAGTCAGAAGTACTCACAAGAACGCTCTTGGTCTTGGCTTTCTTTGTCATGGACAAGTGATACACTAGCCCATATTGGTAAATAAAGAACCGCAAAGATAAAAGAATCTCTGCAACAATACCACGCTTTCCAGAATGACGTAGATGCTCCTGCTCCTCCTCCCACCATGATTCCCAGCTCTTTTCGGGTGGAACACCTATTCCACCTCTGTTGCTTATCCACTTGTTCCAATCAGTCCAATCATCAACAATCTTCTGCCACTCGAACCCCGAAGGGTTAAAGAGGAAAGGAGCGAAAAGCCATGTCCCAACCATAAACCACATTGAAATGGTTATCAAGACATAGGCAAGAGCACTTCTATATGACTGGCCAAAGATTTCATACACGACAAGTAAAATCATCATCTCAATCCCCTTGACAAAGTGACTGCGAGAGTAAAGCCTGTAATTGTCGGCGAACTTGGCATGAAACACCACAAAGCCTCGACCTGTGGACCTGTACTTGGCGCCTCCGTGAAGCAAAGTTCTTCCGTAGTAATGAGTCTTGGTTCCAAGGGAGAATGTGAAGAACACCGGTGCAAGTTGAAGTTGCATGAGGATGAATTCACTAAGGGCGGTACGGAAACCTCTTTCCAAGCCGATTTCCATAAGCATGGGCAAAGCCATGAGAAAACCAATTTGGACAAAAGACTGGGAAGCTAGAGCCACCTGAAGAGGCTTGTTGTCTCGGATAGCTCGCTGATTTTTCAGCCCTTCTTCCAGCCCACTTAGAACCAGATATAGGCGACCATAAAGGAAGACATACACAGTTAGCACAGTTATCTGCAAGAAGAAAAAGCACCGATCAGTTTAACCATCTCAGTTGCTTATGAAGAAAATTTAACCTTCCGATGTATCCAACCATACCAGAGTACTGAAGTAGAAGCCAACTGTAGTGAAGTAGCAAGACAACATGCGGAAATAATCAAAACGGTGTCCAAGCCTGTATATATCACGACTCAAAGTCTGCTCGCCATTTCCGTTTGCAATTTTGGCTTCAAACATTGAGATTTGATTGAGGCCGACATCTCTTCCTTTGCCAACTTGTATGTACTCATGATGCGTGACATTCCCTTCACGAAGAGTGGAATTGAAACCTGCACAACAGGGCCCAGATGAGGAACAGCCTTTGAAATGAATGAGCCAAAAAGAGTGTACAAGGAACAATACAGCTTTCTAGACAATAAAATAACTTACCAGCAAATATGTCCTCACTGAGATTGATAACCTTGGACGCTTTACTGATTCCCCCCCTAGTCAAGTGGAAAAGTCTATCGAACACATCTGGGTGACCATAGTGGAATCGAACCCTAGTTGACAAAATTAAGGATTAGGATCAACAAATAAAGTCCATGAAAGAAGAAAGGAAGGACAAATGGTCAATGGCCAGAGGTTACATTACATTAGCTCATCATGGTCCCAGTAAATAGTAGCTAATGGCTATTTTGGATGAGGACTTGGATGAAGCATTTAGGCCCAAGTGCCTCATAATGCAACATTTGGACCAAAAAGCCTCGTTTGGTTTCGGGGAAAACCGGCAATTGGGTGTGTGGCATTTAGAAAAAGACCCACTTTCTGAAATGGCACATTTTCCAATTGACCTATCCAAATGACCCGTAAAAGTAGAGAAATTTTACAATGCTATATAGTATTGGTGCTATAGGTTTTTATCTTTATGGTACAACTTAAAATTGTACATTTACGTTATGGTACAACTTCAAATTGTACCTATACTTTTTGTACAAATTCTTTTATAGTACAACTTGAACTTGTACTTTTATATGATGGTACAACTTCAAGTTGTAAAGTTGTACCATAACATAATGATACAAATTGCTTTATGGTACAACCTAAACTTATACATTTAATGTTATGGTACAACTTTGAGTTGTACATTAAAGCACCAATGCTATATAGCATATAGCATAGTAGAAGTGCTCGTAAAAGTATTGTTATCAAGACTTTGTAATTGACTTCATAGTTTCATATGCTAGAATCTAGTGAGGTAGGATTGATGTGGTGAGTTCAGGAGCCAAATGCACTATATCAGAAATACTTATATGCTTCTAGCCGTCTAAAGAAGTTGGCAGCATTTTAATCAGTTAAATTGTATATTCCTAGTATTTACACACTACTGCTAGTTTAAAACGAGAAACAAACATAATGCAACACCATGCATGATACCGGCCATCTAATCTTCAGTCGTCTACACAAGTCCCACGGTAACTTAAGACCTCTCCAGTTCATGGGGATCAGTCTCGATAACCATTCACAAAATCATACCCAGACAATGTGATCGTTATTTTGGGATGATAGTCTTCAGCCCAATAGCTTAAGAATCAATTGACTAGACAATCAATATACTTACTTGAGAGGGTTAGCCAGTAGTCTCTGACCAATAGTCACAAAGCTTGTCTCCTGATTTGACATAAACCAAGCAAGCGAAGAAACACTGCACAATAGATGAAAGAAGATGAACAATACAGTAGATAAAAACAGAAACAACCATAAGAGGTGGTACGTAAAAAGCCCAATTGTACCTTCCAGTGAATATGTGCTCCCTAAGACCAAGAATCGTAGGATATCTGACACCATCATGCTTTTTGAGAAACTCTTGCAGTAGATTTCTCATTTTTAAGGCTTCCTCCATGTAGTTATCCTGATTATGAACACTTAATTAACTGACCAAGGAACAAACATTCATTCCATACAGCTAAGCCATCACTGTACCTGATTCATGTCTATTGTCTGCAACCCCTCTCCCCGAGTAAAGATAATCGCATGATTCTGGTTCTCTGGTTTCCCCTCGCCTAAGATGGCTGGCCCAGGGAGTTTGATTCGATAAATAACCTGCAATATGAAACAAGATTAAGAAATTAATTAATATTGCTTCCAAAACGCACGCAACCAAGTATCCCCACAAACCATCAAGAGAAATAAAAACTAGAATTGATACACTTCTCAATAAACACTGACATGCTATATGGCAAGACTCCCCTTCCATTCCTTAATGGACTACAGTCACATCGACAGCACCGTACATGCTTTTACCCTCATCATGATGCAAACCGGATAGTTAAGCAAGAAGAATGAAGATTCAGAATTGCCCTAACATACATAACAGCCCCATATGCTTTCTAGTAAAAGTTAGTTATAAAATTTCAATCAAGGCCAGAATTTACCACTCATGGAGTGACCCAGTAAAGAGTCTAAAATGCATTATGTCCAATCATCACCACAGTACACTCATTCACCATCTTCCTTCTTTCTCAGGGTTCCCGTTCAACTTTTATGGAAAAGGAAAGGGGAGGCCTAAGGCTAGTCAGAGCTTAAAGTAAAATCTCAGCCACAAAGACAAGTAAAAAATCCCACTCCAGAGAGCAGACTGCAGTAGTTACATGGTGAAGACCAGAAAATGTCATGCAAAAGACCTGCTGACCTAGTCTCAGAAACCTAATTCTAAAAGTAGGCTTACAAGAAGAATGTACACAGCATCAACTAAGACCCTAAAGCAACAGGGCAGTCAAGTAGTCTAAGTATTTGTCTGGTCCTCGCGTACAGTTTTTCTTTCTTTTGGTAACGGTGATATCATATATTTATAATAAAAACCTGTTGTACAGTTTTTCACAAGCCATTACTACTTTTCTATAATGTTGATGTCAGATAATCGCATAAGGTACTGCTAATGAACAATTTACTTAAAGAGACTGTCAAATAATCGTAATGTGCAGCAAAAACGTATATCGCGTTGCCTCAGTTCATGTTGAAAGATACCTCATCCAAATTCTGAACAGGCTCTGAAGAATCAATGGCCTTAGGTAAGGCAGCCTTCACTAAGACTGAATAATAAACCTTTTGGTTGACCTTTTTTGTCTTGTCTTTATTAGGCTCTTCAACCTCATCAATGTATGCTACACGAAGTGATGGGTACCTATCAATTGGAAACATATGCATAAGTCAAACACACTTGCATAAATTTTGCATAAGGAATAGTTAAATTAGGATATATACGCAGTCATAAGTCTTAGTGTGTCTTGTGCTCGAGGATCTGCAGACCGCTTGTGGATACCATATTGCTGACATGAAACCACATATGTGAATTTCATATCAGCAATGGCTTGACATTGGGCAAACAACGATCTTTCACCTTTCGAGTGATCTTCAGTATTCTGTTCTACAGCCTTATAGCCCTCCATCAAATCTAAGAAAGAATGAGAAGTACGAGCCAAGATTCAAAACCAAGGGACAATCAAGTAAAAGGATAAAACCAGAAATTCTCAACAGCACAAAGAAATTCATCAAGAAAACTATTACCTTCATCTCTAGCCATATCAAGAAATGCCTGAAGCTCCAACGCCTTGCGGTAGTACATCATTCCTCTTACTGCGAAGCATGGCAAAGATTCCAAATATGTAAAGCAACAGCTGAATGGAACTAAACATAGGAAACAACCAGGAACTGCATCATCATACGAGTAACCAAAAGGGTACCAGTTCTTGTAAGGGTTTGGCCCCTGAATGATGCCCAGAGACGAAGTTCTTCTTCAAGATCGTCTATTCCCTTGAGTTCTTCTTCACTAGTGCAATTCACTCGCTCAAGGAAATTATTCCATTCATCTGTGCATGAGGGCTTAACAAATGAATAAATAAATACTAAAGGAATAGAGAAAAAGTCACTATGCTGAGATAATATATGAACCAGGAAAGATCTTCTGCAGGTAAAATAGGATTGAAACCCCATCTTCATTCGGCACTTCCAATTCACGCAAGGAGAACAGAACTTCCTCCGTATAGTAAGGAGTTAAAACACTGCAAAACCCATCATCGGAGATTTTAGAATCCTCTTATCGATGAACGTACAAGGTATTTACTACAATGGCTAAACCAATACTAAGAACAAGATGATCAAACTATAGCAAAGTCCGTTCCTATGTACGCTTTGTTTTGGGGGAAAAAACAGAGGTCATATTTAGACATAGGGCCAACTTTCACATAAACTGCATTATGCTTATAGTTGTCTGCCTTAAGATCCCGATAAGGATAAGCTTTCATAACAGGAACTGACAAGATCTTCCCACAGGGATGGAGAATATTTTAGATGATAAAGCTAATTCCAGTTCCAGCCATAGGGACTAGAAAATTGAAGGACTAGAAAACTGAATTAAAAGTCAAATGAATAAACCGAACACCTACGAGAAGGAAAGCATATTCCGAACTTTCGGGGCTGTCGGCATGTCCATAAACAAAGAATTTGAAAAGAAAGAAATCCGCCTCCTAGCTTCCAGGTTGGATGGCACATCCATCGCTGATTCTTTTGTGGTAAGCAGAAGATCAAGCCGCTTGATCTGCAAGCATAAACATATAAGATTATGAGGGGTAACCGGGAATGAAAAAAATCCAACCCACTAAGTCCAGACCTTGCAGCCAATTTTGCCTATCAAAACCTATTTAAGGAAAGTCGAGAAAGGCTGCATATTGACACCAATCCCTTCACCAAACTTACCTTCTCTTTCCATGCCTCTGTTACAGGTTCGATAGGAAACTTAATAGCTCCTGAAGATGCAAACAGTTGATATTGCTGATCAAGTGGAACCATTCCCTCATGGCCAGGTCCACCATGAATTGAATCAACCAGACTGCAAGAATAAATAAATAATATTAATACAATTCAATGCTAACATATCTCAGAAATTCAATGAAATAAAAATATCTCAGAACCAAAATATTTAATGATGCACCTGGATATCTGATCCTCCATCATTATATCTCTTGTCACGACCTCTAACATATCCTGGAACAGAATGACAACTTGATCCCTGTCTTCTGGTTTATTCACTAACTGCAACAGATTTAACGCAAATGGATCAGGAATTGACAATACTCATATCCATCCTGAACATCAGATAAGAGGTGCGTGCAGAATACCAGATATTTGATGAGCTTCACAAAATGCTCATAGAGGTTAGGAAGCGCGCTCATTTTGTACTCACTGATGAGATCACCAACATCAACATGCTTGTCCACCTCTTCAAATATGTAATCAATCACCCTGGAAAGAATTCATATAGTAGCCAACATATATCAGTGAACTGTAAGTCTGCAGGAATTAGTCCACAGCTAAACTTACTCTTTCTCACGGTCCCCTTGAACCAAGAACTTGATGATGTTCCTAAATGAAGCATAACATTCACGAACAGCACAGGACATATAGCTGTCAGCCTCAATTCTCTTTTTCAACTCTTTGTCCTTCCCATTGCTATCCTTGGCCATGTCCAATGCTATTGGTATCTGGAGTAGTAAGCTTTATTAATGTCTCACTATGCACATTTTTTATCTTCTACATTGTATGAAAACTGTACAAGATGTTTACGAAATATATATATATATAAATATAAATAGACCTTGCTAGCCAGTAGAAATGGAGGCCACTGTATTAGGTCCAGATCACGGTCAGCCCAGTATGGTACAAGCAACAGATCCATTTCCCTAACAACATGGAGGCATTAGTTTTGAAAGAAACAGCAGCAGACATCAAAAGGTTCCATAAATATCAAGTTTCTAACCTGTCGCTGATAAGATCTTCTTCTCTAAAACTAGTAATGATTTTATTCCACAACTGAGCAAATCTTGCAGCCTCTTTTTCTTTGTTGGATGGTATCTGCAACAGCCCCAGATACCCAAGTTACAGCCATGCTTATTTAAGTTCACTAGAGTAATGATAACTATTAGCATCAGCTATAAGTAACTACCGTAGCGAAATTGCGAGACAAGGTAGCCTTTAACCCTCTCTTCTTTGGCTCGCTCCTTTCTTCTGGAGTTAAGCGGGCATTAAAAGCACCAGGTAATGACTGAAAACGTGAGCGAAGCATTCCCAGCGTCCGAATCTGAGATGCGAGAAGTTCGCGGATCAGGAAAGTAGAGGTCGGAAAATAAATCAACAAACAGCAATCATCCGTCAAAGATTTGTAGGCAGCAATGACGAAATCAAATCAGACAGTGGGAAACACTAGTCCAAATCTAAAACGGGAAGATGATTTGCTAACTAAACATGGAGATCCCATGCCCCCAATAAAGCTCCTACACATTCATAACTTGCGGGAACTGATTGATCTCTGAATGGTCAGATGGAAAAGCAAAATACTTCAAACGGAGGTGTTTCTGCAATTAGAATATGAGTGTTATGCATACCGATCAAGTCGAGGAAGAATTAGCCAAGCTCAAACCAGATCCTCAAGATTTAACTGGGGCGAAATTTAAGAACAAGCTTTATTTGGATGTGGTAAAAGCCGTTTCTCATAATATTAAAGAGAGGAAAGAACACCCTATTCAATGGGCGATAGAGAGCAGGTCGACGGTGGGGATGCCCGATGATCCCGCACAGTGGGGAGAGTTTTTTGTCCGCAGGCGTCAGAGTATTCATTATGGGTTATGTTCAGGTTGAGTTAGGAACTAGTATCAATCAAAATATGATTTCTTCAGCCATGCTGGAGCACAGCTAACTAGTTTAGAAATTTCACGAACTTCCTATTTTATCACTACATAACAGAAATTAAATTAAAAAATAAAAGATTATTTGAGCAACTTAATCAGAAAGTTCGCAAAGCACAACTGAAAGTGAAATATGCAGCAGAACAATATCAGAAGGAAAACAGATCTCTAACCTCTCCAAGTCGCCGAAATGCACCATATACACCACCAAACAATGTGGAGAATATGGCATACCAAATCTGAGTATCCATGAAATAGACCTACAAAATCGGACAGATGAGTGCTCAGTCCATCTTGAATACAGGGTTAGGGTGAGGATGTGAAAATAAGGAAACGGAAAAAAGAGTACATACAAGAATTATTGGTGCCCAGAGTGCAATCACCACACCAATATTGTTCCTAGCTGCAAAGGAAAAAGAAAAATCAACGACAATCCCATTTCACATGACAAAGATATTGTGAACAAGCATTCTACTACAAACAACTGATTCATGAACATACCTTGAGGGAAGAATTCGTGCCATTGGAATGTAGTTATGTGGACACTCATTATAGCTCTTGTTGGGGTAACTAAAGGCTTTATCTGAAACCAAAAATAACAATTATTAGAAACAGGATATATAGCAGAATAAAAAGTGTTTGCACTGCTGATTAACAGGTTCGATGCCTTGTTTGAGACAATATTGATAACAAGAGAACAGCATCAGAAATCAAAGAATAATTATCAGTTAGGTATAACAATCATATGTAACAATGTCTCAAGTCTCAACGATAAAACGTGATTCCTAGCCACTAAAAGCAATTGATTCTGGATAACTTGACGAACTAATTTTTTGGAGTAGTAACTGCATGATCCAACACCCCACCCACACCCGAAAATGAAACAGAGAGGGAAGCCAATACCAATCCCAACCTGAATGACCTGTAATGAACAACTACCAGAGCAGCAAACCACAATCCCACCAAGAGAATCATAAAAAATAAAAACTAATGCTTTGTCCCACTTCTGTCTCCTCTACCAGTTCCATCTTTACTAGAAGAAACTCTTTCACCGGTTTCACTAAAAGATGAACCAAGAGTCCTCTTAACCGCACCAACTTTCAACTCCAAGTTTCTTGTTAATATTTTCAGCTAAAAAGATCAAGACTTGCATTTGTACAGAACTAAAAACCTTTTTTAGTTTTAACTGCTGAACTCACAAATTCAAGGATGTTCGGCTGAACTCATGCACAACTAACATAAGCTTTCTTCCAACAAAACATAGTCCGGATAGTTGAAAAGACATTCAAACATGCTATGACTGCTTTCCTCAAGTTAGCATTCGGCTTGCTGTATATTTAGAGTTGAACCATAACTAGATAGCACAATTATTTAGATGATCTTTGCTTCACATTTGTCTCGCACTTGAGCGCCACACAATTGCATTGACTGCCAAAAGATCACTACTTTTAATAAAAGCTATTTCACTCTCTGTAGACACTCATAATTCTGCCACCAACGTGGGACAAAAAAAGAAAGCCGAGGGAGAGATATGACACATGTTGTTCTTTATCCAAATCCATAATAGCAGCAAAGGAATAAGACCAGGAAGCATAAATGAAGAACGAACCTCAATATAGTAACTGAATGCCAACTTGGTTACGATAAGGAGAACCCAAAATACGGTATACCTGCATCAGAGAAGAAGGTATTACACACAGAACCTGAAATCCAAACTGAAGCAATTATTCTAACAATAAATACTCACTTGAAAAGAGAGAGAGTACTTTCATGCATTCCCCTCCCAACATAGAGCGGAGGCTAAAATTTCAATCAGGCAACAACGTTACAACAAAAAGTATGCACAGGAAGAAATAGATGAAAGTATGGGAAGAGAAGCAATCATGCATACCTGAGACCACCACATCACAAGCATCACTATTTTATAATGGGACTGCTCCAGGAACCTTCGTATGAAGGGGAAAAGAAATAGCACAGCTGCCAACATATTTGGTGAAAGATAGATAACCACTGCTAAAATAAACAAAGAGGGCGAGCTAACATTGCTGCCGAACCAACTTTGAATTGTTTGAGCAAATCCTGATGGATCTCGCCATGTATAAGCATATGTCACCGGCAGAACAACCACCCATGCTGCAGCTGAAACAAACTTCAGAATGTATCTCAACTTGACATGGAAAGACATCATCTGGCGGGCTTTCCAATTGATGATTATATCAAGGACAGCTGCAATAATCAACAAAATAACATTGGTAATAAATCCACCAACTCTAACGGAATGTGGATTCCAAAAATGAAAATCAAGACTAATGAAGAATCGTAAGCTGCTAGTACAATGCATTGAATCAAGATACAAAATCAAATAGATAGAATTGTTCTTCACATGAGAATAAAAGCACTGAGGCGGGGTTCACATGACAAGAAACAAATCTTTCATTTCAGTTCTTTCCGACACCAATGAAATCAATAGGAATCTGATCCAACTGCCACTTGTATATATTTGAACAGTAACTTTAAATAGAAAGAGCTGAAGTTTTAAGCGGAACAAAACAATGTGATATTATTGGCAATCCATAAGCTTAGGGAGAAATTATGAAATATTATGCAACTTTTAACTTAACGTTGAAAACACAGGGGACACAGTAAAGCCCCAGCTCTATCTACACAATGAGATATTATTGGCAATCCATAAGCTTAGGGAGAAATTATGAAATATTATGCAACTTTTAACTTAACGTTGAAAACGCAGGGGACACAGTAAAGCCCCAGCTCTATCTACACAATGAGTAAAATCATGACTGAACGGTTTTGAAACTCAGCAACTATAATCATGTTGGATGATCTAGCATCAGAGAGTACACAATTTAGAGAGAAGCAGGGTAAGCATAAATCTAGTCGTGTTTTTCGCTACTTACCTTGGCCAAGTTTCAATATGGCAGCTGTTATGAAGATACTCAAAACTTTCTTGACTACTTCACCAGTAAATATTGGACGGCCAGCAGAATCATTCCAAGCAATGATAATCATAGCCTATAAAGAATTGGAAAAAAATGAGATACAACCCAACTACCTCTAAAAAGGAGTGTTAAATGGAAGCACCAAAGTGAAGCGAAACGAAAACTAGAAGAATATATACCTGCAAGCATAGGATAAAGAAGCTCCACATCCTATCAAAACTTCTAAAGATGTGCCAGAACGAGCGGATCTCAACAAAATTGACCTTCCCCACCCATCTATCTTTATAAGCTGGTTTGTTGTTGTCCTGAAGACATAAAAGTCAAGCATAAGTGAAATGGTAAATACACATGGACTTGTCAAATGGAGAAGAATACATCAGCTGATATTGACATAAGGAGACTAGAAGAGTAGTACTGGTAAGATCTGTATTCTCAGTTTATCAAAGTTTATGGAAAAGAAATTTCCACCACACTACTTTCATGGTATTTTCCCATCCGAACGAGAAAACAGTCCCTAACATTAGTTCCTTCAACAATACTTTGTAAACTCTTTTTGACAATTTTCTTCTCGCAATTCTAACAGGTTCATTTCTCCTAATAAGCAAAGAAGGAGAAGATAACAAGACCCAATAGATCCACAGATCAAAAATTAGATCAGCCTTCAGTTATATTGTTGTGCATATTTGCCAAACTACAATTTATTGCTTACCCCATTTTTCTCAAAAGGATGAAGTTCGGCAGGAGAAGAAAAGAAATCAGCATCTGCACGCATTGGCCATCCTAATCGGAAGCAATCAACAGACCTACAATTTATACAGGAAGTAAACTGAGCACGTGAAAGTTAATGCAAAAGTGAATATACAGCCAAGTAAACTGCATTAATCTAATACCAGAAGTATTCATTCAGATCATCATAATTTCTCCACTGAGAATGCTTTGATTTCCCTTTTTTACTCCTCTGAGCTTCCTGTAGATTCAAATAAAAAGGTGAATAGTGACAATTTCTAGGAATTGGCATTGGATTTGGACTCAGCATTAACGAATAAACACACCTTTGCAATGACATTGTATATAGGCGTAACAACTTTTGAGAGAAAAGCCTCTTCTTCACCTCCATAAGCAGGCTTTACATTTTCTCCTGTCATAGGACTCACATTCCCAGCTAACATGCCATAAAGCTCAAACGCCATCTACAGGAATATAACTGATTTTAGAGCAGATTTAATAGGCACACAGCAAACGAGTTCAAAATAGCTTGGGTCTAACGTTAGAAGAAACACTAAATGGTAGTAGAACAGCCTCTTCAATATGGTATTAATTCCATAACAAGCAATAAATAGAATAATGCAAATGAGAGCATCACATTCTAAAGTGGCTACGTTCCCATTGAACTAATACAACCAGAATTTCGCTCTAGAACTATGGGATAGGATCAATCTGCATTTTAAAAGATGTAGCCTGAAGCATACATGATGATATATATAGCACAGGCACTCTGGCATGAATCTCAAGTTCGCAGCTTCACCCCATATCAGAAGATAAAGGCCCATGTATAACAGCTTACGCTGTTGCACCTCCTGCTGTATTGTAGGCATCCTGCCAATCAAAAGAGCAGAATGACTTAGAATCCAGAACCTTATACTTTCTCGTTAAGTTGCATCCCTTCCCTCAAACCATAACACTCCAGAAGCAATATCAGACAGGGAATATGAATAAAAAGAAGATAACTCCACAGAGTATAACATTGTTTTAATTGACATTCCAAAGCCATTTCAAGTTAGTTGTCTCAAATACATGAGTCGGCTCCTGAGGTATCTAACTTTTAACACAAAGGAAAGCAAATGCGCATACGCACACAACACAAAGCATGATAAAACATTGTTCTTCGCCCATAGAAATTCTCTTTGGATTATTCTACATTTATGAAATGATGAAGCTAAACTCAACAGATAAGGATAGATATTTTATGTCCATGAAAAGACATAATAAAGATTCCAAAGTCTAAATCCAAGTGACAATACAACGAATATTACCAAAGACTGCTTTTCCTGTCCAAGTACTTGCACCACTTCTTGTAATTCTTAAACAGCTTCTTCATCACATCAGTCAGTGCACGGTCATCCAACTGCAAGGCAAGTACAATGTTTGAAACGAAATGCACCATGATGTACTGGCTATGAAACAGATCTTCTTCAGAAACCAAAAGAACTTTTATTCTTAATTTGCAAAAAAATAACAAGTAACTAGATGGATAGACAAGAAATTAGAATGAAAATCAGAGAATGTACTCCTCCTAAAATTAATGGTCTCACTTCATAAGTTTTTTTGGTATATACTTGAATTATTTTGCAATGCCTAGGAAAGATAACCCGTGTAATTCAGTTATAAGGTGTCCCGACAGAAAGAAACAAGGTCAAATTTTACTAATTGAATGTACAATACCTTCAGATTTATTTTGTAACTAATGGAACCAGCTTTCAAATAGTTCTTGCATTCACTACAATGATCATGATTATATGACAAAATGAAATGACAGATACTTCTCCTGATATTGAATTATAGATCCAATCATGCTACTTCTTATTCAATTCTGAATCTCCCTGACCTAATCCACCAAAAGAAATGTTAATAAGTCTTTGCCTCAGTTTTCAACCCTTCCTATAATCAAGTGCAGCACTCTGCACCCCTCTCATAAAATCCCACTCCATTGCCAAGTTAAGAGGGAAGGATAAGACACAAGCTTGTCATAAAACAATGTTTCAGAAGGAACTCAAGTTTAATGTGTACAGGCCATGAGTTAGATGTCCAGGAAACAAACCTTAGGTTGTTGATCCATCTTAGGGAACTGTCGTATGTGCACATTTGCAAGTAACAAGATTAAGTGTTCCCTTTGATTTGCAACATTACCTTTCTACAAATACAAAGCAGAAGCAGCAAGACGTTTGGAACAAGTTAGCAAATGACACCAACTAATATTATAAATTCAACAAACAAATGTCCAACAAAAGATTTGTGAAGCGGAAAAATAAACAGAAACCTGGAACCCAAACATCGCATGAAGCCAGTCTAATATATCTTCATCCTTCTTCCTCTTATGATCTTTGGGCCATGGAAGACCTCTTGTGTTACGAAGGGCAACAACGGCTGCTTGGATCTGCAAAACAGAGTATTTATGAATGTGTGGAATAGAATCCCAGCCAGTTTCAGAGAAGCCAACAGAAATAGACATAGAAGAAGTACCTCAGGAAATCTCATAATTGCCTGATTCGCACTATCGGGATCCAGTGGAAGTATATTGTAAGCCACATACAGTTGAGTCTTCTCCGCAACCTTATCTTGAGCTTCCAAAATCTGTACTAATTCCAGGGTGTGTTAAAATTCACAAGTACCTGTGGACTCTAAACTCGGCAATGATCCCATATTTACAACCATCAATGCAACTACTCATCAATAAACATAAAGAAGACAATAGTAAGCTATGGCATCACCTCTCGATCAACTTCAATGGATTGTGTCATATTAACAGCCTTCAAAACCTCAAAAAGCACATTAGCAGTTTGGTACGCCTTGGTAAGTTGTGCTCTACAATCCAACAGAAGCAAGGTATTGAAACAATGGAAGCAACTCTTCAAAGAGTATCCTCAAACAGCAGTCTTTCGAAAAAGGAACCGTAAAAAAATTAATCTATCTTCCCTGCCCACGAGTAACTTACCGATCGGCTTTATCAGCAGCATTTTGCAAAGCTTGGATATATTTTTTATAATAATGTTGATAAAAACTCTGCATTTCTCTAGCATCACTTTTCTTAACCCTACCCTTCAAGGTTGGATCATTTTCCTGCAAGCGAAACAGATCAACACTTTAGAGCAACAAAAAAATCACTAGTGGGCTTCCAATTTATATTTCTTGTTAAATCAGAGGAAGATATCAAATTAGACAATCAACGCAACGATAGGTAATTGTGGACATTCATCTTTATTCTTTAAGATGGTAGGAGAAGGAAGTTCGTGTATGCAAATAAGAAGGCCTTCAATTATCACATCTACAAAAATGAAAACCAATGCCCTTACCCTTTCAAGACGTTGAAGAAGCGCAGTTTTAAATTGACGAACACCTCTTCCACTGGAAGTAGGATCCAGCCTATGAGCTTTCTCAAAGGCATAAAATCGGCCTACAAAGAGGAGGAAAGGTTAAGATTCAAAGGAGGTGGCAGCAGCAACAATTGGGCAGCCTGCCTTGAGCATACAAGAAAAACTATCACTATCTCGAATCGTTAACGTCCCGTACACTATCCAGACTCAATACGTGCAGGGAAAGCAAACAGCAAATCTAGCTTGCATCCATCCTCTAAAGGGAAACCAAATTAGCAATGAGAAAACAGTATGACATTCAAATTAAAGATCCCCAGGCATGGAATAGAATAAATTGTTATCTTAAATTATTAACATTCCCATTCTCTGCCAGAAAATGCAGCAGAATATCGAAAACCCAGCTCAAGGTTCAAACATGCCCATCAAGTAACATAGACTGCATAGCGAAATACATGCATAAACTTAACTGTTCAGGTTGAAGCAAGCACAAATGAAATGCCGACGAATAAAGACTAGAAACCAACGGTTCAGATGTAGACAACGGGAAGCAGTAATTACAGAAGGCAAGCAGATGTATAAGTAAGTAAACTCCAGTCTTAGCAAAACACTTACAGAGATAAGCAACCCTTGGGTTACTGGACTCCACTTCATTAGCCACACGAAGAATAGGCGCAATCTCCACAAGCGAAGAAGGCACAACCTCACTATCAAATATCGACTCCCCAAGATTCCCAGCGGTCTGGGTTCTCATAATCCTCCGCTGCTGAGGCTGAGGAGGGGTCGGCTGATCCGCCCCGCCTCTGGACGACGACGCCATTCTTCACCAAACCAGTGAAGAACCACAGAAAAAGCACTCCCACGCCCTTTCCACCAACAACAACAGCAAACCAAATTTAGAAACATAAGAAGGAGCATTCCTCGATTTGCTTCTCACAACACCAAATCCGAAGCAACTAAACTAGGAACGAGCCAGAAGCACAACAACAGTTGAAGCAAGATAAAGTAAAGCGAAGCTAAAAGGGGAAACATCAGACAAACCAGAAAAGAACTTGGAATTCAAATTCAAGCTGCTGAATCTAACAACCGTCCTGCCAACTTCATCGCTCCTACTTCCTAGCGATGGAGAGAAAGCAGCGAGCGACTAAACCCTAGCGGGAAAAAAGGTTGGAGGAGATAGAGAAGCGCTGCTAATGTAAGCAACTTCGGGAGAAAGGAAGCTAAACAGGAAGAGTGTGGGAAAGAGAGTGATGGATGGGAATGACTAAAGAATGACTTTTACCATTTTCTTCTTCAGAAAAGGAAAATTATTATTTTTAAAATGCAAAGGGGCTTTTGCGGGAAACGAGTACTTTTTCACTGCGATTAGTGGTGTCGTGGGGGCGCTGATCTTGGGCGGTGTGTTTACATTGAAGGGCTCAAGTAGGATGATTATTTACGGGAATACCATTCATTAAGCCCTAATTTCTGATCTTAAACTGTCTTTTTGTACTTTTTTTTTTTGGCAGAAAGTGGGGACCTCATGTGACTGAGGGAGACTCTTGTCTGGTCACAGTCACACAAGCTCAATTACTCCAATGGTCACTTAATTTTGAAAATACAGGCAAATCAGTTATCGGGCCTTTATTTTTTTATATACTTGTACAAATTCTTCACATTAGAGTGTCAAACATACAAATTAAGAATATAAAATTTTCACATACATTCTCTAATTTCTCTGTTCCGCCACGATAGAAATAAAAGATGATCACACATGTTTTTTTGTTGATCGAAACAAAGTTGATAGCTAAACAATATGGCTACTGATTCTCTATGTTTTCCATATCGTAGGGAAAACACTAGCGCTCTTAGACTCTTCCGTCCCTTGCTCTCACTACTCAATGCGTCGTGTACGCTCTATTATCTCTCCATGTACAGTTATATGCTCGTTCTAGTACTGCAGGCATTGCACTTCTTCATTAGGTCGTCCCTCTGAACCTCTCTACCTTAAGCTTCCGTTTTTGTGCCCACAACTAAACGAAAATTATATGAAACCGAACATATTTAGTTTTACAGTTTAATCGAACTCAAATAGCATTATTAACCTGACCAAGCGAGTTAAGTTTCGATCATCCTAAAAAAAACTTGGTTCGATCAATCATGTAGACCAAGCTCACCCGAGAGATGAATTGATTGTTTCGTGAGCTATTTGGCAGCGAATAGTTAATACATGAAACTTTGGTGACTCGTGTTTGAGTAGCTCAAAAAAAATCAGGCCCCCGGTTATATGTGAAATCTGACCCTGTAATTTTTAACGTTTTGCCTGCACCCGGTACCCATGCCTTTTTGCGTAAATACTGTAATACCCTTTACCGTTACCCCCCTCCATTAGTTCAAAAATCAAATCTTAATATTTTATTGATCAGATCAGACTCATAGCGAAGCTAAACTCTCTCTCGTCTTTATGGGGTTTGGTGGGACCAAAGCACAATGACCACATAGGACAACTGTGGTAGATCAGAGACCTGGGTCACTCACACTTCTCCTACAGGGTAATTAACCGAAATGTCCACTTATGCTTGGACCAGTAACAAAACCATTCCTATAATTTTAGAACATCACAAAATGGTCACTTAGTGAAAGCCCAACCACTGGGCCTAAGTTCACAATTATACCAACTCACCCCACAGACTCAAAGCCCACGGAAGCATCGACTACGTACGTCACACCGCCGCATGCAAGCCCATAGACTATCCTGGACTTATGGCCCGATTCATACCTCCGACGCCGGCGTTGAACTTTTATTAATATTAATAATTATTACTTTACCCATCACTTGCCGACATTCAATTGCGAAAGGCCAAAAAGACAGTAATTAAACCACAAGGGAGCTGCTGTCACATGCATGCATACATGCAACTAGAAATAAAAGCCAGCTGATTCCTAGCTAGCTGCAGCCTGCAAGTTGCTATAGCCACTTGTATCTCCCCATTGTTTTATGCTTCATTCGATCGATCTCCCCTGGTTACGCAAACTAACTAGCATCGTTGTCCTTTTCCCAAATGCATGACGATAATATTATACAACTTGCCTCATATAATAGCAAAGAATGAATGCAAGTTCGCGCTTTTGTATATATATAGTATAGCGAGAGGCATGCATGCTTCAACACAATGAGCTTCACATACTTTCTACATTAAATTTTCAGCTACTGCGAGTCGCAGCGGGACATTTATCATGTCCACGTCGTCTTTCAACGACTTCTTCGAGCAGTGGTTGACCGAGCAGGAGCACCATCTCGAGAGCCTCGTTGCAGCCGCCAACGGCCAAGCGGGGGATGAGTTTCTCAGAGACCTGAACGGTCGGGTGCTGGAGCACTACGAGGAGTACTACCGGGCAAAGTCCGAATGGGCCCACCAGGACGTGCTAGCTGTGTTGTCCCCGTCCTGGAGAACGTCCCTGGAGGAAGCCTTTCTCTGGATCGGCGGTTGGCGTCCCTCCACGGCTTTCCACATCCTCTACTCCAAGTCAGGGCTCCAATTCGAGACCAGGATCAGCGAGGATCAGAGGCGCCACAACGGAGACAACGTGGTGGCGGATCTGGCTGGTCTTTCGCCGCGGCAGTTTGGCCTCATCGACGAGCTTCAGAGAGACACGATCAAGGAAGAGAGGAGGCTTACAGAGAAGCTGGCAAAGGTCCAGGTATAAGCTTCCACCACTTGATCATTCATGTGAAATATCAATCACCTACCCATAAACATTGACCTCCGGTACGTTCATCAGGAGTCGATTGCGGACGTGTCCATAGTGGACCTGACCCACACAGTTAGCGAAATGATGCGGAGGACCGACGACGACGTGGAGAGGTCCAGCAACGGGTTCAGCGAGGAGCAGGTGGAGAGGGCGTTGGTGCTGAAGAAGAGGAAGATGGAGGAGCTGTTGCGGAAGGCTGATGATCTACGGGTGGCGACGCTCAGGTCGATCGTTCACGAGATCTTGACTCCGATCCAGGCCGTCCATTTCCTGATCGCCGTTGGGGAGCTACACCTTCGGGTCCATGATTGGGGGAAGCGGGGAGACGAGCGTCTTTAGGGCAACTAGCATACATTCCGGCGTCCATGTAGTCTCTGATGATCAGAATATTAATAAGTACATTAATTATGGTGGTTTTCTATTGGTGGCTATTAATTGTCTGATTACGGGGAGGAATATTATAATTAAGCTAAGGTGGTGTAACCTTTTCGAATAATAATGTTCAAAAATCAGTATGCATGTGTTTTTTTTTTTTTTTCTTCCCTTCTTAGTGAATCAGTGACAACGAGAATGGGAATGGAGAGCCATTTAAATTTGGGTTAATATCTTAGTTTGGTCCGAACTATAGACTAACTTTCTACTTTGGTCCGTAGTATAGGAAATTGTTATTCTGGCCTAAACTATGTAGCATACTTTCTTATTTGGTCCGAAGGTGGGTTTGACAGTCAAATTAGACGGTCAACCGAGTTTACCGTTAGTCAAAGTCCACCTCACTTGCCACGTCAGCTATCAGGAAATAAAAAAATATTTCTTTGAATTTTTTATTTTTGTTTAATTTCTAAAATTAATTATAAATAATTTGGAGAGCTCATTTAATTAATTTTTTTCGTTTATTATTTTTATTGTTAGAAAATAAACAAAATTCAAAATTAAAAAAATAATTTTTTATTCCCTGATAGCTGACGTGGCAAGTGAGGTGGACGTTGACTAACGGTCAACTCGGTTGACCGTCTAATTTAACGGTCAAACCCGTCTCCGAGCCAAATAAGAAAGTATGCTACATAGTTTAGGCCAGGATAGCAATTTCCGATACCACGGACCAATATTAAAAGTTTGTCTATAGTTCGGGCCAAATTAAAGTATTAACCCTTTACTCCTTTAAAATTTAAAGAGGAACTTAGCTAGTCGTATATGGTATAGCATTTACGTCCTACCAGTTCAACACTATGTACAATTGTATAGAGATATATGTAGTATTCTAGATGGACATAAGATTGAATTTAATTAGACACAATTTCATCGTTGATGAATTCTCTCGTTAGAGTATGTACCAGACCAGTACCGTTATATGCGGAGTTGGGATATGAGGAGTCAGTGGCGAAGCCAGGAAATTTATATAGGGGTGTCCTCTTTCAAAAATTAAATAATTTTAAATTAGAAAATATCTAACTAATACAAGTTACAACAAAAGTCTACGGCGTGTTACAAAATATACTCAGTGTCTGGACGGCTCAACAAATATCTCCATCTTACTATACAATCATTCACAAACTGATCATTTAATATTTTCGAAGCTTGTTCTTAAAGTTTCCCAAAACTAAATATGTTATTTCAACACCTGCAGTTGCAATCGGTAAAATCAATTACTTTGAGAAGCAAGTAAACCAATGGATATGATAGAATGGAGGGCATAAGGATAACCCGTAATCAGGTTCAATTGTTAGATTTTCAAAATAATTGGGAGAAGGAATATCATTTTTACTATTAAACTAGTGTTTAAAATACAATAACAAATGAGTTGTGGTCTAATGAAAAACACGTTTACTAATAATCTTAGTATCCTAATTTAAATCACCTAGTCTACCACTTGTATTTTTTATCCACACGAAAACTACTACCGGGAGTTGGATAATCGTTATCCCAAAAATTAGGGGTGTCCCGGAGCACCCCCAATATCCCCTGGCTCCGCCCCTGTGAGGAGTCCATCAGTCCTATCTTTATTTGCTATGTTCGTCTTGTGTGTGAACGCTAAGTTGTTAGTATTTAGCTTTTTAGTTGAGACGTAATCAATCACATTCTAAATTTTTTCGTCCTTGTATGTGTTTACCTAATTAAGATCGTCAACTCCTTTCGTTTAGAACACTCTCTTTTTTGTTGTTGTTGATAAAATCGTTTAGAACTCTTAAAATCATCATGCAACAATGATGTTATAGCTTACGACCAAATGTGCAAGGCATATATGATCCAACACGACTATCGATAAGTTGTTCAAGTACGTAATTAAGTTCTCGTACATACCAGAAAGTGAACTATACGACCGACTTAGGTAGCTAGCTAGCTAGCAAGATTCAATGAAGGCCGATTGAACAGACAAATCACATGCAAGCTAGTCACATGGTTAACTGCTGTAGCTGGGCCACTTGTCTCCCGCGGTTTTGGTTCGATCCCACCGTGGTTTTTATTTCCTAATCCTTACCAGCTGGGTGAACCGCTACCTAGATTTGTCCTTTTCCATGCATTCTAGTTCGCCCCCACGGAATATTCCTTCTCCTATATCGAGATTCCTAGAGGTCGCAGGTAGACCAAGTTCCCATGTATGTACATGCACGTTACGTAAACTTCGTGGCTGGTGTTTGGTCGTAAAATTCAGGTTGGTCTCTGGCTTATTATATAGTTATCGTAATTACCAACCAGCGTGCACACTCCCCAGTCCCCACAGCAGCCCTAGCTGCTGTTGTAGTTCCTTAGCCAACAAGTTATAAACCCAGTAATTTCATACATAGCCCACGTTTTGTTTGTTTAATTTCTATTATTCTCTTCGTATTGCATGACGCCGTTTCATTAGCGCGCGACCCAGCGTATAATCACGAGGTGGCAATTGGATCGGATTCGTGTATTGGATTAGTGGATCTATGGATCCAATGGGTTGGTGGATTCATAGATTGGTGGATTGATCCATGAATCCAAATGACTAGGGGTGTTCAAATGGTTACCGTGGTAATAACCAAACCAATTAAGCTTAAATTTCATTAACCATGGAATAAAATGTCTTAACCAAACCGTTCAAATTAACACGAAACCCAAATTAACCAAACCAAAGTTTAATTGGTTTGGTTGATCGGATAATCGGATTAACCACATAACATAACATTACATCAAAACAATTATCTTGTTAATAAATAAAACATAACCATATGATATTACTATCATAAAATTTCATTATATATAAGCAATAATAATAAGACTAACCATGATTATCATCATCGTTCGAGTTAATACATCATTCATCATCTCTGCACCTAATATAATTAGCTTACAACAAACCCTTAACATATAAGTATTAAATACAAACCAATACCACTCATCAGGAAGTTAAAGCTCTCCTACAAAACACTTAAACTATACATAGTTTGAGGTGGCTGTCATGGTATTGTACGTAATCATAAAGTCTAGTAGTTGTCCAAAATATTTTGGTTTAGTAAATAGGCAGACCCATTTAATTTTTGACCCATAATGCTTTGGTTTGTTGTGCACATGGAAATAAAATAGGGAATCACCAAACTTTGGTTTGGTTGGTTGCATGGAAGTATATATAATTTTGTATATTAGGTATATCATTAATTGGTTAATTGATTTCATTGGTTAGCAGTGTCTAAACCAAACCAAACCAAACCACCTAAACCAAATAAGCTAAATTGTTTAACCAAACCAAACCAACTATCCAAATTAACCAAACCAAATTAACCGAATACTCCCGGTTAATATGGCTACTACGGTAACCAATCCATTTGAACACCCCTACAAATGACATCCAAGGTTTGGACCAAAATGTAAATTTGAAAAGTTTAGGTACTAAAATGCCGTAATGAAAAATTTTAGGTATCAAAATGTAATTTTCCAATTATATTTTTCGTAAAAAAATATAAATTTTAGGTACCAAAATGTAAAATATAAAAATATAGGCACTAAATCGTAATTTGTCATTTGGATCCATGAATTGATCCATAAATCCACCAATCCAATTGGATTTGGATAAAATGAATTTGAATTAAATGAATTGGATTAAGTGAATAATTTGATGGATGGATTAAATTCATGAATTTGGATCCTAATTGCCACTTCTAATCTCGTGACACGATCCGTACGTATGTATCCATGTATGCAGACCAAGTTTCCATATGCCTTCTTCTCAACGACACATCATCAATACCTATTTGTTCTCATTCCTACACCATCCGCTCTCCCCTTCCAACACTTACCATATATAATATAAATACCGTCCCCGTACAAGGAAATAAACCCAAAGATCTCTCTCTTCACAGAAGAAAAAAAAAAAAAACCACACTTGTGTTCGTTCACATGTCGGAGAGAGTAAGCAGGACCGCTTCTTCGTCGCCCTTGGGTGGCAGTAGTAGAAGTACCAGCAGCAGCCCTGGTCCTCCACCGGACCAAGACAGCGACACGTACGAGGAAGTCTTCGACACGTGGCTGGCTGACCAGGAGCGCCACCTCAAGGAGCTGATCTCGGCGGCCGACATCTCCAGCGACCAGCCGGACCTCCTCCGCGGGCTCTTGGGCCGGGTGATGGACCAGTACGAGCACTACTACCGGGCCAAGTCGTCGTCGGTCCATCAAGACGTGCTGGCCATGCTGTCCCCGTCGTGGAGGAGCACGCTGGAGGACGCCTTCCTGTGGATCGGCGGGTGGCGGCCTTCCATGGCTTTCCACGTCATCTACTCCAAGTCGGGGCTCCAGTTCGAGACCGGACTCCGCGACATCCTCCAAGGGATCCCCACCGACGACCTGGCCGACCTCTCCGGCGAGCAGCTCCGCCGCATCGACGAGCTCCAGCGGCGGACGGTGAGGGAGGAGAGGGAGATCACGGAGGATATGGCCAAGGTGCAGGAATCCGCTGCGGACTCGTCCATGGTGGACCTCTCCCATTCGGTCAGCCAGATGATGCGGAACGGAGGATCGCCGAGTATGGACGAGCGGGTGGATAGCACGTTGGTGGTGAAGGAGAGGCAGATGGAGGAGGTTTTGCATGCGGCAGATGATCTGCGGCTGAGGACGCTTAGGGCGATTGTTGACGAGATCTTGACTCCCATCCAGGCCGTCCATTTTTTCATCGCGGTGGCCGAGCTGCATCTGCGTGTGCATGACTGGGGGAAGCGGCGGGATGCCGTGGACGCATCTCAGCCGTCCACGTGATATTTGTCAGGAATAGTCTGTGATACTCGAAATATATTCTAGTTTAGTCCAGAGTGGTCCTTTATCATTTAGAAGGTTTGGTTATTATGTTTTGTTCCATTTATTCATTGTCATATTCTAATATGGGATCAATTGTAATGAGAGGTTCTGATATAAAAAAATTGTAATAAGGAGGTTAATTAGCCACTTCTGATAATGGTAGATTTTCCAGTAATAAATATAATACGATAATAAAGAATCGTGAAACCATACTAAAGGAAAAGTGTAGTTTAATCGTAATTCAATCATTCGAACTACTAAAATTGTTCATCGATTTGGATCCGATATTATAATATTTGCCTTCCAACTGGTCGGTCTGAGGGTTGCTAACTTGCTATGCTAAATGAATTGTATGTATGTACGCCGGGTAATGGGCTGTTGCCGAACGGAGTGCGTCCTAGATTTGTTTTATATTTGGGCCGAGCCAAAACCACCAGCCAGAGTTTAAAGCCCAGACGTATCCCATTGAAAAAAAGATGCTATTGCAACCGAGTAGAGTCTACAAATTGATACAGAGCTACAGACATTACTCCCAAATAACGAAAGGGGGGAATCGATCAAATTGGCGGGAAAATACATCGCGCTGCCTCTCTCGAATCCAAAGGGGGAAGTGGATCTGACCTGTCACCAAAAAGCTCCGATAATCTGACCATCGCCGCTTCAATTTGGTCTGCTGGTTGTGGGGAAGTAGTGATTCTTAGGGGAAGGAAAACGCTAGGGCGGGTAATTAGAGCAAGCGGGGAGCGAGATAAGGGATAAAATGGCGCCAATGGAAACCCTAGGCATCCTCGAAGAGGTAGAGGCTCTGGTGTCTGACAAGCATCAAGTGGTAAGCTTCTCCTGTTTCTCCTATTCCATAGCGGTTTCGTTCTCTCTACTTCCTGCAACAATTGGAGGAATTTCATCAGCTCAATTGAACAATTAATTCCCTTCAGAGTGCAAAGTAAGATGAATTTGGGATTGGGTTGAGTTACTGACCCGGAATTCTTCAATGGTAGTTCGTTCAAAAAATTTATGCTTTGAGGGAGTTTGTTTACTTGAATCTAGTTACAGTAAGGTTTTCGTTTCTCTTAGTTATCATCTCATGTGTTTACAATGCCAGTTATTCGGCTTTTTTCATGTGATAGTTTATTCAATCTGAGATTTAGGCAGCACCTGGGTTTTTCTCTTCAATCTGTATTCATTGAAATTGGATCTGAACTTTACGGCCTTTTAGGTTTCGTACAAGTGGCTAAGTCGCAACTTTTTGGTGCCATCAAATGATGCCAAGAGGTAATTAGTGCTTTGTTCAATTTGGTTTTGCTGTCACCTATATTTTTTGTTGAGCATGTTTGATATACGTTTGGGGAAAATGGTGATATTGTTGTCAGGTTGCTCCAAGACCTTGTTGATAGACGCAGCAACAGTTTGGATGTAGTGTATACCGTGTCTGGTTGGCTGAATAACAACCCTCCAAGTTACAAAGTCCGGCTTGTCAATGGGGTTGGACTTGAAAGTAAGGTTTCTAGCCAAAGATGCTTGTCATCTTGCAGTGCTGTTTATTTGTTGTTCATGGAGGCATGAGTACTAGCAAGAGGGTCCAGTGCTTTGATCACTTCGTTTTGCAACATCGTCGGGTAGAATGTCCTGTTTGATTTTTTTTTTAATTCAGATTTTCATAGGGCGATTTTGCCTGTAGTATCCCTTGAATGTAGTTATGTGAACTAACTTATCTATCACAAATCAGAGGCAAGCCTTCGATTGTCATATATCAATAATATCTACCACTACCAAGGATATAAAGCATAATGTGAGGGACAGCTGGTTTTCCTGTGTCAACAAGTTTCCAATCCCTTGTAGGATAGATCATGATATAAAATCTGGAAGCTTTCCTATGGTTTTGTCTCTTAGTCCATTTGGCTGTCAACTTGGTTATCTGTTTTGCTCTTCCTTTGAGACTAAGAGATTCTGATTTGAGGAATTTGTTTCTTGAAACCTTTGCAGAAGCGAAGCAAGATTTTGATGGTAACTGTTCCGTTCAGGTCTATAGTGTCCAAGCTTCCATTCCAAGGGACTCAGCTGTCCTTTGGAATATGGAATCCATACAAGCACATGAACTCGCTAAGCAACCCTCACCTGAAAGCAATTGCTTGAGGGATAACAGGTACTTTTATATGTGAATTGGGATACAAAAGCTCTTTTTGGCAAGATGTTCAAATTATTTTGGAGGAGATGTTAGTTGATTTTCACTAATTTTTTTTTATACCAGCCTGTGTGGGATTAAAAACTCCTTTGTCAAGCGCAATGTCGAAGGAGGCCATGCCACCATCAATTCAGCTCCTCAAACCAATAATGTTGAAATACGACGACAATCTGGAGGTTTAACCGGAAGTGGAAATAGTATGGGCCCTCCATCTGATCAAAACAAAGTACAGCAGTTGCCACTAATGGCTGGTCGCCAGTCTTCCAACTTGGTCAAAGAAGTCAAAACTGACAAGAGTGGAATCAAAGGTCATGATCAGAATACCAAGTCTTCTGCAGTTGTAGATAAAGCTCCTTCCTTGCCAAGTAAGGGACTAGGTGGCAACAACTCATCAAAAAACGGTGGTTCCTTATCCAAGTTATGGGGCCATGCAACTGTGAAGTCGAAGCCAACTATTACCCCAGCAATCAGTAATTACTCGACTCCATTATGTTGCAAATCAACTTCCAGTATTCCTTTTCCCTATTTCTAATTTATTTTTCCGTTGTTTATTTGCTTCACAGAAGCTAAAAGTAATGCCATTGAAGCACTAGATGATGTGATGAATGATAATGAGGATGAGGACGACAATGTCAAGCGAGGCTCCAATGGCAGAAAAAGGAGGGTAGTCTTTGATGACTCTGATGACGAGTGCGAAGATGCAGTTGATCTGAGTTCACCCGGTAAAACATTGCCTGTGGATAATGCTGATATTACTGACCAGGTAGAAGATAGAGTGGTGCAAGATGAAGGCAAAAAACCCGATTTTACAGCATGTAACCAGCTTTTGAATGGAGTAGGTTCTTTGGCTCTCGGCAAGTCCAGTGACTCTAAGAGTTCATGTGCACAGACTAATATTAAAGATAATGCAGCAGCTTCTAAAGCTGCTCCTAGTGCTTCGAAAAGGAACAAAGTTTTGAAGACATGGATAGATGAGCGTGGCAGAGAAGGTAAACTTACAGTCATACTTGGAAATGTTTTCAGAGTTCCTTTCCAGTCTGTGCTTGTGAATTGTTGTATGATTCAGTGACAGAAGTAGTTTCTGAGCGGGATGAGACCGAGAAGAAAATTTCGGAGAGCAAGAGTACAGAAAAGGTTTCTGCTGATGTAACTACAAAGCCCTCTAGCAGGTAAAAAGCATTTACTGTTTCTCCAAAGTGTTCTGTGTACATTTGTTACGTTTTGTCGATCAATGCAGTAGTTAATTTTGTTTAAGCTGTTGTTCATAGTTTCTTATCATCTAAAGCCAATTTCTGAATCAGGGAACTTGCATCTAAGAAGTCGACCCTAGCCATGGGAAATGTCAAAGCAGGAGGGAGCAAAGCTGGAGCTAAAAGGGATCCAAAGCAAGGGAACATTCTATCTTTCTTCAAGAAAGTGTAGGCAGCTAATGCAAAACCTTCTTGAATTCTTGACCACTATAAAAGCAATATTAAGTGGATGACAACAATGAGCTCATTACATTCAAACTTTGAAGTCAATGTGACTTATACATTTGGGGTTAGATCTATGACGTCATTAATCATCATATGTTTGAATCAGTTCATCTTGGTGAACTCCAATGCTCACGATTCGATTCAATCTATTTGCTTGATCCATTGTCGCCATTGCAGAAACACTACTTGCTAGGAGTAGCAGCCATACTGTACGCTTGGAATAACACCCTTATCATGATTGAGCTGGTGGCTATGATAGCTAAAGTTTTAGGTCACTTCGGCCTAAGGCTCCTAAACATAGTCAAGTTGTGAGATTTCCCTGGAGAATCCTCAACTACATCTCCCCAAACTATCAACATGAAGATGGATCCTACTCAACGTATCCTCCTCAAATCCAACAGCTGCAACAGCCGTCTCCCATGTATCTACATCGATCGCATTTCCCTTAGCAAGTGTGTCCAAGACCGACCACGCCATTTCCATATTCCTTTGCTCACATAACTTACCAACAAAAGCACACACGCTGCCACGATGAGGAGCAAAGCCCTTGAAGATCATCTCGTCCAGTACAAAAGCTGCATCCTCAAACTGCATCCCATCCCAGAGTCCTCTGAAAACAATTCTGTATGACAACACATCTGGGAGACAGCCTCTCCCTGGCATGCTCTCGAACAACTCATACGCACATTGCCATCTCCCATCCTTGCACAATGTATCAAGAACGACGTTGTAGCTCACCACGTCTGGTTTACGCCCGCTCTTCGACATTTCATCAAACATCTGGTAAGCTGCGCTGAAATCCTGGTTCCTGCAGAACCCACTGATCATCACGTTGTAAGTCACCGTGTCGGGTTTACACTCGCTGCTGCTCTGGTTCATCTCACCCCAAAGTTGCAAAGCTTCTTCCTTTTTACCTCCCTGAAAGAGGGCATTGATGAGGGTTGAGTAGACTGAGGAATCCAGTGCAATCCCTTTCATGATCATCTCGTCTTTGAGCTTGAAAGCTGAATTCAGCTCACCATTCACACAGAAGGATTTCATCAAGGAGGAATAGATGTAAGCATTGGGAGTGATTCTGTACAAGTTGACCATATCGTTCTTCAGCTTCAGAGCCTCTTCCAACCTATTAGCCGAACAGAGCCCTTTAATCAGAGTCACAAACGTCACGATAGTGGGGCGAATGTTTGTGCTCAGCATTTCGTCGAACAGCTTCAAGGCAGTATCTACCATCCCCTTGTAGAAACACCCGCGGATGAGTATATTGTAGGTAACAGCATCGGGTCCACGCGCATATTTTTCGACACCTGCAAAGAATTCCACCATTCTATCAGCTTCTTTGCACATCAGAAACGCGTTCAGCAAGGAGTTGAATGACCGGACGGTCCGTTGACACCGGAAAGCAGGAATTTCCTCGAACACCTTGATGGCATCTTCTAGGCGGCGGGCGCGGCCGTAGAACTGGATCACGTTGCAGAAGATCACCTCTTTGGGGACGAAACGGGTCTGGGCTTTTAGCTGGCGGAGGATTTCTTCCAGCTCCGAGAACATTTTGGCGGCCCCGAGCTTGGTGATGATGAGATCATAGCAGAGTGGAGAGTAGCGAAGTTGCTTGGAGGCTGGAGAAGTGGGTCCATCAAAATTCGGGTTGCGGAAGAGGTCTAGGGCAAGCTTCGGATCCTTCTGGATCCGCAGCAGAGAAGCTAGTCGGAACGGAGAAATCAGCTTTGGTAGCTTCATCGGCGCCGGGTTTTGGTCTGGTTGATGTCGGAGTGAAATTGTTTTATTGCAAATTCTGTAGACTAGATACCGGTCCGGTAACATTTTAAAGTTAAACGATTACAAGGTTACGAATCTCATAATTTAGTGGCTAGTTGGGTAATTGACCTCATATTCTTAAATTGGCACGTGAACTTTGAAGTTATTCCTGTCTAAGTCCTTGAATTAAGTTTTTTAATTAGTGATACAATAAAGTTTTTTTTTTTTTACAATCTTCCACCGTATTGCACGACAAATATTCTCACGATATATAATGTTGAAACATTCCATCACGTAAAATACTAAACCCCAAACTGAAAGCTCATACACAATTATCACAATATAAGAGAGACATTAAATCACGTACAATATTAATTACATCAAAAGAAATACTTTACACATATATGATATCCTTACTTGGAAGGACCATGATTCCCAAATCTACTACAGAGCTACTATTTACCCACAAATCTGGTTTTCTTTTGCATTTCAATGTGGTGCTCCAAGGACTCTCCTTCAAACTCATCGCAACCTTCTTGCTTGGTTGGCAAGCAACAATAGGTAGCACTGGCACCAGCATCGATCTCGCTGTTATAGTACTTACTCGAATAAAATCTAACCATGCCAACATAAAACAAGATTGCACCAATGGTGAACCCGATGAGGAACCAGCTAAACAAGATGTTCACAAGCGATTTGGCTCTTTCCAACGACTCCTCACCCGAGCACCTAAGGATTTCGTGCCCATCTTCTCGGTGAATCATGCACCCTTTAGGCACTAGTTCTGGAGTCCAAAGCATGTACCCCATGACTATGAACCACCCGCCTTGGCACATAATGCTTACAGACCTTACGTAGCTCACAAGGAAACTCCCGGGGTGGCCAACACTGATTAGGGTTGTGGCAAAAGAGACCACCACCACAATCTGAATGAGCAAGTGGTATTGGCCTTCGACTGCCATGTGATCAGTGGAGTGGAAGTGGAAGTTGAAGAGCTCGAGACCGAAGCACATAGATGCAACCAAGAGAGTGAGTCCGCGAACATGATCATGTAGGTGGGAATTCTTTCGATGGGCAATATTGTTGTTGTCCCCAACACTTGAACCTTGCACCGACTTGTCGAGGAGGATGGCGAGGATTCCATAGATTGCAAAGCACATGGAGATTGAGGAGTGTTCAAAGTTGTGTAGATGGTTCGAAGGGATGGTCCCGTCTGCATCAAATGGTTGGTGCTTTCTGGGGCCGATGAAGAGCTCCATGGAGACTGTGATGGAGCTCCCGATGATTATCAAGATGAGCTCCAAGTACCTGAGCCTTGATGTGGGGAACCATGCAGTAGTTGTTGTGAAGGAGGTTTTGTTTTGGAAGTGGAGTTTTGTGTTGTTGAAGAGATGCCATAAGCCAAGTAAATAGAAGCCAATGCCTGACAAGACATGGCCTATGAAGGTACCCATAATGGTCGATTAATAATTGTGATTGCTTGAGAGGAAACGAGTATTAGGGTTTGAGGAATTTGCCTAGTGACCATTGAATGGCGACTTAATTAGCTATATATATAGTTTGGAGGAGGAGTGATTATGAAGCTTTTGTGAGGATATATCTTTATCCTTTGCACTAGTGACTTGTTGTTTTGAGTTATTATTAGTAAACTTCGTCACTTTGGAGAGGCAACCAATAAAAATGTATTATTTTCCGTTTCCAACTTGCATACCTAAAGGATGTTATGAGATATGGTTGAGAATGAAACACTAATTAAGCTCTTGTTAATTGAGGGGATTAATTATATGTAATTGTAATAGTAGTACTAGAGTATGGCTTTTAACTTAAGTGTAGGTACTCCTACTATTGTGAATAAATTAGGGTTATAGGTATAATATGTCCCTATACTATGTCGTTTTATCAGACATGCTCCTTTACTATTTTTTACATCTAACATGCCCCTGTGTTTTGGAAAAATTATCAAACATGCCCTTCTATTAAAATTTCTATTGAAAAAATTGTCAATCATGGTTGAACCGAGATTTAGACGACCCAACATCGGCAAACGGGAGGGAAAATGTCAGTTTTGTCCCCTGTTTTATTTATCTAGGTCCCGTCAAAGTAAAATTATTAGAATTATTTGGCTATACAAAAGAGCCAAAAAAATTCTATAATGAAATTAGTAGGGATATTTTAGAGATTTATGTCATACAAACCAAAGTTCGACCGTGGTTAACGGTTTTTGGATCTAAATTTTGACAAAATGGCATGTTTGATCATTTTCCCAAAATACAAGGGCATAATTGATTAAAAAAATAGTTAATGGGCATGTTTGATAAAATGACATAGTAGAAGGGATATTATACCTATAACCCAATAAATTACAAATCTCCTAAACGTTGGCACATTTTCGAATTGCTTATCATAATATTTTACTCTTTTTTATCAAAAGACGTTGTTAAAGACATAAACAAAAGATCTTTATGCCATAATCTCAGAAACTCAGTTACGTTTGAGCCCAAGACAGGTCCAAATTAAAGAGAGCTAAATCAATAGCGAAAAACTCAAGCTAGAGCTAAATCAAGCTCTAGCCTAAAAAAAATCTCTACGAGGGGGGACTTCCTCTCTCTTTCTTCCCTCACAAAAATGGGACTCTCTATATTCTCTTAACCTGTCAGATCTCCTCGATCTATACCCAAAAACACTAAACTAAAACTCATCCTCAAGTGTTGTTCTAAGTTGAATTTAACTTCCTTGATCAACCTAAACATACGTAGTTTATTTTTTGTCGTCATCCCATGTATGTAAACGACATCAATAAATAATCTCAAATGTCTCCCAAATTCCATGAAACTTAAAAGGCGATTACTAATGTGTATGGAAGAGAAAAGGACCATAGGACCCTGATCGATGGCTAATAATGTGACCATTACTTTTGTTAAACAGTGCGGGGGAAAACAAACCCAATATTAATTACTTGTGACAGAAGAAAAGCTTCCCATCGTTTTCCCTAATCTTCACTCCAAATTCCCAAAACAAAATCATCATGTCATTAAGAATTAATTAATCAGATATAGATATCTTTCCCAACAAAACCAAATTACTAAAGCAGGAGGTAGCCAACAGATTCATACCAACCCCATTCCCCAGAGTGATAATTAATCAAGCAGAAGAAGACAGTGGCACAGGGCCATAAGCAATAGAGATAAATATTATAAATTCCAAAACATGTAATCCAAAAATACCCATATAATAATTATTTATCGAAAATCATATACTATAAGTTTGATTTCACTACCACGTGTTTTTACATTATGAAAGAATCGTACTACATATTCATTTCTATACTTTAAGGTAAATTCATTTCAATCTCACACAGTTTTTTTTATTGTCTATTATCGATTTTTTTCTTCTTCAAATTAACGTAAACTTCTAATATTTGAATCTCGTATATATCTACTTCGTCTGCCAAAAATCTAATTAACTTCAACACATGCAAGCAATTAGGTCATTATCAGCTGATCACTAATCAAAGATGATAGCCTCAAGAAGTTATAGCTTTTAGTTGAGTGTGTGACAAGTAGCCATTTGAAAACCGGCCATTATATTTCTAGAAAGCATGAAAGACTACTATATATATATATGCCATTGCCGTGCCTTAAATTTCCATCTCTAGTTTATTCGGCATATATGGCTTCCATCTTTGGGTCAACCATTGGCTTGGAATTGGACACTCCATTCCCACCTTCACAAGCTACGTAAACCAACTAGAAATTTATAAGACAAGAGAAAACAAGAATCGTTTCAAAGCAACCCTTCTACCTATCTACCATAGAATTAGAACCCTCCAAAGTCCAAACACTTGGACTTCCCAAATTTAAACCGTTACCTATAACCTTATTCCCTTCTCTTATATCCCACAATACTACTCCTTGTACAACAAAAGCAATACTTTACCAGTATATGATATCTTTACTTCCAAATCTTAGGACCATGATTCACAAACTCTACTACACAGCTACTATTTCCCCACAAATCTAGTTTTCTTTTGCAATTCAATGTGGTGCTCCAACGGCTCTCCTTCAAACTCATCACAACCTTCTTGCTTGGTTGGCAAGCAACAATAGGCAGCACTGGCACCAATAGTGATCTCATTGTTATAATACTTAGGCGAATAACAGTTAACCATGCAGACATAAAACAAGATGGCGCCAGTGGTGAACCCGATGAGGAACCAGCTAAAGAAGATGTTCACCAACGATTTGGCTCTTTCCAACGACTCCTCCCCCGAGCACCTAACAATTTCGTGCCCGTCTTCTCGGTGAATCATGCACCCTTTAGGCACCAATTCAGGAGTCCAAAGCATGTACCCCATGACTATGAACCACCCGCCTTGGCACATAATGCTTACAGACCTTACGTAGCTCACAAGGAAACTCCCAGGGAGGCCAACACTGATTAGGGTTGTTGCAAAAGAGACCACCACCACAATCTGAAGAAGCAAGTGGTATTGACCTTCGACCCCCATGTGATCGGTGGAGTGGAAGTGGAAGCTGAAGAGCTCGAGACCGAAGCACATAGATGCAGCTAGGAGAGTGAGGCCTTGAACATGATCACGCAGGTGGGAATCCTTTCGATTTGCAATATTGTTGTCCCAAAGGGTTGAACCTTGCACTGACTTGTCGAGGAGAATGGCGAGAATGCCATAGGTTGCAAAGTACATTGAGATAGAGGAGTGTTCAAAGTTGCGTAGATGGTTCGAAGGGATGGTCCCGTCTGCATCAAATGGTTGGTGCTTTCTGGGGCCGATAAAGAGCTCCATGGAGACAGAGATGGAGCTCCCAATGACTATCAAGATGAGCTCCAAGTACCTGAGCCTTGATGTGGGGAACCATGCAGATGTTGTGAAGGAGGCTTTGTTTTGGAAGTGGAGTTTTGTGTTGTTGAAGAGATGCCACAAGCCAAATACATAGAAGGCAATGCCTGGCAAGACATGCCCTATGAAGCTACCCATAATTGTCGATTAGTATTTAGTACTTGTGTTTGCTTGAGAGAAAACGAGTATTAGGGTTTGAGGAGTTGCATGCCTAGTGATCATTGGTTGAAGCTATATAGTTTGGAGGAGTGATTGTGAAGCTAATTTTGTGAGGATATATCTTTATCCGTTTGCATGAGTGATGACTTGCTGTTGAAGGTATATGATTTGGAAACTTCGTCACTTTGGAGAGGCAACCACTAAACATATGTTATCTTCCATTTTCAACTTTCGTACGTAAAGGATGTTAGGAGATATGGGTGAGAAAGAAACACTAATTAAGGTTTTGTTAATAATTGAGGGGGTTTAATTATATGTGATGTTAGTACTACAGTGGAGCTTTTAACTTAAGTGCAGGCACTCTAGCTACTATAGACAAATTACAATTCTCCTAAGAACGTTGGCAAATTGTTGAATCTTATAGGCCACGAATTGATGATCATAATTCGTTTATTCTTTCTTTTTGGTAGAAAATTTTGTTTATTCTTTTATGAAAGAGTAATTTCTAATTATTCAAACCTTTTTGGAATTTTTTATTAGCCAAATCTATCGAAATAGTAAGAATTAGCCAAATGTTAACTTTCGGTTAGCAATTTTATTTGTTCGTAATATTGACTTGGCAACATGATACTGACTTGGAAGATACACATGAAGGTCAACATTCCAAAATTTTAGTATTTAACTAAGAAAAGGGTTACAAAATTATTCACGATAACGTAAAAATAGCTAGTATTTTGATGCATTATGAAAGATTTATCTAATTAATAGTATTTTAATAGATTTGTATAATATAAAAGAATCTGAAAAATATTTGGATAAAAAATATATATTACCCCGCTTATGAAACAAATTTGATAGAGACATAAAATAAGAGATTTTTGGACTCCATGTATGTAAATGACATCAATAAATCATCTCAAATGATGAACTCTAAAATTATATGAAACTTAAGGCGATTACTAATGTGTACGTAGAAGGAGAAATGGATGATAATGTGATCATTACTTTTGTTAAACAATGTGGGTATATAAAACAAACCCAATGTTACTTGTGACAGAAGAAAGCTTCCAATCGTTTTCCCTAACCTGACAAGTTTTCCCATAATGTGTAACGAAGAATTAATTAAGCAGCTCCATATATATCTTTCCCAACAAAACAAATCACTAAAGCAGGTGGTAGCCCGCTGATTCATACCAACCCAGTCCCCAGAGTGCTAATTCAAGCAGCAGAAGACAGTGGCTAATTCAAAAATAACAAAACAATCGTGTAAATTTCATTTTCATAAACATCACCACGTGTTATTATACTGTGAAAAAATTATAAAGTATATTTATTGTCGATACACTTAGGTTGGTAGCTAGCTAATTATATCCGTTTCGATCCCACAAAGTCTTTTTCATTTGTGTATGAAAAGCTTTCGTATTAACGTAAACCGCTCAAGATAGAATGCATAACCATGGGTTATACACCCATCAATAACCAAATTTGGACCCTTCATTTAGAAAATCCAGATCTAAGGATGGAGAATTAAAGACCATTTTTATTTTCCAAACTTTCTTAATCGGCTAATATCTTTTTCGTTTTAACTCAGATTTTAATTTTTTTCCACAGATGGAACGAGTTCATCGTGCTCTACAAAATAAGATCAATTTTCAATATTTTTTGAGAAAAAAAAATTCTGGCCTCTCGGTACCAACTGCATACCATATGGTATTTTCTTCATTTTTAATTCGTTTTTTGAAACGTTTGCACAGAAGAGACGAGTTCATCATGATCTATTGGATCTACAAATTTCTGGGTGAACAAATTACATGACCAAAAAATACCACACAATACCATACAATACCACCCTGGTACGAGGTGGTATCTTGTGGTACACAATGATAAAAGTCGTAAATGACAGTTAATATACTTCTACTATCATGTATTCAACCATCCTACAGTCTTGGTTTGTTCATACCACCATGGTACGCTTTTCAAACCATAGGTATGCTCTTATTTCAATACCAATCAATATCATATGGTATAGACTGGTAAAAAATGGTTCAATTTTTTTTGTTCGAAAAATATATCAAAGTGGATATCATTTTGAAGAGCACAATTAATCTGATCTAACTGTGCAAAAAATTTAAATTTCGACTTAATCGAGTGAGAAATCGTCCGTCAAAAATTAAGAAGGGTAAATTAAAGTCTTTCCAGGAGAGAGATGCTGATATCATACTGATGTGAGCTGGTTACTCATGGTTACTCACCGTAAGGTTACTGACATGATCCGTTCCTAACGTAAACTTCTAGTATTCAAATCTTATACATATATATATATATGCCTACTCCGTGCTCCGAGAATCTTATTAATATGAAATACGTACATGCATGCAATCAATCAGGTCATTATCAGCTGCTGATCTCACTAATCAAAATATATGGAAGAGGAAAAAGGGTACAAGTTGGTAGCCTGAAGAATATAGCTTTTAGTTGAGTTTGTGAGAAGCAGCCGTTATTTGAAACCCATGTATATTTCTAGAAAGAGTGAGCAAAGACTGCATGCCATTGCCGTGCCTTACATTTCCATCTCTTTGTTTATTCAGCTCCATAGCTTCCATCTTTGGGTCAACCATCGGGTTGGAATTGGACACTCCATTTTTCCCATTTCACAAGCTACGTAAAGTAAACCAACTAGAAATTTATATCACAAGAGAAAAAAACAAGAATCGTTTCAAAGCTACCCTTCTACCTATCTACCATAGAATTAGAACCCTCCAGACACATTAAGACTATTAGCTTTTTCCCTTCTCTTATTATATCCCCACAACACTCCTCCTTGTACACCAAACCCATTCTCTCTCTCCCTCTCTCTCTCTCTCTATCTCTCTACATTGACAAAAGGAAGAAAAAAGAAAAAAAAGAGGAGTACATGGGAACTTTGGTGGGTCACGTAGCACCAGGGCTAGCATTCTGCCTTCTCGGTGTGTGGCATCTTTTCAACCACACCAAGCTCCATTCTCAAAACCCAACTTCCTACTTCGCCCACCCATGGTTCCCAACCTCGAAGCTCAAGCACGTAGAGCTCTACCTCATCATGGCCGCGACCTCCATCTCCGTCGCCATGGAGCTCTTCATCGGGCCCGAGAGGCACCAACCTTTGGACCCGGACGGCACCATCCCTTCCAACCACCTCCACAACTTCGAGCACGCTTCCATCTCCGCGGCCTTCTTCACCTACGCGGCCCTTTCCATCGTCCTCGACTGGGCTCGGCCCAAGGCCCAGTTCGGCCTGACCCAGTTGCTTGGCGCGGTGGCGTTCGGGCAGCAGCTCCTCATGTTCCGCCTCCATTCCTCCGACCACGTGGGCGTGGAAGGGCAGTACCATTTGCTTCTCCAGTCCGCCATAGCCGTCTCCTTGGTGACGACACTCATGGGGATCGGCCTACCTAGGAGCTTCATGGTCAGCTTTGTCAGGTCCACCAGCGTTTTCTTCCAGGTATGTACGAATTCATCGTTGTTATTGGAACCAGTTGGTTTACGACGCGATAATACGCTCATTCTTGGAATCATGTAATGTATAGGGTGTTTGGATGGTTGTGATGGGCTATGCGCTGTGGACGCCTTCCCTCGTGGCGAAGGGTTGCTTCATCAACGAGGAGGAAGGGCACAAGGTGGTGAGATGCAGCGGCGAGGAGGCCCTCCACAGGGCGAAATCTCTTGTGAATATTCAGTTCAGCTGGCTCCTGATTGCTGTTGCGGCTTTCGTTGTGGGGTTCTACTTGGTGTTGCACAGGCTTTACGGCCGAGGAATTGAGTACACTTCATTGATGACGATGAGAGGGGATCAGTTGATGGAAGATAGTGAAGATGTTGAATCGCAGAAGAATGGTCCGATGAAGAGCTTCATTCAAATGGGGAAGATCAGTAGTTGGGGGAAGGTTCGTGACAATGTTGAAAGGTGATTATTAAGAAAAGGCAATTAATAAATTAGTTAATTATGAAATTGGATTAAGAAAAGTTAAAAGAAAAGAGGGTATTTTAGTTAGGTAGTGGTGGTGTGTGTACATCTTTGATTGGTTGTTGGGAGTGGAGAGGGTGGTCAGCTAGACAAGTTTTTAATCAATTAAGTATTCAATAATGTTTTGCTTATTTGGAACAATGAACCTATAGGAAAAGAAATTGGGTGTTAAATTTAATTTTTATTTTAGGATGGGAAACCGTGAAAATGGAGGAAGCTTCTAATTCCTTTCTATCCGCTTTGGTAGTCGTCATCTTGCCTTGGACTAAAAAAATATGGCCGTACTTGCGTATTAATCATCTCCAACTTGGAATTTGACACCAGCCTTCAATTTCAATCTTGAGAAACTTTCTATTTAGGACCTCATACTTTTGTTGATACTTTGTATTAAGGACCTCATACTTTTGTTGATATTAGCTCATCTGCGTTTTAAAAATTTTAAAGACCACAATTAATTCAAAATCTGGCTACGCCACTACATATATATGTAATTAAATTCCACAAACTAAATGAAGTCTGAAATGGTCCCGTGGTAGGTAGTGATGGCAATGGGGCGGGGCGGGTACCTCAATTCCCATGCCCCGCCCCATGCTACTACGGGTCGGGGCGGGTAAAACCCGCGCGGGTACGGGGCAGGGCGGGTCGACCCACTCTTACATGTTGTTCAAAAAAAAATACAAGTAAATTTTACTTTTTACAATAAAAGGTAGGGAAAAACACTTTAAAAATGAAAAATATTGATAATAGAATGGATAATTGAGCCTAACAAGTTGAAAGATCGACTCTAACTAGTTGAAGAAAAGTCAAAATAGGAGAAATATGTATAGATATTGTAAGAAATTGAGATAAAATGAGTCTAGAACGGGGCGGGGCGGGGCAGGGCGGGTCGAAAGTAGATATCCATGCCCCGCCCCACACTACTGCGGGTCGGGTAATACCCGCCCCATCGCGGGTCAGGTCGGGTAATACCAGCGGGGCGGGTTGAAATTGCCATCACTAGTGGTAGGTGTATATTAACAAACTGAATGATAAGATTGTAAATGGCTTTCGCTCTAAGTTATTTAATTATTCGAGTAAAACATAAGGTTAATTGAGATAAGAATGCTCAATACAACGATTTGGAGCAAAATCCCAAGCATAAATTCTTCGACAAAACAAATTGCGTTAACTAGCAATTAGATGTCAAATTTTTCGACAGAACAAATTGACAAATAATGCCACAGGAAACGACGCCGTTGAGGCGCTGGAGCGAGCCCGAAAGATCATTATCCATTCATCAGTCATCGCACTATCTGCCACACTCTGTCAGAGCTCATTTCATTTCACTCTCGATTCGATCCATCTATCGTCAAAGCAATGCTCCTCTCACTCGTCCAATCCCTCTGCTCTTCATCATCATCGTCATCGACTTTCCAATGCAAAACCCACGCTTCCATCTTCCAAACACTCGCGAATCCCACTTCTTCTTCGTCTCCCCTGCTTCAGAAATCGCTGTTTCCCGGTTTCGATCCCGACCATGCCCTGAAGAAATTGCTCCATGTCAGCAGCCGATCATCATCCACAAGAGCCCGGAGCTTCACAGCAGCCAATGCTTTTATCCAAGCGTCTCTGCTCGAGTCCCCTGTTCTGTGGGCTGGCAGGGTTTGCGTATTCTATGCGCTCTTGAAGATCGGTTTAGCTGGATCCAAGGCTAACCCACTTGTCTCGGGTACAAATACAATCGAGGGTTTATATTATTTTCCCTTTTGTTGCTTTAGGTTGTCTTAGTTTGAGATTGGGACATAGATCAATGAGTTTCAATTTAATTTGTCTAGAGTTAGATGGTGTGGAGGAGAGCGGCGGCGGCGGGACCGGAGCTGGTATTGCTGGAGCTGGTGATTTGGGGTTCTCAAAGTGGATTGAGTCAATTCAAGGCAACCCAGGTTAGTTGGGGTTTTCATTCCCTTCATATTGTTGGAAAATGGAAGGTGCGAATCTGGAGTTATCGAAGCAAAAGGTTACACATTTGGCGATTCTTTGTAGTGTTCCCTTAGAGTAATTGTAGACACTAGGAGTGTCAATTCGTTTAGTCAGCTGTTGATGTCAATCTACTGCACAGAACATTTGGGTTTTGAGGCCAAATATTGAACCAAATGACTGGTAGCAAAGGGAAGAACTTGCCTTTTTGGTGCAGCGCTCCCATTTGCAGTAATGTGCTTGACGTATTTCAATGGCTTTCATGATTATGCTTACTTTTCTTGTACAACTGGATGGTTAATGACTGGAACTTAGTTGCAACCCTTGACTCACATTATGAGTAGAGTAGTACTTCAGTAGCTAAAAGGAATGTGTTAACTGACTGTCTTCTAAGGAAGTGATGCTTTTTCTGGAATTATGAGTCTGAGAATGAAATGTTATGCATAATTTTATCCAAGTATACTGCAGCTTTGTGGTTTATTATTCTCAGATAGGAATTTCATTCTGTTCAATGGTAATCGTCTAATCAATGCATAAAAAAGACAGCTCATGCCTTATCGAGCATGTTTTCCCATTTTGAAAATACTTTATTCTGCAGCAGCACTTCACATTGTTCGCATGTAAGCTTGTTTGGAGAATGTCTATTAGTTTGTAGCACATGTCAAACCATTGTTCTATGATCTGTGAGATGTTCAATAATCAGTTAGGCAAGTTATGTGTTGGGAACAAGAAGATAAACTCCAGATTAATGTACCTTCTCATTTAGGAATTCATCAAATTTTGATTTTGTCGTTGTTGTCTTGAAAATGATGAGCGTCAGCGTATTTATATGGTGGACAAATGGTTTGGTGTTCTTGAGCAGATAAAGAAGCATCTGACAAAAGGAAGCTAGTGAGCAAATGGCATCCAACCACCAAAGGCACACTCAGGAGGAACTACAGGGTGCCTTCAAAATCTGAAGGAAGGCGTCTCCTAAAATCTGTTGCAGCTTTATTATCCGAGGATGATCACTTCACAGACGCCACTTCCCACAAGGTAAGATGACGACAACCCCTAGATTCTCCTGTCTAATCTGCTTGAGAGTCACAATTTCTTCTCTAAACTTACAGGGATGCCAGATTAGGAGGGAGAGTGCACATGGTGAGAGTGTGTGCTGTAACAACGTAAGGGCTCTCTTCGACGAACTGCCAACCCCTCACCTGATTGTAGAGATCACTCCTTTCCCCGCTGGGTCTTTGACTGAGAAGGACTATCTGAAGGCTGAGAAGCTCGAAAGGGTGCTTAGATCGGGGCCTTCTATCTGAAAACGCCTCAAAGTTTTCTGAATGTAGCCAAACTTTCTCCCTGTGTACATGAAAACAACATTTACTTTGCCATGCTGATCTTTTCTACTGATGACTTGACTGTACTCCACAGGAGCTGAGGTGGATCTTGTTAGTTGAGCTTAAGCAGTCCAGGGAACTTAATAGATTGATGTGAATACTTGTGCCAGTTTCCAATTTCTTGTTGAATGCTAAATAACTCTAGCTACTTACAAGTTACAAATAGGCAGAGTTCTGCGCACAAATGATTGATATTCGACCTAACAAATACATTCTAGTAGAGTAGTAGTCTCCTTCCAACGTCAAATATCTATAGGTGCTTTCAATATGCGAAAATTATACGTTAAGACGAACCATAAAACTCTTGGTTAAACGATCAATTCATGGAGTCGGGATGCAACAACTCTGCGATTCGAAGTTCAGAATCAGCAGCTAATGCCAAAGGTGAAGGTTTCAAGGCAAAAACATTACAAATGACTATTCCTTCACAGTAAGAGTTCAACAGCGTCAGAACACTTGTTAAAGCTTTACTTCAAACCCACGGAAGCCATCAAATCTTCATATTCGGGATCATTGTTATCTGCTCTTCTTCCCATTCCTGGCTGCTGAGAAGCAGCAGAGGGGGAGAATGGGTCATAAACTTGCTGCCCAGCGACCGGCCTAGATGACCCGAAAGGCAGATTTCTTGAACCAAGCAGTTGATGATTCGGACCCATAACCTCTCGAGGCATAGTCATTTGAACTGGCCGATAAGCTTGCTGGTGAAGTTGCATTTGATTTGCTGACCTCATTGGCCCCAAGTCCCTCGACATCATCTGTGGAAGCCGAGGTTGAAATGAAGAAGATCCAGCAAAGGCGGCAACATCAGGCCGATCCAGTCCCATCTGTCCTCCCATCTGAGGTGGCCTCTGGAACATGTGAGCCCCAGGATGAAGAGCCAAATTTGGCTGCATCATTGGCCTATTCGCTTGAGGATGTGTATTTAGTTGATGATGCATTTGAAAATGGAAGTCACCATGAACAGAATGCTGCTGTTGTGGAGTTGTTGATGCTACAGACGGATGCCTGCCCATGGGTGGATAAAAATTTGTTGTTGTACCAGGAAAAGGACCGACTGCTGGATGTGCATTTCCTCTAGGTGGAGCAGGCGGAGGTCCAGGAAAATGTGCAAGACTGACATTTGGCCTGGGCAGTTGAGGTGGTTGAAAGTCATTTTGTGTGGCAGAAGAATGACTACTCATTCGAACACCGGGAAACTGATGAACTGGCGGCTGCTGCCTGGATTGAATGTTGTTTCCTGTAAAAGCTAAATCCGTTCCAGATATATTGGGAGATGTTAGAGGAGATGCAAAATTTGGACGGGGTATCATCATTTGTCCCTGAGAAGGGGCCATTGCTGGAAAAGGTTGGGAGGCTGGTGTTGGAAAATTTCGGGGTGGGTAAGGGTTCGACCGAGGATGATGCCCAGTTGGAAGAGGTTGAGGAGGGACTGAATTAAACATAGATGGTGGAAATGATGGAGGTTGCCCTCCTAAATGTGACTGCAGTGGGGATGTATTGAAGAGAGGAGGCAAGTTGGGATCTCGAGGATTGTTAAGCATTGGTGATGGATATATAGGAGCAAGAGAAATGGCTTGTGGCATCCACGGTTCTTGCTGATGTCGAAATTCACCACCTTGGAGAGCTTCCCCTACTGCCACCTGTGCAGCTTCCTGTTTCGCAACGTCGGAGGAAGCAGGAGTCGGAGTCTGATTATCTGCTGTGTTATCAACCGCCACTTGATTTCCCTGCATATCAAGTATATTTCCACTCCAACATGTATCAGTCATTTATTATGGAAATCAAGATGGGAGGTAAAAGTGTTTGGGTGAACTTACCGGTACTGAGGAGACTAGTAATTCGATAACAGAGACTGCTGAATCCACTTTCTCGAATGTGTCAGCAGATACCAGCACGGTCAACTCGTCGTAAGTAGTATGGGTTTGATTTGCACCTGCAGTTGAAACTTCAACCTACAGAAACAAGAGAGAGACCAAGAGTTGACTAAAACACAAGGATTGTGGACATGTATATACACAATTAGCAAGCAGCTTCCAATAATAAGTCATGGTTAGGGGATGCATTCCAGCAAAATGCAGCTTAAAAACACAAATGTTACCTTCTCCGTGCTGCCAGATTCAATCCCATATAATTGCAGTTTTACCCCAGTTTCCTGATCAGAAAGATGCACATCAACAAGCCACAACTCAAACACGTCTCAACCGCAACAACCAACAGAGAGAAACCTTCCTATCCATAGACCCCAATTTAAGCTGATCTCCCATATTAAAAGGGTAGAATAAGCTAAGATTTACCTTCTCCAATCGCTTCTGAGTCTGATTTCCAGGGCCACATATCAGATCAACAAAATTGTGTTCAGGATGATCTTTCACCTGTTACAAGCAATGGCTAGAGGCGTGAGGTAAGTGTATATAAGTGCAAAATGCTACAACAAGCACTTATGCTTTTGACAATGATTTATCGAGTCATGAGGTAAATCACGATTACTTCGACATTTGTCAATTCCGAAATGATGCCTATGATTTCTAGCAACTAGCACAACATGGAACCCAAACTTATCTACGTCATGTTCACAGGGACATCAATAGTAATCGTTCCTCCATCGATTCTTACGTCATCTACATATATACAATAAATTCCACAAATAGCATGCATATCAACAATGTTACTCACGACAACCTAGCAAATGATTCACCATTAGACCAAGGAGAACTAAATGGGCAATCTCCCTGTCCAACCAACAGGCAGCAGCCAGAAACTACTAATTTCCCTTGTCTATTGAGTGAACTCATAACTAGGAGATATAACGAGAGAAGAAAATCCAACATACAGGGATAACAACTGCAGCTTCTTTAAGCAAAGGCTTGTAATCAGGTGGAGCCTTATAACTTGGATTCAATTTGAGTATTTCGCCTACCAAAATAAGAAAAACAAACATTAAAAGAAAACAAACAGAAATTCATGCTCTTGCTCGGAAGTGAGATGCAGTTATATACCTATGACTTCGCGCTTCTCAAGTTCCAAACTTCCCTACATAAAAAAATTGAACATTTAAGTCGATGAAAGAGTACAATTACTATTAAGACCACTGAGATATACTAGATTCGCCTAACTGCACCTTAGTCTCAACTAGTGATTTGGAAGGCTTCAAATCTGCACGTCCAATAGACGCTTCTGAGTCCTCATATTCACCTAGATCGAGATTCCCCTGACACAGCTGTTGTGCGATTTGATCCACTCGAGTCTGCCCAAAATTTGCAGATCACTTAATGGCACCTGGAACGGGAAGCTTACATGGCATTTCAGCACGCAATGGGACAAGGGCCTTTTAACCCCAATTCCTCAGACCATTCAAGTTTGATACGGCTAAATCTAGCTTAAGATTGAAATGCTCAAAGAAAAAAAGGCGAAGAGAAGCAAACAAAAACCCCTAGGAACAGAAATGAAGCACAGTCACTGGTAACCGCAGTTCCAGATGGCCAGTGGCATCAATCCTCCGCATACCTGGTAAGCTAAAACCCTCCCCTTTTTCACAGCAGCATCCTGTGCTAAATCGGGTCCCCACTTCGTCTTCCTCTGGAGATCACCATCGCTTTCTTGACCGGCTGCTGCTGCATCATTGCTACCAACCTTCTTACCTCCTCGAAAGATTGGAACCAGAGAACCAGAGAGCTTGTTTTTGGGGATTACGAAGCCAGACTTGGACGCGAAAATGGAGACCTTTGGCGCGCCTGTTGACGGAACAGACGAGCTCGTAGATGGTTTGTCATTACCAAGTTCCAAACTCGATGTGGGCTCAACTTTTGTACCCATCTTCCTCAACAAGAAGAGCAACTGAAACGGTATTTGAATGTATCAAAAAGAGCGTATAAATATCGAAAACACTAGAACACAGTAGAAGGCGGTCAATTTTTACAGGAGCCGAATAGCTAACAACGACAAGCAGGAAATTGCGCTCACCGGTGGTGGGGGATAGTATTCACTGACAGGTGGGGATGGAGCAAGTTAGGGTTTAGTTTCAGACAGCCATGGCGGAAGCGGATTTTGAAGCACGAGGACCTGATTGATTCTCTTCTGTGTTTTTCCGTCACTTGGCGACTGTCTATGCGAAGATGAAAGGCTTGCCGGCTGGCGGGTCTCTGAGTTGGCTCGGGGCGGGAACTATTATTGGGTGGGCCTTATGTTATGGGCCCAAAAAAGAAATTTGAGCCTCTTTATTTTTCCTTTAGTTTGTCCAGTGTGAGGTTTGGGCCTTTGATGTCTGCATTTGTGCCAGCCGTCTGCTGCTGATCCAGTGATCCTATTCCAGTATTCCTACATGTTTTATCAACAACCTGCACGATCCAGCTAGGGCTTAGGATAGGGTCAGTAACCTGACCTATGAGTAACTAAATATAAACTTTTAGATTTAAGTGGGTCCAGAAAATTCAGATTTAAAGATTGTCAATTAAAGACATTTTATTTTCTCTAGTTTTTTTAATCGGCTCTTATCTTCTTCGTTCTAACTCGAATTTCAATTTATTTATTTTTTTGCATAAATGGAACGAGTGCGTTGTGCTCTACAAAATGAGATCAATTTTCAATATATTTCGAGAAACTTTTTTTTTATCAACTACATACCATATGGTAATTTCTTCGTTTTTTAAACCGTTTGCTCAGAAGAAACGAGTTCATCATGATCTATTGGATCTATAAATTTCAGGGTGAAAAAAAAATACTGGATAAAAAATTACCATACTTTACCACTATGGTGTGTGGGTAGTAACTTGTAGTAAACAATGATGAAAGTCGTAAATGACAGTTAGTATACTCCTACTATCATGTATTCAACCTTCTTACCATATTGGTATGTTCATACCATCATCGTACGCTTTCTTACCATAAGGTATTAAATAGGAGCATACCATATGGTAATGACTGGTAAAAAATAATTCAATTTTTTTTCTACTAAAAATATATCAAAGTGGATATCATTTTAAAGAACACATTTAATCTGATTTATCTGTGCAAAAAAATTAAGTTTCGACTTAAAACGAGTGAGAAATCGTCCGTAAAGATTAAAGGGGAATATATAAAAGACTTTCCAGGAGAGAGATAATACTGATGTCATGCTGATGTGGACAGGTTACTCATTATTACTGACCATAGGGTTACTGACATGATCCTTCCCTCCAACTAGGCAGCTACTAACTTTGATTGATCAATTATATGTGAAACAAATGTTGCTCACATAATAATGATATTATCAATATCCAATCCATCCAATTACATGCTAAAAGCCTAAAACCATGTTCTAAACTCACTTGCTTCAATAATTCGATCATTCATATCTCTCAGGTATTATAATTTACAAATAATATCCCTAAAATATCAATTATCATCGACATTCCAAGAAATAATTTACATTATATTAAAAAATATAGATTCGATTATTTGAAGATGAGATGGTGAGTTTTCCTCGAACAACATACATACATATTCTTGGCATGTGATACAACATCTCCCCCTACTTTTGGTTATGAAGATTGTTATGATTTTCAAACTATAGTTTGTCGATTGTATATAGTAAAGTCAGTTTCACCCAAACTCGTTTTCATCTCTAATATGAGTATCATTTCATACAATAATGGCAAAAGAGGATTTTGCAGATCTACATATAAATTTTTTGGTGGAATAATATTTGATGTCGGGCGAGTATAATCCACGGTACCCAAAAATCATGGGTATAAAAATAGGTTTGCAAAATCTTTCCCCACATAAATATGTGACGAATAAAATTTTAAATATTTCAAAATGAAAATGATTTAGACAAACCCGCTTAAACCTCTCTTGCCATCCCTATCACAATAACTTATGAGTACCATCTGTCCATCCCTACTTTGTTGTTGCAACCAAATACATCAAATCCTAATCAATGACAAGTCTCCCCACGATTAAAATGAGTGTAAGTAAATGTTCCCCTTGACTAATGCAAATGAGAGCATGTTCATTTCTTGAGTAGGAGGGACACCTTCATTCAATTCGTGTAATAACTCGTCGACATATGTCAGTCCATTGTCCCCATCCTCTTTTCACCCTTCCCATCTTCCCCATTCCTTATCTCAAATCTCAATCATATGAACAAAAACCCTCATATTTCCTTTCCTCCTCCATTCCCAAATTGAACACAAGACTACATGGAATATGGATGGTATTGAAGTCAAGATCCATGCTCTTCCCCTACTCCTTATGACCTTATCTCACATCTCAATAGCATCAACAAAAACCATAAAAAAAAAACTCACCTTTAAAATGTAATGGATAAGATTTGAGTTGGTATCATAGATCACGATCCCTACAAGATGTAGGAGTCATGTTCGAGTTGTATATATTGGGTTTTTTTAGTTCGTTTATTTTGTCTCTAAAAGTAGTAATTTCTAGTTTTGTGATAGATGTATTTGTACATTGTGGCCAGGGAATAGGCATATGTAATGTGATGCAGTGGTGCAGATATGCGTTATATGTATTACAATCAACAATGAAAGTTGAATAGTACAAATACATGGACAACAGTCAACGTAGAGACATTAAGGATTGACAAGAATTTCATAGATAAGAAACTTATGTAACTTGTATTTTAATAAACTAAAATCAAGAAAATAAGGTTAAGATACATTATCTTAAATATTGATCATTATTATATTCAGAATCCCCTTATTAACAAGTTATCAGTTGGCATAAATTAACTTGGACAATTACCTAGTTAATAAATCTTAGATTTTTTTTTTTTTTAACTACACTCTCCAAAATTCACTTGTCAATTGTTACTCACCCGTCACCCCACCTCCTCCTTTTCTGGTTTGCATCTTTGCCTCATCACAATTCACAACTCGTATAAATCAACCCTCCGTCTCCCCTCTTCTCTTCCACACCCGATCCCTTTTCCCTCAACCAAACCAAACATGGATTCATCGCGGCTGCGACGGCTGTTGCTTCTGTTCGCGGCGGCGGCGCTGTTGGCCGGCACGGCGGAGTCGGACCTGGAGCAAGAAAAAACAGAGTGCGCGCCCAAGCTGGTCGGACTGGCCCCCTGCCTGCCGTACGTCGGCGGGGAATCCAAAGCTCCGACCCTGGACTGCTGCTCGGGACTGAAGCAAGTGCTGGACAAGAGCAGGAAGTGCCTCTGCTTGCTGATCAAAGACCGCGACGAAGACTTGGGGGTCAAAATCAACATCTCCCTCGCCGCTAACCTCCCAGGTTCCTGTAAATCTCCCGTCAATGTCTCCGATTGCGTCAGTAAGTAAAGATTTCCCCTCGAAATCGATTCGCCTTTTCAGTAATTCGTTTGGTTAATTACCGCATTGCGTTGTCCTACTCAACTGCAGGTCTGCTTCACCTGAAGCCCAATTCGACGGAGGCGAAGAAGTTCGACGGACTGGATGAAATCATCGGTAAAGGAGCAAACAGCAGCAGTACTGCTACCGCCGCCGCCCCTTCTGCTGCTGGTACGTACCCTTTATTGTTCTGTACCATTAAAATGGTTTCTTTTTGGTTATTAATCCAAACTACACGGTGGTCGGGTAGCATCGGCGGCGAGCGGGGGCAGAGCAACTGTCATCGGCGGCGGTGGAAATGCGAATCAAAAGAGCAACCACGGAGGAGATCAGGCAAGGAAGAGGAAGAATCGCGAGTGGGTAGCTGTCACGGCGGTGGGTGTATTGTGGGGATTAATCACGGGCTTCCCCTTCTTCTTCTGAGCTCCCAGCTACCTACCTAACTACAATCAGCCATACCGCCATTACTGTATTGTCTTTTGTCATCTCATAATTTAATCAATGGCGACCCAAGTCTTAATGCCACTTTGAAATACAGTGGCCTCCGGCCGGCTGGTGTGTTAATAAATACTCATCCAACCAAGGTCCCTCTTCTTTAACACACTCTGCTACAGAACAGAGTACAGCTACCCCAATCTCTCTCTCTCTCTCTCTCTCTCTCTCTCTCTCTCTCTCTCTCTCTCTCTCTCTCTCTCTCTCCACCATTGCAGTATATCGCCACGATGAACAGAAATCAATGATCCACATACCACGCGGCGGATAACAAAACAATCACTAACGATAATTCAAAGTCCCCTCTGTAAATAGGAGGGGAAAAAAGTATTTCTTTTTGGCAATAATCTTGGCTCGACAAGACCGCCAAGCTACCGATCAAGATTAGGATAAATACCATATAGCTCGAAGACACCGTCTCCGCACTGATATATTCACTCTCCTCCCCCGTCAACGAAAGCTCCCAGCTTCCGCCAACAATGGCGCCTTCAATCCCCTGTTTTGACCTGAATCCCCGGGCCATTTTCTCGTTCTTGGCCATCAGTACCCTTTCCTTTTCAACAATCCAATCCCTCTCTGAAGACCTAGCAGCAGCTCCTCCTTCCTTGTACGAAATCCTGCCCAAGTACGGTCTCCCTCCCCAGAGGGCTGTTCCCCGATTCTGTGGTCTCCTACACGCTCGACGACGATGGCAACTTGGCGGTGTCCTTGGCGAAGCCCTGTTATTCAATGTTGTACGCCATGGCCCATTACGACGAGAAGATTACTGGGAGACCGATCACGAATTTGGAATGGATTCAGGTGAGGGGTTTGTTCGTGTGGTACCAAGTTGAAAAGATTGTGGTCGATTATTGGGTTTACTTCGAATAGTACACCATCACCCAGGCCAGAAGATTGAGGTATTGGGAGTTCCTGAGTTCTCTTCTTCTGATTAAAAATTGCTTCTTTCTACTGACTTCTGTCACTTTATCATCATCTTGCAGCTTCCAGCACCAGTGGTGAAGGAGACTCCAATGATAATCACGCAGTAGCAGCTGCAGTAGTGGTTACGTTCTCTTGTGAAGGAAGAAGTGCAGAAGGCCGAAGGGGGTGAGTTAGTCGCGCACGAATAAAGACGGTGTGTATGTAAGTGTAGTGGTCATCTAAAAAGACCAAAAACTTCAAGGAGTCTGTGAAATAGTATATCTATTGATTGCTATGGCACTATGAAGACTCTACTACGTTGATTTTCCTGCTGTGTTTCTTGTGTAAACTCCCAGCAACAGCAGCAGATTTTTCTTTTCCACTACTTAATCCTTCCAAAGGCTGGGAAAATAGATCAGGCCGTTACAAAAATCATTGTCTAAACCGTACCGTACAGTTTGGTCTAGAACGTAGACTGTTAAGTATGGTTTGGTCTAATCCATAGTCTATATTATTTGATATTTTAATCTCTTGATCTGGTCTAGTCAAGACCGCGGTTTACCATACCAAACCGTGAACCCAACCTACTTTTCAATAAGTGTTAATAGCACATTCGACCACTCTCCCAACTCCCACAACGACACCCAACTCTCAACCTTAATTTTGAGAATCTCGTCCCCTCCTCCATTCACAACCACATTTCACTAGAGAGTAGAGATAATCGTAGCCCCATGTGAAATTATGTTTATGACGTTATGGTACAGGTTGGGTGTCAAAATTATTCATGCATGTAAAAGTTAATGTTTTAAGGCAAAAAAATAAATTTGTTTCTTGGTTATTGGTTCAACTTTTGTGTGATTCACTAAACAAATTGTTAATTTTTCGTTGAATGTGGTCTATCTGGACCAAACCGCACATGCATGGTTTGGACCGAACTGCATAGTCTGTGGTCTGGTCTGTAGTCTATAGTCCAATCTCTCAATCTGGACCATAAACTATATATATGATCTGGTCTAAATCAGAACGCAATGTTTCTCCGGCCTACAAATACTACACGTCTACACCAGTCTCAACTATTATCGATAGATATCGATGATTACTCGAATTTTGCACGGGAGAAGTAAAACATTCAATCCTTAAGGCCAAGGCCCAACGAGGTGAAAAGGTCCCAAAAGTCTAAGTCGGCCCAAAAAGAAACCAGCAATTCTTGGACAAGGCCCAAAAAACGCGGCCGATAACGATAAAAATCACAAACGATAATTCAAAAGTCCCCTCTGCAAAAACGAGGAAAAAGTATTTTTTTAGCAATAAATTAATCCTGGTTCGACAAACCGCCAAGCTACCGACCAAGATTGGGAAAAAGGTAAAACCATCGCAGGCCTCTAGAAACAAGAAGAACTCCGCCACCAACCCACCCTCCTCCTCCTCCCCGCACTAATCTCTTCACCTCCCCCGATATTCTCTGGATTCCCCCCCTCGCGTTTCTTTGTCGACGAAAGCTCCCTGCTTCCGCCAACAATGGCGCCTTCAATCCCCTGTTTTGACCTTGGTCGCGCCATTTTTTCTTTCTTGGTCATTGTCCTTTCTGTTTCAACAATCCATGCCCTCTCCGAGGACCCAGCAGCACCTCTTCCTTCCGTCTACGAGATCCTGCCCAAGTACGGCCTCCCCAGCGGGCTTTTGCCCGATTCAGTGGTCTCCTACACGCTCGACGACGATGGCAACTTCGCGGTGACCTTGGCGAAGCCCTGTTACATACAGTTCGACTACTTGGTCTATTACGCGGAGAAGATTACTGGGAAGCTGAGCTACGGGTCGATCACGAATTTGGAAGGGATTAAGGTCCAGAAGCTCTTTCTGTGGCTTGATGTTGACAAGATTGAGGTTGATTTGCCGCCTGCGGATTCGATTTACTTCCATGTCGGGTTCATCAACAAGAAGCTTGACGTTGACCAGTTCGAGACCGTGCATTCTTGCCGAGATGGGGTCTCTGGTACGCCCTGTAAAGGGTTCTGGAAGCGGGCGATTGAGGTATTGAAGTTCTGACTTTTGTTCTTTTGATTAAAAATTGCTTCTTTCTACTGGGTTTTGCTCTGAATCAATCAGTTGCCTAAGATTAGCTTTATGAATCTTTTGCTCTTGACAATGGGTCGTATGTGGTGAAAGATGAATGCTCATTCTATTTGGGTTCAAGTGTTGCCATGTTTAAGGCGGATGTGGCTTTACTTTGTCTATGCGTGCCTCTTAGAAGGTGTATTGCCTGTATCAGCTCCACATCGATAAGTGATTTCGGAACCAAAAAAGGTTGGCAAATTGAAAAGATTAGAATGATGAATCCAGCCCTCCCCCATATGTTGTGCAATTAGCCCCTCATTTGTCCTCAATTCTCTGTTGAGTTATTGGGGTTCTGGTCTGGAGGGTTTTGGGAATCGGTGACTGGTGTCTAACCTCGAGCGAGCTCAAGGATCATAGGTCTAGAGTATTTACTGCCAAATTAAACTTCTTCACATCATTTAAGTTCATGATTGGAGTTGAAATGTTTGCGGATCTTGTTGTCTTCACCGGATCCTCATCCCGGTGGGTAGCATCTTAAATCACCGAACATTATCTGAAAATACAAATACGATGTGTGCCTTCAGATGATCTGTTGAGCCTCCTGAAACGCTTTTGGTTCCCAAATTCCTTCAGCAGTAGCTTGAGTTTGTGCTGGATTAAGTGTGTGCCCTGAATCAGGATTCCGAATTAGGCATTATAATCCGTATTGGCTTGTTTGTGCACGCTCCATGAAGTAGTTATACGGTTGATTAGCACCCTTTAGATGACATGCATTTTATGATTCCTTTCATTCTCGAAAACCCACCCTAATCTGCCACTTTGTGATCATCATCTTGCAGCTTCCAGTACCAGTTATGAAGGAGACTCCATTGCTAATCACGGAGTAGCAGCTGCAGCAGTGTTAACATTCCTCTTGTGAAGGAAGAAGTGCAGCGAGGGGGTGAGTTGGTCGCGAACGAATGAAGGCTGTATGTAGGTAGTTCTAGTGGTCATCTGAAAGACCAAAATTTCAAGGAGTTTTGAAATGGCATGTGTACATATTACTATAGCACTATGAAGACTCTACTACGTTTATTTTCCTGCTGGAATAAAGAAAGTAAGAGAAGTGGTTGTTATATACTTGCAAGAGGCCCTTGTTTCTGAATCCAGAATACCCCACTGAATCATGTATCTTTCTTGTGTGAACTCTAAGCAACAGAAGCAGAATTTTCTGTTCTACAACGCTTAAAAATTTAATCTGTCAAGAACCAGTTGCTCTCAATAACTCGAGTTGTTGGGAGAAGTTAAATCGTGAATCATATACCATAACACTAATATGTCCCTCAAATGAGGGCCACTTATAAGAGCTTGAAGTTTGCACATGTTTGAAGACAAGAATACCATGTGCTTAACAAATGGAGTCATCGAGAATCGAACACAAAATCTTTCAGTCATAGAAAGCTCTGATACCATGTCAAGAAGCTGTCAATAACTCGAATCGAACACAAAATCTTTCAGTCATAGAAAGCTCTGATACCATGTCAAGAAGCTGTCAATAACTCGAATTATTGAGAGAAATTCAATCATGAATCATATACCATAACACTAATATAATCCTTCAAATACTACACCAATCTCAACAATTCAAGGTCTTGCGCAAAAATGGTTCTTTAATGTAGCTACTTTTACACATTAAGTAAGACCTAAGGTCTGCTAACTATTATTCAGAGAAGACGGCAGAAAGATGGGAATATCTGACAAAGCTGTTCTTAACTTTTCTTCCTCCTTCTCCTTCCCCTTCTCAGTAGCTGCTTCGTGGTGAGAAGCGGAAGGAGGAAGAAACAAACATAATTTGACGGTAAGAACAGAGAGTAAAGGTTAAAGCTTTTACTCAGCAAACAATCAGAGTCAGAGAGCCTTTCCTTTTCGATCTGGTTAGGTGAAAGTTCATGCATTTGCTCTTCGTGGAAACGAAACATGAAGCTGGGAATGGAGTACCGACCTGATAGATGAAGAACACCCTTTTCGTTGTGATGGGAAGATTTGAAAAAAATCAATAAAGGCAGCGAATCGCCATTGTTGCAGTTGCGAAATGGGAGTTGCAAGGAAGGAATGGCGGTTTCGGTAGCAGACATGGCGGTTCCTTTTCGTTTTTCTTCTTTATCGGGACAGCACCGAAGTCGCCCATGATATTCTGACCGGCAAAAATGTTATTAAGTCATCGACGGCTGTCGATTCTTCCGGCCGGATTCAAAATATCGGCAGATGACAATTTATCGCGTAAATACCGCGATATTTAACAGTATATCGTATATCGTCAATTTCAATTTCAATTTCAATTACTCGTCAATTTCTCGCGTTTCGATTTTGGTTTTGAGAACACGAAACGTTTCGCGTTTCGACGTTTCAGATTACCCGTTTCTGCTTCCGCGGGGGTTTTTTCATGTTTTGCCCAGCCGTTCTCTGCCTCATACGGCCGCCGGGGCGGTTAGTGGTCGCGGTGTTAAAGCACCTTGTTCTACGTCCTGCTGCCGCCGGATTTCCCCCGGCCTTTCCTTTTTTCCTCCACACCGTCATAATTACTTGATTACCGATTCGATCCAAGGCCAAATCCATCATATCAAATCAAACTTTCCCGTTTCTGGTTTTCGCGGGAGTATTCCTAGTTTCCCCACCCGTTCTCCCGGCGACGGCGGCGCTGCCGGTGGTGTTGGTATTAAAGCATATTCTAATTCTTCTGATCCGTCGCCGGATTTTACCCGCCTTTCCTTTTCTCCTCCGTTCCTTTTCATCATTAGTTATTCCCAATTCGATCCAAAATGAAATCCCTCATATCATATATGATATATCCATATCAAATCAGATTTTTCGACCGGTACACTATCTCTTGATCCGATGATGTGTGGTGGGTACTTGAAAATTCAATAACCCACCGAGCTAATTCCTCCAATGCCGCCATTGCTGGGTTCTCCAAAAACAAGGTCTCTCTGTTCTCTTCTGTTCATTCACTGAGAGATACAGAGTTAAAACAAGAAAACCAGAGAGGTTCTTTGGTCCTTATGTCAGACTTGCAGGAACTGCAGTTTGTTTTCATCTCATTAGCATTATATTGATCTAAATCTCTTGCTAATGAGTGGATACAAGTTATCGACAGTCGACATTGTGAAGCCTTTGAGGAAGGGGGAAAAAAAATCACGGGTGTGAGCCTCTCTGAGAGTCCGAAGCTTGGAGTCCATTGATGGAGCACCATGTAGTGATACACAGCAGCACCCTTGGATCCTCAATCGTAAGTCATCTGGTATTCTTCATTTTGTCAACTATAAATCAGTGATGTGCATATTTAGAAGTTTAGGGGTTGATTGATTACTTCTCAAAGTTAAGGTACTTGTCCATTTTATAATTTGGATGATTCATTAGGCTTTGTTCAAACACAGTAGTAGTAGCCGGCATGGCCGGCCGAGAGTAACATCAACTATGAGTGAATCATCCGTTAAATGAGTGAACCGATGCCTTTGTCCTTTACAATACTTTCTTGGTTGTTTGACCTGTTAGCTGGTTGGAGTTCCATTATGCAGACATCACAGGATGATTCTATTGTCTTCCACCAGCTGAGTCCTCCCCTTTCTCTTCTTTCCCCAGCTCCTATGTACAATAAAGGCGATCATCAAAGGAAATCTGTCTGCTGATTTGTTCTGAGAAGAAAACTTTCAGACCCATCACAGAAAATTGATCTGGTGAGAGGTAATTGGTGTAATCCCGTTCTCTATTTGATTGAAGTTGTAGTTCCTTGGTAAATAAAATATTATGTTCCTTCTGTAGAAGATGAACTAGCTAGTCAAAATTTTCATTATATGATCATTGATCAAACCTTGTGTCTGTTTCAGAATCAGCTTCAGGCCCGGGATGCTCAGGTACTGATCGAACAGCGGTTTGTTTCCTTAATGAAAAACCATAGAACTCTCAATAAGGTAAATTTCTCCACCATTTCTTTGCTACTTGCAGATCATGTCTTGGCTGATTAAACTGATTTGTAAAGGTTTCCATATTGCTTTGTTTCATTTTCCTGTTTGATTGACCCTTTTCAATCTGTGCTTGTAGTGTCCTCAGACATTCTAGTGGGGAGTGGGGACGAAGAAATGGCATCGTCTTTGGCAGAGTTGCTTCAAGAGGATGGCTTCAAAGGAAGAAGATCAAGGATGAAGGCAAGGGCCTCATTCAAAGCAGAAGCTGCTGCAAGTAGTAGGATGCGTGGAGAGCGACAAAGGATGGATCATATACCGGCTGGGTCTAGAATCAGAACAGAAAGGGCGAACTCTGACATGCATCGCTACAATTCGAGAGGAGGCGGTGAATCTTCAGGAAGTAGCGATGCTGGCACGAGCAGCAGAAATCCCCGTGCTGGGGATTATGTGGCTAGTAGATTCAAAAATGATGAAGAAGAAGGTAACTGGGATAGAATCCACAGACGTTCTAACAAGCCAACGTCTCACGAAACAGTTGAGGTTGGTAAGAAAGAAGATGACAATGATGGCAGAATTAAGGACATTTATTCTGATATGGTAAAATATGCAGCCAGTAGTAGTAGCCATGGCAGTGGGAATAGCTCATATGGAAATGGTATAAGAGCTCGAAAGGACAACGAAGCGGATAGGAGGAGGAGGAGGCCTGCTGAAAATGTCACTCCTCAAGTTGCTGGTTTTGCACTCGATGAAGTTGCGATCCAAGCCATGGTCTCTATCCTTAATGGATACAGTAGACGTTTCTTCAAAGATGATGAGTTCCGGACCATGGCACGTTACAATTGTTTCTCCTCATTCAATTTCAACGAGATTGAAGAGATCGACAGCATTGAGAGGAAAGTCATTTCCAGTCTTGAGGAAGCCGTTGATACAGTGGAGAAAGCAGCAGCTAAGGATAAGGAGGAGGAGGATTTTGTGAGTGCGAAGGATCTGAAGAGAGCCGCATTGCAGCTCAGTGTGATCACGGGTTTTAACTCAAATGAGCTGAAAGATGGTTACACATTTGGAGTTCCAAACTCGAGGTTGTCTGCCTGTGCACATTTCTACCTCAGTGTTGTGTACAAGCTGCAGAAGAACAAGGACAGAATTTCAGCCAAACATCTTCTCCAAGTGTTCTGCGATTCTCCATTTTGGGCACGGACAGTTTTGTTGCCTGACCTGTGGGAATATCTATTGTTTCCCCATCTTTCGCATTTGAAGTCGTGGTATAACAAAGAGGCAGAGTCTCTACCGTGCACACCAAGCAAGATACGGAAAGTTAAACTCCTTGACAAAGTTTACAATGAAACTCTGGATTCTGGTACTTACCAGTTTGCTGTCTACTACAAGGACTGGCTGACTGAGGGCCTTGAAGCTCCTTCTGTTCCTTCAATTCATGTGCCTTCATTGTCAAGTCAGAGCCTGTCGTCACAAGGGGGTTCCAATGATCATTCTCCAAGAATCTACGATGCTATAAATTCGAGTAAACTTGGTCATTCCGAGGCAGGAGAAAGTGGGGATCATGGAGGCAGCTCTGTGAAAAGTGCTAGGAGCTCTGATGATTCTGGTGTTCAGGTTAAAGAAGCACTGACAACAACATTCTACTCTGAGAGGGGAAAGGATGTCAAATCCCTTCGTGTAAGTATGTTCACTTGTCATGTCCCCGTGTATCTTCTTTTCTCCAGGATCCTCAATCTTATCTTGTTTCTGCAGGGTCACGGGCCATTAGCAGCACCCCAGGAAGAATGGAAATTGGCTGGAGCAAGAGAAGAGCAGGAAACCGATTCAAACGGTGGAATGTTTAGTTCTCAAGAGTGGCATGATGCTTCTACCCGGGGAACTGCTCTTGTATTGAATGCATCTCCACAGTCTAAAGCAACAAATGAGCTAAGACTCAAAGGTCTCTTACAATCTGTTTCTGGAGTGCAACGCTTTAACGAGGCTAGTGATCTCACTGTATGTTCCTTCTCTGGCAATATCAAGGTTTTAATCTCGGTATCATAGAAAATATAAAGCTCATCTTTTGTTTCACCTGTTGCATTTAGTTAGGTACTTATAGCTTCTCATTTTCCCAAGTGCAGGTGATGAGTCCAAGGGCTGGTTATGAATTAGATTGTGAATATTTTGAGGAAGGATCATTCTATGCAAGCATCCCTCAGGACTTTATCTGTCCCTTAACTGGAGAGTTGTTTGAAGACCCAGTGACTCTAGAAACCGGACAGACATTCGAGAGAGAAGCAATTGCAGAGTGGTTTGATCAGCAGGGAAACTGTGCCTGTCCAGTGACGGGGAAAAGTTTAGAATGTGTGAACCTGCCACTTACCAACTTAATTCTGAAGCGAATAATTCATAACTGGAAGCTGGAACATTGCGGTCAGTTGTTGGCTTTAGCCTCGGAAATCATTAGAACTTCAAGGGAATGCGAAACAAGGCAACGAGATGAGACGGCTACATTCATATTGGAGAAGCTCCTGACAACATTCAATGTAGAGGAGCGAGTGAAAAACGCCATACATCTCGTCTGTCTAGGAGGCTTGGAGTTTCTCATCAGAAGGTTTGCACTTGGAAATGTAGAAGAGAAATCACGTGTTGCATTGCTTCTGTCATGTTGCATTGAAGCTGATTCAGATAGCAGAAGCCTGATCGGCAGAAACATCGATAAGCAGTGCCTCGTTGATTTACTTCACAGCAAGCAGCCTGACTCCAGACGAAATGCAGTTTCCCTTTTCACCGAATTAGTTTGTCTTAGCAGGTATCTATATTCTTCTTTGTCTCTCGGCTCTTCTAAGTTTGTTTTCTGTGTCAGTGATTCCTATTGAGACCATGTGGTTGTTTCAGGAGGAGAGATGTGATGTTATTCTTTCGAGACTTGGAGGACGAGAAGATAACCAGTGTGATGCATGTGTTGCTACTTCATCTTCAGGGCTCCCAACTTGAGCAAAAGCCCTCTATTGCTGTACTGATTTTGCATTTGGATCTTTTGGTAGGCTCTCAAATACTTGCATAGATAATGAGTGCTGTAACATCTGATGCTAAATTAGACGTTTTGTTTTCTTGGAGCTGAAGGAAGTAACGTTTTGGTGAGCAGGTTGCACCTCAAAATTACTACAGCATTTATAGGGAGGAAGCAGTTGATGCTATGGCAGTGGCCCTCGAAGGCAGCCTAATCGATGACAAGGTTCGGGAAAGTACTTGCAAAGCACTTCTCATGTTAGGTGGCCAGTTTTCTGCTGAAGGCGGGCAGTCGTCCTTCATTAAGAATTGGGTTCTGAAGCAAGCTGGACATAATGCTAATACTACATCTGGAGCGATGAACTCTCAAGGAGCAACATGTTTTGATGACTCTTTTTCTCAGGTATTCCTTCATCTCCACTTTCATACTATCCGATTGTTAAGGTAATAATAGTGACTAATGTATTATTGTCGCTATTTCTAGTTGTCTTGACATTTAATGACGACTTTTTTATTGTAAAATATCCCCGGTCGCCATTATCTATTCGCTGTTGGACTCTCTACTTTTTTATTGTAATTAATTGTAGACAGTAGTGTTCATTGGGAAAACACTTTTTCTGGCTCATCGTTAAAGAGTGATTGGTTCTATATCTATAGTATGCGGTAGGATAGATGTGTTGCTTGATCATCATTCAGTGGTGCTAGAAAAATCGGCCGATGTGAAATGTTTAATTTGTGTATATAGGAAGAAGAAGAAGAAGAGGAAGAGGAGGAGGAGGCAGGGGAGGAGTGGTTGAGGAACTTGTCAGCATTGTTGCTCAGCAATGGAAAGAAGTCATTTCTAGACTCCATATCACAATGCTTGAACTCGGGCGGTAAATCGGATTTGGTGACGGTATGCCTAAGCACCATTGTGTGGTTGAGCTGTGCACTTTCTTCTGAATCGGATGCCGAATTTCAGCTGCTTGCGTTCTCTGCCCTGATCTCTGGTCTGAAGGACAACTTGGAGAATGGTGAGCAGGACGAGCACAAGGTCCTGGCTTCCATGTCGCTGCTGAATTTTAGTAGAATTCCAGGTTAGTTATGTGTCTCTTTGTTCTTGCTTGCATGTTGAAGTTTATGTATGTTCAAAGAACTGAATCTATGTGCCATTGCACACAAACTCCTCTGCTTTGGTGGGTTATTACAGAGTGCAGGGTGATGTTGAGTACAATTGCAGAAGACATTACAGGTTCGCTTCGAAGCCTTTTCGGCGTAACATGGGCAGCGAAACAGCTCCATTCCACCATCTCTGGATAAATTGCATAGCGAAGCTTGTGAGAGCAAAATGAAGCTCTTAGAAATGAATGGATCTTCTGTTAACGGTCACTCGATAGATAGACAGACAGACGAAAGCAAGTGTTAATTGGCTGCAGAGAGTAGCATGAAAGTATAATCATCCATCAGGACGTGAAATATACTACTGACGGTGATGTAGAGACCTCTGTTGTAATGCAAATTTGGTTTGGTTTGGTTTGGTTTGGTTTGGTTTAGGAACATTTTGACGTGAATTTTTTGGATTGTTCATGCACATTTGTATATACATATTTAGTTATGGATTGTATCATGAGATATCTCTTTATATGAGTCTCGCCTAACTTTTATTATCCTCCTTAATTAGAGATTTAAAATCAATTATTCTTCTCCTGGTTTTGTGACGGATCCCTTATTCAAACCATCGAAAAATCGAATCGAGAAAGATGGATTTCCAATATATCTGCCTACATATCAAACCCCACCAAACTCTTGCCACTTCTCTCATGGGTATATGTATAAAGACAATTCATAAACATATTTTTATACTATGTTTGTCTATCTATTTGTATAAACTAAAAAAACTCTTATATATTTTCCTCCTTGATTAGAATTTCAAAATTCAATGTTCTTTCTTTTGTTTTTATGAAAAATTCTTTATAACAATCACGAAAAAGGCGAGGGTTATTTCCAATTTACCTTCTTTTATAATAAATTATCATAATCAAACCCGACGATAAACAATCGATAATAAAAACATAGATTAGGAATGTATCTTCCAGTAATATTATAATAGGCTATAAGAAGTAACTAGAAGTGCTCCCTATTTGCTGACAATTACGTCCTAATGTATACAATTAACTTGTTCCTCCAATGGCTGTCCTCGGATAGCTACATTAGTTTTGCCCTCTGCCGAATAATGCCTTCAACCACTTCCGCCAAGAACTGCAACTTGGAAAGCAACCTCTGTATATATTTTATTGTCTATGTATATATTTGTTGGATTGATAACTTCAAATGGTTGGCCAAGTCATTCACTACGATTATATATGCAAAAATCGACTGGATCGTAGTTGATAAAATTATAGGAAGGTTAGGCTTTAGGATAACGTTAAAGGTAATGATAGTGGTGTTACATACTTCTCATATATATTTTTTTTATCTTCTTATATTATTGAGGGGGAATAAAGGTAAATTACAAAATTCATCATGAAATCCATCAAACAAACAATGGTTTTTATCAAATCTATAATGAACTCAAACTCCTCACATATCCATGATTTTTCAAAACCCAAATTATACCAAAACCTTCATTTTTCAAATCCACGAAACAAATGGTGTGGTGATACTATATAAAACGTCAAATGCATTAGTTTACTTGAATTAGCTAGGACGTGTAAAAAAATGTGATGAGTAAATCTCTCTAACAATCCGGTTACTCATTTCTAACTCATAAAAATTTAAATTTACTTCTTGTAAATGATGAAGTTATAAATAGTGATGGCAATGGGTGGGGCGGGTACCTCAATATCCACACTACTGCTTGTCGGGGCGGGTAAAACCCGTGCAAGTACGGGGCGGGACGGGTCAACCCACTCTTACATGTTATTTGAAAAAATTACACCCAAATTTATTTTTTGCGATAAAACGAAGGAGAAAACACTTTATGAATGAAAAATATTGATAGTATAATGAGTAATTGAGTCTAACAAGATGAAAGATTGATTTTAACTAGTTGAAGAACAGTCAAAATAGGAGAAATATGTATAGATACCGTAAGAAATTGAGATAAAATAGACCAAGAACGGGTCGAGGGCGGAGTAGGACGAGTCGGAAGTAAATACACATATCTCGTCTCACGCTACTGCGAATCGAGTAATACCCGTCCCATCGCGGGTCGCGGGTTGAAATTGACATGGTTATAAACATTATGTTTTGGACGAAAGAAAGTCATTTATTAATGGAGCCATCTGAAATACGAGTAAACTTATTGTTAAGTAAAATAAGATTAAACACAAAAATATATATATAAATAATAAATGTAAAGTCTTGTGGGAGAGGGATGGAAGAGTTTGCAGCCTGTTATAACATGGAGTGTTTTGGTTATCATAACATAATAATAATAATAATAATAATAATAGTCTATCCTTTTCGATAATAAAATAGAAATCCGGCAGGGCAGGCCGGCCGGCCGGCTCTATCGGGATCGTGCCGACCTTTGGATTGGTGGATGAATGAAGTGACACATTTTTCGTCGGCAAAGATACGTGTATCTATGCCTCCCCAATGAGTGTCCATAAAACTAAAGATTAAAATCAAGGGGTGGAATGATTAGTGAGAACAAAAAGAGTATCAACAGCTTGGCTATGAACGAGCCTCGACGAAGATCCTAATGCAACTAGGACAAACCGATGACCTTTCTCCCAACTTTATGACAAGCTCATCTTGACATTACAATATTACATCAATTTGAATTATTGGGTGGATTCTAGTTACTAATGAACCGGTCACTAAATATTGAATTCTTGACGAATTCAGTCACCCAAATTTGAAATAGTAACATGTTTGTTTGGAGTATTTGGTATTACAATGTTGCTTCGTTGAAATTAAAAGAGAAGAGGGCAAGATAAACTCTTCATATAATATGCATAGATAGGAATTAGAGTGGGTGACAAATTTAATTCGAAATGAGTCGTTTATATTACCTAATGAGAATGTGTATGAATTCTTATTTGATTAGTTGAGGACACTTATATTGGTGATCATATTATACATTTATTATAATAATGGCTATAAGGATTGATTCTCTTCTATTCGCTTTATACTACTAGTTCTATCTAAAATTTCGATGATGCCTGACAAGTATACTTTTTTCTCTTGTGGTAGATTTTTAGTTCCCATTGGAGGGCCATTTTTCGTTTAGTTTTTGCAAGGGAACATTCCATTCCTTTCGTGTTTGAGCACTTTCACAATTGATTCTGGTACGACGGATCCATCTCATAGTCTAGGAGTACTACATTGGCTGACATCTTAGTTACATTGTTTGAATTGTCAGATTCTCAAATGTTCTTTTGAATTAAGTCTATATTCTTTTTGTGTCTTTCTCGTTTTATACATGTCAGTTTGCTCTTTGGAGTTTTCACATAGTTGTTTATTTAGTGACAAAATAGTCTCTTTTACCATTAGTCCGATCAAATGAAGACTATCACAAATCGTTCTTACCACTCTTATAATTAGATTGCTCGATTATGCCTTCTAAGCTGATGTTAAGAAGAAATTGACTAGGATTAATCAAGTGAATGTTACCTATTTCAAACTTCAGTGACAAACTTTCTTATATATCAAAACTTTAGTGACCATTTGTTCAATTGATGACCACCACCCCTTTCATTTACTGTACATAAATCATTTTCAATTTTAATTACACAACTTAACGCATTAATAATAATAAATACTTTCAATGATCTTTGTCTTTACCGCCGAACAAAAGAATAATCCACCGGCAGTTGTTTTAATGAAACCAAAAATTAACTTTCCCATAACCATTTTGCATATATATCTTCTTCTTCTTGTTATAGCTCTCTTCCCACACAACGATCTCTTCCCAAGTTTCTCTGTAGAACATTAACATAGCTCACCATGTGCTCTGTCTTCACCCTAAAGCCCTGTAATGTCGCCATAGCAGCTGCTAGTACCATTGCAGAGCCGTCGTGGAAGAGGAAATATGCCTCTGCAAGTGCACAAGTGGTCACCAATATCGCAACGATCGCTCCAAAGAATCGATCTTCGTTGCTGCTGAAGCAATTAGGAATCCCTCATACCGATCTGCGCGTGGAGGAGATTGTGGAGAGGCAGTCGTCTAATAAGGAGTTTTATAGCAGTGGCAGCAGCAGCAGCTTCAGTACTGATCATGAACTCAGCAGGAAGATTAAGCCAGAGTTGGATGGTGAATTCCTTGATGAATCCTACGAGAGGTGCAGGGAAATTTGTGCTGAATATGCCAAGACTTTCTACCTAGGTTCGTGCTCTGTCTCTCCTCTCTGTTCTTTCAATCATTTTTCAGTGTAAATTTGGTTTTGAAAAAAATGTTGTGCAGGAACTAGGCTAATGACAGAGGATAGGAGAAAGGCGATATGGGCTATCTATGGTAATTACAAGCTCCATTTATTTGTAATTGACCAATTATAATTAGTTTCTAATTCAAAAAAAAAACCTCTTATATTATGTAGAGTTACCATTGATGAGATGGATTGAAGTTAATTTGTTCTGATGATTCGAGTTGTGTGTGGATTCTAGTTTGGTGCAGGAGAACAGATGAACTGGTTGACGGTCCAAATGCAGATTATATGATGACCAATTCGACGGTGTTGAACAGATGGGAAGAGAGATTAGAAGACATATTTGTTGGTCGTCCTTATGACATGTATGATGCTGCTCTCACTCATACCATCTCCCAATTCCCTCTTGACATCAAGGTATATTATCTAGCTCCTAATAAATCGGTCACTCCAAAAAAGTTATTGTAGTTTCAAACAACTAACATAATAACTAAGAGCACTTCTACTATGCTATATAGTATTGGTGCTTTAATGTACAACTTAAAGTTGTACCATAACATTAAATGTATAAGTTTAGGTTGTACCATAAAGCAATTTGTACCATTATGTTATGGTACAACTTTACAACTTAAAGTTATACCATCACATAAAAGTACAAGTTCAAGTTGTACCATAAAAGAATTTGTACAAAAAGTATAGGTACAATCTGAAGTTGTACCATAACGTAAATGTACAATTTTAAGTTGTACCATAAAGACAAAATCCTATAGCACCAATACTATATAGCATTGTAAAATTTCTCAATAACTATTGTGCCAGAGTTCTATGTCTTAGATTACTCGTTTATACTATCATTTGAGTAGGCTCATGTGCGTTATAATCAAATTATGTATTACTTACTGTAACATAAGTTAGAAATTCGTCTCCCGCCCTTCGTTAACTAACTCAAACAGCAGATGCTAATGAATCCGTCCACATGTTATGGCATGTAAATCACCCATGACATGTGTTATCAGTAGCCACAAGTCAAAACATAACTATAATAACTAATCTAAGAGGGTAATCAATGTATCCCTGGTCTGGATTTGCAGCCTTTCAGGGACATGATCGACGGAATGAGAATGGACACATGGAAACCAAGGTACCAGAACTTCGAAGAACTGTACCTCTACTGCTACTACGTCGCCGGGACAGTGGGGCTGATGAGCGTCCCAGTCATGGGGATATCTCCAACCTCCTCTGCCTCTGCTCAAACCATCTACGACGCAGCTCTCTACTTGGGCATTGGCAATCAGCTCACCAACATCCTTCGCGACGTCGGCGAAGAGTAAGCCCCCGGATCCCCGACATTCATACATATGCATTATGAACTTACAGACAACGATAATTAATTATTAAGCTAACTCTGGGGTTTGGATTGAATAATGGGCTATGCAGTGCATTGAGAGGCAGAGTATACCTTCCTCAAGACGAGCTAGCACAGTTCGGGCTGTCCGACAGAGATGTAATGTCAGGGAAAGTAACAGACGGGTGGAGAGAATTCATGAAAGCTCAGATCACGAGGGCAAGATCGTACTTCAACCTCGCCGAGGAAGGAGCCTCTCACCTCGACGACGCCAGCCGTTGGCCGGTAAACTCGACCATCGACTCTGTTATTTTGCAACTTTTTTTCCGCCCTGGCTCGTTTCTTTGTAAGTTGCTGAAGGAAGGTTGATCGATGGATTGCAGGTGTGGACGGCGCTGTTGGTGTACAGGAGTATATTGGATGAGATCGAGGAGAATGATTATGACAACTTGAACAAGAGGGCTTATGTTGGGAGAGGGAAGAAGCTGCTCATGTTGCCATTAGCTTACAGCAGAGCTCAATTTCGACCACCTGCGTTGCTACTTTCTTAACTAAAATCCCCAGCCGCTCCAGCAATTTGCCGACTGTTCTTAGTGTTCTTATGTTGTATCAGAGCGATGCCGGTTGTTTCACTGTGTGTGTCTATAATATAAGATAAGAAAGAAACTAAAGAGGCTAGCTAAGCTCATCTATGTTACATGTATTTAGTGTGGTTTAGTTTGTGGGAATCGGATGAACCAGTTCAATTTGTAGTATCAGTGATTGATTTGATTCTAACCGCATTTCGATTGTATAATTTATGCCATGAGAATGAAATTTATAGTACTTTTAAGAAACTCAATTGGAAGGTTAATAATGATAAATGGAGGTTTCATCTTAATTGCAATGTGTTTACTAGGTTGACATCTTAACCAAAGATATACATGTACAACATCGGACATATGATTAACGAAAAGGGTGAACTAAGCCTTGATCCAAGTTCTTGATAAGGGAAGGGTAGAAGAAGGTTTTGAAAGGCTTTGAGAGATATTTAACATAGTGAATTGTCTCAAACGTTTCTAACATCATTTGACTATGTTAGAAAAAGAATAGAACATTTGATTATTAGTTTTATATTGTAATGGACTAATGGTGCTTCAGCAACATCCGATTAGTTAGTCCAATCGATGGAAGGATTAAGGAGGATTATTTTCTATTACGAAAGGGACCACTTTGTTACATATTTATACTTCAGGCATTTATAATAACATCTCCTATATATTTGGTTGCCACCATGGGCACATTGTTCGCCTAAATTATTCGCCCATTCCGCGAACCCTAGCCCAACCACAGCAGCTGTTCGAGTTCGACCATGGCTTCCAAGCGGCTGAATGCGAAGGAAGACCCACCCGCTCCTTCTTCTTCCGAGGAAGATGATGAAAATTCCTCCGCCGATGAAGCCTCTTCCGACGAAATACTGCCGCCACAGGAGGGAAGGAGAACGTTGGCTCACCATTCACAAGGTCAGCCAAAGAAGCCAGCTGTTCAAAGCTCCGATTCCGAGTCCGGGGACGACTCCGACGCGGATTCCGACTCTGATCCGCCCCCGAAAAGCTCTGGGATTCTTCACAACGTGAAGCCCATCGCTTCCAAGCCCCAGCCTAAAGCGCAAGCGAACGCGGCTCATGCCTCTTCCTCGAAATCTACGGCGGCGACAAAGAGGGCCAGTGAAACTGATAGGGAAGCAAAGGACGCCAAGAGGCAGAAAGAGGTGGCGGAGCGCGACAAGGACGACGACGGTAAGAACGAAGATGTCCCGAGAGTGCCCTTTCAGCGGCTCTGGGGTGAGAACGATGAGATCGCGGTGTTGAGTGGGCTGATCGAGTTCGCTGAGAAGAAAGGAGCAGATCCCTTGAAGGACATGGCGGCCTTCTATGATTTCATCAACAAGTCTCTGGCTGTGGATGTGTCGCTGGCTCAATTGAAGGAGAAAGTTACCAGATTTAGGAAGAAATTTAAGAACCACGCCAATGGGAAGAATGGTTTGGACAAGAGTTTTAGCAAAGTTCATGACCAGAAATCTTTCGACTTGTCGAAGAAGATCTGGGATAGCCAGGGAGAAGGACTTTTAGGTCGAATTGCTGATGGTAAGTCGAATGGAAAAGCAGCGAAGAAGAGCGGTGGAAGTAGCAGTAAAAGTGCTTCCAAGGCTGCTGATTTGGTTGCAGCGAATGGACATGGAAACGCAAAGAGGGTCGGCGGTGGTAGTAGCAGTGGAAATGCCAATAGGAATGCTTCGAATGCTGCTTTGCGAGCAGGGATTGGAGGAGCAGAGGCGAGGGAAATTGATGGGGGCAATGATCAGAAAGATGGATTGAGATTGGATTGGAGCCCAACTGGTGCTGAAGTTGAGAGCTTTGTGGTGAAGAATGAATTGGACATGGTGGAAGGATCGAAAAGAAACGAGCTTGCTAGAAGATGGAAGGAGCACGATATTGCAGCTTTGGAGCTCTTTGTTCAGAGGAACGAATTGATCATTGAGAAGGCTCAGTTGATCCTGGACAGCACCCAAAGCTGAAGAACGATTAGGAGGAAGCTGGATTCGGTGAAGGCAGAATTGCAGCATCTAACTAGCCCGAGGGGTAACTTTTGTGTGTTTTGTTCTCTTGTGTCTAGGTTTTTAAACTTATGTGGATAGGATGGTAACGAATGCTTCTTCTTATGGACAATCTTTGATGCCAAGTTACTCCTGATCGATCTATTGCTTGTTGGTTTGATGGAGAGATTAGGAGGCTATAGAAAGGCATATTGGCATCTCTGGTGTTTTTCGTCTGTTTTCTTGCTCAGTTCTTGTGTAGGCTCAGTGTTGATGCTTTCTAGTGATAGTTAAGCATGTGTGATCTCTTTTCGTTAGTTGAAATGTCTGGCCTGTTATCTTTTTTCCAGTTTCTTGAATGGTGGCTGTGGATGATGATGAACTTGCCGCCGCCTTGAATCTCTGTTGCTCCAATTTGATCGTGTGTCCCAAAAGATTGCGTACTTGAATTGGCATAGAAGAATGATTGGATGGCAGTCTGGTCTTTGTAGTTCAGCTCGCCGTTCTCGCAGTCTGGTGTAGTTCAATCCTGTTTGGTCGCCTTAGATTTAGCCTAGATTTAGTTATTGATGTGGTGTTTTAACATTAAAGTTTACCGATAAATCTGTTTGATATCACCATAATCTGCCACAACGACACAGTACAACGGCTAATGGAGAACCAACCAAAAACAAACTTATTCGAGGAAACCCGATTTGAGGAACAGTAGGGCCTAACAGACAACCATATACCATATGTAAAGCAAGTTCCTACAGCAGAAAACTCGATCAGATCAATAAGCTTAACAACAGCTTAACAACAGGAACAATGACTGAAAAGTACTCACGAGAAAGCACCCCATTAACCAGTTATCTGATTGATCGGTCCTCTAAATATCCCCCACGGTTCTCCCCAAAATAAGAATCCTTCTACAGAAAGGAAAGAAAGAAAAGAAATTGAAAATTAAAAGAGGGGACAAAAATAGTAAAACAAAAAGTAAAAATTAAGTGAAGAAAGAACAAAAATCAAGGAATAAAAACAAGAAAGAAGAAGAAAAAGAAAAAAAGATCCCCCACTGTCTTGCCCTGAAAATGTTACATATACTGCATGCATCATTTGCCCAACTCCACTGCTTTTGCCTTCTTCCTGTTGAGAGGACACACTTGAACCAAAACCCCATAATTCCTTTTGACAATCACATTCAAGGAAACCCTACCTCGCTAAAGCTCAAAACCCCACCTTTCTCCCCTTATCTAAATAGCTGCATTTTCTCCACCTTTTACCCTATACCGTCGAAGTGAAAGTTCGTCCGTCTTAGTCTTCTTAAGATAAACGAAAGATGCCTCTCGGAACAAGAAAACCCAGGAAGTAGTAGGCACCGGCCACAGGATCCACAGCAGCTCAATGCTTAGAGGTTTTAGCTTATAGGAAGTAATCAGGTGTTCTCCTGGTTACATCGGGTTCTCCCCTCCGTGGAGCTGGCTCAAACTGCACTCAGAACAACAACAAAAAACAGATGAGGAAGAAACCCATTTATGCCAGGAACTCGATTTGAGAGATGCTCTGAAAGAAAAGAAACCTGGATGAACGTGTGACCCTTGCAATCATCGACTTCCAAAATAGATGCCATGTTTCCACAACGGTAGCAATAATTAGGTGCACTAAATATAGTGACCACCTTTTGGTCCTGTTCAGCACAATATGCACTACCACCAAATTAGACAAATTGATAGAACCAATGCGACCAAATAGAACATTGAGTAGAGGATGATGCATTACATGACCCCAGTTATAGCCTTCCATGACAAGCTGATGAGCCCTTGCAATCAGCTTTAAATTGTTAGTATGGTTGAATTGCTCAGAGATGTCCTGGTACAAGAACAATGATGATTCATGTCAGCCTGCCGCCAGTACTTGTTAATTCTGGAATAGTGTGCAATATTCAAGCAATTGAGACATTGCGTACCTGACCAAAGGTATATCCAGCACCTCTAGGTGAAATACCCCACCCACATCGGTCATCGGGATCAGACCACAAAAGATCACACATGGGACCCTCATGTGGGACTTCTTGGACACGATCAAAGTTGCGGATATTGTCGAGGGTTTCAATGGAAGGAGACAATCCACCATGAAGACAAAAAATCTCTGACTCCACCTTTAAATAGGTAATGCCATATGAATATCAGCCTTACACCAGGCGGAATCTTATATAATTCTGAGATATGAAGTAATACTAACCAATGCTGTCAGTGGAAAATAGTCAAAAAGATCTGTAAAGATCTTCCACACATTTGCGTTTCCATACCTGCAAATAGACATGGAAGACTAATTATATTTCACTCAGGAGCAATTGTCCTACAACTAGTCGAACCCAATTTTCACCCAACACTATAAAGTTCCTGAAAATCTCAAATGAACTACCTCACCATGCACAGCACGACACAAATAAGTACAAGGCACAAGAGAGTAAGAACACTCGCATCAATCGCTTTCTAAAAACATGATTCTGGAATCAGTTAAGGATATGAAGAAACTCACTTCCTCAGGCACTCGTCATAGAATCCATAAACTTGAGTAATCTGAAAAAGCCAACAAGAAAAATAAACATATTATAAGAAACCTGGAAAACAAAAATTTCAAGCATTAATAGTCCAGCACCACCCAAAGAAGACATCTAACTGCATGACTTCAGCAAAGTAACTCGAATACTAATGCTGAACAAAAAAAATCAGTTGGAAATGCCAACTGGTAGTAGCAGATTCAAAAATAGTACATCTCACACTCCATACCTGACGACTCTCGTGATTTCCCCTCAGAATGGTAATCCTTTGGGAATAACGCACTTTCAAGGCCACCAGCAGCTGAAAAATCAATGGAGTCAACATGGAATTCGAAAACATCAAACAGGAAGAAGAAATAGCCTCAGTGAAGAACCTATAATGACATCATTTGACAAATATCATTGTAAAGAGGCACAGAGAATCACGAGTTGTTCCAGATTATCATTCAAAAGCACGAAATAAAAAACAAGATCATATCGAGGATCAGAATATTTCTTACGGTCACAGTTTCAACAGAGTAGTACCCACGATCCACGTAATCTCCCATGAACAGGTAATTTGTATCTGGGCACTACACAAACAAAAAAAGATATTAAAAAAATTAAGAAGTCAACATCAAATAATACATGGCCACTAGCAGATTTCAACCAAAACCAAAGAGAAGTACATACAATATATAAGTTTGACATCCAGCGATAGAAAAAGGTTAGCATTAATCCGGAAATTACCTTTCCTCCGATGCGAAAAAGCTCTGCAAGATCATGGAATTGCCCATGAATATCGCCACAGATTGTAACAGGGCTTTTGACCGGCTAAACAACAACACAGGAAAATGTAAGGTGATATCAGTGCTCACAACATGGGTGGTCCAAGACCTTAAAGCTGGATACTAAACTGACTGATTAATGATTGGAGGATGAACTTTTATCTCCTTACACTGGGAATGAACTCAATAGCTAAATGGTGACAGAAACATGCCAAAAATACATTTATCAAGTTACCATCAACAAACAGTACTGAAGACAAATACCTGGACATTGCTTTCTTCCATCAGAATTTCCTTAGCCTTCTCACATAACCCCCGCACCTGCATCATGAAAATAAACCTTTCAGAAAAAGAATTTATTATAATGTAAAGATAAAATCAGGCAGAAAGCTTGAATAACAAACATCCAACGGACATTTAACAAAGTTGTTACCATTCCCAGAAGAAGGCATGACAATGATCATATCTAAGATAGCAAGGTGGAAGGAACTCCAGACAAATTAACACATAGAAGGCACGGAACAACACAGCTTTGATGAGATTCTCACATGATAAGCACAAATTTAACAGAGACGCCATCAAACAACACAGCAACTTGTTACTATAGAATCAATAACAGCCACAAAACACAAACTACTGCATAATAACAAAATCTTTTCACCAGTCATACAGCAACCCAACATTCAACGAATAATTAAACAGAGGCTCTACGAAGATTCAATGGTGTACCGCCCTAACAGAGGTCCTTTAATCTCTGCTCTCAAAAATATATTCATGCCTGATGCCCCCACAATTGTAGCTCAGATATCCTAACATTAAGAGTAGGCATATGCTAAGCCCCTAACAATAGAAACCTGGTCCCGAATATACCCCATTTCTGAACAATGTCAGGGAAAGACCACATATAGCTCCAAAAACAGCAAGGCTTTGGCACAAATGATAGATCTTCAAGCAACAGATCCATGCCCTCTTGAGTAAAATTCATGAGAAACTACACCACCAATCCAACATCGAGTTACAGTAAGTCTCAAATGCAATACTAGACATCCCAACAAAGAGTGCATTTGTCTTAAAATCGTTCGATCCATGAAACAGAGAGAAGCATTACCATTTTGATGGATGAAAAAGAAACAAGCCCATCAACAGATCCAACGGAATAACAGCCAAACAGATCAAATAACAAAGAAAAGCATCAATAATGGAAGAACAAAAATTGAAGCGAACAGATAGAAAGATCCCCAGAAATGATCCAATTCACCAAAACTCGTAAGCATTTCACAAGCAGAACCAACGGATCCACACAAAAGTTCGCAAAAAATCAAGCCGAAGACTAAATACAAGGAGAAATTACTGGAAGAAACTCGGCAGAAGGAGGAGTACCTCTTGCTCAGATAATGGCTTGCACTGCATAAGCTGATTAATCTGCTCGTCGAGGCTTCCATGAGTGCTCGAAGGAACCGAATCCAAGCTCATTTTCTCTCTTCCTCCTTCCTTTTAACAACAGATCCAGATCCCTTCTAGATCGAACTCTTCAATCTTTTTTCTACTCTTCCTACCCTTTCTCTCAATCGGAATCAACCCGTGAACAAAACACGAACCAGAAATGTATGATACGGAAATTGAAACCCTAGATTTCGAGTTTCAGAGCCTCTTGTCTTTCGAAAAAAAAAAATTCTTTCGGGAGAGAGTGGAGAAAGAAAGAGAGAGAAAATAGGGAAAGGACGGTGGCGAAGAAACTAATGCCTCTCTCCTCTCTCTCTTTAATTTTGTTCGATAATCACCACTCCTTTTTCCCATTCTTTTTTTTCTTTTTTACCTCTCTCTACTTTTATAGGAAACCAAATTATTGGAGAAAATTAAAATTTTAATAATCAAGTGTGTGGTTCACTCGCAGTTTTTGGTCGATCCACCCATGAACGGATAAAAAATACTTGTGTGAATTCTGATCGAGTCTATATTGATGTGGATTGATGGTTGTTGAACCAATGTTGTCTCGATAACTCGAATTCAAGTTAATTAGGATAACTCTCATGTAAACAAATGATTATGCATGACATTAACAATAGGATATAAACATAGAGGTTCTATCTATGAAACATTGTTACTCTTTGATCAATTTGTTTTCTTCCCCTATTAACTATCGAGTTCAAAACCTAGGTGTTCCATATATCGCACACAACCATCTAGTCCCAAGAATGACAGGAGTCACCACTCACCATTAGCGTCTATATAGGCGAATATAGTATGTTTGATAATTTTTCGATTCATGTTACTCTTTGCATGCAAACTTACTTGCAGAAATTGACGCCTTATCAATTAATTGTCCAACATATACGAACACTCTTATATTGTAACATGGAGGGATGGTGGTCACTTCTAACATCACAGTGCAACATACACCTAAGAAAGTGGGTCAATTCGTTGGGTGAGACCAGTTCCACCCACCCAACGATCAATCTACCTCTAATGCACACTAACTAAGATTCGGATAGCCTATAGTAGAATTAATCAAACATTTAATGGTAATCTTTGAAGTAATATTAATAATTCTAACTTGTATATTTAAAATAAAGCTCACCATTTGAGCATCTTGATATAAATATGAAGTAGAGTGCTATGTATTTTGCTCATAGGTGTTTAGATTGGATGATTGATTTAAAAAACGAGGCAAATTGACCCATTTATCTTGAAATTACTTTATCTCACAATTGATGTATCATTTCAAAATACTTATCCCTCCCTCTATCAATCCAAATTTATGCAAAACGAATCAAATTGTCTCAGGGGGTCGTTTGGAAGTTGCGATTGTGTTTGATGAGATTGTTAGTATACACGTAGAATGCGTCATTTTTTTTATTTTTTAGAAGAAATAATATATGGATTGTTTCTCTGATGTGACAGAAAATGAGTGATTGTTATATTCCAGTTTTCATATGTGATTGTTGAGATTATTTAGTCTCAGCTTTTAGCTGATGTGACATACACAATCACTTATACCAAACGTTGTATTTTACAATTCATCAAATTCAATAATACATGTATAATATTATACATTCATTCACAATAATACATCTATTTAATAATACAATTTTATCCAATTATTCATTTTCAGAAGATTAGGTCAAATTGCTTCATTCAATTTCATCATCCAAACAGCACCATAATTCAGTTATATTGAGAGATGGACTTATAAATGATTCACCAAATTCAAGTGTACAAGTTCAAAACACAAATGTTACTCTTCAAACACATCTCAAAAAACCACTTCACAATTACTCACATACGTTTACAAATTTGATAAACTTGCCATTCAATCTCATTTTTTTTCGATTCAACCCCATTATTCATTTTTTTCAAGCAGATGTAGTTCTAATTAAGAAGACAAAACGAGGATGGCAATTGGCAAACCTTTCATTATCTGTAGATTTTACGTTCCGAAAGATAAAGACCAAAAAACATCACTCATTCTCCTCTCCCATATACATGTCTTTTTCTTCTCTAAACAAATATGCAAAACCATACATACTAATTTCAACTTAACCAACTCAAATAAATGCACTTAAAAGAAAAACGAAATAAAAATTCACTTATAAAAGGTAAAAAAATAAGTAACAGGAAATCTAAAAAAATAAAAAAAAATAACTCAATCAATCAATCGTTGAATTTCTTCTTTATTCAATTTTCCAAGCAAATAGGAGAAGACAAAAATCTGAGGATGCCCCGTTGTTACTCTTGGTGGAGAAATATGTACCATCGCTGACGTCGCTATTGCCGTGAGGGCTATCGCCGCCATCATCTTCTTCCAAATCTGGCGCCCCTGGCTTAAACGTGAACAAACCCTGGCTGCTACCCCCGCTGCCATTACCGTTGTTGCTTCCTCCTCCTCCTTCGCCATTGAACAACCAATCATGAACGTCCCAAAATATCTGAACAGGCTGCTTATTCACCGTCACCACTTGATTCCCTCTAAATTTCCACTGCAAATTCTTGACGTGGACCATTACAAGCCCATCTATGCTTATCCACATTTCAGGGTCTTTCAGCCCCGAGGTGGAGCTCTCGATGATAATGTCATGCTCCTGCTGCTTCTTCTCGTCGAACTTAGCTCTCGTTGCGAACGACTTCTTGGCAAAAACGTTCTCCTTCTTGGAAACTAGAACCGCTTCCACCAAAGTTGGCTTTGCCTTGGTCCTCTTGTACACCTTGTTCTTGTAGTTTCCCAGCAACAGAACGATCTCCTCGTCGCACACCACGGCCACGTAGTAGTCGCCGGCTGGCTCCGGGCATGTCCCGATGAATTTGGCTGACCGGAGATCCCAATGGATTTCGATATTGCTGCCTTCGAGTTCAAACCCTTTGCTCCCTCTTTTGCTCCAAAAATGCCAAGGCTTGAGGTCGAGCTTGAAACTATACGACGTCTCACCTTCTAGGCTGTTGATGATGAGGTTGAGGGAGATGGAATTCATGAGGTTCTTCCCCCACGTAATCGTGACGTTACGCCAATACCCAGCAACGTGGGTCTGGTAAACACAGGTGACGGTGCTTTGAGGTGTTTTGTTGGAAGAATCATCCGTCACCTTTTCCGTTGAAAGCGATGCTTGAGCTCCCACCGAGAATGCTCTCAATGGCTGCAACGCCATTTCCACCCCGCAAATTAGGTTTCAAAACTTGTTAACACTTTCTTCCACGAAAGATTTTATGCAGAGTTTTCTTCCTCGCCACTCCTTTTGGAATTTTTATAAAAGCTCTCCTTATGTTCCCCTGTATTATGGTTGAGAAATCATCGAAGATAACATCTTTCAATCACGTCCACATTGTATGACATGAAGGTCCTCATGTTGAGAAGAAGACAACATAATTAAGTCCCTAACATCATCAATGCAAATACGCAATGAACTCGTAGAATTTGGAATTGGGTTTAGGGTATCTGATGATGTTTTTTTTCTGTAAATAAAAGATGTTTCAAAGGGGATAGAAATCCAATAAGAGAATGTTGATTGGGAAGTTTACAACCAATTGAAAAAGAACACAAGAAAGAGAATTTCTAGAGAGGAAAAATATTGATAAGAGTTCCCTTTTTTCCCTTTCTGTTTAACTCGAGGAAAAAAGGAGAACAACCGAAAAACAAACGAGGAGCAAAGAAATTAAAGATAATGGAATAGATAAAAGGTAATTGATGGATGAGAGATAAATATTTTACAAAATAAATTATTAGCAATAAAAGCAATCTAACTATATTTGCAACATCAACATTAAAATACATTTCGAACATACGACAAATTGATAACAATTACTCCTCAAGAGAAATGACTTGCAAAATAAATCTAGTATGCTTGCTCGTTGACAAAATAATACTATTCGGTAGTGGCAGATAGGGATGTCAATTAAGCATATGATCGTGGGTATCCGACCTCACCAACAATACTTATTCCCATACCTACATGGTATCGGTAAAACTGCAGTGTTTTATGTAGTTTGGCCGGAATTTTTTTGCGCCTGAGAGCTTTTATTGAATGAGAGATTATGGGAGAAACGAGAAAGAAGGAGAGAATTTATGTATATCTTATTGAATAGGAATGTAGAAGGTGGTACAATATCGATTTAGTCACATATAACTTATATTTCTCGAAGAACACCAAACTCATATAACAACTAAAACACCAAGCTCAATTAAATGACATTTTATCAATTTATACACAATCATTAAGAGTGGGCGTGATTCAAGATTTTTCCCCTTGAGATCGTATGGAATATCTAAAATAATTGTGAAATTAAGTCATCAAAATATATAGGAGGTATTAAAACGTCAATAAAAACTCAAAATCGATTTGGTTCGAAGAGAAGTCGATATTTTGCAACCAAACAAAACCCAGACCGGTTTGGTCCGATACTACCGAACCTTTGTATCTCTCGTCTTCCATCCGACTTCGTTTTATCACTCACGCCAAGCGGCGAGCAGGAAACTGCAATTTGCAGGAGGCAACGAAAATGGACTCGATTCCCCTCGGCCAAGTACCCTTTGCTCCGACGAACGGCAGACTCTATGAGAAAAGGCAGTTCCCCGTCAAAGAACGGCGCTTTCTTCGTCGCCATATCAGCAAACGGTACCAACTAGCGACTCTCAAGAGCTACAAGCGATCTGATTTCCCAGGTTATTATCATCCTCAATTCATCTACCACACGCCCTCTCTGCTTTTCTTGTTACTCGCTAAAGAGAAGTACTCAAGTTGTCGCCTTTCCGGTTAATGGGTTGGTTCTTCTGAATACCCTGTTTCAGTTCTCGAGTGAATCACTGATTCACTGTTGTTGTTGTTGTGGGGTTAATGGTTTCCTCTTCCTAGCGACGCCCTTGTGTTTATATTTCCTGACTGAACTAGAGAGATTGTGGTGGAACCCATGATCCCCGAAAGTAGAAGAGCTTCTTGGGTTAATGATAGAATTGTTTGCGGAGATGTGCTGGTTTCGCGGTTGCCAGCTTGAGCAATTAGTGTTATCAATTGGAATTTTCGATTTTGAGCTCTCAAAAGGGAAAACTTTCTTTGGCACTTTTGGGGTTTAAATCAATTACCTTTTGATATAGCTTGATGATGATCTGATTTCGTGATCTTGTACAGAAACCATGAGAAATGAACACTCTTTCTTGGTGGTCTCAAAATGAAGCTTAAGTGTTTCCTTTCCACAGATTTTCGGGAGTATGCAAAGCCTTCACGACTTCTAGGGGTTTCCGAACCGAAACTCTGCACCGAGACATCATGGGAGCAAAGTATTTCGTCGTCATTCAGTGCAGGCGATTCTCCTGATTTCTACAAGGTAAAGCTACAGACAAGCAACATGTATGGATCAGGTCTAGATGATCAAAATGCTGGGGTGCTCTTGTGCTTGGTGGATGATAAAGGCAACGCAGTACTACAGAGGATACCTTCCATTTCAAAGAGCAGTTTGGCAGACTCAGCAGACATTATCGAGTCTGAAGTGGTACATTTCCAACGAGGTGCCACTGATGAGTTCTTCTTTGAAGGACCTCAACTGGGAAGGATTGAAGCTTTGTGGATTGGTGTTGAGTCAGGTTAGGTTCTAGAACTTGGCTTATTGAACCCTATTTCTATAATAGTTGTCATGCAGTCCTAATTAGAATTTAGTCTTTTGGTATCTATTTCATATACCGAGTCACTGAAATTTATTTTATGCCATGTAAATGTGAGCTCTGCTAATGAAAACGTTACTTGTTCTCTGCTAATTCTTGAATACCTGATGTCAGGTCAATGGAGATTAGATAGCGTGAGCCTGACTAAATTTGATGGTCCTCAACCTTCATTGAGCAGAGTGGACGAAGTAAGCACAGTTCCGTTTTCTGGTTTCCATTATGAGTTTGATGCCGATGACATTTTGCTTGGAGAGAAAGATGATTTATCTATGGTAGAACTTAGACCTCGTCAGATTTCCAAGTTATCAGAAGTCGACCCTCTTACCATATCGACTACAAATTCTACTTCATCGCCTAGCAGCAAGGTCTCCAATGAGGAAAGCATGAGAGAATATGCAGATTTAAAACTGTCTTTGCTATCCTACGACGCCATGCTTATTCTTGGCGGTACACTGCTTTTGAACTTCTCAGCTGGTGAAAACTCAGCCGTTGCATTCTTGATCGGTGGGATGTGTGGTTTCTCTTACCTGTTGTTGTTGCAAAGATCGGTGGATGGTTTGGAAGTGTCAGGAATGCCCTCGGGCGATCGGAATGGCATGTTCAGTCAGGTTGGTGGAGGAGTTATTAAGGGAACATTACCAATAGTGAGTTTGGCTTTGGGGTTAGGACTGACCTTAGCAGCAGCTAGATACGGGTTTGGAGATATCGATCCCTCTCTAGTGTCTCCAAAGGAACTGATAGTGGGAATGTTGGGATTTCTTGTGTGTAAAGTTGCTGTTTTGATGGCTGCCTTCAAGCCTATAAAGAGTGACTGGTTCCAAAGAAAGTGAGTGAGGTAGTTTGTATGCAGTTGCTCTGAGCTAGCTTTGGAAAGTTGGAACCTTGCTGGTATACAACAGTTGTAGATTTGTACAGATAATAAATGCTCCTCATAGAAAGCTTGGTCCCTTCTCATCTTATTGTAAACAAAAGGATTTGTGCATAATGCTGTAATTGACCCCATTTTAGTATAGTATGGTTACAAAAGCATTCAAGATTAGGATTCAAAATGGTGTTGGCTCAACCATACTTTTCATTGTCTAGCATCAACACTCATCCAAGCACATAACTAGTATCCATTGTCGAATAACCAAAGCCTTCGTTGTAAATTAGAACACTACCAATATGTCTCTCTCCCGCTCCAACATGAAGACATTCTATTCCCCCTATCCCTGAGCATAAAGGGGGAAGGAGAAGCACGCAGTCTACACTAGTGTTATCTGGTCGAATAATCAATCCACTGGAATTTTGGGGCAGAAGAGGCACCACACAGCATAGAAGAAGAACAATTAAAGAAGCCAATTATTCTGTTCTAAAAGACGACACAAATCATTATTGAAGCCTTGTCTTGATTCTGAAAATGATTTTCTTACCATAGTGATTGTGCGATTTAATGAGTCGGATTCGTTTCACACCCCCCACCAAACGACACTTTTGACTCCATTATAAACAAACAATAGTACAATACAACAAGCCACTGTCTCGGCTTCTTCGTCTGATTTCTCCATTTATAAAATGGAGGATTCTTGACTTCCCACTTTCTTTCCATTGATTACAAATTCAGAACCCATCACCCAATGGCGATGATGAATTCACGAGCTGAAGATCAACCTCACTCCCAGTCAACCGCCATGGATGAGATCTCATCCCCATCACAGCAGCAGCTTCCCATAAGCACCACCACGAAGACGATCAAGAAGAAGCAGCTGACTCTGATCCCTCTCATCTTCCTCATCTACTTCGAAGTCGCCGGCGGGCCGTACGGCGAGGAACCGGCCGTACAGGCCGCCGGACCTCTCTATGCCATCCTCGGCTTCCTCATCTTCCCTTTCATCTGGAGCATCCCGGAGGCTCTCATCACCGCCGAGCTCTCCACCGCTTACCCTGGCAACGGCGGGTTTGTCATCTGGGCCGACCGCGCCTTTGGGCCCTTCTTCGGATCCCTAATGGGCTCCTGGAAGTTCCTCTCCGGCGTCATCAACGTCGCGGCTTTCCCCGTCCTCTGCATCGATTACCTCAAGAAGGTAATCCCAGCTCTCCAATCGGGCTGGCCGCGGACCATTTCGATTTGGGGGTCAACTCTGTTCCTCTCGTTCCTCAACTACACAGGATTAGTCATAGTAGGTTACTTCGCCGTGTTCTTGGGGATTGTATCTCTCTCACCCTTCATAATCATGTCAATCCTCGCGATACCCAAAATTAAACCTCGCAGATGGATCAGTCTCGGGGACAAAGGGGTGAAGAAGGACTGGAATCTGTTCTTCAACACCTTGTTTTGGAACCTCAATTTCTGGGACAGCGTCAGCACACTAGCCGGGGAAGTCGACAAGCCAGCCAAGACGTTCCCGCTAGCGCTACTGATCGCAGTGATCTTCACCTGCGTCTCTTACCTGATCCCTCTCTTCGCCGTGATCGGCGCCGTCGCGGTTGAACAATCCGCCTGGGAATCAGGGTTCCACGCCACGGCTGCAGAGCTAATTGCCGGGAAGTGGTTGAAATACTGGGTGGAGATCGGCGCGGCATTGTCTGCTGTGGGGCTCTTCGAGGCCCAGCTGAGCAGCTGCGTGTACCAGCTGCTGGGCATGGCTGATTTGGGCATCCTGCCGATATTCTTCGCCCTGAGATCGAAGTGGTTCAACACTCCTTGGGTCGGGATACTGGTGTCGACGGTGATCACACTGGGTTGCTCGTACATGGACTTCGCGGACATAATTTCGTCGGCGAATTTTCTGTACACGCTGGGGATGCTGCTCGAGTTCGCGGCGTTCCTGTGGCTGAGGAGGAAGCTCCCCGAGCTGAAGAGGCCCTACAGGGTTCCAATGAGGCTCCCCGGGTTGATTGTGATGTGCTTGATTCCTTCTGGGTTCTTGGTGATCATCATGGTGGTTGCTACAAAGACTGTTCTTTTGGTCAGTGGGCTAATGACTGCTGGCGCAGTTGGGTGGTTCTTCCTGATGAAGTTTTGTAAGGCGAAGAGGCTGTGCATATTCAACAGTGAAAGCAGCAGTGTTGCTGAAGATGAATGAGTAACAGAAACAAAAGTTAGCAGCTTTAGAATGTATTCTGAATTTGGTTGCGTTCAATTTGTGGCAATTCCTCTTGTATTTGTAACTTGTAAGGTTGTATGAAAAGGTTTAGATTTTAGACTAGAACTGATTTAAGAATCACAGAAACATGACTGATCAAAATATTTGATTCACCGGAAGTGGTTAAGCATCATACACAGGCCTGTATAAGGTTCAGTATAACCTTCTCTCAACAACTCGAGTTATTGGGATCAATTGGTTCTTGACATGGTATCTGAGCCTTCTGTGACCGAGAGGTCTTGTATTCGATTCCTGGTGACCCCCATTTGTGAATTACATGGTATTCTTGTCTTCAGACCTATGCAAACTTAAAGCCCTTGTGAGTTGCTTTCGTTTGAGGGGGGCGTGTCAGTGTTGTGGTATATGATTCATGATTGAATCTCTCCCAACAATTCGAGTTATTGGGAGCAACTGGTTCTTGACATGGTATCAGAGCCTTCTGTGACCAAGAGGTCTTGTGTTCGATTCTCGGTGACCCCCATTTGTTAAGCACATAATATTCTTGTCTTCAGACTTGTGCAAACTTCAAGCCCTTGTGAGTGACTTTCGTTATATATGTTTATTTCTCTATTTTCTTTCTCTGGGAATTGAATAGATTCGATACAAAAAAAAGTTCGGATCGAAACTACAACTGTTCGGTCCTATCAAGAGGGACATTCTTTCCACCACTACCATAATACAGAAGTCGAAACCAGCCAACCAACAGGCCAAACGGAACTATTTACTATAAGATGAGAAGTTCCCTACCAATTGTCAACAACAAATACATTTGAAACAAATTGAACCAAAATGTCTCACAATCTAATGGGCTTGTTGTCTGACAAACCCAGCATTCAGTCTCTCGACCAATGCTGCAAAAAATACTTTGCAAGGAATGGACTCAAACTGAGAACAACAACCCAAGAACTGCTGCTGATGTCAAAACGCGTGTTCTTGTCACTGCCAACTTCGAGCTCCCTCCAAGCTGGGGACTAACGGGTCCAAAAGCCGTGGGTGGAAACATCCCCCCTCCTCCTGTGCTCGAATTTGAACTGTTTTCAAACAACCAGTCAAAATTCAGAATGTTAGCTGAATGCTACAACTCCTTAGACTAGTACATTATTTCTAATGCAAAATAATGTTTCACAATCAAAGCATTTCAGAACCCTCACCTTCCGGTGAAGACACAAGATCCGTAACCTGCAAGACAAGAAATAACCAAGCTTTAGAGTCAAACTAACAGACTGGGTTAGTTGATTAAACCTCTATCAAAATTGTTACATAGTGGTTCCAGGACAAACACGCCAGACGTAGAAATGCTATAATAGATGACAAGTGCCACATTCCCCGGTTCAACGTAGACAAATTCCGAAGAGAATAGTACAGAGGGGGCTTACTGGGATCAATAGTAGTTGTTGTAGCAGTACCATCGAAATCACATGTCGCACCAGCACCATGCATCTTCTGATAATAATCATTATATGCAAATGAAGCATGGTTCTGAAAGCTATCAGGTTGGAAACACGGTCTCCCTTGTTGAACAGGTGCACAATTAGCTCCACCTTGCCCACAAGCCCAGTCGAGTCCCGATTTCAGCTTATCTGGGTCAGCATTTGGCTTAGCAACACAAAACGTAGCCGCCGAGGAGGAATTCCCAGTCACGAGCTCTTCCGAACCATCCAAACTAAGAGCATAAGCAGCCGTACCATTTGGAAAAAACAAGCCCCAGCTCCTCTCGGATACCGGCCCTGGTCTCTTGTCCTCATTAAACAGCTCATATATGTAAGTGTTGATTGGAATGCTCAAATGACTCGGCGGACCAGAATCATTCTGAACACGCCTGATAAGACTACTAACATACTTCTGCGCATTCTCGGGGGTGGCATCAGGCTCCTTCGCCCAGCCAAGCCAAGGCCAGCCAGTCTCTGTCACAACAACTGGAACACCAGACATACCAAAATCATCCATTGCGTAGTAAGCAGCATCTACCATGGAATCGAACATGCTGTCATAGTGGAACAAGGTGTTCGGGTCAACTATCTGCTTCACTGGGGAAAGCTCCTGGAACAAAGCATACTCAAGAGGAAAGATGCCATTCCCAGAAGTGTATCCATAGTAAGGATAAGCATTCAACATGTAGTAAGAGTCTGTATTCTTCAGAAACTGAAGGAGCTGATATATTGTGTTGTTCCATGAAGAGTTGAAGGTGGCGGTGGAAGGTGGAAATGGCTTGGGAATGATATCCATAGATTGAGGGGTTGAGATCTTTACACGAGAGTTCAAGTTTGAAGCAACGAGTGCCTTGTGAAGGTACTGCATAGCGGGCATTAAGACAGGAGCTACGTTGGGGATGGAAGTGAGAACCTCACTACCAACTGCTATGGCAGTAATGTTGGTCGAGGGCAAGTAGGCTGCTACGTTCCGGTTGATCCACGAGGCAGCTGCTGATGGAGATTCACCAATTCCTAGGACTTCTTCGTTGAGTACTCCGACCATGACTTCGATCCCAGAGTCTGAGAGGGCTCTCAACATGTGCGGATCAGCATCATATAGGCGCACATGTGTTATTCCTTTGGATTTGAGAAGGGAGACCACGTCTGCCTCTGGCGGGAAGTTGGAAAGACTAGTTCCTATGTTTACTCCAACGAACGCACCTGTGCATGTAGATAGAATGTTTTGAAAAAGGCTAGTAATAAGTGAATACACAAAAAGCAAAGAAACGAGAAACAGTTTGTGAGGTTTACCATATGCATTGGTGAAGATGGTGATAAGGAGTAACAGAAGGCTTCCGGACCATTTTGCAAGCACCATCCGATCGAAAAATGGATAAAGTTTGAAGCTTTACTCCTTATTAAGCTTAAGCCTTAGCGGTAAGTTAAACTTGGGTAGCTGAATCAAGCATGCGCTGCCTTGAAAGGAGGCTGCAAGAGAGACCAAGGGCAAAATGCAGAAATGTTATAGGATAGTACTTTTGCGAGTTCCAAGGAGAACAGCCCATGTAATTCATTCAGGCAATCTGCACATATATTGTTTTTCTCTACTCTTACAGTTTCAGTAGGCCAACAAGAGGCAGTTTAATACAGCAAGCTTTACTTCAAGTTCATACAAAATGCAAACAGAAACAGAAGAAAAAACAAGCAGACAAGATCTGCAGCCTCAAGTAAGTCAGCCAAGTGCCAACTCAGTGCCTTAAGTATACAGTAACATCACCAATAGAAGTAATCGATTAACATTAGCAAACAAATCATACATCGCTTAAACTCCCATGTGTAGCTCAATCTAGGCTTCAAACCTTCCCCAAGTTCAGACTATGGGGTTACCCCCAAAAATAGAAACTTTCTTCCAAAGCGCAATGCTAACATATGAAAGAAACTCTGATACCAGCAACGTCGAAGGAAACCCAGATGAGAAAAGAAGAATCCAACCAAAATCACCTGTTCCAACGAGCGTCGGATTCCAAAGCTAGTCCCTTTTAGTGCAGCAGCTCTTTAAACCCTAACAAAAAACTGCAGAAAGGCAGAGTGAGCTGGAAAGAAGCAGTCGAGAATGCAAGTGAGAGAAAGATGAAGAAAGAGGAAGTTGGAAAGTCTCCACGGAATTGAAGTGAGCTCTAAAACCTTGGCCATAGAAGAGAAACAGGGGTTTTGCAGAGAAAGAGGGCAGAGGCAGCTGAAAGGGCAACAGGGGTTTGCTTGATTGACGATTCTCCCAAGAAGTCCAACAATCACTCCCCTCAAAGTTTTGCTTTTCCATTACCCTTTTCTTTTCTCTCTCAGCTCAGCTGGACAGTGGACAGGAACCAAGATTGAGTAGATAAATCATAAATGTGAATACATCATAAATAATAGTTACATAACTATCAGATGCAAAATTACAAAATAAAGTGGGGTAAAGTAGCCTTTCAAGGAAAAAGAAGGGTAAGGAATTCGCATACCCCACCACCATGGCACCCCTCTGTCTCTGCACAGTCATTAGATTTAGAAGTAAACAAGCAAATTTCAAGATCAATAAATCAGAAGCAGACTAAATAATTAATCTATAGTATCATGAATACCACCATTAAAAACAATGAAACCTGACATCAAAGTCGGAGGATTGATCTTCAGAAAAAAGAAGAATCAAAGTATGAAGATTGAGTAATCTAATGGCAGCTTTTGTTTCTTTGTTTTGAGTAAACAGAAATTCGGTTGTGGAATATATGGCTTGTGGGACTTGGTTTGTCCTTTTCTGCAACTTGCGGTTCTATTTATAACTTGATATGGGTTGTTAAATTAATGTGGTAGAAGAAGGCTTTTATTAAGGAAGATGATTTGAATAGCTATGGAAAAAAAAAAGGATGATGATTTGAATAGTAATAATTTATGGAGCATTGGAACTGATGGATGGTTCTGGCAAGTTTAAGGAGGAGGGACTGGGACTTGCACTGCATTGTCGGCTTTCAATGTTTAGTATTTGTTTAATAGAGAAAGGCGATGGAAAGAATGGAGGGGAAGTCAAAAAGAGGAGCGGCTTGGCTTGTAAGCGGTGGAATCAATGTGAAACCACTTCCATTAAGGTAGAGACTCCCAAGGCTTGGAGTAACGAATAGTTGATGACATGATTGATTGTGTTACAAAATCTGGGTTTTCCAAGCAAAAAGAGAAGACGCGCGGAGGGAGAAGCCTCAGTGAGAGCCAGCGAGGCATCAAAGTTTACTTCCATTATCCACCCATCTCTGCGTCTTAGCTGTAGTCTCAATTCTGGGCCCAAATTCCTGGAGAAGAATCCACTCCTTCCTTGTATAACGATGGATGGATGGATGTGGGCCAAACCGGATTCAGCACCTTGGATCCAGTGTGTGTGAGAGAGAAAGAGATGAATTGAAACCCAAGCCTGGTTCATGTTGATGGGCCGTACGTAGTTATAGGTAAGAGGTGGATATTGAACAGTGATGGGCCGCGCGCATTTGAACAACTCTCTAATCCATCTCAAGTTATATAGACATCAAGTGTTGTTGGCTATGTATCTGGGCAAGAAATCGGCACCAAATAATAGTTTGGTCACTACAGTACAGAGAGCTATATGTATGGCCGGGTTGGCAATTGGCATGACATTAACTAACTAACTAGATGAAGCTTTTCTTCACTATTTTGTTGCACTACCTACTGTGGGAAAGGAAGCTCTGGATCTTTCTTGATGTTCTCGTTTTTTATCATATAATAATAATAATAATAATAATAATAATAATAATAATAATAATAATAATATATGCAGGAGAATGCAATTAATGAAGCAATAATGGAGAAAAGCTAGCATGTGGTGTGGGTTAATTTTTCCGTGTTGTCAAAAAAAAAAAAAAAAGATTGATTTTCCGTAGTACTACCATTGAGTTTAGTTGAGTTGAGTTGACCAGCATGCACATGCAGGCAGAGGCAGGCAGCCTTTTGGCTTCGCATGCTACTACTTGACCTTACACAGCTGACTTTTGCCAACATTACATACCTACTTCCAGCTCGTCACCAAGTAAGTAAGTAATAAAACTTCCTTATTGATATATAATTTAATTTATTCCTCAAAATAAAATTTAAGCGTCTCTCCCTCCCTCCAGGCCTTTGGATTCGAATTTTATAAAACTCGATCGATCGACTGCACTGCAACTGCATGCTCCCCCCGTCCATAGTTATACATACACCACGCTACAACACATGGCCTAGCTAGCTAACTAACTACGGACTGATGTTCATTTGTTTTTTTGCTTTTTTTATTTTGCATGTGATGTGATGACTAGGAATGGCAATGGGGCAGGTCCGGGGCGCGTATCTCGATAACCATACCCGCCCCATGGCAGGTCGGGTAATTTATCACGGGGCGCGGGTCGGGGCAGGTCGACCCATTGGGTATGTAATTTATGTGAAAAACATTAGAAATATTCGTTCTTTTCATTGAAAGACCAAGAAAGAAACCATAATATGATAAAAGGTAGTTAAATTATTGAAGAAATTGAGGTTTTCACTTATTTACAAATTTATTATAGCTAAAATATACTGTAATAAGAGGAAAATCTTAAGTAATTTAACTAATATTATATGTAATTTAGGCAACAACGGGTCGAGAATGGGGCGGGTCAGGGCAGGTCGGGTCGATGAGAGGTACCCATGCCCGCCCCGCCCCAAAACAGGTCAAACGGGTCGGGTAAATCGGGTCAGGTCAAAATTGTCATCCCTAGTGATGACTACTTAACCAGATATTACCTTACAGACAACTTAGCTGATCATCACTCAATTAGTTAACTATATATTAATTTAATGCACTAATAATATCTGAATGACTGAATTGTATGTTTTTTTTTTAATGTCAACTTTGGTGGTAGCCGGTAGGGAGAGGGAGAGAAGAGAAGAGAAGGGTACATACATAATGTGTATTAAGTGTGCCGCGTTATCCAATACAGAGTTTGGTTGGTGGGCGTGAGAGCCTAACTAGGCAGGTGGATTGCTTAGCTTACTATTATTAATTTATGCCAGGCTCAGGCTGGTGCAAAATATAATATACATATGCGCGCTTAATCATATGTATCATTACGTATATACATACGCTTGCTTTCCATTTCATTGCTATCTAATTAACCTACCATATTGATATAGCTAGCTAGGATAGGATGGAGTGATCAGCATCAGATACAGACACATCGTAACTTCCTCCCCCTCTTCTCTCTCTCTCTCTCTATATATATATAATTTCGATCTACAACATATATATATATACATCCCTCTAGCTAGCTAGCTAACTCCTGATGTGGATGTATTAACGCTAGCTAGCTAGCATGGCCTTAATTTAATTAATTAATTAACTGATCGATCATGAGTTGGGTGTTGCAGGCTTCTCTATTCGTCCAACAAGCCTTGCTCAGTTGCTCGGTACCTAATTAAGTACTGATCATATGGGCCGAAGAGATTAATTAGTCCTTCATCGATTTGATTCCCAATCCCATATACTATTCTTTCTTTCTTTGTTGCGTTGGCAAGGAAAGGAAAGGCATGCAGTTGACTTTTGCTCCAGTCCAGTACTTATGAGAATCAGATTATCTCTACATATATATCAATCTATCTATCTTTGTTGGGAGCGGGAGGGGACACAAAATCCAAACAACCCATCCAGAAAATACAAGGAAAAATCAAATTAGCAAGTGGGGATGCGCGACAATACTCTACGTACGTGTTGACCAATGCATGGAATCAGATTATCGATCTCTATATATACGGGGAGAGGAAATATATATTTTTGGTGAAGGGCTTTAAGATCGACGAGTTAGTTAGTTAATTAAATAATTAATTACACTACAAAAACAAAAAACAAAAACAAAAACCTTTTGAGGGAGAGGCTATTTGCTTTTAAAAGCTACTTATTTTCTTTTGTATGTCTTTCGATGTAGATACATTATTAGTTGCATATTTCTATGTCGCTGCTTCCTTTTAGATACAAGTAAATTTTTTTTTTTTTTTGACAAGTTTTAGATACAAATATTGATGCAAATAATGTACATACTATCTTAGCTATCCAAAAGTCCAAAACATTGTTCATATGATTCCCCGACTGACAGGGATGTACGTACGGACAAGACAAACCGATGACGATGCAAGCAGAAAAAAAACCACCGCGGGGGGAAAGAGAAAGTCAAGCTGGTACTGGAAGATATATATCAACTATCAGTTGTCGGGAGAAAGTAAGGGATAGTATACGGTGTCGTGGGCGTCGGTGGCGCTGACCACAAACCGCGTACGTTCTCCTACTCAACCAACCTTACACTCGATGTGCGTTGGTGGTGGTGACTGACTGACTGCCGCCTCGCCGCGGCTTCCCACTCAATCGGTCGCCCACTGCGCGCATGCCTCACCACTTCCGGATTGCACATGTTTTTTGGGTATTTGCTTTGCTGCTTTTGGTTTTGGATTGAGAATCTAACTAACTAGAGCTAAGCTTGGAGGCCGGTGGAGACATCGAGTTGGCAATCTCATGCATCGTCAGCCCTACGTGTTCAAATGATTACCGTATTCATTATCAAACCAAACAAACAAGCTAAAATTCTGTTAACTATGGAATATATGCAATATCATAATCAATCCGTACAAACTAATACAACAACCAAATTAACCAAAATAAAGTTTAATCGGTTTGGTTAACTAGATTAATCAATACGATATCAAATCATAATTTAGTGAGAAATTTTTGGTTAATGCATCAATTCACAATTTATATGACGAATAAAACATTACAATGAACACATGATTATAGTTAACCGTTACAGAAATACACGCAACTAATATAATTATCTTACAATCAATAGAAGTATTCAACTAACAAAAAAAATGTCAACAGTATGGAGTCAATTAATTGTTGTGGTTGTGTGAATTGAATTAGTCTCTTAGCAATAATCATAGGTCGAAAAAAATATTTCTTTCAAGTTTTATCTAAATTGGGCGTTCATATATCATGTCTACACTCTACAAATACAAATATACCGTATATGAACAATATTGAGCTTCATTGTTGATGAGGCTAAAAGGAAGGAATTTTTGGTTCTTGAGTGGTTATGCCAAGTATTAATTAAGTATGTGTATATAATATATATTAGATATATGTATAATTACTTAACTGGTATATAATTTTGGTTTGATTGGTTAGAAGTGTCTTAAACCAAACCAAACCAGCTAAACCAAATAAGCTAAAAATATTAACCAAACCAACTATCCAAATCAACCCAAACCAAATTAGTCAAATCTACTAATTAAAACGGTTACCACGATAATCACACCATTTGAACACCCCTAATCAACCCAGTGAACTCAATTAATTTCTCAATCAAATAAGTAGCTGAAATTTGATATCCGACTATTCACTATCATCATAAGTGAAAATTCTCCATCAACAACCCAAGAATAATAATACTGATCTCTAGTCTCATCTCCCTGCTTCTTTGTTTCTTTATCCACTTGTTAGCTACGTAGCAAAAAAAATTTTAAGGGGAACAAAACAGATAGATAATCATAAATGTATGTACTTGAAGACCCAACTTGGACCAAGCAATTATATTTATATGGAGCAAGATAAGCTTATAACTGCACTATATATTGAAGATAATTAACCCAACTTGGTGATCATCGTCAAACCCCGTAAAATAATTATGTGGTCATTAATTATATGGGAAAGACGCATGCCAAGTAATAACTGTGAGACTCTATATATACATTATTATAAAAGATGGGATTCGTGGAATCAAACCAAACCACACAACCCTCATTTGTAACATGAATAATCATAATGATTTACATAGTAATTAATTAAGCGCTGCGAAGAAGATAGATGCCTTGTAGCTGTATATATATAGCTGGAGATGGATTTGTGTACAGAATCATAAGGATGAATTTGGCGATGGAGGAATATATCGAGACCGATTATATACATTTCCCCTCCCTGGAAATCAATCATCTGACGACGGAATAAACTTTTCTAGACAAGATCGCCTTATCGAGATCAGATCAAGCACGGATTTAGTTTAAACTTACATAATAATAATAATGGCTTGGTGACTAGAGATGAATTTATGGAGATGCATGGTACGTATAATTATACTGTAGATTCATCATGGATCGATCTGTTGTGCTTAACACTCTCACACACACAGAGATCTAGAGAGAGAGAGAGAGAGATCACAATAATATTCATAAGGGAGTGGCCTGTTTGGCTGGATTCAATGGACGGGGAAAGAAGGGCAACAATAATGTTGGTTAGAAATTAATTAATATAATAATTATGAATTGTAGCTGATAGATAGATGTAAGTAACAAATAGTACGTCAGCAAACGAGTAATTAGCTTAGATGGTAGTATTAGTATATATATAGTATTCCTCTCCATTAAAAAAAAATTCATATTATTGCATACATCGTACGTACAAGGAAGTATAATCAATCGGTTTGAAAGAAAGAAAGAAACTAGGGGAGGGGTGGGGTGGTCGGCGTTTGTCAAGGGATTTGGTTGTCGCCCCAAAAACCATCTACCTTCCTGCACATCATTTTTGTTTTTAATTCCCTGCTGCTTAGAAATTAGAAGAGAGGTGGGTGGCTGGCTGGGCGATTAATTCGGTAATTAATGAACATGTACGTATATGTGTACGTAGCTGGACGATCAGCCCGCCACATGCACTGATTATCTACATATGTCCAATTAATGTCGACCCACGAGCCACGTGGACTGGAGGCCCATATCTCGTACGTACGTACACAATACGTAACGTACCCCATAGCCCATAAACATCAATCTCATCTCATCTCATCTCATCTCTTTATAATTTGGGACGCATTGAATTGAATTATAGGAAGGAAGGTTGTAACTTGTACGTCCACCTACATAACTCATGATCCACATTGATAAATCTTTCCAGACCCAAACTCATACCCATCAACTAAGATCGATCGTATTGTATGTTTTTCAGGTCTCCATCTGTCTCGTTCGTTCTTCAACATCGTCCACTCTAAGTTCCCGATCGACTTACCATGCATTTTGTTGGTACCTAGCCTGTTGGAAACTATACATTGATATTTACTATATATCATTATTTACAAATAAATTAAAGAAGCCATAGTGCAAGTGTAATCGGTACTTGTCTAATTAATGCCATGGAGATCTGAAATTCAAACCCTGCCGCCTCCTCTACACATATAATATATGACAGTTGTAGTTGTCGCGGGACAACGCAGCATGCACCAACTGGCTACTCATCTCATTTTGCATTCATACCTCACTCGTTTCTAATTCTATATATATATATTCCTCAATTAATTAATGCTCACTTTCACGAGAGAGAGAGAGAGAGAGAGAGAGAGAGAGAGAGAGAGAGAGAGAGAGAGAGAGAGAGGGAGGGTTAATTATAATAAGAGTTAACTTACGATTACTTATTATTATAATAAGAGTTAACTTACGATTACTTATTAACTTGTATCATCTCACATGCACAATTACTTTATCGAGACAAAAACAAATAAGTTAACGTGTTGTTTTCTCTCCTGCATGTTTGTTTTCTAACAATTGCATAAGTGGAGTGGAGGGATTGGCACAAAGCATATACAGAAGATGATGATACCATACAATACAACCATATCTTTCGTGAGACTGCAATGCAGAGAGACCTTTAATTTCAGTAAGTAAGTAATTAACTTGTTCGTGCAAGTCGATTGAGTTGGGTTAATTGTTTCGAGATAAACATGCATTTGGCAAAGAATCAGGCTCTAGTCAACTTTAAAGACCATTGGACACAAATTAAACCATATATAGAGCAATTGTGGCATGCAAAAATTGTCACATATTGGCCTGCATCTAATGGTCGTATATTGTGGCATGCAAAATGCGTGATCAAGGACCATATATGTTTGTGTTGTGCCAAAACCTAGCTAGCTACTCTGGATCCAGACGTCCCAATATAAGCATGCATGTAAGTAGTGATATGGATTTAGCTACTTAGGAAAGGAAAATGTACGGAAAATCTCAGGCTAGCTATCTAGCTAATATATATAAATCGACAAATATGTATTTGTCAGCAGGTCCATAAAGTTGGACGACAACGCGTACCGGTTTGCATGCCCAAATGAAATGAAAGAGTTAATTAATTAGCAATGAAGACAGACCAGAATTTGGGATTGGAAAATCGACATTGAACAGTATGCAGCTTAGCCACATATACTAACTAATTAACTAAATGGACTGTATATATATCATCGTCGTCGATGGAGTCGCGAGACCGGGCCATGCAATTAAGTTTACTCAATCCATCCGCGTATGGACTATACTGCAACTGTGCAGGTAATTTCCATCGTCAATCAGAGTTTGTAATTAATTTATCCTCTTTTCCACCCAAACTTCACATCTAAACCAAATCAAGCTGGGTGCTCAACTTAATTATATATGCCGACAAAATAGAGAAAATTACATGGAAATACAATATACATATACTACTATATACTATATACTGTCATGACAAAATTATCTAAGTATTAATATTTACTGTATGAGTTCCATTTTAAATTAATGTTTTTTTATAATTAGGAGCTGATAATGATCGATGATGCCCAATGGGGAGACACCTAATTACGTGGCATGTCTTTGTTAGATGCAACAAAACCAAACCCAACCCACAATATATATATGTCCAAAATGTGTACGATATTCGATAATGACGTTTATGCATTCCCTAACTAATAATTAAGAAAAGTCGTAATTTTATTTTTTTATATATGTATCGATGGGGGGTGGATGAGGCAGTCATTGTCATAAGCTAGAATTGACTTACAAGCCCAATTATATACATAAAAAAAATAGCTAGTTGTATTTGTATGAAGACGGTAGGCTGGAGACTAACAGCATATTAAAAGCTATAATTAAGATAGATTAGATTTTGCTGGGTCAAAAAAGAGCTAGTAGCTCGGGACAAACTTTTTGAAGCTTGCAAGTTACGTTATGTAATAGCGCATTTACCTGGGGGATAAATTCAGCGGTCTGTGTGCGTGACATCAGGGCTGGCGATTGAATTGCTGCTACCTTGACCTTGCTTGCTTGTAAAGCACGGACCAAGTCAATTATTCTTTATTTCTATATACTTGTCATCAATATATACTGATCATCAACTGTCATTATCATTTCAGCAAGAGCCATAGCTTTTGATGACCAAGCTGAGGAGTCTCTTGCAGGGACGGAGCTAGGATTATAGATTAGGAGGGGCAAACTTTTTTTTTTTTACAATGAGAAAATTCAACAATTAAATCATATTTTAAAATTAAATAAAATTTCTGATGTATTTTTTAAAGTCTATATATACTCTATCATATTGGTTGTAAAATTTTATTATAAGAAAATATATTATGTGCAATATTTGACGACTGTGATTTAAAAAGAACATAGACAGAAAGAATTGGTGATAAAACATAAATCGGTGCAAACTGTTGTGTCTTCTTACTTAAATCACATAGGGTTTATATAGAGTACAATGACATACTCCTATAATAATTCTAACAGTAATATGAAAAATACATAATTTTTACGACTCTAATAAGGAATATAATTCTTCCGAATTACATTCTGGTACTCGTAGTATAAAATAATACTACACGTACTACACATACTCTAATAAGAATAACCTGTAGTTCAAACTGTTGGGATGGAAAACGGCTTAGAGGGAGATTCGAACCCCTACACTAATAATCTTTAAAATTGCAAAACAGCAGAGCAAACCCACTATGCCACAGCCAATTCTAGATTCCCATGTGCACCCAAGCACTATTTAGAATTTTAAGGGGGCCATGGCCCCTCCTAACAAAGAGTCGGCTCCGTCCCGGGTCTCTTGCGGGTCGTTTGTAAGTTAGGATTGTTTTGGTGAGAATGTTATTATGCTTGTATTGTTTAGAATGCATTATTTTTTTTTAATTTGTTAGCATGAACAATATATGGATTGTTTTTGTGATGTGATAGAAACTATCACTCAAAATGAGTGATTGTTATATCTCAGTTTTGTTTTTTGAAAATCGTCATATCTCATATTTTAGTTGTGATTGTTGAGATTGTTTTGTCTCACCTTTTAGCTGTTGTGGCATACACAATCATACATACCAAATATTGTATTTTAGAATGTATCAAATTCGACAATACATGTATAATATTATACATGCATTCACAACAATACATCTATTTAACAATCACAACTTTTAAACCACCCTTAGTTTGTTGAATTTGTTTGTTACTTTATTCTATCTCTCATATTCCCATAATATAGTGAATAATGACTCCGTGTGCTAACAATTAAGTGAACAATACGAGATTGTGTGAATAATTAGTTTGTTGTGGATGATAATTTTTTATAGAAAAAATCCCTTGCATTAACAAGAACGAAATAGTTACATAATGTCACCCTCCGCTAAAATACAAGCACAAAACTCAAAACCTTCACGGTATATAGAAAACAAAGAAATGAACTTTTTTTTGTGATAAAATAGAATATGTAAGGAAATTATATATAAAAAAATCAACTACTTAACTGCTTCTTTGATCAGAATTACTATTTATATGAATGAAACGATGATATGCCCAGATAGTGGATGTGGAGGAGGTGATCTCATAGCTAATGGTATATGTGGATTGAATCAGTTGGACTATATTTCACGTTTTCAATCAACCAATCCATGTTCCCCAATTAAGTAACAATGTTTTTTTATCAAGTTAAATTATAAAATCCTTCGAGTGATCATCGTCATGTAAATGAAAAGAAAGATTTGAAATCAATTTAAATTTTAGTAGCTATTGGATGTATTATTTATTTATTTTTTTGAATTTGTTCGTCTGGTCTAATTAGGGTTTAGAAAAAACATATGTACCTTATTCCAACTCTTACGATATTCTCCTCTAAAACTAGTGAAATCTACTCTCCCCTATATATGAACGAACATAGTTAACCATTAGGTTTCTTCATTTCTCTATTGCCCCGTCCGATGAAACAAAGTCAAATAAGGCTGAAGAAAGCAGAGAAACAGAGCACCAACAAGTTAGAGCTATGTGTCGGTTAGAGCTTTTTCTGAGATTTACATCATCTGAAAGAACAGTTCAAACTTCAAAGACAAAGGAAATGGATTTTTTTTTTTTTTTTTGGGTAGGAGACCTTCCTTCCTTTCCTCCCGCGGGTTTTCACCATTATTACCAGTCACTCGGTCTCCTCCACGTGGTTTGGAAAAAAGAGGCACTCTGCTACTGTCACCACCACCACCACTGACCCCACTCCCCTCTGCCCTTTTTGGCCGTCTCTCGCGCTTTTCTATGGATTTTTCACCTATAAATGCTTCATACGCTCGCCTTCCCATCCCCAACTTCACATTCATTTGACATTCTCCAACCACCGCTAACTCCTCCTCCTCTCCCTTCCTCTGCCACCGGCCGGCATACTCATTCACCGGGGAAACACACACAAAACCCACCAATTTTGATCATCCTGCTTCAACACCCAGATTTACATTTCTCAACCTTCCCTCGCCATACGGCTCTTCAGTTCCCTAAGGTACTTCTGCAATGGCTACTTCCCTTCTCTCCCCTGCTGCTGTGGATCTCATTCTCCAACAGTAGTGGTGACTAAATACTTTGTTTTTCCTCTGTTTTAGGCTTTCTTTCCTCGGATGGGAATTCCCTTTTCCTGCTCATTCGGGGAGTCCGACGATGTCCAGAGCGCGTTGGAGTCAATGGTGGTCAAATCCATCAGCTTCGGTGACGATGGAGCAGCCAAGACACCTGTCCGCTCAGTGAGCTTTAAGAGGTCAGATTTAGAGCCCACAGTTTCACGTTCTGCATCTGGAGAGATGGTGGTAGAGAGATCTATCAGCTTGAAAGGGGTCGAATTCGAGAAAATGATGAACTCTATCCAAGAGCATGCCAAGTATGATCACAACGATTCGCCTCGAAAGATGCCCGTTTTCGATCCGGCAAACCCTAAGCACCAGGCTGCTGTGAAGTTGCAGAAGGTTTACAAGAGCTTCAGGACCAGGAGAAAGCTTGCTGATTGTGCCGTTCTTGTTGAGCAGAGCTGGTATGAAATTATTTTTGGCCTTTTTCCTTTTCTTTGGTTTAGAATCGTATTGAAGACTGGCACATAGTGAAGGGTTCTAATGTGGGTTATGTTTAACTTTTTAAAGGTGGAAGCTTTTGGATTTTGCTGAGCTCAAGCATAGTTCCATCTCATTTTTCGACATCGAGAAGCACGAGACCGCCATTTCGAGGTGGTCCAGAGCTAGAACTCGAGCTGCTAAGGTTGGGAAAGGCTTGTTGAAGAATGGCAAGGCTCAGAAGTTGGCTATCCAGCATTGGCTTGAAGCTGTAAGTTACAAGTTGACACTTCTTTTGTATTTTTCTAATCTCTCTATCTATAGTTTTGAGTGTCATCTAACCTATGGTTCCTTTGTTGAAAACAGATTGATCCAAGGCATCGATATGGGCATAACCTCCATTTCTATTATGATAGCTGGCTTCATTCCAAGAGTAGAGAGCCCTTCTTTTACTGGTAAAGTTCTGTTCTTTAAGCCTTTTATGCCCTCATTTGTTCGTGTTTATTATAGTTTTTTCTGGGAACTGAACATTTGCGTAATCTGGATTTTGCAGGCTGGACATAGGTGAAGGAAAGGAAGTTAACCTGGTTGAGAAATGCCCCCGGTGGAAGCTTCAACAGCAATGCATAAAGTATCTTGGTCCAGTAAGTTCCCCTTTCTTTGCTTGGGAGATCTCTTTTCTGTGTTGTTCGACCCTTGATTAGTTTGGCTAAACTTTATTGTGTTTTCATACATCTTGCAGATGGAAAGGCAGGCATATGAAGTAGTGGTTGAAGATGGGAAGTTGATTTACAAGCAAACTGGGGAATTGCTCAACACAACTGGAGATTCCAAGTGGATATTTGTTCTTAGTACATCAAAGACATTGTATGTTGGTCAGAAGAAGAAGGGGACATTTCAGCACTCTAGCTTCTTGGCTGGTGGAGTAGCAACTGCTGCTGGAAGGTTGATTGCTGAGAATGGCACACTAAAGACAGTTTGGCCTCACAGCGGTCACTATAGGCCTACTGAGGAGAATTTTCGAGACTTCCTTTCCTTCCTGAGAGAGAATGATGTTGATCTGACAGATGTTAAGGTAAAGAGAGACATTCATCGACATCAGTTTCTCAGTTTGATAGTTTGTTTCTTAGTTTCCATGTGTGCTGAGATTTTTGTTATTGTTTCTTTCTTAATTGCTCAGACGAATCCTGTGGACGAGGAAGATGGCTTGCTTTCCAAGCAAAGAAGCAGTAAGCATCTTAGAACCAACTCCGAAGACGATGACTTAATCGAAGCAGTCGATGAGAATTTGACTTCAGTAGTTAGCAACAAAGTAGAACAAGAGGTTTCAGTTTCATCAGCAGCAGTGGAACAACATCAGCACAAGGCAGGAGAGGGGCTTGGTAACTTGAACAAGAAGTTACCAAGTCTTGAGATTCCAACAAGGGCTGATTTGTTTGATTGGAACGATTCCAAAGAGGGAAATGGTTATGAATCATCAGAAGAAGAGATTGCTGAGGAAGAAGTGGAGACCGTTCCTCGAGAAGCAATCTTGGAAAGGATCAATTCGAAGAAGGGAACCAAGTCGTATCAACTTGGAAGGCAACTGTCCTGCAAATGGACGACCGGTGCAGGGCCGAGAATCGGGTGTGTGAGGGACTACCCTTCAGAGCTCCAGTTTAGGGCACTGGAGCAAGTGAACTTGTCTCCAAGAAGCAGTCTTTCTAGCCAGAGATTGTCCTTGCCAGCTGGGTTTTCCACGGAAGCAACAACATTAGTGGTGGAGTCACCATCCCGGTTCAGTCGAAGCTTTCCCTTCTTCTCAAAGACACAATGCTCATCGCCATTGTCAATCTCACATGCAGATGGATGACTCTTCTTACAATTAGATAGTTCAACATATGGATTTTAACTTTTTTTAATTCCCAATTGGTTCATTCTTTTGTCTTTCCTTTTCTGTGAATATGGAAAAGATGGTATAGGAATATGGCTTCATTATTTTTTATTTCTGATACCAAAAAGCAAGTACCATTGTAAAGGCAAGTTCTTTCTGCAAGGCCCTCAGTAGAATACAAACACAAAAGGAACCCATTTGTTCATTTATGAACACTTGTCTGTGTCGTTGAGGAATGAGAGTAACTTATTCTTCGATAAAAGCTTGGGAGTGGGTCAACAAATCTTGCAGGAAATCTTCAACAGGAGCCAGTATTGACTCTGTGTGTTTCGGTTCCTAATGGAAGGGAGAGCAAAACCAAGTCAGGAAGCTTCATACTGTATTTGCACAAAAGGAAAAATTGGATTTCTGGTTATAAATTCCTGCCTGATCCATATTGGTTAATTCCCAAGTTCCCAATCTTCTGTCTATATGTGAATTGTGTACATTTTAGAGCAGCCATGCAAAACACATCACTAAAAGTATGAAATCAGCCAATCAGGCAGTGGGTTGGCCATCAATAAATAAATCTGTATGGATTATGGATATGAACACTGGGGATAGTTATAAAGCCATTGGGAAGGAGGAGCTTAGCTAGCTGGAATTATGGAAAGAGAGAGAGATCTGCAGTAGCAGCAAATCAATGCATGCACATTTTGGAAGCCAGCCCATTGCCAACCCAACCCAACCCTGCGTTTCTCGATTGCCTGCCTGCCTGCCGGTGCTAATAAATAAACTATACAGCAAATGAAACCGTTGTTGTTGGCTTGTTGTTGTACGTGTTAATTGATAAGAAAGCAGAGCCTACTCGCAGCGAACAACTCTATTCATTTCTCTAGCTAGCTCGTTTCCTTTTGTCCTCTATCGTCTGGTCCAGCTGGGTCAAATGTGTTATCCAAGAACCTTCCCCTCCACTCGAGGACTTACATTAATCACATTATACCAATGTACGGAACACAACAAAGCTCCTTATTCAACTACAGTTGTCGACTAAGTCAATTTCTAACTCAACGGTCAAACATTTGTATCAATCTGAGTTCAATTTCTTAGCCCAATACCACCAGGCTTAATTATATCCAGCTGCATGCTATGCTACTACTTACTACTTAGCCCGACTTTATTTTATCTTTTCCTTCGTTCACCCTACCCTGCCCCAACCAGTTGGGCTAAGGGCCCAATTTTCCACACCCAAAGAACAATCCAAGCCCATTCTAGCTTACCAAGTTGGTCAGCCCACCAAGTATAATCATGTTCTCTCTGCAACTGCAACTGGTGTTTGACTAAAACAGTTGGAGGAGCTGAGTTCAAGTTAATGTGAAGGAAGGGTTGCATTAGATTAGATCAGAAGTGTTGTTCTAAAGAGCAGCGAGGACATATAGCAGAAGAATCCAGCCATTGAGAGAAGGGGCGAAGGTGGTGCAAGTATAGCGGCCTCTGTAGGATGGGGTCTCGTTGTTACTTGTTAGCTGCAAGTTTTTGGACTGTCGCTCCTCCGACCTTTTGATTTGAGGAAGAAAGCTTGGTGATATACATATGGACTCATTACTGCTCAATCTACTAATGTGACGTGAGATGTTGAAGAGGGGTTCAAGTTTATGTGTTTTAGGCCTGCAAATGTAATTAATATGGATATTGGTTATCTTCCCTTTCTGGTGAAAAATGAAATGAAATGAGCTGTATGTCCATTTTCTGGATCTGTCATCTCTTACTGCTACTGCTAATCATGTAAGGGAAAAAAATTTGAGGTGGGGGATTCCGAGAATTGAACTCGGGACCTCTCGCACCCTAAGCGAGAATCATACCACTAGACCAAATGCCCTTTCAATGATTGTGCATTGTGTTAGATGTTCAATTCCTAGACTTGTGGTATGGTAAATGGAGAACGAATTGGGCTCGTAGCTCTAGGTTTGTAATGCGTTATGTTGTTCGTTCCACCACTCGGCTCTTGCTAACACTTTCTTGCTAAATCCCTTCTTTCAGAGTAGTTGATCTCCCGCCGGTGAACAGCGGGCGGCGGCGATCTTAGCTTAGAGTGGTCTCAGTTTCATACTCATCTTTTTCTTCCTAATAGGTTGGTTGCGCATGATTTACGCTCGCTCGTACTACCAGGGAAACAATGTTCTTAGTTTGGTCTTAGTTTGGTTAACGAATCATTGTAGTAATACTGAAGGTAATCAGACATTGCTGGTTTTTATGGGATGGTATGGTACTCGACTCGACACTTGCTCTGTTTCCTTGACTCTTCTTTAATATGTGAACCTCTCATTTTCCTAACTTCTAGCTAGGGACCCTTTAGAAGGGGAGTGAGTGACCCTCTGGAGTTTGATTGGAGCTACACCTAATTTGAAGGTGATATCCCAACTTGAAATTGCCATTAACCCAATATTTATGGCCATAATCCTCTTTTCAAATCATAAAGTTTGGAAATTAACCAGAAATAGAAAAAGAATAAAACGCCCACCGACGACTACGATATAGCAATTAGCAACGCTCCCTGAAAGAGAGATCTAGTGCTGCCCTGGCAACAGCTCAACTCCATAATCCAAATCGAGAGCTCAAATTTTTTCGGAAATTAAGAAAGGAAAATCTCTTTTTGTAAAATTTCTCACTCACGCCACCATCCACATCTCAACTCCCTCTTTCCTTTGCTTCGAACCAAAGCTTCAGCCTTTTGCTCCATCCATCCGCGTCATTTCTTCTCCAATTTTCCCGACCTCCCATTTCCCCGTTCACCGCCATCAATCGATAACTGCGAAAAAGCAGCTTCCATTTCAGCTGGGCGTGGATCTCGATCTCTATCTCGCGGCGGCTACTGGAGAGATTTCGCTTCCGAGTAAGTGAACTCCTTAAACCCAACTATCTTTTGCAATTTTTCTCTTCGTTTTGCTTAATTAGTTTCAGAAATTTGTGTTTGTGTGGGTACCCATTGCTGAATCTGAGCGGACTGAGCTTGGGTTTCCTTTTATCTTGTGGATTGTAATAAAAAAGATCTGATTTTGGGGAAATTTGGTGTTTTACTGGCGAGATTTTTTGTAGGGTTTGAGTGAGAACTCATGAAGGAAGCAGCGACTCCTTCCACTGAGCCAATTGGGCAGAACCTCATCAAGTTGATAAGCAATCTGTGCTTCTCAGTCTTCGTCTTCACTGTTCTGATTTTCACTGTTATTGCAATCACCTACCAACCTCCAGATCCATGGCTGGAATCAGCTCCAGCTCTCACCAAATTCTTCACCCAGAGCGAGAACGCCACTTTCCAGATCGACAATTCCATCTTCAAAACCGGCGAGGATATACAGACTGTGAGTATTAGTGCTCCTGCTGCTCTCCCTTCGACGGGGATCACAGAGGAGGTGATCGAGAAATCCGAAGCCAAGATTGAGATTGAGAATGAAAATGCTTCTACTACTCTGCAATCCTCGGGCTGTGAGGATTCAAACCTTGTCAATTGCTCCGATCCCATGGTTCTGATTGCAGTCGAGAGGTTCAATCTAAAGCGTTTCAAGACCAACATTGTGTTCTTGGACTATCAGACTCCCGTTAATGGCTCGAACCCCGATGAATGTGATGTCTCCTGGAGGTTTCGTAACAAGAAGGAGAAGTCATGGAGGAAGTACAGGGATTTCAGGCGGTTCAAGTTTGGGTATGGGGATAATTGCACCTACGAGATTGTCCACGCGAATGGCTGGCATTCGGGTCTCAATGCCCGTCGGCCAAGAGCTGCTACTAGACCTAGTGGTCGAACCAGGCCAAGAGTTGCTCCACCGGTTCGTGACGACGAGATAAACGACACCATCCCAACCCTAGGGTCAGACTTGAATTTCAGGAAAGGGAAGTACTTGTATTACTCAAGAGGAGGGGATTACTGCAAAGGGATGAATCAGTACATGTGGAGCTTCCTATGTGGATTAGGAGAAGCAATGTACTTAAACCGAACATTCGTGATGGACTTGAGCTTATGCTTATCAGGTAGCTACAACCCTAGTGGGAAGGACGAAGAAGGGAAAGATTTCCGGTACTACTTTGACTTTGAGCATCTCAAGGAGGCAGCATCGATTGTGGAAGAGAGTGAGTTTTTGAGGGATTGGAAGAAATGGGATCGTTCACACAAGAGAAAGATCCCAGTGAGGAAGATCGTGACTCATAAGACAACACCAATGCAACTGAAGAAAGATAAGAGCAGTATCATCTGGAGGCAGTTCGATTCGCCCGAGCCTGAGAACTATTGGTACAGAGTATGCGAAGGTGAAGCTTCCAAGCACGTACAGAGGCCATGGCACGCGATTTGGAAGTCCAAGAGGCTGATGAACATAGTGAGTGACATCAGTGGGCGTATGGACTGGGATTTCGATGCGGTTCATGTGGTTCGAGGTGAGAAAGCAGTGAATAAAGAACGATGGCCACATCTAGATTCTGACACGTCCCCAGATGCCTTGGTGGAGAAGGTTCAAAAGATGGTTCAGCCATGGAGGAACTTGTACGTGGCGACGAACGAGCCGTTCTATAATTACTTCGATAAGCTGAGGTCACACTTTAAGGTGCATTTGCTGGATGATTACAAGGAGATGTGGGGGGAAACAAGCGATTGGTTTAACGAGACGAGGGAATTGAATGGCGGGAGGGCAGTGGAGTTCGATGGGTATATGAGAGTTGCAGTGGATACTGAGGTGTTCTATAGGGGGAAGACTCGGGTTGAGACATTCTATAATTTGACGAGTGATTGCAAGGACGGGATTAATACGTGCTGACTGGAACCAGGTTCAATTCAAATAGCTTCTTCCCACTTGAGAGTAGAATGATACCCTGTTGAATTATATCGGCGAGGCATTTTGTTCTTGTATTGATTCTGTTAGTTCATTTGTTTGTGTGGATGAAAACTGGGGAAAAGCCTCTGCTCCTGTGATGTAAATTTCACCTCTTGTTTTGGCCTATGGTTCTAGTGAATGGAGGATATCTATTGTTTGCCACTTTTAGTGACTGGGGTCCTCCATTTCTATTGGGTTTCAGTAAACGATTCTGATCTGTGACTGAATAGCAGGTCTCTGGTGATATACTCAGCACGGTGCATTTGGTTGCAAGCGGGGGATCTGTGTTCTTGTCTATAGGTCTTGCTGGCTGCATCATATTCGCTTCCTGTTTAGTATCCTTGGAATTCAACTCCATCGATTGTTTGGAAAGGGTTACATCATGGCCCTGACAGAACAATTTTACCTATGTATCATATGAGAGTTTTAGGGTGGTGCATAGCATAATACGTGAATATTTGATGATCGGAATCGAAAGTAATGTCAAAGGACCATGAGGGCAATGATGATGATGAGAGGAGGAGGAGAACACACTAATTTATTTTCAACTCCCATGCGTGAAGCCAACTGTACTTTACCAGGACCATGAAGTGTATAGAGTGAACGGTTATGTCCATTTGAGATAATTGTACACTAGATAGAGAGAAGGGTAGAATGGCAAGCTGTTCTGAGCGAGATCACTGGAAGAAGAGCAACATTACATACCTGGTTCTGGTTGATCATGATCGGAGAGTTGATAAGAGAATCGGGAAGCCACAAACGCAGGAGGCCATAACCGTGATAGTGGGCTTCGGCCGAGGAGAGGAACCTTTAGGCTTGCTTTTGGGGTTTGAAAACTTGAAAGAGACATGGTTGAGAAGCCTCCGTGGGCTTTCTTTCTTACAAGTCCAATTATGTGCTGCCTTGGTAATATTACAATTCTTAATTGGATCCATCAGTTTGAGTTCGGTTAGTCGGTCAACCACCCTCTCTCGTTACCTTTCTGAAACACCGACCATCTCCACTAATCTTCAGTTTTCGGTTAACCAATAACTGACATTTATCGGTTATAATTCACAGTTATCCACTAACCGAAAACCGAATGACCAGCTCTAGTTTTTTGTGTATAGTCTCGAAGTTTGTTTGACATTTTGATTCAAATTTTTGAAGACACTTTTTTTTTTAATACACATCATCACTTATACGGAAAATGACAAGTATTTGTTTTGAAGATTGATGATGCGAAAATGTTGTGCGATAATGTGAACAGTAGTTGGTGGATTCAATACTTGTTTGCGATATAATATTAGAGTATAGATATTACAAGTGGATTTATGTTATACTTATACTATATTATATTATTGTTGCACATGTATTGTGTAGGAGTTATAATCTCTATAAAAACCATATAAATTAGAGTATTTTTCCCAATTACATTAACGTTATTGTAAAAGCCTATTCATGTACCTTTTGTTTTTTAGCATGTAGAAACCATTTGAGGTTTGAGTAACAAAAACATCCAATTCTCATAGGATTATTCATTGTATATAGTATGTATCCTTCAATGTTCACTCTAGTAATAATATGGAATTAATTTTTGATTCCAAATGAGTTGTTAGAAACATTTCCCTTTCATGTTTTTAATACATTAGAAAGAACTCTTTTTTGGAGAATAAGAGTACAAAAAATGCAATAGCCCGTAGATAAAGTTGGCACAATAATGATGATGATTACCCACGAATTCCAGCTAATCCTCCGCAACAATAATTCATTCAACATATCTCCTTATCGATAAAATAATAATATCAAAATCCAATTTTCCGCTCCCTTCCTCCCCCCAACCTTTGTCTAAATACTCAAAACGATCCCCAAATAAATAAAACCCCACACTCCCGTCCCCAGCCTACCTTGCTTTTTCCCACTCTTCTTAATATTCTCTCTATCTATCTATCCCTCCCCCAAAAATCTCACTTTCCTCTCACTGTTTCACTGCTTTTCTCCCTCCACACCCCCCCCAAAAACCCTAATTCCCCGCCTCAAACGCCACCCTCTTTCCTTCCCGGCCTGCCAACCAAACCAGCCAGCAGCAGCCATGGACGAACAGCAGCTCCAGCAAGCTCAGCTCGCCGCCATCCTGGGGCAAGACCCGGCCCCTTTCGAAACCCTAATCTCCTCCCTAATGTCCTCATCCAACGAACAACGATCCCAGGCCGAGCTCGCTTTCAACCTCTGCAAGCAGAACAATCCTGATTCCCTCTCCCTCAAGCTCGCACACCTCCTCCAGCACTCCCCTCACCCCGACGCTCGCGCCATGGCCGCCGTCCTCCTCCGCAAGCTACTCACCCGCGACGACGCCTACCTCTGGCCCCGCCTCAACATCAATACCCAGTCGTCACTCAAATCGATACTCCTCTCCTGCGTCCAGCAGGAGCAGGCCAAGTCGATTTTGAAGAAGCTCTGTGACACGGTGTCCGAGCTCGCCTCCGGGATTTTGCCGGAGAACGGTTGGCCGGAGCTGTTGCCGTTCATGTTCCAGTGCGTCTCATCCGATTCCCCTAAATTGCAGGAGTCTGCCTTCTTGATTTTCGCCCAGTTGTCGCAGTACATCGGGGAGACTTTGGTCCCCTTTATTAAGGAGTTGCATGGGGTGTTCTTGCAGTGTTTGAATTCTTCCCCCAGTTTCGATGTGAAGATTGCCGCTTTGAATGCTGTTATCAATTTCATCCAGTGTCTGAGCAGCTCTTCTGATCGGGATAGGTTTCAGGATTTGTTGCCTGCGATGATGAGGACGTTGACCGAGGCGTTGAATAATGGCAACGAGGCCACCGCTCAGGAGGCTTTGGAGCTGTTGATTGAGCTGGCTGGAACTGAGCCTAGATTCTTGAGGAGGCAGCTGGTTGATGTGGTTGGGGCTATGCTGCAGATTGCCGAGGCCCAGAGTTTGGAAGAGGGGACTCGGCATTTGGCGATTGAGTTTGTTATTACTTTGGCTGAAGCTAGGGAAAGGGCGCCTGGAATGATGAGGAAGTTGCCGCAGTTTATTAGCAGGTTGTTTGCTATACTGATGAATATGCTGTTGGATGTCGAGGACGATCCTGCTTGGCATACTGCAGAGACAGAGGATGAGGATGCGGGAGAGTCGAGTAATTATAGCGTTGGGCAAGAGTGTTTGGATAGGTTGGCAATATCATTGGGCGGGAACACAATTGTTCCAGTGGCGTCTGAGCAGCTACCTGTGTACTTGTCTGCTCCAGAATGGCAGAAGCACCATGCTGCGCTCATTGCACTTGCCCAGATTGCCGAGGGTTGCTCTAAGGTGTAAAACACTTTCCTTTTGTCATTTATCCATATTTCTTACTTGCTTGTTTTTGGAATTGTAAGCTAGTTTTATTTGAACGCCGGTTATTGAGGTAATGTGTGGTAGTTTCTCTCTGGGTATGATTGCATCGTGCTGCTATGTGCTGTGACCTTTAAAGTTGCTTAAATCATGTGGTCAAGCAGAACAAGATTGCTTGCTTAGAGTCTGTAAAAACACAGTAACATTGATACAAGTTGGCGGGCAATGTTGATACTCTTGGTTATCTGGTTCTGCAGGTGATGTTAAAAAATCTTGAGCAAGTGGTGAACATGGTTCTCAACTCGTTTCAACATCCTCATCCCCGTGTTAGATGGGCAGCTATAAATGCGATTGGCCAATTGTCTACTGATTTGGGTCCTGATTTGCAAAATCAGTATCATCAAAGAGTGTTGCCAGCACTAGCTGCTTCAATGGATGACTTCCAGAACCCAAGAGTACAGGTAATGCTCTACTTTGATGCTTTTTTAAGTTGAAAAGATTTGACAGGTAATTAGCTGTGAAGTAGGACCTATGGCGGCAAAGGTTTATCTATTAATTGTTATCAATTGATGTTTTTACTTTGAAACATATCCTGTTGGATTGTCTATCAACCAGACATAGATTGTAATTGCAATTATCGTAGCTCAGATTCTATTTTCCCGTTTCTATGTTGCTTGCTGTATTTGAAACTTTTGTATTTTCTTTTGGTAGGCACATGCTGCTTCAGCTGTTCTCAACTTTAGTGAGAACTGTACTCCTGAAATTCTGACGCCTTATCTAGATGGAATAGTGAGCAAATTGCTTGTACTCCTACAGGTAAGTTGACTAACGTTTTAATGACATATATTGGGGCCATTTTTATATGATGTAGCTTGGTTGAAAACTCCTAGTAACTTAGATTATCACAATGTAAACCACAGAATGGAAAGCAAATGGTTCAAGAGGGAGCACTAACTGCTTTGGCATCAGTTGCTGATTCATCTCAGGTAATTGTGAATTTTTTTCTTAGTTGTTGAGTGTGGATTGTTTATATGCATGCTGCATTTTGTTCTTATTATGTTGGTCTTGTAGGAGCATTTCCAAAAGTACTATGATGCAGTCATGCCCTACTTGAAAGCAATCTTGGTGAATGCAACTGACAAATCTAATCGCATGCTTCGTGCCAAGTCAATGGAGTGCATTAGTCTTGTTGGAATGGCTGTTGGCAAGGATAAGTTCAGGGATGATGCTAAGCAGGTACGTGACAAATCATGCTTATCAGTGAGCATTTGAAGACCTGAATTGGGCACGGTCTCTTGTTCCTCAAGCATAATCTCATAATTACTCTGATATAAGAATGCAAAATAATTGGTTTTGTTCACCACCAATTATTTTAATTACCAACCGTTTCATCAATCTTGACCGATTCTTAATTTTGATGATGTTGGCTCTTAGTTTTTATCTTTGTTTCATATATTTTCATGCCACATGGATTCGGCTAGGTCATGGATGTGCTTATGTCCTTGCAAGGCTCACAAATGGAGTCAGATGATCCAACAACAAGTTACATGCTGCAAGTATGTTCTTGATACTGCCATTATTAAGAAAAGGATGGTGAATCTGGTCAAATACTTTATGATTGTTTTCCTGTTATTCTCTAGGCATGGGCCAGACTTTGCAAATGTTTGGGGCAAGATTTCCTTCCATACATGAGTGTTGTCATGCCTCCTTTGCTTCTGTCTGCCCAACTGAAGCCAGATGTGACGATTACATCTGCAGATTCAGATAATGAGATTGACGATTCTGATGATGAAAGGTACAACTGATTTTCCAGGCTTGATAGTTCACTGGTTAGAGGATGTATTTTTAATAATAATCATAACTGGAGTAGGTGTATTGTTTTTCAATTTTTGACTGTCTTCCAACCAAAAACACCTTAGCACATGCAGGCTACAAAGCTTGTATTCTCATGATACCTTGTACGAGGTATTCTACTAAGAAATAACAAATGCTTGTGACAGTATGGAGACCATTACTCTTGGGGACAAAAGGATTGGCATCAAGACTAGCGTCCTGGAAGAAAAAGCTACTGCTTGCAATATGTTATGCTGTTATGCTGATGAGCTTAAAGAAGGTTTCTATCCATGGATAGATCAGGTTAGTTCCTGAATTACATTTACATTTTATTGTCGTGGTCATAAACAACAGTTGCCGTTTTAACTTGGTATGTCTACCCCACAGGTTGCCCCGACCCTAGTTCCTCTTCTTAAATTTTACTTCCACGAAGAAGTAAGAAAAGCTGCTGTATCAGGTACTACACTAATATCTTTGTTGTGGTTACACCTCCTCTAAGAAAAGCTGCCCATATATATCTTCATTCCCTGAAAATTTTATCTTTTGCTTCCAGCAATGCCAGAGCTCCTTCGGTCCGCGAAATTAGCTGTGGAGAAGGGAATAGCACAAGGCCGAAATGAATCTTATGTTAAACAGTTGTCTGACTACATCATTCCAGCTCTGGTGGAAGCATTACATAAGGTGACAGTGGTTACATTTCATTCATATACTTCGCTGGTTAGAGGCCGTATTGTAAACACTTATACTAGTCCCACGAGAAGCTTCATTCTGCTCCTTAGTTCTTGGCCATGTGATCAGAATTCTTGCTTGTTCTATAAGAGCATCTACTTTAAGTTGAAGAACCTCTTACGGGTCGGAGCTGTTTCTATAGAATCTCCTCTAAAGTGCATCATCTGCCTGAAACCCTTCTTACAGCATTGTATTTGTTTTCTGCACCCTTTTCAACTTGTGCTATCACATTCACATTTTGTTGTGACTGATGGAGTTCTTGGATGTGATCTTATTCCAGGAGCCTGATACTGAAATCTGCGCTAATATGCTGGATGCATTAAACGAATGCTTACAGGTTTGTTGACATCCTAATCTATATTGTTTTGTAAGACTTACAGGTCTAGTGCCTTCGACATTTCCTAGTTGAGTTGTTTGGCTGGCATGTTTCTATGTTCATGCTGCAAAACTGTGTATTATGTCAACCGCAGTTAGATATTCTGGACTACTACTCTTTTCAAAGTTCCATATAGCTATTTGCTCCCATAATTCTTCCCATCACAACTGAGGTGTGGGGCTGAAGCTAATCATTGAAGTTGGATTTTCTTTCAGATATCTGGCACACTTGTTGAAGAAGGCCAGGTACGATCAGTTGTTGATGAGATTAAGCAAGTAATCACAGCTAGCTCAAGTAGAAAGAGAGAAAGGGCAGAGAGAGCCAAAGCTGAAGACTTTGACGCTGAGGAGGGAGAGCTGGTCAGAGAGGAAAATGAGCAAGAGGAGGAAGTTTTTGACCAAGTTAGTATAGAGGCGGTTCCTGTTCTTGAAATATGTTGTTGGTATCATGGTATGTTTGCCTAATAGTAATGGAAATTTGTGGTTGCAGGTTGGTGAAATATTGGGTACTCTGATCAAGACATTCAAGGCTTCTTTCTTGCCTTTCTTTGATGAGTTATCATCATACCTCACTCCTATGTGGGTAAGTTATCTTGATACTGCTCATATTGCCAGCACTTATGTCGATTATTGCTTTTATCCCTTTGAGGCAAGAGGCAACAGGAAATCTGTATTATTGCCTTGAGTGGTATGCATTTTCCAAAGTTATATTTTCTTAACTGCACTAGAAATTAATGTGCATGACGGCATGCCACTTTAATCAGTTTGTGGAGAGGCTCTTGATATATCTGATGTTACTTGGGCGGCCTTTGTGATGTTGCCTAATTAACTTATTTCCAGAAGTGCGTTATGATTGAATCTCTTCTTTTCATGGTGTTAGACTTATGTGTTCCCTGAATTTAGGGCAAGGATAAGACACCGGAGGAGAGAAGGATTGCCATTTGTATTTTTGATGATGTTGCAGAGCAATGTCGTGAGTCAGCTCTCAAGTAAGATCCCATTTCTGCTGAATTCTCAAGACCATCTCCAATGTTTCGACACAATGGCAAAAAGTATATAAAAAAAAAAAAAAATCCGCCAATGGGAGTGTCAAAGAGCCGAAGTGTAGATTTGTAGGATTTTTGGGGCCAAATTTGCCCCAGACTAAAAATGATAAACAAACCGGTCCCTTTACAACACATGGCGGAAGGGGACAAAGCCCTTCCCCGTGTGCCAGCTATCGCGCCCTATGGTCTGGTCTAGGCGTGATAAATTTTTATTTTGCAGATCTGCCATCAATTTCATTCCAACGACTCTCTCAACTTCCAACAACTTTTTTTTTCAAAATTCTCTATAAATACACTACATTTTTTCACTTCTACTTGCATCCCTTCCAAATATTTGTCTATTTCTTATCATGAAGAAAATTACTTTTCTTCCCATAAAATATAAAACTTCTAAATCATTTAGTGTGTTTTCTTCTTTGATGATGTCATATTTAACGACCAAAACAATGTCCAAAATTTAAAAATAAATCTCAACATGTCCTTAATTAACTATTACTATGTGAAAATAATGACTATCTAAATAAAATGATTATCTACACACTAAATTGGATTGAGACAAAGTTGAATTTGGAGCTTTTGCCATTTTAGTTTGCCCTCCAATGCAAACACCTTTGGTGGAGCTAGAATGCCAAATCTAGCTCCAAAATTTGACATTTTGGCTCTAACCATTGAGATGTCTAATAACATTCCTACAACAATTTTTTCTACGATCTTACCGTGTTCTTATGCTACAGATATTATGATACTTTCCTACCGTTTTTACTGGAGGCTTGCAATGATGAGAATCCAGACGTTCGACAGGTCTGTAGTCCATAGTTCTGAATGGTTCTTCAATATACTTCTGGTCACCAATGTCCTGATCCATGCTTAGCTGTTGATTTGCAGGCAGCTGTTTATGGACTGGGTGTGTGTGCAGAATTTGGTGCGTCCATGTTCAAGCCTCTTGTAGGAGGTATGCATTCTGATGTTTGTTGAAGTTGCTTAGTTTTACATCCTGAACCGTACCCAAATTTGTTACCATTCTGTTATTAACAACTCTATGATGCTTTTTTCCAGAAGCACTTTCAAGACTAAATGTTGTGATACGGCACCCTAATGCCAAGCAAGCTGAAAATGTTATGGCATATGACAATGCTGTTTCTGCTTTGGGGAAGATTTGTCAGTTCCATCGCGACAGTATTGATGCTTCTCAGGTAAAAGTTTATGCATGCTGTGATGATGATTTTGTTTGTCTGTCTGAATCATTTTATGAGAAGTGATAGCTAGGAAATGAGCTATGAATTAGGATCTCCTAGCTTCGCACATAACTTCCCCAGAAATTTCCAATCTGGATTTCGTATTTTCTTGTTAGCCTGTGCTTGGTTTCTGCATCTCATTGATCTACCTGTTTTAGTTAAAATGATCCTCTTGTTTGTGCAGGTTATCCCAGCATGGTTAAATTGTTTGCCAATCACTGGTGATCTAATTGAAGCCAAAGTTGTCCATGAACAACTTTGTTCAATGGTGGAGAGGTGGGGAGTTGAATATCTCAATACTTTCTTAATGAGGAGCTTGGGGTGGTCCCTTGGTTTCTTATCTGTAATCACCCTTCCCCTGCATCTCTACAGGTCAGACGGTGAAATTTTAGGCCCGAACAACCAGTTCCTTCCAAAGATTGTTTCGGTATTTGCTGAGGTTAGTTTTGTACAAACATGTTGTCAGTCGAATTTGTGTCAATATGGATCTTTAAAAGTGTGTAGAGGTGGGTATAGTTTCATGGCCCATGAGGCATTATGGGGCCGGAGTCTGTGGCTAGCCAATGCTATAATATGGGGCGAAGTGTGATAACCAGACAGTGTCTTTGTTTAAGCTCCAAACCTTCAATTTGATTGTAGGTTCTGTGTGGGAAGGATCTAGCAACAGAAAATACTGCAAGTAGAATGGTTAATCTGCTTAGGCACCTCAAGCAGACCTTACCACCAGACACATTAGCCTCAACTTGGTCTATGCTACTTCCCCAGCAACAGATGGCATTGCAATCGATCCTCCCGTCGTAAAGTTGAAGAAGAGAATCTATTTTTATGGTTCAGGGATGTTGTGATGATGATGCAGCAAGCGAGCCGAGCTGTGTGGTGTTACTGGGAAATATATAATTGTTTCTCTCATTCTTTGCATAAATATGGTGTTCTCCCCATCAATTGTTTCTCTGCATTTATGGTTTACAGCAGCAAGGAAAAAGCTGGCGGTGTCTCTCTGGTTGGGATTCAGAGTGTGAAAAGTCTGTCATTGCTGTTGAAAAAGAAAGCCTTTCCTCTCCTCTTTTGCTTTGTATCCTTCTCATGTAGAGAAAAAAAATGTGTATATGTTTATTGAGAGTGTCCAGAAACAGAATGTCATGTTATGAGTTGGGCAACACAGTGGGTAAAGAGAAGGAAGGAAAGCAGATTGAGTAGAGTTGAGAAGGTCTGTTGCACTTTTGAGTGAGAATTTCTGGAGAGGATCATGATCCATGGTGGAATTGTAGGTCCTCTGCTGCAGTTTTGTTCGCTGTCTGCATTCATTTTGCATTCATGGTTGTGGAGTCCTTGTGTATCGACTGGAAATTTTGAGTGGTGATTCTTTCATTATACATCTTGGGGGATTTTGAACTTTTCATAGTTGTGAATCACATGATTGGGCTTCTGATTTGTTTCATACTGTGCTTACTTTTAATAATACTGGAGCTATTATTATTTCTGCTATATTGACGTTATAGAGGCATTAGTGTTAAAGTGATGTAGAAGATTCTGCTCTGTTGTATTCTCATAATGGGAACTGAAATTGGAGCATTTGGAAGGTGGGAAAAGGACTTGCAACCAACCTTGGCTCTGCCTTATAATATTATCAGTAGGTCGTCAATGGGTTTGACTTGACATCATCAATTTGGGAGGAAAATTGAAACGGCTCTGTTGACTCGTCTCGACTCGAGGAGTTTGATTCCTTGGGTGTGAGTTGGGGCATGGCTGTTTGACGTGGCATTACCAAGTTATGCTTTGGTAGAAGAGTAAAGATGAGTAGTTTTTTCAGATCAGAAGTGTATTTCATCTGTTTTAGTTTGGTTTGATGTCGAATTGGGTTGTGTATTTCTTTCTTCGTATGGAGATCTTTGAAACAAGAACATCTCTTTAGTGATTATGAGAATCGAAACTGATTCGAATTATACCTAGTGATGGTGTAACTGGATAATTTCTCGTTCCAATATTTGCAAGTTTGTAAATTGTTCATTTTTCTTTTTGTTTTTGCAGGTTGGAGGGGTTGTTTTGTAGCAGGAAGGCTGATTCCACAAACTCTGAGGCTCCAAGATTCCCAAGCAAAAAGTTGGGGTTTGTATTGTTGCGCCTGCAGCAGCAGCTTCGTCTTCCTCTGATCCTTTTGTATGCTTCCTCTTGCCGACCCCATTCATCCATATTGCATCATTTGTGCTGGCTGGCTGGGTTTTATTTATTTGGTTGTTAATCATCATAAAATGGGATTACACTGATGACAGCTCTCCAAGTGGCTAATATTCGTGCATTCACGATTATATATTTTGGCACTTGCTTTCTTTCTTTCTTTCTTTCTAGAGGGTTGACCACCACAAACCAACGAATGAATGGTGAGATCACTAGACTACACAGAACTGCTTTTTGATGCAGCTTCTGGTCTCATCAACTTCAACTTAATGGAGCTTGTGTTCTTGTTTACCCTTTTGTAATATAATACTAATCCGATTTCTTACAATTTTTTTTTACCAATTTACACTAAACCTCACACCAAACAAACACGTTAATGTTATAATACCGTCTTAGATATATAATATATGTAATTCACCTCTCTTCCTTTGACTATTGCATTTTGAACCTTTGTCTTGTCTTGTGCATTGTTTTGCTTGGGTGATTGATAATTTAAAAGATATATGGGTTTATGGTTTCATTCATTCATTCAGGTTGATGATAGAAGAGAAGAGAAGAGAAGTAGCTTTCATGGAGAGAATCAATTCAAGAAGCTAACATGGTGACAAGTTATATACAGACGAGGCACCCACTAATTGCAAACGTAACAAAATTATATCCTCCCCCCACCACTTCCCTCACCCCAAAAAGGCCTCCGTTGTCCTCTTCCTCTCTCCTCTCCTCCACCATTTCTCCCTATATATTAACTCATCCTCCTTTCCTTCACATTCACCCATCTTCTCTGCCTCTCCTCAACTACACGCAAAGTAACTCTTCCATACCCTAAATCCCCCACAGACAGATGGAAGCTCAATATCTGATGTTCCAGAAGCAGGAGCTTCATTACTCCAGCACCACAGTCTCTCCCGCCACCACCAAACCGAAACAGAAAAGCAACGGCAAGAGCAAGTTCGTGGGAGTCAGGCAGAGGCCCTCCGGGAAGTGGGTTGCTGAGATCAAGGACACCACTCAAAAGATCAGAATGTGGCTGGGGACCTTCGATACCGCCGAGGAAGCTGCCCGGGCTTACGACGAGGCTGCCAGACTCCTCCGGGGAACCAACACCCGCACCAACTTCACCAACACCACCAGCAGCTATAGCCATAGCAGTGTGTTCTTCCCCAATTCACACATCTCGACAAAGATCAGAAACCTCCTACACCGCAAGAGAAACTCTCAAAAGCAAAAGAACAAGTCAAATGACATCATCCCTCCGTCTCTCAGAGCTAGCAGCAGCGGTAGCCAAATTGTTAGCTTCCAGTGGGATGCTCAGACTTCCCCTGCATCCTCACTCTCTCATGAGAAGGATATGGTCAAGCAAGAGAGGAAGAGGAAGGCCTTCGATGACGATGTTTACAGGCCTGATGTCAGCTCCTGCATTAGTACTGCGTCATCGGCATCGTCATTCCAGCAATTACTCTGCACTCCTCCATCGTCTTTGTTGCCATTCCTGCCTTCCGGATTGGACCAGCATCCTGCAATGCAACAGGGGATGATGGATAATTCCTTTTGTCAGGCCGATGATCACGACCACAGTAGTATTGGGTTGTTTGATGCTTGTGCCGGGGAATTGGAGCTGCCCAAGTTTGAGAGGATGAAGGTGGAGAGGCAGATTTCGGCTTCGTTGTATGCAATGAATGGATTGAGTGAGTGTATGATGCAGGGGTATCAGAGCGATGCAGCAGCGATGTGGGATTTCCCTACACTGTGCTCTGTTTTTGCAGACTCCCTTCCTTTTCCTCAGGGCCTGTTTAAAGCTTGAATGCACGGTTTAAAGCCAAGGAGTAGATGCAAGTTTTCCCCATTTATGGTATAGAGAGATTATAATAGGGAGGTAGCTTAGCTTAGCTTAGCAAGGCTAGGCTAAGGACTGAGTTTGCGAGGCAAGAATTGATGGAATAATAACATAGTAATTAGTAAAATGCCACTCTTTATGAAGTCACCACTTTTGTTATTCTTCTTCTTTTTTTACACATTGGTTTCATGCTAATTTTGGCCCCTGAAACTTTGGTACTTGTTCCAATACTAGTTTCAAATTTCATAATGTGTTCGAATCTGCCATTTATAAGCCTACATTAGCCCTTTTATATAATGTGTTCGAAACCTGAAACTTTGATATAACTTATTATCTCTCGGCAACCAAAAAAACTCTTTTTCAACATGTAATCGAGCTCCTTAACAAGTGTTGAGCTTATTATCCTTTAACTTTATACACCCTTAACAAGTGACAAAAGGAATAATAGTATTTACACGAAACAACTCCTTGTCTTGTCCCCTTGATAATAATCATAACCAAACCAAGTGAAAAGGTTTAAGTGGTGAAAAAGAATTGGCACAAGAATTATCCTTATCGTATTGCGTAGACACTTGGACAATGATGAGAATATGGTAGGACTACTACTAGGACGGCCAAGGCTATCTTGCCGCCTGCAATCTGCATGCCGAGACAAAGCAAGCCACAAGGCAATATTGACCTGAGTCGCATCACATAATACAGAAAGAATGCAACCTGAGCCAACCTTAGTACAACATAATCAGTTCAACTGCAGACACCCTCTTCACTCGCTAAGAAAAGAGACATAAAAGAGAGCTCATCAGTGATTGTAGCAGCAGAAATTTGCAATCAATTGCAAAACAATCTTTTAATATGTAATCAAAATAGCTTCTCCTCTTGCTCAAAAAACACATTGCAAACATAACAAATCAACTATTCCGCCAGAGAATGTGTGAAGCTACGGCGCATCCCGCAAAACCAACCACAGATGCGTAAAAGAAAAACATAGAGACAGGGCATGCAACGCAACATTGTACTTTTGGAACAACAACAGAGTTCAAGTCATCAATCAATAGTCTTCAGGCTCCTCTTCGTCATCACCACCTTCCGCGCCGACTTCCTCGTAGTCCTTCTCAAGGGCAGCCAGATCTTCACGGGCTTCCGAGAACTCCCCTTCTTCCATGCCCTCACCGACGTACCAGTGGACAAAGGCCCTCTTGGAGTACATAAGATCGAACTTGTGGTCGATTCGGGAGAACACCTCGGCAACTGCTGTGTTGTTGCTGATCATGCAGACAGCTCGCTGCACCTTGGCCAGATCACCACCTGGCACAACAGTTGGAGGCTGGTAGTTGATACCACACTTGAACCCAGTTGGGCACCTGCAAAAATTCCATGTAGATAGTTTCAGTTCCCTCACAATATCTTAAACAAACACACTAAATGACTAAGCAGATTCACGAAATACAAAAAGTCAAATACTTTCATTCAGATCCAACATTACTTACCAGTCAACAAACTGAACTGTCCTCTTCGTTTTGATTGTGCCAACTGCAGCATTGACATCCTTGGGGACAACATCGCCTCTGTACATCAAACAGCAGGCCATGTACTTACCATGCCTGGGATCACACTTAGCCATCATGCTTGAAGGCTCAAACACAGCATTAGTGATCTCAGGGATTGATAGTTGCTCATGATAAGCCTTTTCAGCTGAGATGACAGGTGCATATGACGAAAGCATGAAGTGGATACGAGGGTATGGGACAAGGTTGGTCTGGAACTCGGTGATATCGACGTTGATAGCTCCATCGAACCTCAATGAAGTTGTCAAGGATGAAATGATTTGTGATATCAATCTGTTCAGGTTTGTGTAAGTGGGTCGACCAATATCCAATGACCTTCGGCAGATGTCGTAGATAGCTTCATTATCCAATAGAACAGCCACATCAGTGTGCTCAAGAAGGGAGTGAGTAGAAAGCACACTGTTGTATGGCTCCACCACTGCAGTTGAGACCTGCAATAGAGTTTTCGAAAAGATAGAGGTTAACATTTGGTGAAAATATCACAAGAGCTGGAAATGTTGACATGTTAGGAGATGTAATCACCTGAGGAGAAGGATAGATTGTGAACCCAAGCTTTGATTTCTTTCCATAATCCACAGACAAGCGCTCCAACAAGAGGGACCCCAAACCAGATCCAGTTCCACCACCAACGGCACTGAATACCAAAAATCCTTGCAAGCCGGTGCAGTTATCAGCCAGTTTCCTCACTCGGTCGAGGCACAGATCCACTATTTCCTTCCCAACTGCAGGAGCAAAAATCAAACACTCGGATTTCTACAACAGCATTTTCAAAAGGTAGTGCGTTGTTACGAAGATCAAGAGACTACCACATTGTTTACCTGTATAATGTCCCCTGGCGAAGTTATTGGCAGCATCTTCCTTTCCAGAGATGAGCTGCTCAGGGTGGAACAACTGACGGTAAGTCCCAGTCCGGACTTCATCTATAACAGTTGGTTCCAAGTCGACAAAAACAGCTCGGGGTACATGTTTCCCTGCACCAGTCTCGCTGAAGAAGGTGTTGAATGCATCATGTGCAACACCCACCGACGTATCACTGCAAGAAGCCACAAGCATTCTGAGTCAAACAACCACCAAGCAAACAGTTGAACGACAGAAAATAACATCACATCACGAACCATTCCCCTTGAACCGTGAAACTAACTCAGCGGCAACAAGAACGAGAGCAACGACACAAGCAATGACATATCATACACGATCTTAAATCAGAAGAAAACGCAAGCATAAACAGCGTCATGCGAGCAATCAGCCGTTTTGTTCAGAGTCATGGAAAATGAAATCTGTTCCACGGAGCGTATTGGAACGCCCTAGAGCAGATCGGAAAGAATCTCTCTCTCTCTCTCACGCACAGAAAAATAAAGACAGAGACAAAAACCCTAACAAGGACGGCAAGAGAAATGCGGAAAGAGACGGAAGAGAAGAATGAGGCAGATTTGAAGAGCAAACACAATTGAAGAAGGGCGAAGAGAGCGGAAGGAGGAAGGATACCTAGGCATGGTGCCATCAGGGTGGATGCCATGTTCGAGGCAGTAAAGCTCCCAGCAAGAGTTGCCGACCTGAATCCCGGCCTGACCGATGTGTATGCTAATAATCTCCCTCATCTTTCCTTCCTTCCTTCCAATCTGGGCTTCGGGCGCCTTCTGCTTTCTTCAGACAGCACAGAAAGAAACCCTAAGATCTCCCTCCCACAGAAAAGAAATTCGAACTTGGTTTCCTCTCTCTGCAGGAATGGGAAGGAAAGGAAAGGGAAAAAGGCGATCGGAGGGAAGGAAATGCTGCGAATGAAAGAGAAGGAAAGAAAGCGAGAAAATAAAGACCCCAAGATATTTTTCTCTCTCTCTACCTCACTGTCTCTCACTCACTCTCTCTCTCTCTGCTGTCTCCGAATTTTATATACATTTTCAGCTTTTAGATTATGGTTTCGAAAATGAAATTGGTTGAAAAAATGGGATTGGATAATAAATTTGGAATCCGAGTGAGTGATTAGTCTTAGTCGACACTCTCCCTCCAGCCAGACCAGCCCATCTGCCGTGACAGCCTGCCTCACGTTGGAGCCCACTCCCCTTAGCCCAATTGACCATATTGCCATTTCGAGGATAATATATATCCCTTTTTTTTTCTTCTTTCTTTTATGAGGTATAATTTAAATATATTTGAATTTGTTGTAGGCCACTGTTCTTGTCCACTATAAACTTAATTATATTAATTGATGTAAGTTGGAACAAACTCAATCATATCAATTGATGTTTCATCAAGCTGAAGTAATTTGATTATGAAATTAGCATTTGTTTGTTCCTTTATGATATAATAATAATAACTAGAGATATTTTCGTCCAAATTTTAATCTATTCATCTCCTTCGAATTTTTTTTTTGGGTCCACTCATTGCTCAATCGGTAACTAAACAATGCCATCCATGAGAGGGGTACTCTTTGCTCATTTTGGTATCACATCAATGTTGTTGGGTTTCCATATATTGCAACCTTTTGTTATGTAATTTGTTTAGCAAGGAAAATGGCCTAAAGCAATGATGAACATGACCTTTTTACTCAAAACATTAAAAGGATTTTATGTTGTGGATCTCAATTATTATCAAAGGTGAGCCTTGAGAAAGAAGCAAGCAAGCAAAAGAAACTAGAGTGGGTGTGGGATAGTGGAAGTTGGATCTAAGGGGTATAACAGGGAATGGGGGTAATTGAATGGTAATCGATGTTTGTTTGAGAAGTGGGCAAGTGGAGGAGGAGGCATGTGGTAAGCCAGCCAGCCAATCCCATCTCATCCCAAACCCTACAAAAACAAACTCACGGGAATCTTCCTTGTTTTATAACCTTTTCTTTCTCTCTCTCTCTCTGCAAATCTGCCTTGGAAATCAAGAAAACCTTCATAAGGTTTAACCGTAAGATCAAGTATTCGTAATGCATTTGTCAAGAAGACCAAGCAACATGTGCATCAAATCAAATAGGAGAACATACCTGGTTTGCTGTTAGAAGCTTCCAGGGCATTTGCTTCGACCATTATCGATGAACAGATGAGAATGGTAGCGCTGCTAACAACACACCTCTTCCTGACAGTTAGAAACATAATTTTACACACAACCACATGATGTAACTTTGTACAGAAAGGACTCGTTAGAGATGATTTCCAATTGGTCATTTCGTGGCTGCATAAGTTGCTTGATCAACTGCAAATTGCTCACTTTTCAGAATGTCAGGAAATCACATGCTCCAATCCACATCAATTTTGGAACATGAAACACACATAAAAGATTTAAACTTTCATATAAAAGGTCGCTCAATCCTTGTTTGCACTATCAGCCGTGAGTTCAATGAACTAGCAGCAAAACCACCACTCTCATCAGCACGCCCCTGGAACTGGAAAAGCTAATGAGGATGTTTAACCTGTAACTAACACCCAATTCCATTTCAAGTTCCGCTGACTTTACTGATAATGAGGGTAGCATAGTTGGCGATGGTGGATTCTGGGGACTGCCTCAGCTGCCCTATCACAGGAAATAACTCTGATGACCGGAGGAACTCCCTGCAAGGTGTGTGTGCACACATCTTCGCCAGTGAAAAAAGAGCTATCTTCAGGGGAGATTCGTTCAACCCATCTTTCCTACTTGGGTTCAGGGCTATCGTGGAACAGTCGGCCACCAGCTTCAGCAAAGCCTGCATTAAAATAGAATCATCTGTCCATGAATAATTTCTCTAGTTGCACAATAATTTATCTTAGGGTGCATAAAAACATGTCTTCCATTTGCATGGAAAGCATATGTGATCAATTCTGGTGCATATAGTTTGCATGACAAACCTGCATAGCTCCATTGGAGACAATTTCGTCGCAGAGTTTACTGGAGTTGCGAACGAGATTGCTCAATGCACCAGCAGCATTGGCTTTCGTCTTGTCTTCCTCAGATGACAGCAGCAAGTTCGCTAGCTGAGGGATTGATCTTCTGAGCTCATCGTATAACATCTCATTATAGTACGCTGCATTTCCAATCTGGGGATGACAATACTAAATAAATAAGAACATAATTGAACAAAAAAAAAAAAAATCTAAATAAATAAAAACAGTTCAAACAGAAAGCTTACAGCAAAACACGCAAATTTTCTGGTACGTCTATCTGGGTCTGCACAGCGATCAATTAGGCGACCAATTATGCGATTTCTTTGCTGCAAAGTGATAACAAAAAAAGTGAATAAAAGCACAACTACTACATTTTAAAATTGGAGTGCAATTTGTTTGTTTACATACTAGCAAAGTGTAGAAGTAGGCGCTATGACGCACATGTTGCCAAGAGCACTGCAAGTTTTTGCCCGGATGTTAGGGTTTTCATGTATCAGGAAGTCCTTCAAGATCTCTAGAACAGAAGCGCGGTTGATGTGTTCATAGAATCCCTGCAAACAGAGAATATTCAATCAAGATAATGAACTCACGGATTGCACAATTATAATTTTCTAGCAAACTTGAGGACGAGTAAGCAAGGTGTTTAACCATTTCATAATTGATTCTACTGGTATAAGATATTATGGTTTGCAATCAGAGTATATAAGCCATTTCTGAAGAGCAATGGTAACACAGGGTAGTAGGAGCTACCTTGTCCATCCGAGCTAAGTCGGAGATGATCATAAGGATATCCAGTGTAACCTCCCTTGGGGATGAACTATCAAGCAGCCTTCGAACTCTACTAGGATCCAACAAGCCTTTGCCCACAAGGTGAATGGCCAGAGGCTTGTGCCCAGCCATCTTTGCAAGGAATGCAACGGGCCTACCCAAATCTTTAGTTTCTACATGCTCCAGGCATTGAAGAATAATGCTAGGTACTCCCACCTAAGGTTTGATACTGAGAATCAGAAACATAATTTCACAGTGGATAGCAGACATCTGAGTCTTTAAAGCCAAAATGATGCTGAAGATCTTGATAATGAGGTTAGCTAACTCTACGCTAAACCCTTAGTCAGGTATGAAAAACATGATAGTTTCATGTAACAAGCCAAAAGTAAAATTGAGTTTGCAAAGAAAGAAAACAAGATCTTACCTCCAATAGGATTTTTGCAAACTTCCCTAAATCTTCTTCTATTGCTTTCACAATGGCCCTATCTTCAATGCATATTTTACCCCCAGGTGAACCCGTGTTGAGAAGGAAGCCGCTGTTTATAGATGCATTGGAAGCAGGCAGACCAGGAGCATTCTGAATAGCAACAAAAGGGAAAGCTAGCAGATCAATTGCTGAGTTTATCAGATCTCTCACTCCATCCTTTCCGCCACCTGGGCCACCCCACGCTTTAACAAGCTTGAGGTGAACTTCAGATATCAGGTCACTGACTAGCTTGATGTGTTCAAGCCTTAGTAAAATCTGACGGTAGACCAGAGCTCCACCGGAAAGGCAATGGCCAATCGATGAAACTGTCCACACAACCCCTGCAGGGGAGAGCCCAACCTGATATTCACTGCTGGCAGTTTCTTGAGCAGAGGCAATTTGATGGTTGTGGTTTAACAACTCAATTAGAAGAAGAGGAATGCCACTTGCACATAGCTGCTGTACAGCTAGTGGCCCTCCCCACTTCAGTCTTGATTCTAACAAGCCAACACATCCATCCCGAAGACCATGCCAATATGATAGAGCACCACTGGAATTATGAGGCTTAGTTGTTCCATTTCCATCCAATACCTTAAGCTGTTCACAGAGAGTGGCAGTTCGAGGAATCAAAGGAACTGCTACTTCAGAGATTGAAGACTCTACAGCAGTACCACACTCAAGGGATAGAATACAAGAAAGAGCCAACATGGCTGATGCAGAATGTGGATGCAGCGAAGCCTTCCCATCATCAGGAGAAAAATGATGGGCAAGAACTGAAAGTCTGGCTTGCTGTTTTTTCATGGAAGTGGTCAGCACAAACAATGCAGAATTTCTTCCAGAGGATTTGAAACACTGAGCAATAATAGCAAGCAGGAGGCATGAATGCATCGCTAGAAGGGAAGGATTTGCGAACTTGGTCTTTGCTGTTTCGCCTGCTTGAGGGTCTTTGCTTAGCAACGAAGCACACAATGACAAAACGGAGAATATTTCAGAAACTATACTTCCATCTCCTCCACCACTTACAACAGTAGTAGAAGGAAGCGAAGTGGGTAAGCCACAAAGAACGCCAGGAATAATTGCACTTTGCAGGCAGCATCTTGAAAGGATCTGAAATAGTCATTAGCGGAGCTTACATCATCTCTATAAGGGGTAATATAATATAATTCACCATTAAACTATGATATGAACAATAACTACAAAATCATAAGGAAGCACCTGTATTGTAGCCTGAAGTGAAGTCTCCATACGTTGACGTAGACAGTAGGAGACAGCTACCTGAACAGCTTTTGATCTCAAGAAAGCTCTACTAAATGCATCAATCATTCTTGTCGAATCTGTTCCCACCAATGAGACTCTTTCACGGTCCTGAATCTGAAGCCGGCGCATCGAACAACTTCGAAAAGCAGTTACAGGAAATAACGGGGGATTTGATTTCATGAAAAGAGCTTCCACTCCATCTATCAGTGACCATATTGCCTTACAAGCTTCACAAGCAGTACGCAACATGGTAGAAGAACCAGAAATGAGGCCTGAGCCTGCTGTTGCTAAGCAAATGCATAACTGCTCCATCAAGCCACATGTCTTAGCTCGATCAAGGATCTGCTTTGATGTCTCAATCATCAAAGGAGTATTAACTGTATCTGAATCTGGAGTTTTGAGAGCATTTGCTACTTTCGATAATACAGATGTGATACAAGTGCTGGCCTCATAAACAACTCTTCCTGAAGAGTCCTCACTGGAGCTGAGAATCTGCATTTTCATTAAGAAAAAAAGGCTTGAAACAGTGCATATGGTGGTTCAGTAAGAGAAACGGGGTTGAGGGATACATTATTTACCTGAGAAAAAAATTCTGTCATTGCAACCCAGTGTTTTGTGAAATGTGAACTTGCAATGCAGGTTACACTACAATCTAACAAATGCTTTATGACGGAGAGAACCTGCAAAATTTTGTTTATAATATGTCATGCTGAGGCTATTGGTTATGGAACTATTAACCGAACAACAAAACAAAGGAGCAGCTCAACACAAAACCTAAGATTCGGACCTTGACTTAATTAGCAGGAAGTTGCCGTTTTCAAGCAACATTTTTTTCTCATTCAAGAAATTTCTTGGATGCGTTCAACTCAGTTAACACAAATAATTATGCTTGATGCTAAGCTGAAAATACTAATAATTTTTGGATCTCAAGGAACACCTGGCTCCTATAATTGACTGATTGTATAGTTCTTACAAACGTCAAATAGAAAATGTGCTCGACTTCCTTTACTGCCTCCAAGACCAGAGAAAACAAACAATATAGATGCATGCATCTATCCTCACGTATAGAATGTCAAATTTCTTTCCTAGCACTGTACAAATATATATATATCCAAGAGAAAAAACCTGTAAATTCAGACCTCAACACTATACCTTTGATAGTAATTCATTGAGTCCGGATGAATTCAGGCTCATTATACTGCAAGTGAACTCAAAAAGTTCACTCAGTATTTCATCTAGTAGTCCACTAGACTGGAAAGCCCCAGCAGCAGCCAAGTTTGAAAGAATTCTCATGGATTGGTTTGCACAAATAATCTCCTGATCCCTGCGAAAATTGAGAGCATTAATCCCACAAATGAGAAGCATATGTGAACTACAGATACATTGCATCCTTTAAATGTCAAGGATATCTATTAAGCTTATAATACATGCCAGTGGAGCAGAATTTGACCTGCAGGAATGTTGGGAGTCTTTTGTCCACCTTCTCAGAGGTAGCAAGACTTGTATCAATGCTTCGTTATCTTTACCAATGACTTGTGCACCTTTAACTGTACGTGAGTTATTTTCCAATCTGTCCAGAGTATGATTACCTGAAAAAGGAACAATTATAATGTAGAGGTCGGGACCATGAGAAAGGTGAAAACGAAAGGGAACAACTTCGACACTTAGCCTTAACTGAATTACAAAGAAAAGAAAACTGCAAGACACAAATCACTGGCCAGTATATTTTCCATGCAAGAAAATTTTCAGGTACCGCAGACTTCTGTAAGATAAAAACCAAAGCACACACATCTGGTTTTTCATCAACAGGAAGTTTACAGCAGTACTAGCATACCTTCTAACTAGTTGAGGAATATGAAAAAGTTAAGAAGGAAAGAGGCCGAGCACATTCACTTCAGAAAAGAACCAACTCATTATCTTTAAGGACACCATTAAGGAAAATCAAATACAAGTGCACCCAGTTTCCGGTTGACAGCAAGATATACCAGAGTACTTGACATCATTATGACTTGCAAATCCAGGAAAATCCTCAGGAGGTACTGGTGAAGTATTCCCTGCAACTATATTGAGACAATTTAGATGGAGAAGGCACTGGATTACTGCAGTTTGAATAGAAACTCTAACTAAATAGTTTAGCTTTCAATTGTTGCTGTATTGATCAAAGGTCAATACCCTCAGGAGAAGACCCAGCTGGATCAGCTGATCTTTGGCTGTTTTTTTCTGCCAATATCCACGGCTGCATCAGATTCACAAGCTGCAGCAACTGCAAAGGGAACCTCCTGCAATTTCACAAGTTCGAGAAATATGTCCTAAATTGGCCAACTAAAAGCTCATGTAGAGACTCAACATGAAAATGCAGATAAACCATTAACTGTAAATTCCATTTTATGCAAGTAAAGAGAAAAAAGTAATATGCAATGTTAATTTTCTTTCCCAGGGAAAAAGTTGAAGAACCAAGATAGGATCTGAGAAGGATAGCAATACCCTGCCCTCCATTTCATCTGAAATCTCTTTGACAAATGGATGTTCCAGAAGATGAGGCCAACTCAACCGATTTTGTGGTGACTGCAAAATGAAGATCAACCTCAATCTCAAAAATGAAAGAGAAGCAGAAGACCAAACAGAGAATATATGAGGCCACCTTATTGAGCAATCCCTTAAGGAAGCTTTTAAAATTTGAGCTCAAGTTATCCGGATATTTTACTGGATCCTACAACAGCGAAGATGGCATTAGCTTCTACGAGCACACCTTAAAAGCAGAAAAGCATTCAATGCATATGCTTACACACCTTAACAATGTGCCTGATGAGAGCATATACAGAATTTGTGTAAAACGGGGGTTGGCCAACAAACAATTCATACCTGTTGAGGAGAATATAAAATGAACATCAGGTAAACCACATAAATAAGGGAATACAAAATGAACAAGCACAAACACTGAACAGGTCACTACCACATACAATATAACTCCAAGAGACCACAAATCAGCAGTGTGGTTGTAAGGTTGCTCCCGGACCAGCTCTGGAGCCATATATAAGGGTGTTCCTGAAGAGCAGCATCAATATCAGAGCCACACTACCAAGGCTGCGATGAAGATTTTCCGAGGACAAAATATGAAAAAGCTATACTGCATAAGCACCTTTTATGGACCTCAGAACGACGGTGTTCTGGGACATTGCACGGGCAAACCCAAAATCACAAAGCTGCCATGAGACGAGATGAATAGTGAATACATGAGTTGCAATTATTTAAACATCCTTTAATATAGTGATGATGAGAAACTGTTGCTAAACTCAAACGGATAGTGAATACAGGAAAACCAAACACAAAATGCTAATGAATTTAAAAGCTAATAGCACTTAAGCTAACTAGGCATCTTGTTTTGATGCATATGTACAGCAGCAAACTTGACGTTGGGATGTTAAAATTTACAAATAATATGTCCTGAGCAAACTTGGATTCACAGTATAACCTTAACAATTGATCCAGAACAGATGAGTATGTTCTGCGGCTTCATATCCCTGTGGATGATTCGATTCGAGTGCAAATAATGCAACGCTCTCACCTACAAAGTTTAACGAAATAAGTTCAGACCAAAGGAGGCTAACAGGTTTTTTATGATCATATGAAAGCCTGATTAGATGTGAGGTCATAGGTGGATAACTACCAGTTGCTTTGCAATAGCCTGGACTTGATCTTCAGGGAGGCATTTGTCATCCTCTAGTATCTCAAATAGTTCACCCTGGAATTTAGAAAAAGCAATCAGCTACTGACGGATCGATAAATATTCCATGATTATTTAGTGAACTCTGTAGCTTACTATAGAGCTTAAGACCACGTAATACCTGTGCAAATTCTGTGACAACACAAAACTCTTGGGGACTCTCAAACGAGTCGAGCATTTCAATAACATTTTCATGCTTTAGCTTTCTCAAAATCTGTAAAACAAAGAAAGTTCATGACATTAATACTCAATGCAGATGGAACGCTTGATAACAAACCAATCAACACCATAACTATTTATTCCATTGGAATCATCATTGCACTCGTCTATAAAGACTACATACAGCTTGTCATAAAAAAAGGTTAGATGATGGAGAATTTTGCTGTACACAGAACATCTTCCACAAGTTTCACCGTCAAAATTGAGATTTTCCTTGGGATGTTTTTATGACCATACCCTTGCAGGGAATGCCATGCATGAGCAGCATTAGAAAGCCACTAGTCTCCTTGCACCACGATCTAAATCAATCAACCTAAGCATGTCTAATGGCAATGGCAACCAGATGATGAACAAAGAAGACAAAGAGGAAAGCAATGACGCGTTAACAAGGAAACAACAGAAAAAAGAGCGAAGGAAGGATGAGAAAGTGCTTGATTACCTCAATTTCTTGCCTCAAATTATGTACATCCTTCTCGGTTTTCCCTTGTTTCATTATAAACTTCATGGCAACAGTCTGCCATGGATGCACCAACAGCAATAAGATCAAAGGAATCCAAGGAAGATGTTCTTAAAAAAGCATGTGAAATGAATCAAAATTTGGACGAGACATTTACCTGGCCAGTGCATTTGCGTCGGCCTTTATAGACTTTGCCAAAAGATCCTTCCCCAACTAGCTCTATTACATGGTAGTCCTCCAGCCCCATGTTTCAGTGAAGAAAAAATGTGCTATAAATTGGTGAAGTAGTCTGTATCTGCAAATTTACAACACGAAGGTAAACTTATGGAGAACTAATTAATGAACTAGACATATAAAACCCACCAGAAGCCCTCATCTTGTTGTTTTGGGTGATTAATTAATAGCTTCAGTACCCAATTAGGCAAGTGACTAACACAGCAAGCTATAAATATGCACTTCGAAGTGGAACAGGAGCTTGCAGCAGATTCATTCCAGACTAACGCAGAGCAGAAACTGAAACAAGCAAAAACCGAATCCGAAACTTCCAGATGAAAAGAACCCAGCAATCGGGAAGTCACTCACTCGGAAGGATGAAGAAAGCGGCTGGGGAGGGAGTAGAGAGTGGAGACTGTAGAAGAAGTGTGAAATGAAGAGGGTCGGTCGCGGACGGAGACTGAGTGCATGCGCGTGAAGCTACAGATCGACTTGCAGATGAAGAAGAACTGTAGAATGGGGAGCCCGGGAATTCTCGATCTAGAACCAGAATAGGGAAATTGGAGCTCGGAATGTCGATTGCTTGGTGGTGTTACTGTTTAGAGAGAGAGAGGGGGGGGGGGGGGGGGGGGGGGGGGGGGGGGAGAAGAATAATTTTGAAATTTTTGAGGAGAGCCAAGACAGAAAGGAACGGAACGGAAGGTAAGACAGACACGTCTTTCCTTTTGCTGTTCTTTCTTCCTTGGTTCCCGCTCGTATTCTATTTCGAAATGTAGAGCGGCCGGTCCAAGGTTCTCCCCTGTTTGGGCTTTGTCTTGGGCCTATTGGACCGCCCGCTGACCACGAAAAGTTTCTTACTGAATAAGGGGCATGGTCGCATTCATTGGCGCTTTTGGAAATATCTGTGTATGAGTAAATTTGATGGTGGTTTGGGTTTCCGGGAATTTGGCTGCTTCAATCAAGCCTTGTTAGCTAAAGTAGCATGGCGGATTCTCAAGGAGCCAACTACTCTTCTTGCACGAATTTACCGGGGTCGTTACAACTTTGATTCTAACAGGTTCCTTTCTGTTGCTCCTGGGAGTAACCCTTCTTATGGAGGAGTATTTTATTTGGGAGAGATCTGCTTCGGCAAGGCATCCGGTGGCAGGTAGGGAATGGTGAGTCCATTAGAGCCTTCGAGGGTACTTAGCTTCCTACTAATCCCCCTTCACGACCATCTCCAAAGCCAGGTGCGCTGTCAAGTCATCCTTTTGTCTCAGCCATGGTTGTCACGCCGGCCGGCGTGCCACCGGTTGTACCGGGTTCAACCGGTATCGGTCATAAAACCGGCGTGACACCACCGCTATGACCGGCATGATCGATATACGAATCTCTAAGTAAAATGACTTTATTTTAGAGAATTTAATTGATAAAATTTATTTTATTATTTATTTTATGAGTATAAAAGGTAAATATTGATGTTATTTGTTGAATTCAAGTATAAATGCTTAGGTATTGACGTTAAATGTCATGTTTAAATATGAGTATTTATAATTTTAATAGTAATATTGACCGGCATGAACCGGCACAAACCGGTATGTGCCAGCGGTTGAACCATTTCACTTGCTAAACCGGCACACTGGCATAAACCGTTTGACAACCTTGGTCTCAGCTTTTATTGATCCAGGATCCAAGCAATGGAATTTGGCCGCTTTGAAATGCTTCTTTGATAATACTTCAGTGGCTATAATCCGTCAGCTGTCGCTTCCTCAACGACCTCTTGTGGATGAAATTATTTGGCATTTTGAGGCTAATGGTGTGTTTTCAATGAAATCAGCTTACCATTTAGCTTTCGCTCAATTTCGTCCTGTTCCACGGAAAGCTGGTGCAGCAGTCATGGATTCGGTGCTATGAAAATGGGTTTGAACATGAAAACTACCTCCAAAACTTCTTTTCTTCCTTTGGCAGTGTCTACAACGAGTTCTTCCTACTCGAAAAGCTTTGGTGACACGAGGAATGGATCTACTCCCTCTGTGTACAGCTTGTGGACGGCGAGAAGAAACTATAGAACATCTCTTTTTCTCTTGTCCTGTGGCCCGTAGGTTATGGAGGATCATTGGATTCCAATCTCGGCTACAGACTTGGAAATTAGGATCATTTGCAGGCTTCATCCGCCACTCCCTCCACAATTACAGTGAACCTGATGCTGATTACTTCTGCTTACAGGTAGTGTGTCTTCTTTGGCGTTTGTGGAAAAACCGGTGCTCTGTTTTCTTTGATCGTAAACAGGTGCAAATTGAAACGTTAGTAGCGCAATGGAGACATCAAGTGTCTGAAGCTGATTCAGCAATTCTGCAATCGAATCATTCTAATAGCGCTACTCAGGGATCTAGTCCGAATGGGGGGTTGAGTGTTCCCGCGGCAAATGGGTTCCATTATGTAGTTACCTTCGATGGGGCTACTCGTTTGGGTTTGCTAGGCACATAAGCTTTTGTGATCAAAGATAGTTCAGGTTGTCTGCTCTCAGCACAAGCTCGTCAATGAGAAGGTGTGAATGATGTGGTGGTGTTGGAGGCGCTTGCGTTGCGGGACGTTTTGCTTGAATGTCAGAGGAGGAATCTTCATTTAGTTAGTGTGGCTGGGGATGCAAAGATAATAATTGACAAATGTTGTGCCCGAGATTTTCACCATTCCAAAGTAGGTATTCTTCTGAAGGAAATCTGTAGTTTGCTAGATGAATTATCGGATTACTCGCTTCGGTTCATAGGTCGTTCTAACAACAGGGAAGCTCATTCTGTGGCTCGTCATGCCCTGTTCATGTCGCCTGTATGTTTAAAGGGTTCGACTTCGTCTCTTGGTTACAATGTATGTAGGAATCCTTTTGGATCTTCTTCAGACAATGTATCCTTTTCTTTCCCCGATCTTGGGGTATTGAATGGCAAAAAAAAAAAAAAGAATGTAGGGCCTGCTTGATATATCTATTGGGCCTTTAAGTAGATGGCCCTCGTTCCTCAAGACCATTAGGTAGATGCATGGTTGTACATGTGCGATGGGCCGTGCTTGGGCGAGCACGCTTCGGGCCCATTTATTTCGTGTCGTGCTTGGCACGGCCCGTCAGTTTTCGTGTCGTGCCATGCAAGCCCATTTGTTAACTTTGCTAGGCCCGGCCCAGGCCCGGGCACGGTTCGAATCGTGTCGTGCCTAGTCGTGTTCGTGTCATGCTTGTATTCGTGTTTAATGAAAAGGACGAAAACAAAAGAGAGAATGAAAAAGAATGTGAAATTTGGACGGGGAAAATAGTATTAACCGATAATGTTTGAGAAAAGTAACAAATAAGGGGGAAAGAAAATTGGAAGTATAGCGAGTGTGATTTGTCTTTGTTTAATTCTTTGTCCATTTTTAGTTATGTTAGTAATTACGTATATATCTTTATGACACTTCTAACAACAACATATAATTATTTTTCTACTTGTGTTTTGTAATATTTGAACCTATAATTCTTTTTATATTTATTTTCTATCAAATAAATATTATTTCCGTGCCATGTCCGTTCTTATACTCAATAAAGTCTCGAAAATATTAGACTCGACACGACCCACTTATATACCGTGTCGTGCCCGTGCTCGTGCTCATGAAGTTTAGGCCCGACACGGCCCACAAATTATTCGTGCTCGTGCCGGGCTGGCCTATTTATTTCGTGCCCGTGCTCATATCGTGCTCTAACCTTGTCGTGCCATGCTAGCCCGTGAGCGGCACGGCCCGGTGCCCACCTACATGGCACATATACTTTTATCTCTTCAATCCTACCCTACGCAACCAACCATGACCATATAACAGAAGTTGGTTGATGGCGTGGATTGTAAGCCACAAAACCATGGGCTTACTTGATGGCGAGGATTTCACACCTTTCCTCATATTCATTATAGATTTATAGTTTAAAATTATAGTATTGTGTCAATTTATTTATTGAAACAAACAATTCAATAATGGCAAAATGACAATATGTTTAAAACATTGTTGTTAATGGCTACAAAATGTTCGACAAAGGTGTCCTATCAGTATTTTTATTAACTTCTCAGTTTTTTATTTTTTTAAACTTCTCAGTTCTTAGTCATTCGTATGAGAATTAGAAAATAAACGCGCAATGTGGTATTATTGCTATGCTAGATGCAAATGCTGCCCAAACACAAATGATGGTGTCTAAGCTCATCGATTATAGAGAGTGCGTCACGTTTGACCTTCCCTTTTGTATGGACGTATGGTCGAGGTGGATGTACCACCATGTTGTATGTGAGGGTGTTTATCATCTAGCCTCGATTTTGACATCTACTAAATGAGAAAATGCGAGAAAGTAAAAATTCACTGTATGATTCTAACATAAGACCTACATATTAAAAATTAGGGTAAATAACTGAATACAATATATTGGCCACAACTATTATGAAGAGGGGAATTATAGCCACAACTATGAAAATTCAAATTATTAGTCAAACGTTAACTATCTGTTAACAATTTCGTTAGTAATACTGACTATTTTTTTATGTTTTAAAGTTATAAATTAAAAGCATTCCAACGTGGCCGAGGATGTGGCCTTCTCCGTCAAAAATTCAATAACAGTAACAGATAATTAGCCATATCTTGACCCGCAACAATAGTTATAATTAATAATTTGAATTTTTATAGTTGTGGCTATAATTCCCCGCTTCATAATAATTGTGGCTAATATGTTGTATTTACCCTAAAAACTAAAAACTATCAGCTGTATAACTTAGCAAGTACGATGTGTAGTTTTGCATGTAGTATTTGGTTTTTTACTTTTCAATGTCCTTGGTGGTGAGCTTCTTGGGTAGTAGTTGTTATTGCAAAATAAAATTATGCTTATTTATTTGAAATACGAAAGGATATTTGTTTGCCCTATTAAAATTGGGAGATATAATGAGTTCAAATACAGAATTTGGGGGATCAAGTGAAATATTCTTACGAGCCGGTCATTTGAATGGAGTAATTTAATGAAGCAATTTTATAAATTTGTGATAATTGGATCAAATTAATCTATATGACTCACACAAAACTTATTTGTATACACAAAATTCAAGTGAAATTATTGGATGGATATGAATAATTTTGAACTAATTATTTTCTGGAAAAGTATAAATATTCAGTGTATATAATTTTAATTTTCTCATTATAAATTTACTAAAATGCGGCAATTGGTCCAATTACCTTAGTTATTTCCAAATTAATGTCCGTCTAATCTTTTATGGAATGAGAAAAACCTTTGCTGCTGAAACAAGACAAAAACTAGAAAGGAAACCTTTATTTATTTTCCCCTCGTTTTGGGTTTCCTTTCCCTCGATCTTGCATATTCATTCATTCACCAGTGGCTGAAGCTATTGGAGCATCTGAGTTGGGAGGAGCGTTGGTCCTCTCGCTCTCTTGTATTTTGAGTTTCTCTTTTAATATCGATTTTTGCCTGCCTTAAACATTTCTTCTTGCTCCTCTCGTGAAACCAAGCCGAGCTCCCTCACTTCATCCCCGCCAGCCCTTCTCTCTTCTCTCTCTCTCTCTCTCTCTCTCTCACTCTCATTCCCTTTCGTCGGTTCCAAAGAAGAGATGGGAGAGCAGCAGAAGCAGGCTCAACCCCTTGGTGTCTGGCACACCATCAAGCCGTTCGCCAATGGCGGTGCCTCTGGTATGCTCGCCACCTGCGTCATTCAGCCCATCGATATGATCAAGGTATTCCCTCCTTCCTCCATTTTGGTTGTAGGGTTCCTTCAGATCAGTCCTGATCTTCGCTGAGTGAATGGACTTTGCTAAGAATAAGATCCATTTAGATCTGGAGCTTGATGGGCTTCTCGTGATTCCTTGGCTTGGTGTGGCTTATGGTTTTGATGCCTTGTTGCTGCTTGTTTGTGTTATGTAGGTGAGGATCCAATTGGGTCAGGGATCAGCATCCTCTGTTGCCTCGACCATGCTGAAGGAGGAAGGTGTTAGGGCCTTTTACAAGGTTTGTCTCTTCGTTGTTAACACTTTAAGTTGAAGTTTGATGATTTAGTGCTGGATTGATCTGCTCTAGATTCTCATTCTGGAGCTCTGAGATCCCAGCTTTTGCCAATTGTTAGATCTTTGCTCTTCAGCAGTTTTGTGCTTTAGTTGTAAGCAGAACGATTGTATGTTTTGTCACTTCTTACCATCTGTAATGAATGATTCTTGCTAGCTTGTTCTGGAGTATTTATCAGGCTTCAGTGTCTTAACACTATCTTCATAATTCACTTGGGTTTAGCAATATCATGTGATTATCCTTCTGCTTCTTAGTGCAGTTAAAGGTTGTCACTTTCTTATTTTTTGGGTAATTGGTAGTTTGCTACTATTCCTTTATAGTGCCTGGGTTAGTTCTGTTCCAGAGCTTGTAGGAGCAGTGTAAATCCAGCCAAATTTCGGATCTTTCTTCTTCAGAAGTTTTGATTGATCTTGTTGTACAAGTTGAACAATTAGAAATGCGTCACTTCTTTCCATTACAATAAATGATACTTGTAGGAATTTTCTGAAACTTGGCACTTTGGATCAGCAATGGTCATGATAGAGTGTGAACATTCTCTTCAGACAGATTTAATCTCTTTAGACTGTCTTATTAAATTTTGGGTTAGGGATGCGATTATCTTCTGGCTTCTTAATGCAATTGAAGATCATAACTGGATAACTACATTCTTGATTTTTTATCGTCAACTTGATTTCTAACTATATGATAATTGGACAGGGTCTGTCTGCTGGACTACTGAGGCAAGCCACCTACACAACTGCTCGACTTGGATCATTCAGGTGAGTGCTTTGTAATGTCAACAATGCCACCTCATGCTCTCTTTCAAAGAACATTATTTTCTGTTGTTTTCTGTCTTCATAGATTACATTACTTTTTTTTTTTTTTGGTGAAGGAATAATTGTCTAGAGCCTTATGGTTGAAATGTATGGTATCTTTGAAGTTATTTTGTTATGTGGCACTATTGTACTAAATGATGTTCATCCTTTTGCCAGGATGTTGACCAACAAGGCAATCGAGGCGAATGAGGGGAAGCCTCTGCCTCTGTATCAGAAGGCATTGTGTGGATTAACTGCTGGTGCTATTGGAGCATGTTTTGGAAGCCCTGCAGATTTAGCACTCATCCGTATGCAGGCAGATGCCACCTTACCTGCTGCTCAGCGCCGGCATTACACCAATGCCTTCCATGCACTTTCACGTATTGTGGCAGATGAGGGTGTTTTGGCTCTTTGGAAGGGTGCAGGACCTACCGTTGTCAGGGCAATGGCTTTGAACATGGGAATGCTTGCTTCATATGATCAAAGTCTTGAGCTCTTCAGAGATAACCTTGGTTTTGGTGAAATCCCTACGGTTGTTGGTAAGTTTCTAGCATCAGTTAATGCTTTCCCAAGGTTTCTTGTTATATCGTATTCATTCTAGGAAGTTGATTTGTATTTCTCATTAATGGATGTAAGTTGGTGTTTCTTATTCAATTTGCATGTGAATCATGTTTTCCTGATCATGACATAACACACATAAATGCCATTTTAATCTCTTTGGCCTCTGATTGAACTCAAATTATTGGTCTCAACTATTTGATTCGTTTTTGTTTTGTGTTCTCAGGTGCTAGTGCCATTTCTGGGTTCTTCGCTTCAGCTTGCAGTCTTCCGTTTGACTATGTGAAAACACAGATTCAGAAGATGCAGCCTGATGCTGAGGGAAAGTATCCATACACTGGTTCCCTCGACTGTGCTATGAAGACTCTCAAGGCCGGCGGACCACTGAAATTCTACACTGGATTCCCTGTTTACTGTGTTAGGATTGCTCCACATGTCATGGTATGACTCATCTCATCACATCTCTTTTGTTTATCACTTGGTTCTTAGCACTTCTCATAGATTAGATGTACTGATTGTTTGGTATTTGGATTGTGCAGATGACTTGGATATTCCTGAACCAGATCCAGAAGGCAGAGAAGAAAATTGGATTATAGATGTGATGGAAAGAGAGATAGGGAGTGAAATTAATAAAATAACACACTAAATACCTTTGGATGATATGGTGCATTGGTTTGTAGACGTTGGTTGGGGGTTTAGTTTCGGCTGAGTTAATTTGTGCCTTGCAAGCCAAGGGAGCCATTGTTTTGGTACACACAATATTTACCGTTGCACTGATGTAGGATGTTCTTTGTATCTGTAGCCTTCCTTTATTTTGGCCTTTTAGATTGATCCATTTTCGCCTTTCAGATTCTAAGAGAGTTCTTGGTCTCTGAAAATATGTTGGAAGAAAATAAATTTTGCACTTTGAGACGCTCATAAATTTACTCCTGGAGGAGACATGGATGGGGATCTGATATATTACATCTGATTTCAATGTCCTCTTTTCCCTTGAATTATGCTGGGTTTTTCGCTTCATCACAAGTCAATTGGCTTTGGACATTCAGAAGGAAATCAAATCCTTAAAAACCATGTCATCAAATCTTTATCCAACAATGCTCTTCCTAGGATTCCCAAGTTTGTTCTTCTCCCTTTCTGCCTCTATTCTTGGGTAAAAACCCACCAAATTGCAAAATGCCTGCCAAGATGTCCCTGGTTAAGCCCTGAAAAACACAATCATCCTCTAATTCAGCTATCATTTTAACCGCATCCATGCAAGAAGGATAGCATAGAAAGGTTCACCAACTAAAAGGCATTAAAGACTGGCATTAGATCTTCAAATTGGCAAAGAAGCCAAGCAAGCACTTCCCCACCTTCCAAACAAAAGAAAAGAACAAAGAATCCAATGTTTAGCTGAAATTCACCTGCTAACAAATGTATCATCCTCAGTGTTGATAATTATTTTTTCGCCGATCTGTAGATAAGAAGGTACCTGGCATTTCAGAGAAGAAAATTCATAACTAAAAGCAGTTTAGCATAAACACCTTCTGTCTTCTGATGAAACAACAATAACTTCCTTTTCTACAGTTTAACGTTGAAGAGCATATGAAACCATAGGGTACTTACTTGAACAGTGAGACCATTGTCCAGTACAGCCTTTACATACCTGCATGCAAAAGAATGTATCAGGTCTAAGCATACAATCAAGCTGGTAAGAGATCATTAATTAGCATAGTAAGTAAAGTTGAGTAACATGTTCCGTGCATGAAAGTAGCCTTAGAACTAATGGTGGAAGAGAGGTTCTTTCACTTTTGGTGGTGATATAGTCAAGTACCAAGACAAAAACTTAACAAGCATGTCTTTATTTTCACGATTATCCTTGTAATTGCAGCACATCTGTTATAGATATCTCCAGTAATCCCCGCAACAGATACATATGCACAAACTGGTACCTAAGACACTGACTAGCAGCAGGAATATGAAAACATACCGAGGTGTCACTGTTGTCCCCTTCATATTGGCTAGTGTTTCCTTGATGGAGCATGTCACTTGTTTTGGCACAGACCCCGATAAAGGTCTATCATCGTACAACTGCAATTTGACTTTCAAATCCTCTGCTTAAAAGCATTATGTTAGACAGCATAATAGCTACTCAAAGCAATTCATGACACTTTAAGCCAACAATATAAGCAAGAACTTAGAACCCTTCTTATGGAGAAAAACCTTAAGAACATCCAGGTATATATCTTATCAAAGGGCTATAGCAACATGTCGAATTTAACTAACCTTTTAGATAGGCAGCAGCTTTGCCAAATAACTCCAACGGCACTTCCAGTTGTTCAAAGTTCACCGGACTGAGTAGCATCACAAAGAGAGATAAAAACCAATACAGATAATTACTTCAAAAAATCAGGGGAATAGGAAATACAACTCACTCCATCAAATACGCCATTTTGTCTTCCGTATATAAACAAGCAAATGACTTTTCTTGAACAAATACTCCTGCAATCGAGGATGTGGAGCCAATCAACTCTTGAGATTTATCAAAAGCGGAATTGGAATTAATCATTTACTGACTTGCTAAGGCTAAGCAAGAGTCGTCTCAAATAACTTAAAAGACAAATGAAACTAAACCAAGGTGAACAAGTTGAAAATAAACCCAAAGGACAAAGATTGTTGCAAAATCTCTGTTTAGAAAAAGAAAATGGAAGTCAATGACTCAAGAGCTTTCTAGTACACTTAGACTTACAGTCAAAATAGATTAAACAACTTTTACTCTCTATAGGAAAATAATTAACTACCATAATCAGCAACAACAAGCCAGCAAGAATGAATGAAAGGGCATATATAATCAGTACCCTGAGGGCCACCAAAATTAAATGATTCTTACCTAGGAACAACAAATTATATGGAGATAAGCATCATGCATGTTTACGAACCGGAATACATACAATAAATGAACAGTATAGCACCAAAAGAAAGATAAAGACTAAAAGATGTAAGACCATACTTTCAACAGACTCCTCTGTTCCAAACCTGGAGTTTTGCTTTGTTCCACTGTCAACATCACGAAGTTCAATCTACAATTGAGCACAAACAAAATAAAGCTACATGAGCTAGACAGCATAAGAATAAATACGAATGAGATTTCTACGAACGAAAATATCACCAAGAAGTTAGAAGCTCACTCAACCCATACAAAAAACTACAAAAACAGGAACAGTCACTTCTAAGCTCTAACATATCCAGAACATGGACACTACAGAAAAAGACTGAAACTTCTTGCCCGAGTAAAACAGAAAGCAGAGTTCCAAATTCAAGGAAAAGTTCTGACATGAGAATACAAACGTGAGCATAAACATAAAAGCCATAGGAAGATGTAGAACCTGCATCGTAGCACCTCCTCTTCCTCGCTGCCTATGCTCTACTTCCACCACCTAAATACACCATTAAAACCGTCAAAACTAGAATAAAAATTTCACCAAAATTTCAAAACTAAAACACACCTGGTAAATTCGCCCTGGAAAAGGAAGAAATAGCAGTTTCATCAATGACTAGCTGAAATAAACCTCAAAGGGAGAAACACATACAGAGGTCCAGAACATAACCTGATTTCTCAATGACATTTCCAGGTCTTAACTGCATGAACCAGCAAATCAAAGCATAATCTCAGCGGCAAAATCAACAAAAGAGAGGAAAGATACTAGGAAGAAGGGCAAAAGAAAAGAGAGAATGAATTGTTTACATGAATGGCATTCACTTTAACACCCCGGTGCTGAATTAAGGACCATGGATGCTGGAATCCAATATTCTCAATGGTGGTGGCGCCGTCACACTTGGGCGAGGACAATACATTCAACATTGAATGCAAAGAAGCCGAGGAACTAAAGGAAGCACGAGTAACAAAGAAGAGAGCTTGTGAGGGTCTTTTGCAGCTATGAGGGCTATTATATAGTTTTAGCAGACCTCGCATCATGTGAAAGTAACACCAGAACTACTGAACAAAAACCTGTAAAGAAAATGATAGTGCGCCAAAATCACACAACGAATCCATCTTTACGATCAAACTTCCAATTCATCAAGGTTTGGCAAGCAACAACTCAACGAAGCAATGAACAGGGATTCATCAGCTCACGGCACATGTCCACAATCGAAACTTGAAATGTATGCATCTGGGTTCACAAAAATCTAGCATCTTAAACACAGCAGAGCTCGGCTCTTAATTCCCAATATATAACAAAAATTTGAAATCAAAAGAAGCTTATGAATCAACAATAGGAACAGACAAAAAGATGCTTATGCATATCGGCGCCCCCACTGTCATGTGAATTAATGAACTAGCCACCACCCTCGTTTTTTTTTATACGAATCTATCAATCTACCACCCTCGTTTGCTTTCCCTTTCTCAACCCAATCTTGGCGCGAAAAACGACAAACTTACTTCTTCAACGGCGGGATAGGGAAAAAACTAAAAAGACAGCCCCCTTCAATGAACACTAATGAGGGAGAAGACGACAGTCGCCGTCGAAGCCTTCTTTCTATCTGTCTCTTTCCCGCTTCCTTTTCTGGTTCGACGGACAGAAATTACAGCCGGCGATTCGATTTCGATACACCGGAGGGGGTACACTCTTGTCTTTCGATAGGCCATAACTTTGGGTTTGGAGTAGCTGGGCCCGCAGGGCATAGGCACGCTTCGGGCCTATTTATTTCGTGTCGGGCTTGGTACGGCCTGCCAGTTTTCGTATCGTGCCATGCAAGCTCATTTATTAATTTTGCTAGGCCCGGCCCAAATCCGGGTACGGTTCGAATCGTGTCGTGCCTATTCGTGCTCATGCCATGCTCGTATTCGTGTTTAATGAAAAGGACGAAAACAAAAGAGAGAATGAAAAAGAAGGTGAAAATTGGACGGAGGAAGATAGTATTAACCGATAATGTTTGAGAAAAGTAACAAATAAGGGGGGAAAGAAAATTGGAAGTATAGCGAGTGTGATTTGGCTTTGTTTAATTCTTTGTTCATTTTTACTTATGTAAATAATTACGTATATATCTTTATGACACTTCTAACAACAACAAATAATTATTTTTCTACTTGTGTTTTGTAATATTTGAACCTATAATTTTTTATATTTATTTTCTATCAAATAAATATTATTTTCGTGCCATGTCCGTTCTTATACTCAATAAAGTCTCGAAAATATTAGGCCCGACACGACCCACTTATATACCGTGTCGTGCCCGTGCCCATAAAGTTTAGGCCCGACACGGCTCATAGATTATTCGTGCTCGTGCCAAACTGGCCCATTTATTTCGTGCCCGTGCTCTAACCGTGTCGTGCCGTGGTAGCCCGTGGGCGGCACGGCGGGGTGCCCACGTACAAGTAAGTGCTTCTCTTAGTCCTCAAACTTTACAGACTTCCTATTACAGCCATATATCTTTCTTTTTTGACTCAGAATGAAGGTAGGAGATAGAGGTGCTAACACTAAACGAGTTGGATCCGGTCCTTAACCCTATAACGTCAATGAGATTATAGGAAATAATTAATTTCATTATTAATAGTTAAAATCGAAAGTCACCATCACAGGTTTCAGACGATTTTTTGAAATGCTATTTTTTTCGAGTTTGGAGGCTACAGATCACGGATTCATCCTGAGGCTATTCTCCACCGATAATGAAGTCTATTGATCCTATTCTCTACCAATGATTAAGTTCATTAGGCATAGAACTGGGCTGATTTATTTTGGGATGACATTTTCTTAATTCTTTGGGCGATTTTTTTTTCGAAAGGCCATTTTCCATGGATTTTGAAGCCTAACAGATCACGCGTTCGGCCTGAGGCTATTCTTCAATGGCGAGTAAGTCCATTAAGGACGAATTTGGGAGGATTTCATCCGGGTCCATTTTTGGCAGATTCCGAAGGGGTACCATCACAGATTTCAGACGATTTTTTCGAAATGCTATTTTCTTTCTATTTTGGAGGTTACAGATCACAGATTCAGCTCGAGGCTATTCTCCACCAATGATTAAGTCCACTAGGCATAGAATTGGGATGATTTATTTTGGGATGGCACTTTCGTAATTCTTTGGGCGATTTTTTTTCGAAAGGCCATTTTCCATGGATTTTGAAGGCTACAGATCACGGATTCGGCCTGAGTCTATTTTTCAACGACGAGTAAGTCCATTAAGCACGCATTTGGACGAATTTATTCCGGGTCCATTTTTGGCAAATTCCAAAGGGGTACCATCACAGATTTCGGGAGATTTTTCCGAAATGCTATTTTCTTTTTTGCGGAGGCTACAGATCACGGGTTCAGCCCGAGGATATTCTCCATCGATAATGAAGTCTATTGATCCTATTCCCTACCAATGATTAAGTCCACTAGGCATAGAATTGGGCCGATTTATTTTGGGATGACATTTTTCGTAATTCTTTGGGCAATTTTTTTTTGTAAGGCCATTTTCCATGGATTTTGAAGGCCACAGATCATAGATTTGGCGTGAGACTATTCTTCAACGACGAGTAAGTCCGTTAAGCACGAATTTGGGAAGATTTGTTCCGGGTATATTTTTGGTAGATTCCAAAGGGGTACCATCACAGATTTCGGGTGATTTTTCCGAAATGCTATTTTCTTTCGATTTCGGATTCTATAGATCACGGATTCATGCCGAGACTATTCTCCACCATCAATGAAGCTATTGATCATATTCTCCACCAATGATTAAGTCCATTAGGCATTGAATTGGACCGATTTATTTTGGGATGACATTTTTCGTAATTCTTTGGGCAATTTTCTGTCTAAAGGCCATTTTCGATGGATTTTGAAGGCTATAGATCACAGATTCGGCCTGAGACTATTCTTCAATGACGAGTTAGTCAAAGGGGTACCATCACAGATTTCGGGGATTTTTCTCAAATGCTATTTTCTTTCGATTTTGGAGGGTACATACCACGAATTCAGTCTCCACCAATAATGAAGCCTATTGATCCTATTCTCCACCTGTCATAACTGGGCAGCCCATAAGTACGATATTGTCCGCTTTGGGCCAAGCCCGCACGGTTTTACTCTTGGGTGTCCTCCCCAAAAGGCCTCGTACTAATGAGATTGGTGGACACTAATATACAAGGGTTCCTTCCCTTGTATAACCGATGTGGTACTTGGATTGTCTCATAACAATCCTCCCCTCAAGCCAAGGACCACGAACATCGTGTCCTCACCTCAACGATTATCTTGATCCGCCAGATGCCTTGTATCGATGGACTTCTCGATACAAGGACTTTACCAGACGCAGAACTCTCTTTGATCTGCTTCCCAAATGCAGAACTCTCTTTGATCCGCCAAGCCCAAACGTGGATCTCTCCTGGATCCACCAAACCAGATGCAGATCTCAAACCCCGAGGTCACCGAGCGAGGGTCCACCGAACTGACGTCCACCGCCCCGGATCTGCCGAACCAGGCTCTGATACCACTTGTCGAAATCGGGGCGCTCAATTAGTACGATATTGTCCGCTTTGGGCCAAGCCCGCACGGTTTTACTCTTGGGTGTCCTCCCCAAAAGGCCTCGTACTAATGAGATTGGTGGACACTAATATACAAGGGTTCCTTCCCTTGAATAACCGATGTGGTACTTGGATTGTCTCATAACACCACCAATAATTAAGTGCACTAGCGATAGAATTGGGACGATTTTATTTTGGGATGGCATTTTCGTAATTCTTTTGGCGATTTTTTTTTGGAAAGGCCATTTTCCATGGATTTTGAAGGCTACAAATTTTGTATTCGGCCTGAGGGTATTATTCAACGACGAGTAAGTCCATTAAGCACGGATTTGGGCAGATGTCTTTCGTTTGCATATTGGGTAGATTCCAAAGTGGTACCATCACAAATTTCAGGTGATTTTTCCGAAATACTATTTTTTTCCATTTTCGGAGGCCAAAGATCACTGATTCAGCCCGAGCCTATTCTCCACTGATAATGAAGTCTATTAATCCTATTCTCCACCAATGATTAAGTCTATTAGGCATAGAATTGGACCGATTTATTTTGGGATGACATTTTCGTAATTCTTTGGGTATTTTTTTTCGTAAGGCCATTTTCCATGTATTTTGAAGGCCACAGATCACGGATTCGCCCTGAGGCTATTCTTCAACGACGAATCAGTCCATTAAGCATGGATTTGGGCAGATTTCTTCCGAGTCCAATTTTGGCAGATTCCAAAGGGGTACCATCACATATTTCAGGCAATTTTTCCGAAATGCTATGTTCTTTCGATTTTGGTGGCTACAAAATACGGATTCAGTCTGGGACTATTCTTCACTGATAATGAAGTCTATTGATCCTATTCTCCACCAATGATTAAGTCCATTAGGCATAGTATTTGGCCGATTTATTTTGGGATGGCATTTTCGTAATTCTTTAGTCGATGTTTTTTTGAAAAGCTATATTCCAAGGATTTTGAATGCTACAGCTCACAGATTCGGCCTGAGGCTATTCTTCAACGACGAGTAAGTCCATTAAGCACGGATTCAACCATATTTTTTCCGGGTCCATTTTTGGCAGATTCCAATGGGGTACCATCACAGATTTCGCGCGATTTTCCCGAAATGCTATTTTCTTTCGATTTTGGAGGCTAGATCACATATTTATCCCGAGGCTATTCTCCACCTATAATGAAGTCTATTGATCATATTTTGCACAATTGATTAAGTCCATTAGGCATAGAATTGGACAGATTTATTTTGGGATGACATTTTCGTAATTCTTTGGGCGATTTTTTTTCGAAAGGTAATTTTTAATGGATTTTGGAGGCTAAGGATCAAGGATTCGACCTGAGGCAATTCCTTAACGACGAGTAAGTCCATTAAGCATGAATTTGGGAGGATTTCTTTGGGATCCATTTTTGGCATATTCCAAAGGGGTACCATCACAGATTTCGGTCGAGTTTTCGAAAATATTATTTTTCTTTCGATATTGGAGGCTACAGATCACGGATTCAGCCCGAAACTATTCTCCACCGATAATGAAGTCTATTGATCCTATTCTCCACCAATGATTAAGTCAATTAAGCATAGAATTTGGCCGATTTATTTTGGGATGATATTTTCGTAATTCTTTAGTAGATGTTTTTTTTCGAAAGGCCATTTTCCATGGAATTTGAATGCTACAGGTCACAGATTCGGCCTGGGGCTATTCTTCAACGACGAGTAAGTCCATTAAGCACGAATTCAGGCAGATTTCTTCTGGGTCCATTTTTTGCAGATTCCAAAGGGGTACCATCACATATTTCAGGCGATTTTTCCGAATTGCCATTTTCTATCTATTCTAGAGGCTGCAGATCACGGAATCAGGCCGAGCCTATTCTCCACCGATAATGAAGTCTATTTGATCCTATTCTCCACGGATGATAAGTCTAATAAGCACCGATTTGGGCCAATTTATATTCGGATGGCATTTTCGTAATTTTTTGGGCGCGACGAAAGGCCTTTTTTTGGATTTCTAAGACTACAGATCACGGATTCGGCCTGAGGGTACTCTTCAGCGATGATTAAGTCCATTAAGCGCCGATTTTGAAAAATCGTCTGAAATCTGTGATGGTACCAATTTGGAATCTGTCATAAATTGACCCGGAATAAATCTGCCCAAAACGGTGCTTGATGGACTTAATCATCGTTGAAGAATACGCTCATGCCGAATCCGTGATCTGTAGCCTTCAAAATCCAAAGGAAATAGCCTTTCAGTGCCCAAAAAATTACGAAAATGTCATCTGACAAAAAATTGGCCCAAATCGGTGCTTAATGTACTTATCATCCGTGGAAAATAGGATTAATAGACTTCATTATCGGTGGAGAATAGCCTCGGCCTGTTCCGTGATCTGCAGCCTCCAAAATCGAAAAAATGGCATTTCGGAAAAATTGCCGAAATCTGTGATGTACCCCTCTGGAATCTGCCAAAAATGGACCCGGAATAAATCTGCCCAAATCGGTGCTTAATGGACTAAATAATCGTTGAAGAACAGCCTCAGGCCGAATCTGTGATCTGAAGCCTTCAAAATCAAAAGAAAATGGCATTTCGTCGCGCAAAAAATTACAAAAATGTCATCCGAAATTAAATTGGCCCAAATCGGTGCTTAATGGACTTATCATTCGTGGAGAATAGGATCAATAGACTTCATTATCGGCGGAGAATAGCCTCGGCCTGTTCCGTGATCTGCAGCCTCCAAAATCGAAAGAAAATGGCATTTCGGAAAAATTGCCCGAAATATGTGATGGTACCCCCTTTGGAATCTGCCAAAAATTGATCCTGAATAAATCTGCCTAAATCGGTGCTTAATGGACTAAATAATCGTTGAAGAATGACCTCAGGCCGAATCTGTGATCTAAAGCCTTCAAAATCCAAAGAAAATGGCATTTCGTCGCCCAAAAAATTACAAAAATGTCATCCGAAAATAAATTGGCCCAAAACGGTGCTAATGGACTTATCATCCGTGGGGAATAGGATCAATAGACTTCATTATCGGTGGACAATAGCTTCGGCCTGATTCCGTGATCTACAGCCTCCAGAATCGAAAGAAAATGGCATTTCGGATAATCGTTTGAAATCTATGATGGTACCCATTTGGAATCTGCAAAAAATTGGCCCTGAGTAAATCCGCCCAAATTGGTGCTTAATGGACTTGTCATCGTTGAAGAATAGCCTCAGGCCGAATCTATGATCTTTAGCCTTCAAAATCTTAAGAAAATGGCTTTTCGTCGCCAAAAAATTACGAAAATGCCATCCGAAATCTTTTTGGCCCAAATCTATTTTTAATGGACTTATCATCCGTGGAGAATAGGATCAATATACTTCATTATTGGTGGAGAATAGCCTCGGCATGATTGCGTGATCTGCAGCCTCCAGAATCGAAAGAAAATGCCATTTTTGAAAAATTGTCTGAAATCTGTGATGGTACCCCTTTGCAATCTGTCATAAATTGATCCGGAAAAAATATGCCCAAAACAGTGCTTGATAGACTTAATCATAGTTGAAGAATACGCTCATGCCTAATCTGTGATATGTAGCCTTCAAAATCCAAAGGAAATGGCCTTTCAGTGCCCAAAAAATTATGAAAATATCATCTGACTATAAATTGGCCCAAATCGGTGCTTAATGGACTTATCATCCATGGAGAATAGGATTAATAGACTTCATTATCGGTGGAGAATAGCCTCGGCCTGTTACGTGATCTGCATCCTCCAAAATCGGAAAAAATGGCATTTCGGAAAAATTGCCTTAAATCTGTAATGGTACCCCTTTGGAATTTGCCAAAAGTTGACCCAAAATAAAACCACCCAAATCGGTGCTTAATCGACTTAATCATCATTGAAGACTAGCCTCAGGCCGAATCCGTGATATGTAGCCTTCAAAATCCAAAGAAAATGGCCTTTCGTCGCACAAAAAATTACGAAAATGTCATCCGAAAATAAATTGGCCCAAATCGGTGCTTAATGGACTTATCAACCGTGAAGAATAGAATCAATAGAATTCATTATCAATGGAGAATAGCCTCGGCCTGATTCCGTGATCTGAAACCTCCTGAATTGAAAGAAAATGGCATTTTGGAAAAATCGCCCGAAATTTGTGATGGTACCCCTTTGGAATCAGCCAAAAATTGACCCGGAATAAATCTGCACAAATCGGTGTTTAATGGACTAAATAATCATTGAAAAAAGCCGCAGGCCGAATCCGTGATCTGAAGCCTTCAAAATCGAAAGAAAATGGCCTTTTGTCCCCCAAAAAATTACTAAAATGCCATCCGTAAATAAATTTGCCCAAATCGGTGCTTATTAGACTTATCATCCGTGGAGAATAGGATTAATAGACTTCATTATCGGTTGAGAAAAGGCTTGACCTGATTCCATGATCTGCAGCCTCCAGAATCGAAAGAAAATGGCATTTCGGAAAAATCTCCGAAATCTGTGATGGTACCCATTTGGAATCAGGCAAAAATGGACCCGGAATAAATTCGCCCAAATCGGTGCTTAATGAAACTAATCATTGTTGAAGAATAGCCTCAGCCCGAATCCGTGATCTGTAGCCTTCAAAATCCAAAGAAAATGGCCTTTTGTCGCCCAAATAATTACGAAAATGCAATCCGATAATAAATTGGCACAAATTGGTGCTTATTGGACTTATCATCCGTGGATAATAGGATCAATATACTTCATTATCGGTGGAGAATAGGCTCGGCCTGATTCCGTGATCTGCAGCCTCCAGAATCGAAAGAAAATGGCATTTTGGAAAAATCGCCCAAACTCTGTGATGGTACCCCTTTGGAATCTGGCAAAAATGGACCCGAAATAAATTCGTCCAAATCGGCGCTTAATGGACTTAATCATCGTTGAAGAATAGCCTCAGGCTGAATCCGTGTTCTGCAGCCTTCAAAATCCTAAGAAAATGGCCTTTCATCGCAAAAAAATTTACGAAAATGCCATCTGAAATTAAAATGGCCCAAATCGGTGCTTATTGGACTTAACATCCTTGGAGAATAGGATCAATAGACTTCTTTATCGGTGGAGAATAGGCTCGGCCTGATTCCATGATCTGCAGCCTCCAAAATCGAAATAAAATGGCATTTCGGATAAATCACCAGAAATCTATGATGGTACCCCTTTGGAATCTGCCAAAAATGGTCCCGGAATAAATTCGCCCAAATCGGCGCTTAATGGACTTAATCGTCGTTGAAGGATAGCCTGAGGCCGAATCCGTGATCTGTAGTCTTAAAAATAAAAAAGGCCTTTTGTTGCCCAAAAAATTACGAAAATGCCATCCGGAAATAAATTGGCCCAAATCGTTGCTTGATGGACTTATCATCCGTGTAGAATAGGATCAATAGACTTCATTATCGGTGGAGAATAGGCTCGGCCGGATTCCGTGATCTGCAGCCTCCAGAATCGAAAGAAAATGACATTTTGGAAAAATCGCCCAAAATCTGTGATGGTACCCCTTTGGAATCCGAAAAATGGGCCCAGAATAAATTCGTCCAAATCGACGCTTAATGGACTTAATCATCATTGAAGAATAGCCTCAGGCAGAATCCGTGATCTGTAGTCTTCAAATATCCAAAGAAAATGGCCTTTCGCCGTCCAAAAAATTACGAAAATGCCATCCGAAAATAAATTGGCCCAAATCGCTGCTTAATGTACTTATCATCCGTTGAGAATAGGATCAATAGACTTCATTATCGGTGGAGAATAGGCTCGGCCTGATTCCGTGATCTGCAGCCTCCAGAATCGAAAGAAAATGGCATTTCGGAAAAATAGCCAAATTTGTGATGGTACCCCTTTGGAATATGGCAAAAATGGACCCGGAATAAATTCGTCCAAATCGGCGCTTAATGGACTTAATCATCGTTGAAGAATAGCCTCAGGCCGAATCTGTGATCTGTAGCCTTCAAAATGCAAAGAAAATGGCCTTTCGTCGCCCAAAAAATTACGAAAAATCCATCCGAAAATAAATTGGCCCATATCAGTGCTTATTGGACTTATAATCCGTGGAGAATAGGATCAATAGACTTCATTATCGGTGGAGAAAAGGCTCGGCCTGATTCCATGATCTGCAGCCTCTATAATCGAAAGAAAATGACATTTCGGAAAAATCGCTGAAATCTGTGATGGTACTCCTTTGGAATCTGGCAAAAATGGACCCAGAATAAATTCTACCAAATCGCCGCTTAATGGACTTAATCATCGTTGATGAATAGCCTCAGGCCGAATTCGTGTTCTGCAGCCTTCAAAATCTAAAGAAAATGGCCTTTCATCGCCCAAAAAATTACGAAAATGCCATCTGAAATTAAATTGGCCCAAATCGCTGCTTAATGGACTTATCATCCGTGGATAATAGGATCAATATACTTCATTATCGGTGGAGAATAGGCTCGGCCTGATTCCGTGATCTGCAGCCTCCAGAATCGAAAGAAAATGGCATTTTGGAAAAATCGCCCAAAATCTGTGATGGTACCCCTTTGGAATCTGGCAAAAATGGACCCGAAATAAATTCGTCCAAATCGGCGCTTAATGGACTTAATCATCGTTGAAGAATAGCCTCAGGCCGAATCCGTGTTCTGCAGCCTTCAAAATCCAAAGAAAATGGCCTTTCATCGCAAAAAATTTTACGAAAATGCCATCTGAAATTAAAATGGCCCAAATCGGTGCTTATTGGACTTAACATCCTTGGAGAATAGGATCAATAGACTTCTTTATCGGTGGAGAATAGGCTCGGCCTGATTCCATGATCTGCAGCCTCTAGAATCAAAAGAAAATGGCATTTCGAATAAAACACCCGAAATCTGTGATGCTACCCCTTTGGAATCTGGAAAAAATGGTCCCGGAATAATTCGCCCAAATCGGCGCTTAATGGACTTAATCATCATTGAAGAATAGCCTCAGGCCGAATCCGTAATTTGTAGCCTTCAAAATTCAAAGAAAATGGCCTTTCGTCGCCCAAAAAATTACGAAAACGCCATCAAAAAATAAATTGGCCCAAATCGGTGCTTATTAAACTTATCATCCATGGAGAATAGGATCAATAGACTTCATTATCGGTGGAGAAAAGGCTCGGCCTGATTTCGTGATTTGCAATCTCCAGAATAGAAAGAAAATGGTATTTCAGAAAAATCGCCGAAATCTGTGATGGTACCCCTTTGGAATCTCGCAAAAAATGACCCGGAATAAATTCACCCAAATCGGCGCTTAATGGACATAATCATCGTTGAAGAAAAGCCTCAGGCCGAATCAGTGATCTGTAGCCTTCAAAATCCAAAGAAACTGGCCTTTCGTCGCCGAAAAATTACGAAAATGCCATCCGAAAATAAATTGGCTCAAATCGGTGCTTATTGGACTTATCATTCGTAGAGAATAGGATCAATAGACTTCATTATCGGTAGAGAATAAGCTCGGCCTGATTCCATGATCTGCAGTCTCTAGAATCAAAAGAAAATGGCATTTCGGATAAATCTCCCGAAATCTGTGATGGTACCCCTTTGGAATCTGGAAAAAATGGTCCCGGAATAAATTCGCCCAAATCGGCGCTTAATGGACTTAATCATCGTTGAAGAATAGCCTCAGGCCGAATCCGTGATCTGTATCCTTCAAAATTCAAAGAAAATGGCCTTTCGTCGCCCAAAAAATTACGAAAACGCGGTACGAAAATAAATTCGCCAAAATCGGTGCTTATTGGACTTATCATTCGTGGAGAATAGGATCAATAGACTTCATTATCGGTAGAGAATAGGCTCGGCCTGATTCCGTGATCTGCAACCTCTAGAATCAAAAGAAAATGGCATTTCGAATAAAACACCCGAAATCTGTGATGCTACCCCTTTGGAATCTGGAAAAAATGGTCCCGGAATAATTCGCCGAAATCGGCGCTTAATGGACTTAATCATCATTGAAGAATAGCCTCAGGCCGAATCCGTAATTTGTAGCCTTCAAAATTCAAAGAAAATGGCCTTTCGTCGCCCAAAAAATTACGAAAAACGCCATCAAAAAATAAATTGGCCCAAATCGGTGCTTATTGGACTTATCATCCATGGAGAATAGGATCAATAGACTTCATTATCGGTGGAGAAAAGGCTCGGCCTGATTTCGTGATTTGCAATCTCCAGAATCGAAAGAAAATGACATTTCGGATAAATCGCCCGAAATCTGTGATGGTACCCCTTTGGAATCTGCCAAAACTGGTCCCAGAATAAATTTGCCCAAATTGGCACTTAAAGGACTTAATCATCGTTGAAGAATAGTTTCATGCTGAATCCGTGATTTGTAGTCTTAAAAATCAAAAGAAAAAGGCCTTTCGTCGCCCAAAAAATTACTAAAATGCCATCCGAAAATAAATTGGCCCAAATCGGTGCTTAATGGACTCATCATCCGTGGAGAATAGGATCAATAAAATTCATTATCGGTGGAGAATAGGCTCGGCCTGATTCCGTGATCTGCAGCCTCCAGAATCGAAAGAAAATTCCATTTCGGAAAAATCACCAAAATCTGTGATGGTACCCCTTTGGAATCTGGCAAAAAATGGACCCAGAATAAATTTTCCCAAATCGGCGCTTAATGGACTTAATCATCGTTGAAGAATAGCCTCAGGCCGAATCCGTGATCTGTAGCCTTCAAAATTCGAAGAAAATGGCCTTTCGTCGCACAAAAAATTACGCAAATACCATCAGAAAATAAATTGGCTCAAATCGGTGTTTATTGGACTTATCATCCATGGAGAAAAGGATCAATAGACTTCATTATCGGTGGAGAATAGGCTCGGCCTGATTCCGTAATTTGCAGCCTCCAGAATCGAAAGAAAATGGCATTTCGGAAAAATCGCTGAAATCTGTGATGGTACCCCTATGGAATCTGGCAAAAATGGAACCATAATAAATTCTCCCAAATTGGCGCTTAATGGACTTAATCATTGTTGAAGAATTGCCTAAGGCCGAATCAGTGATCTGTAGCCTTCAAAATCCAAAGAAAATGGCCTTTCGTCGCCGAAAAAATTACGAAAATGCCATCCGAAAATAAATTGGCCCAAATCGGTGCTTATTGGACTTATCATTCGTAGAGAATAGGATCAATAGACTTCATTATCGGTAGAGAATAGGCTCGGCCTGATTCCGTGATCTGCAGCCTCTAGAATCAAAAGAAAATGGCATTTCGGATAAATCACCCGAAATCTGTGATGGTACCCCTTTGGAATCTGGAAAAAATGGTCCCGGAATAAATTCGCCCAAATCGGTGCTTAATGGACTTAATCATCGTTGAAGATTAGCCCCAGGCCGAATCTGTGATCTGTAGCCTTCAAAATCCAAAGAAAATGGCCATTCGTCGCCCAAAAATTACAAAAATGCCATCCGAAAATAAATTGGCCCAAATCGCTGCTTAATGGACTTATCATCCGTGAAGAATAGGATCAATAGACTTCATTATCGGTGGAGAATAGGCTCGGCCTGATTCCATGATATGCAGCCTCCAGAATCGAAAGAAAATGACATTTCGAATAAATCACCCGAAATCTGTGATGGTACCCCTTTGGAATCTGGAAAAAATGGTCCTAGAATAAATTCGCCCAAATCGTCGCTTAATGGACTTAATCATCGTTAAAGATTAGCCCCAGGCCGAATCTGTGATCTGTAGCCTTCAAAATCCAAAGAAAAAGGCCTTTCGTTGCCCAAAAAATTACAAAAATGCCTTCCGAAAATAAATTGTCCCAAATCGGTGCTTAATGGACCTATCATCCGTGGACAATAGGATCAATAGACTTCATTATTGGTGGAGAATAGGCTCGGCCTGATTCCGTGATCTGCAGCCTCCAGAATTGAAAGAAAATGGCATTTTGGAAAAATCGCAGAAATCTGTGATGGTACCCCTTTGGAATCTGGCAAAAATGGACCCAGAATAAATTTGCCCGAATCGGAGCTTAATGGACTTAATCATCGTTGAAGAATAGCCTTAGGTCGAATCCGTGATCTGTAGCCTTCAAAATCCAAAGAAAATAGCCTTTTGTCGCCCAAAAAATTACGAAAATGCAATCCGAAAGTAAATTTGCCCAAATCTCTGCTTAATGGACTTATCATCCGTGAAGAATAGAATCAATAGATTTCATTATCAGTGGAGAATAGGCTCGGCCTGATTCCTTGATATGAAGCCTCCAGAATCGAAAGAAAATGACATTTCGGATAAATCGCCCGAAATCTGTGATGGTACCCCTTTGGAATCTGCCAAAAGTGGTCCCAGAATAAATTTGCCCAAATTGGCACTTAAAGGACTTAATCATCGTTGAAGAATAGCCTCATGCTGAATCCGTGATTTGTAGTCTTAAAAATCAAAAGAAAAAGGCCTTTCGTCGCCCAAAAAATTACCAAAATGCCATCCGAAAATAAATTGGCCCAACTCGGTGCTTAATGGACTTATCATCCGTGGAGAATAGGATCAATAGACTTCATTATCGGTGGAGAATAGGCTCGGCCTGATTCCGTGATCTGCAGCCTCCAGAATCGAAAGAAAATGGCATTTCGCAAAAATCGCAGAAATCTGTGATGGTACCCCTTTGGAATCTGGCAAAAATGGACCCAGAATAAATTTGCCCAAATCGGAGCTTAATGGAATTAATCATCGTTGAAGAATAGCCTCAGGCCGAATCCGTGATCTGTAGCCTTCAAAATCCATGGAAAATTGCCTTTCTTCGCCCAAAAAATTACGAAAATGCCATCCGAAAATAAAATGGCACAAATCGGTGCTTAATGCACTTATCATCCGTGGAGAATAGGATCAATAGATTTCATTATCGGTGGAGAATAGGCTCGGCCTGATTCCTTGATATGAAGCCTCCAGAATCGAAAGAAAATGACATTTCGGATAAATCGCCCGAAATCTGTGATGGTACCCCTTTGGAATCTGCCAAAAATGGTCCCAGAATAAATTTGCCCAAATCGGCACTTAAAGGACTTAATCATCGTTGAAGAATAGCTTCATGCTGAATCCTTGATTTGTAGTCTTAAAAATCAAAAGAAAAAGACCTTTCGTCGCCCAAAAAATTACTAAAATGCCATCCGAAAATAAATTGGCCCAAATCGGTGCTTAATGGACTTATCATCCGTGGAGAATAGGATCAATAGACTTCATTATCGGTGGAGAATAGGCTCGGCCTGATTCCGTGATCTGCAGCCTCCAGAATCGAAAGAAAATTGCATTTCGGAAAAATCACCAAAATCTGTGATGGTACCCCTTTGGAATCTGGCAAAAAATGGACCCAGAATAAATTTTCCCAAATCGGCGCTTAATGGACTTAATCATCGTTGAAGAATAGCCTCAGGCCGAATCCGTGATCTGTAGCCTTCAAAATTCGAAGAAAATGGCCTTTCGTCGCACAAAAAATTACGAAAATACCATCAGAAAATAAATTGGCTCAAATCGGTGTTTATTGGACTTATCATCCGTGGAGAAAAGGAACAATAGACTTCATTATCGGTGGAGAATAGGCTCGGCCTGATTCCGTAATTTGCAGCCTCCAGAATCGAAAGAAAATGGCATTTCGGAAAAATCGCTGAAATCTGTGATGGTACCCCTATGGAATCTGGCAAAAATGGAACCATAATAAATTCTCCCAAATTGGCGCTTAATGGACTTAATCATCGTTTAAGAATAGCCTCAGGCCGAATCAGTGATCTGTAGCCTTCAAAATCCAAAGAAAATGGCCTTTCGTCGCCGAAAAAATTACGAAAATGCCATCCGAAAATAAATTGGCCCAAATCGTTGCTTATTGGACTTATCATTCGTAGAGAATAGGATCAATAGACTTCATTATCGGTAGAGAATAGGCTCAGCCTGATTCCGTGATCTGCAGCCTCTTGAATCAAAAGAAAATGGCATTTCGGATAAATCACCCAAAATCTGTGATGGTACCCCTTTGGAATCTGGAAAAAATGGTCCCGGAATAAATTCGCCCAAATCGGTGCTTAATGGACTTAATCATCGTTGAAGAATAGCCTCAGGCCGAATCCGTGATCTGTAGCCTTCAAAATCCGAAGAAAATGGCCTTTCGTCACGCAAAAAATTACGAAAATGCCTTCAGAAAATGAATTGGCTCAAATCGGTGCTTATTGGACTTATCATTTGTGGAGAATAGGATCAATAGACTTCATTATCGGTAGAGAATAGGCTTGGCCTGATTCCGTGATCTGCAGCCTCTAGAATCAAAATAAAATGGCATTTCGGATAAATCACCCGAAATCTGTGATGGTACCCCTTTGGAATCTGGAAAAAATGGTCCCGGAATAAATTCGCCCAAATCGGTGCTTAATGGACTTAATCATCGTTGAAGAATAGTCTCAGGCCGAATCCGTGATCTGTAGCCTTCAAAATTCAAAGAAAATGGCCTTTCGTCGCCCAAAAAATTACGAAAACGCCATCCGAAAATAAATTGTCCCAAATCGGTGCTTATTGGACTTATCATTCATGGAGAATAGGATCAATAGACTTCATTATCGGTGGAGAAAAGGCTCGGCCTGATTTCGTGATTTGCAATCTCCAGAATAGAAAGAAAATGGCATTTCAGAAAAATCGCCAAAATCTGTGATGGTACCCCTTTGGAATCTCGCAAATCTTCACCCGGAATAAATTCACCCAAATCGGCGCTTAATGGACATAATCATCATTGAAGAAAAGCCTCAGGATGAATCAGTGATCTGTAGCCTTCAAAATCCAAAGAAAAAGGCCTTTCGTTGCCCAAAAAATTACGAATATGAAATCCGAAAATAAATTGTCCCAAATCGGTGCTTAATGGACCTATCATCCGTGGAGAATAGGATCAATAGACTTCATTATCGGTGGAGAATAGGCTCGGCCTGATTCCGTGATGTGCAGCCTCCAGAATCGAATAAAATGGCATTTCGGAAAAATCACCGAAATCTGTGATCCCTTTGGAATCTGGCAAAGATGGACCCGAAGTAAATTTGCCCAAATCGGCGCTTAATGGACTTAATCATCGTTGAAGAATAGCCTCAGGACGAATTTGTGATCTGTAGCCTTCAAAATCCAAAGAAAATGGCCATTCGTCGCCCAAAAATTACAAAAATGCTATCCGAAAATAAATTGGCCCAAATCGCTGCTTAATGGTCTTATCATCCGTGAAGAATAGGATCAATAGACTTCATTATCGGTGGAGAATAGGCTCGGCCTGATTCCATGATATGCAGCCTCCAGAATCGAAAGAAAATGACATTTCGAATAAATCGCCCGAAATTTGTGATGGTACCCCTTTGGAATCTGCCAAAAATGGTCCCAGAATAAATTCGCCCAAATCGGCGCTTAAAGGACTTAATCATCGTTGACGAATAGCCTCATGCCGAATCCGTGATTTGTAGTCTTAAAAATCCAAAGAAAAAGGCCTTTCGTCGCCCAAAAAATTACGAAAATGCCATCCGAAATAAATTGGCCCAAATCGGTGCTTAATGGACTTATCATCCATGGAGAATAGGATCAATAGACTTCATTATCGGTGGAGAATAGGCTAGGCATGATTCCGTGATCTGCAGCCTCCAGAATCGAAAGAAAAAGGCATATCGGAAAATTCGCCAAAATCTGTGATGGTACCCCTTTGGAATCTGGCAAAAATGGACCGAGAATAAATTTGCCCAAATCGGCGCTTAATGGACTTAATCATCGTTGAAGAATAGCCTCAGGCCGAATCCGTGATCTGTAGCCTTCAAAATCCGAAGAAAATGGCCTTTCGTCACGCAAAAAATTACGAAAATGCCTTCAGAAAATGAATTGGCTCAAATCGGTGCTTATTGGACTTATCATTTGTGGAGAATAGGATCAATAGACTTCATTATCGGTAGAGAATAGGCTTGGCCTGATTCCGTGATCTGCAGCCTCTAGAATCAAAAGAAAATGGCATTTCGGATAAATCACCCGAAATCTGTGATGGTACCCCTTTGGAATCTGGAAAAAATGGTCCCAGAATAAATTCGCCCAAATCGTCGCTTAATGGACTTAATCATCGTTGAAGATTAGCCCCAGGCCGAATCTGTGATCTGTAGCCTTCAAAATCCAAAGAAAAAGGCCTTTCGTTGCCCAAAAAATTACGAAAATGCCATCCGAAAATAAATTGTCCCAAATCGGTGCTTAATGGACCTATCATCCGTGGAGAATAGGATCAATAGACTTCATTATTGGTGGAGAATAGGCTCGGCCTGATTCCGTGATCTGCAGCCTCCAGAATCGAAAGAAAATGGCATTTCGGAAAAATCGCAGAAATCTGTGATGGTACCCCTTTGGAATCTGGCAAAAATGGACCCAGAATAAATTTGCCCAAATCGGAGCTTAATGGACTTAATCATCGTTGAAGAATAGCCCTAGGCCGAATCCGTGATCTGTAGCTTTCAAAATCCAAAGAAAATAGCCTTTTGTCGCCCAAATAATTACGAAAATGCCATCCGAAAGTAAATTGGCCCAAATCTCTGCTTAATGGACTTATCATCCGTGAAGAATAGGATCAATAGATTTCATTATCGGTGGAGAATAGGCTCGGCCTGATTCCTTGATATGAAGCCTCCAGAATCAAAAGAAAATGACATTTCGGATAAATCGCCCGAAATCTGTGATGGTACCCCTTTGGAATCTGCCAAAAATGGTCCCAGAATAAATTTGCCCAAATCGGCACTTAAAGGACTTAATCATCGTTGAAGAATAGCCTCATGCTGAATCCGTGATTTGTAGTCTTAAAAATCAAAAGAAAAAGGCCTTTCGTCGCCCAAAAAATTACCAAAATGCCATCCGAAAATAAATTGGCCCAAATCGGTGCTTAATGGACTTATCATCCGTGGAGAATAGGATCAATAGACTTCATTATCGGTGGAGAATAGGCTCCGCCAGATTCCGTGATCTGCAGCCTCCAGAATCGAAAGAAAATGGCATTTCGGAAAAATCGCAGAAATCTGTGATGGTACCCCTTTGGAATCTGGCAAAAATGGACCCATAATAAATTTGCCCAAATCGGAGCTTAATGGACTTAATCATCGTTGAAGAATAGCCTTAGGCCGAATCCGTGATCTGTAGCCTTCAAAATCCAAAGAAAATGGCCTTTTGTCGCCCAAAAAATTACGAAAATGCCATCCGAAAGTAAGTTGGCCCAAATCGCTGCTTAATGGACTTATCATCCGTGAAGAATAGGATCAATAGATTTCATTATCGGTGGAGAATAGGCTCGGCCTGATTCCTTGATATGAAGCCTCCAGAATCGAAAGAAAATGACATTTCGGATAAATCGTCCGAAATCTGTGATGGTACCCCTTTGGAATCTGCCAAAAATGGTCCCAGAATAAATTTGCCCAAATCGGCACTTAAAGGACTTAATCATCGTTGAAGAATAGCCTCATGCTGAATCCGTGATTTGTAGTCTTAAAAATCAAAAGAAAAAGGCCTTTCGTCGATCAAAAAATTACCAAAATGCCATCCAAAAATAAATTGTCACAAATCGGTGCTTAATGGACTTATCATCCGTGGAGAATATGATCAATAGACTTCATTATCGGTGGAGAATAGGCTCGGCCTGATTCCGTGATCTGCAGCCTCCGGAATCGAAAGAAAATTGCATTTCGGAAAAATCACCAAAATCTGTGATGGTACCCCTTTGGAATCTGGCAAAAAATGGACCCAGAATAAATTTTCCCAAATCGGCGCTTAATGGACTTAATCATCGTTGAAGAATAGCCTCAGGCCGAATCCGTGATCTGTAGCCTTCAAAATCCAAAGAAAATGGCCTTTCGTCGCACAAAAAATTACGAAAATTCCTTCAGAAAATAAATTGGCTCAAATCGGTGTTTATTGGACTTATCATCCGTGGAGAAAAGGATCAATAGACTTCATTATCGGTGGAGAATAGGCTCGCCCTGATTCCGTAATCTGCAGCCTCCAGAATCGAAAGAAAATGGCATTTCGGAAAAATCGCTGAAATCTGTGATGGTACCCCTTTGGAATCTGGCAAAAATGGACCCGGAATAAATTTTCCCCAATTGGCGCTTAATGGACTTAATCATCGTTGAAGAATAGCCTCAGGCCGAATCCGTGATTTGTAGCCTTCAAAATTCAAAGAAAATGGCCTTTCGTCGCCCAAAAAATTACGAAAACGCCATCCGAAAATAAATTGGCCCAAATAGGTGCTTATTGGACTTATCATCCATGGAGAATAGGATTAATAGACTTCATTATCGGAGGAGAAAAGGCTCGGCCTGATTTCGTGATCTGCAATCTCCAGAATAGAAAGAAAATGGCACTTCAGAAAAATAGCCGAAATCTGTGATGGTACCCCATTGGAATCTCGCAAAAATTGACCCGGAATAAATTAACCCAAATCGGCTCTTAATGGACTTAATGATCGTTGAAGAATAGCCTCAGGCCAAATCCATGATTTGTAGCCTTCAAAATCCAAAGAAAAGGCCTTTCGTTGACCAAAAAATTACATAAATGCCATCCGATAATAAATTGTCCCAAATCGGTGCTAATTGGACTTACCATTCGTGGAGAATAGGATCATTAGACTTCATTATCGGTAGAGAATAGGCTCGGCCTGATTCCGTGATCTGCAGCCTCTAGAATAAAAAGAAAATGGCATTTCGGATAAATCACCCTAAATCTGTGATGGTACCCCTTTGGAATCTGGAAAAAATGGTCCCGGAATATATTCGCCAAATCGTCGCTTAATGGACTTAATGATCGTTGAAGAATAGCCTCAGGCCGAATCCGTGATCTGTAGCCTTCAAAATCCAAAGAAAAAGGCCTTTTGTTGCCCAAAAAATTACGAAAATGCCATCCGAAAATAAATTGTCCCAAATCGGTGCTTAATGGACCTATATCCGTGGAGAATAGGATCAATAGACTTCATTATCGGTGGAGATTAGGATCGGCCTGATTCCGTGATGTGCAGCCTCCAGAATCGAATAAAATGGCATTTCGGAAAAATCGCCGAAATCTGTGATGGTACCCCTTTGGAATCTGGCAAAAATGGACCTAGAATAAATTTGCCCAAATCGGCGCTTAATGGACTTAATCATCGTTGAAGAATAGCCTCAGGCTGAATCCGTGATCTGTAGCCTTCAAAATCCAAAGAAAATGGCCTTTCGTCGCCCAAAAAATTACGAAAATGCCATCTGAAAATAAATTGTCACAAATCGCTACTTAATGGACTAATCATCCGTGAAGAATAGGATCAATAGACTTCATTATCTGTGGACAATAGGCTCGGCCTGATTCCAAGATATGCGGCCTCCAGAATCGAAAGAAAATGACATTTCGGATAAATCGCACGAAATCTGTGATGGTACCCCTTTGTAATCTGCCAAAAATGGTCCCAGAATAAATTCGCCCAAATCGCCGCTTAAAGGACTTAATCATCGTTGAAGAATAGCCTCATGCCGAATCCGTGATCTGTAGCCTTCACAATCCGAAGAAAATGGGCTTTCGTGGCCCAAAAAATTACGAAAATGCCACCAGAAAATGAATTGGCTCAATCGGTGCTTATTGGACTTATCATTGGTGGAGAATAGGATCAATAGACTTCATTATCAGTAGACAATAGGCTCGGCCTGATTCCGTAATCTGCAGCCTCCAGAATCGAAAGAAAATGGCATTTCGGATAAATCACCCGAAATCTGTTATGGTACCCCTTTCGAATCTGGAAAAATGGTCCTGGAATAAATTCTCCCAAATCGTCGCTTAATGGACTTAATCATCGTTGAAGAATAGCCTCAGGCTGAATCCGTGATCTGTAGCCTTCAAAATCCAAAGAAAAAGGCCTTTCGTTGCCCAAAAAATTACGAAAATGCCATCCGATAATAAATTGGCACAAATCGGTGCTTATTGGACTTATCATACGTGGAGAATAGGATCAATAGACTTCATTATCGGTGGAGAATAGGCTAGGCCTGATTCCGTGATCTGCAGCCTCCAGAACCGAAAGAAAATGGCATTTCAGAAAATTTGCCAAAATCTGTGATGGTACCCCTTTGGAATCTGGCAAAAATGGACCGAGAATAAATTTTCCCAAATCGGCGCTTAATGGACTTAATCATCGTTGAAGAATAGCCTCAAGCCGAATCCGTGATCTGTAGCCTTCAAAATCCAAAGAAAATGGCTTTTTGTCGGCCAAAAAATTACGAAAACGCCATCCAAAAATAAATTGGCCCAAATCGGTGCTTATTGGACTTATCATTCATGGAGAATAGGATCAATAGACTTCATTATCGGTGGAGAAAAGGCTCGGCCTGATTTCGTGATTTGCAATCTCCAGAATAGAAAGAAAATGGCATTTCAGAAAAATAGCCGAAATCTGTGATGGTACCCCTTTGGAATCTCGCAAAAATTGACCCGGAATAAATTAACCCAAATCGGCGCTTAATGGACTTAATGATCGTTGAAGAATAGCCTCAGGCTGAATCCGTTATCTGTAGCCTTCAAAATCCAAAGAAAAGGCCTTTCGTTGCCCAAAAAATTACATAAATGCCATCCGAAAATAAATTGTCCCAAATCGGTGCTAATTGGACTTATCATTCATGGAGAATAGGATCAATAGACTTCATTATCGGTAGAGAATAGGCTCGGCCTGATTCCGTGATCTGCAGCCTCTAGAATAAAAAGAAAATGGCATTTCGGATAAATCACCCGAAATCTGTGATGGTACCCCTTTGGAATCTGGAAAAATGGTCCCGGAATATATTCGCCAAATAGTCGCTTAATGGACTTAATGATCGTTGAAGAATAGCCTCAGGCCGAATCCGGGATCTGTAGCCTTCAAAATCCAAAGAATAAGGCCTTTCGTTGCCCAAAAAATTACGAAAATGCCATCCGAAAATAAATTGTCCCAAATCGGTGCTTAATGGACCTATATCCGTGGAGAATAGGATCAATAGACTTCATTATCGGTGGAGAATAGGATCGGTCTGATTCCGTGATGTGCAGCCTCCAGAATCGAATAAAATGGCATTTCGGAAAAATCGCCGAAATCTGTGATGGTACGTACCCCCACTACAACAAATTCGGCCTATTAGGACAAATTTTTTTTTTTCATTTTACTTTTGTCATAATAGGTACTATAATATGACAAAAATTGTAAATATCACATTTGGTACTCCTAATGTGACAAAATATCAGTTTGTCAGAATACTTTGTCAGTTAAAGTTTATAAAGTGACCAAGTTTGTGTGTCACTATATGGTTCGTCAAAATAGGTAACCCACATCGGGTTGTAAGAGACATAAAGTGACAAAATGTGTTCGTCAAAGTATAGTTTGTCATATTATGTCTTGATGAATTGTTTAAACGACAAATTGGTTTGTCACAATAGAGCACCATAAGCCCTCGCCGATCTGACGAAATGTAATGTTGGTCTTAATATAGTGGTCTCGATATGTGACAATGGCATTTTGTCATACTTGGTGTTTTTAGTCTGCAACCTCTTTTCCTCGATCGGGAGAACAATTATACTCCTTTTTCCTTGGCTCTTGAAATTTCGCAGTCTATCAAAATCCAAAGGAACCTCTTACCAAAAAAAAAATCCAAAGGAACCCGACATCAAAATCCTTTACCCGTCCTCCACCAATCGGGCCGGCCACTCTCCGGCGGGATTTCCGTCATCGTAGCTGTTCCACCAATCTCCTCGTCACCACCGCAGTTCAAATATCCCCTATCTCCGAAACCTAAATTTCTTTACGGATTGGAGAGCAAACTCGCTGGTCTTTCTCCCTCCCTCGTTTCCCATAGCAAACTCGCTGGTCTCAGAAATAGGTAAGCGTCGTCCTTCTCTCCCGTGGCTACTATGTAATGCTAATTTAGCTTAAGACTATTCTGGTGGGTTATCTATCTGAATGAGCTCTTGTGTTTCCTTGTCATTGACTCGGTGGCAGGTGCTGCTTATATCTTCGATCCTTCAACCATCCAGTTGTGCTAATTAGAATAGAGAGAAGGCGGCCCAAGCACTAAGCAAAGGTAGGATTCGATTTATGTCTTCAATTTTTCTGACATTCAGATAAATCGTGTAAGTCAACTGGTTCCTAATGGTTTGTCATATACCCTCTGCAGATCCTTTTCTAGTTCATCTCACACTGTGCTTCCTTCTTGACCAACTGCCTATAAAGGGAAGGTCAGTTTCTTTACGCACAGATTGAATGAGTAGAAATTGGATTAAGCTTAAGGATAGGTTTTGTGATGAATATCAAAAGGGGGTTTCTGAGTTCATAGGGGCTGCCAGCAAACATGTTGATACGCTAGGTAGAACTAGATGCCCTTGTAAAAGGTGCAATAATCGAAACTTCAAGAAGTTGGAGATTGTCGCAGATGATATAACCAGGAATGGCATGGTGGAGACATATACTACATGGATCCATCATGGTGAGTCGTTTGACTTTGGGAGTACTAGACATCATCCTAGGCAACCTATAGTTGCGCCTGAGACTGAGGGTTTAGAGGATGACATGGCTGATATGTTAGGGGATATGCTGCGTGCTTCTTCTGGAAATGCTCCTGTCATTGAGGGGTCAACAACACCTAATTATTCTAATATAACAGACCTCAATGATAAATTGGCTCGGCTAATCCGTGATGCCAATTTGCCATTATACCCTGGATGCAAAGACTTTTCTAGATTATCATTTGTTATGAAATTGCTGAACAATAAACTGGTAACCAATAGTACTGATAAAGCCTTCAACATGAATCTGGACCTAGTCAAGAAAGCTTTACCTGTTGGTGAGACGCTTCCTTCTTCCTTCTATGAAGTTAAGCGGTACATGGAAGATCTTGGGTTTGGTTACACCACTATAGATGCATGTCCAAATCATTGTGTACTCTATAGAGGTCCTCTAGAATCTGCCAAGTCATGTCCCAAATGCAATGAGTCTAGATACATACCTGGGAAACAAAATAATGTAGCCCAAAAGAAAGCTAGGTATTTCCCACTAAAAGATAAGCTGCAAAGATTGTACATGACTAAGGAGGATGCTAAAGACATGAGGTGGCACAAGGACTTGCGTGTCGATGATGATACGTTAAGGCATCCGGCAGATGGAAAAACTTGGAAACGATTCGATGAGGAACATAATTGGTTTTCAGCAGACCCTAGGAATGTTCGCCTTGCTCTTCTAAGTGATGGGTTCAATCCTTTTGGGAACATGAGCAATAGCTATAGCATGTGGCCTGTCGTGTTAACACCGTACAATCTCCCGCCTTGGAAATGTATGACAGAACCTTATTTTATTCTTGCTGTCCTTATTCCTGGAGAGAAATCGCCCAGTAATAACATACATGTGTACTTAGAGCCCCTAATAGAAATGTTGAGAGAGTTATGGGAGGATGGGGTCAGTACGTATGACGCACACTCAAACGAAACATTTCGTTTACATGCTGCGTTGTTATGGACAGTAAACGATTTCCCTGCATATGGCATGCTATCGGGCTGGAGTACGAAGGGGAGATTAGCCTGTCCTGTATGTAATAGTGAGACATGCTATGAACGTTTGGATTTTAGTCATAAAGAGTGTTACATGGGGCATCGAAGATGGCTTCCAAGTGACCATAGGTGGAGAAAAAGTCGGAAATTTGATGGGAAGCATGAACTTAGAGGCAAACCAAGAGTGTTGTCTGGGGATCAACTTTTGCAGCAAATAGATAAGGCCTTTCTCTCTGATGTGATCGTGAATGATTGTGGGAAAAGGAAAAGGGGAGGTTCTGATGATATTCCACATAACTGGAAAATCAAAGCTTCATTTTGGAGTTTGCCATATTGGAAAACTATAGAGTTGAGGCATAATTTAGATGTTATGCATGTTGAAAAAAACATTAGTGAGAATGTGATAGCTACACTACTAAATATCGAGGGTAAGACCAAAGATACAGCCAATGCTAGACGGGATTTGGAAGATATGCGTATTAGGAAAGAGCTACATCTGGTGAGAGACGGTGATAAGTATAAAATGCCTCCCGCTTTATACACCATAAAAACCGCAGAACGAAGGCCATTTTGTGACTGGTTGAGGTCGATCAAATTCCCAGATGCTTATGCATCTAATATATCCCGGTGTGTGACTACTGATGGTCGGTCAATCACTGGCATGAAAAGCCATGATCACCATGTCTTCATTCAACGCCTTCTGCCTGTTGTTGCACAAGGGTTCCTGAGCAAAGAAGTATATAATATATTGTCTCAACTTAGTGAATTCTTTCGTGAGTTGTGTTCAAGAACGATATCGAAGTCCACTGTCAGGAAACTCAGTGATAACATTCCAGTTATACTTTGCAACCTGGAAATGTTGTACCCACCAGCTTTCTTCGTCGTGATGATGCATCTGCCTATTCACCTTCCCCGCGAAATTGAGCTCGGGGGACCGGTGCAGTATCGCTGGATGTACCCAATGGAGAGGTACACCCTGAGTCACGCACATTAATTTTTTTCTCCGACTTTTTATATAACGTAGCTAACTTTGGTATTATGACGTTTTCTTGGTTTTGATTTAACTAGGTTTTTAGGAACTCTTAAATCTTATGTTTCTAATAAGGCCCGTGCGGAGGGATCGATTGCCGAAAGGTATATAGCGAAAGAATGTTCAGATTTCTGTTCTAAATATCTTAAAGGTGTTGAAACCCGAGCAGGTAGGCTAGACAGAAATGATGATGGGTTAGACGATTTGAACTACAAGGGGTTTGATTTGTTCCGCCAGCAAGGTAGATCTATAGGTGCTGCAAACTACGACCCTATAGGGCAGGCTGAGTTCCATAAGATTCAATGGTATGTCTTCACCAATTGTGATGAAATTGAAGAACAATTGAAGTAAGTTCTTCTTCCTTTGTATACTCTGAACCCCATTTATTATTTTTTCATACCTTTTGTTCTTAACAATTGCGGTTACAGTATGCATACGGAACAGAGAATGCTGAATTATCCAAACAGTACCCCAACAACCATTGCTGAAAACTTCCCATACTGGTTTAAAACCTTTGTAAGCCCAAATCCCCCCCTTTTCTCTTTTCTTAATCACAAGACCACAATCTATTGATTGCAGCTAGCTACCCATCTCAGTCTGTCAACTTTTGGAAGCCCCCTTTTTTTATATTTCCATTTGTTTCTCTTCTCTAACTCACAGCAGCCGTGTATTATGTTTTAGGTGTCTGAACAGTTTTTGGCTGGCAGGCTTAAAAAGACTGACCATTTATATGTCCTAGGATTAGGGGCTGATGAACGTATTACTAGATATCCTGGACTCATCATTAACGGGGTTCGATACCAAATAATAATGGCTGATCAAGGGCATCGAACTCAGAATAGTGGTGTCGTTGTTCGGGCTGACCACAATGGCGAGATTATAGATTATTACGGGGTTCTGGTAGACATTATTAAGCTTCAATATTCTGGAGGGCATCGGGTGTTTGTATTCAAGTGCGAGTGGTTCAATGTGGGGGACAAGAAGAATGGAATAAGGATGGATGGACACTTGACGAGCATAAACATGGATAGAAAATGGTGTACGGAGGACCCATATGTATTGGCCAGTCAGGCTAACCAAGTGTTCTACATTGCAGATATTAAGAATGGTGGTGCATGGCATATCGTCCACAAGGTATGTCCAAGAAGTTTGTACGATGTTCCCGAGAAGGAGGAAGCGGGACATGGGGATCCAGTGTATGAAAATCAGCCATACCAACAAGATGTGGACATTTCTGATTTTAATGTAAGTGAAAGCGACTTAGCGGATTTGAGTCGTGATGACGAGGCACCAACAATCGTTACTGAGCCAGTCATACGAGCCATTGATGGACGAGCTGCAGCAATGGAAGCAAGTGATGAGGAGATAGAGGACGACACTTTAGATGACCATCATTTCACCACGAATGAAACTGAACACCCAGATGGGAATGATCCATCCTTTAGTGACGAGGAAGAAGCATAACAGTACATTAAACCCAGGCGCCCTTTATATGTTTACAGATTATTTTTTTACATAGATATGTACAGATTTTTTGGGGGCCATAGTTGTTTTTGACCAATTTTTTTGGGCCTTAGTTTCATTTTTACAGATTTTTGGGTTGATTATATGAAGAATATTGAATATAGCGTTCAAGTTTTATCGATGTTACTTGAGTCTGAAAATGGGGTTTATGTTTTCGTATATGAACCCAGGCAAAACATAAACCCAGATCGTCTCTGGTTCAATGAATTTTCATGTTTGATTGGGTTTCTGGTGCAGATTTGTAGTGTTTGTGTAGGAGGGAGACTGGGTTTAGTTCAAAAATGGTTTATATTGGCTGTCTTCTGAGCCCAATGATTAAAGGGATCAAAGCTCTTTCATTCTTTTAGTCGGGCCCGTTTTAAATTAGGTAAGCCAAGCCCTTTCCCCTCTTCTTTGTATCTGCCGAAAGGAGAACCCTAGGTCCCTCTTCTTCGAATCTGCCGACAGCCGCTACCTCTCCTATGGCGATTTCTCTCTGAACCTTCCCCGCGAAATTGAGACTCATCATTTCTGTGTAGTGTCTTCTCGTCGTTCTAGTTGTGGGAAGTTGTTTGACAGTCAGGCGCTGGTTTCAGAATCGCCATTCAGGTTTGCCGCGACTTGCATGATTCGATTTCTTCTTCGTTTGCTATGCTCTGTTTGCCGCGACATGCATGATTCGATTTCTTCTCCGTTTGCTATGCTGTGTTTGCCGCGACATGCATGATTCGATTTCTTCTCCGATTTCTTCTTCTTTTGTGATTTGGTATGTGGATTAGGGTTTGGATTTCTAATGATTCCCTCGATTTTCCGATTCTCCGAGTTGTTGTGTTTGTCGATTTTCCGATTCCCTCGATAATCGGCGTTGCACCCTTGACCTCCTCTCCTCTCCTCTCGAGGTCCCTCTGCATACTGCTGGGGTTTGTGATTTGGTTTGTCGATTTGTTTGTGATTTGGTTTGTCGATTAGGGTTTGTCGATTTGTTTGTGTTTATGTTGATGCTCTGTTTATGTTGATGCCCTCGATTCTCGATGTCCCTCATTGCTTGTTGCTCCAGATTAAGGAACACCCATGTTTGCAGCCATAAACTCTTGTACTTGGCAACACTGTATCTTCTGATTTATTGACTGTTGCACTACACTACATCTCTTGTATCTTAGTTTGGGTTGGGATTACTAATTCACCGTTTGAACATTATCCAATTGCATGCATCATCTTATTAGCTTTTCCTCTTTCCATCCATATTTCAGTGGGGGTGTATGCTTTCTAGTTTCCAGATTTGATCAAATGTAAACTATTAGTTAGGTCCCATATAATGCTCCTATTAATTTTGATGTTGTTGTGGTTTAGAGGAGTTAAGGCGATTCTTAAGTTTGCATAACAGAGTGCTTATAGACTTTTTAGTCCACTTATTGAAATCTGCTTTGCCATAGTAATATGTGGATTGATGGCTGTGGTTTTGCTTTGTTGGTCTTTGCAATTAATCTTTTTTTGCCTTCAATTGAGGTCAGCACCTACTGTGTGTTGCTTTTTGACCATTAAACCTGCCCCTATGTTGTAGGTATGCCGCCACTGAAGAAGAAGAAGGCTGCTACTGACAAGGCAGTGCCGATCCCGAATTTTTACCGGGCGACAAGATCAGGGAGGGTGCGACAAGAACCTGCTCGGTCCACCGAATCTGTAAGCGGGGGGAGTAGACGTCGAGCTGGAGCCTCAGTGAATGAGGATACTCAACGCACAGACACTGTGAATCCAGACGAACCCAATGGCAATGATGATTCCGAGGCAGAAGCATCCAATCATGAGACCGGAGAAGGTAGTAATCCAACTGGATTGGAAGCACCTGCGGCTAAAAAGAGGGGACTGTCCAAAGGGTACGAGATAATGAAGAGAACCGGAACTGGAGGAAAGATAGATGGAATCTAAGTAATGGAGAATGGGCAGTCATTCGTAGGGCCTAATGAGAGCTTGTTGAAGACAGAGTTGGGCGTCGTTACACGCCTGATGGTCCCGATACGGAAGTACTACTGGTCCAAGTTGACTGAAGCAGACAAGCACCCATTATTCAAGAAGCTAGAGGTAATTTTCGAAAACTCCTAGTTTGGCATGAAGTAGGCTAATCTGGACATTTTTTTGCTGCTGTTTGTTTGTTTTACTTGACTTGGGAAACTTCACTATCTGTTGGTAAATGAAGTATATACTTGTTGTTTATGTAGGATGAATTTGACATAGACACGGCAGGAGCAGATGCAAGGAAGATTATGGAGAAGAGAATGAAGAAGCGGTTCATCAATTACAAGTATGCGATGCACGCTCACTACCTGAAAGACCCTCAGACAGCCAGGACAGACCCTCCAGTGGACATGAACATAGAGGATTGGCATATGCTGTGTGATCACTTTGAGAGTGAAAACTTTATAGTAAGTAACACCTTCTGTTTCATCATCAATTCAAGCATGTGTAACCTTGCCTTACAATAAATGGTTGCTAATGACTTGTATTTGTCATATGCAGAAGCGAAGCCAAATAAATAAAGCCAACAAGAGTAAGCAAGTGTATGCACACACTTCTGGTGCAAAATCGCTTGATCAAAGAATATATGAGTTGGTAAGTGTTCTCGAATTCAAAGACTAATTTATACATTGAAAGAATATATGAGTAGGTACGTGTTCTCAAATTTAAAGACTAATTTATCTCTGCCTGATTGTGTAACTTTCCTTGTTTCGTGTAGGAGAAGAAAAAGAAGCAAAAGCAGCAGGAGCAGCAGCCTACTCAAGAAGAGCGGGAAACTGATATGGAGGATGCTGATAGCGTAGAGGAGGAGCCAATAGATCTCCTATTGTATGCGAAGAGGTATCAGCGGGCTGACGGTAGTTGGGTATCGGAGGAACCGCAGAAGAACTATGTGAGTTCATCCTTTTGTGCCTTGTTTGATTTTCACTGAGTTCATACCAAACCATGTGACATATATCATTACCCGTGTGTTGCTTTCAATCCTAGTTGGAGATGCAGTCCATGTGGATAGAGGCAAAGGCAGAGGGGAAGCCTATATCAGGCCGTGACATTGTTGAGAAGGTCCTCAAGAAAAAGGTGAAGTATGGACCGAAGGAGAACCCAAGATCAGCAAAGGAGCTTCAACTCCAAGAAGAATTGGAGGCAACAAGGGCTGAAGCGGAAAGAAAAGCCAAGGAGTTTGCTGAGAAGATACAGAGTCAGGAGGAGCAGCTAAAAAGCCAGGCTAAGAAGATACAACTTCAGGAAGACAAGTTAAAGAGCCAGGAGGAGAGGTTTGATACTCAAGCAGAGGCGATGAACCAGATGAAAGACGCACATGACAAGCTACAGCGTCAAGTGCTAGTCATTGCTCGCCAATTACCCCGCAAATGAACTCCTAAGTCCAAGGTAACAACACTGCCTTAGTTTGCAGAGGCAGATGAGAATGCAGGCTAGGTGTTTGATGTTTTAAGTATGTTAGTTTATGCTTTTGTGAACAAAGTTATCATGCTTTGTGTTGTGGTGAACAAGGAGTTTCATGGTTGTGTGATGTTGGACTACTTTGAATGTTTGTTTATGGTGAACAAGGCCTTAGTGGGACATGGGAATGGTCATGGATGTAATATGGTAGATGTTTTCAATTATATCTCCATGTTCAGTTTGCGGATTAAATTTCGCATTATGGAATTTGTTAAGCAGATCAAATGTGACAACAATGGAAAGTTCACATATTATGACAAGTCCATGACGAGCTAAATTCGTCATAATAGGAAAAAATGACAAAATATACTCGTCATAATAAGGATTACGACAAAAGGGCCAAGTCACAATTATAAGTTATGAGAAAATGCGTTCGTCATAATACACTGGAATGGCAACATATATTCGTCATAATAGGAAAATATGACAAAGGATATTCGTCACAACATAATTTATGACAAAATAATTTAGTCACAACAATGTGATGGAAGAGTATAAACCCAGGAATATGCCTTCAATTTATGACAAAACATGTAGACAAACTTTTCAATTTGTCACATTATAAACATTTCCTGACAAACACCTGATTTGTCATATTAGGATTCTGACAAATTGTGAACCTCTCATGACAAATATTATTCGTCACAATATACTGTTATGACAAACTATGATCGTCTAATATGACCAACATATTTCTCACAAGTATCAATATATGACAAAATTAATGACAAACAGGTTTCGTCATATTATCTTTGTTTGTCACAATAGACTAACCAGAACCTCATATGTAACGGAAGTATTTGTGACAAATGTGTTTCAAAAATTTGCCATATTTGACCTATCCTGACGGCGATAAAATGACAAAAGTGTGTGACAAACCATTTTGTCATATTAGGTCAACTATGACAAAACAGGAATATAATATGAAGAAATATCCCCGTCATAACAGGCCGAATTTGTTGTAGTGCCCTTTGGAATCTGGCAAAAATGGACCCAGAATAAATTTGCCCAAATCGGCGCTTAATGGACTTAATCATCGTTGAAGAATAGCATCAGGCCGAATCCGTGATCTGTAGCCTTCAAAATCCAAAGAAAATGGCCTTTCGTCGCCCAAAAAATTACGAAAATGCCATCTGAAAATAAATTGTCCCAAATCGCTGCTTAATGGACTTATCATCCGTGAAGAATAGGATCAATAGACTTCATTATCTGTGGAGAATAGGCTCGGCCTGGTTCCAAGATATGCGGCCTCCAGAATCGAAAGAAAATGACATTTCGGATAAATCGCCCGAAATCTGTGATGGTACCCCTTTGGAATCTGCCAAAAATGGTCCCAGAATAAATTCGCCCAAATCGCCGCTTAAAGGACTTAATCATCGTTGAAGAATAGCCTCATGCCGAATCCGTGATCTGTAGCCTTCACAATCCGAAGAAAATGGGCTTTCGTGGCCCAAAAAATTACGAAAATGCCATCAGAAAATGAATTGGCTCAATCGGTGCTTATTGGACTTATCATTGGTGGAGAATAGGATCAATAGACTTCATTATCGGTAGACAATAGGCTCGGCCTGATTCCATGACCTGCAGCCTCCAGAATCAAAAGAAAATGGCATTTCGGATAAATTACCCGAAATCTGTTATGGTACCCCTTTCGAATATGGAAAAATGGTCCCGGAATAAATTCTCCCAAATCGTCGCTTAATGGACTTAATCATCGTTGAAGAATAGCCTCAGGCTGAATCCGTGATCTGTAGCCTTCAAAATCCAAAGAAAAAGGCCTTTCGTTGCCCAAAAAATTACGAAAATGCCATCCGATAATAAATTGGCACAAATCGGTGCTTATTGGACTTATCATATGTGAAGAATAGGATCAATAGACTTCATTATCGGTGGAGAATAGGCTCGGCCTGATTCCATGATATGCAGCCTCCAAAATCGAAAGAAAATGACATTTCGAATAAATCGCCCGAAATCTGTGATGGTACCCCATTGGAATCTGCCAAAAATGGTCCCAGAATAAATTCGCCCAAATCGGCGATTAAAGGACTTAATCATCGTTGAAGAATAGCCTCATGCCGAATCCGTGATTTGTAGTCTTAAAAATCCAAAGAAAAAGGCCATTCGTCGCCCAAAAAATTACGAAAATGCCATCCGAAAATAAATTGGCCCAAATCGGTGCTTAATGGACTTATCATCCGTGGAGAATAGGATCAATAGACTTCATTATCGGTGGAGAATAGGCTAGGCCGGATTCCGTGATCTGCATCCTCCAGAATCGAAAGAAAATGGCATTTCGGAAAATTCGCCAAAATCTGTGATGGTACCCCTTTGGAATCTGGCAAAAATGGACCGAGAATAAATTTGCCCAAATTGGCGCTTAATGGACTTAATCATCGTTGAAGAATAGCCTTAGGCCGAATCCGTGATCTGTAGCCTTCAAAATCCAAAGAAAAAGGCCTTTCGTTGCCCAAAAAATTACGAAAATGAAATCCGAAAATAAATTGTCCCAAATCAGTGCTTAATGGACCTATCATCCGTGGAGAATAGGATCAATAGACTTCATTATCGGTGGATAATAGGCTCGGCCTAATTCCGTGATCTGCAGCCTCCAGAATCGAAAAAAATGACATTTCGGAAAAGCCGTAGAAATCTGTGATGGTAGCCCTTTGGAATCTAGCAAAAATGGACCCAGAATAAATTTGCCCAAATCGGAGCTTAATGGACTTAATCATCGTTGAAGAATAGCCTCAGGCCGAATCCGTGATCTGTAGCCTTCAAAATCCAAAGAAAATGGCTTTTCGTCGCCCAAAAAATTACGAAAATGCCATCCGAAAATAAGTTGGCTCAAATCGCTGCTTAATGGACTTATCATCCGTGAAGAATAGGATCAATAGATTTCATTATCGGTGGAGAATAGGCTCGGCCTGATTCCTTGATATGCAGCCTCCAGAATCGAAAGAAAATGACATTTCGGATAAATCGCCCGAAATCTGTGATGGTACCCCTTTGGAATCTGCCAAAAATGGTCCCAGAATAAATTCGCCCAAATCAGCGCTTAAAGGACTTAATCATTGTTGAAGAATAGCCTCATGCTGAATCCGTGATTTGTAGTCTTTAAAATCAAAAGAAAAAGGCCTTTCGTCGCCGAAAAAATTAACAAAATGCCATCCGAAAATAAATTGGCCCAAATATGTGCTTAATGGACTTATCATCCGTGGAGAATAGGATCAATAAACTTCATTATCGGTGCAGAATAGGCTCGGCCTGATTCCGTGATCTGCAGCCTCCAGAATCGAAAGAAAACTGCATTTCGGAAAAATCACCAAAATCTGTGATGGTACCCCTTTGGAATCTGGCAAAAATGGACCCAGAATAAATTTTCCCAAATTGGCGCTTAATGGATTTAATCATCGTTGAAGAATAGCCTCAGGCCGAATCCGTGATCTGTAGCCTTCAAAATCCGAAGAAAATGGCCTTTCGTCGCACAAAAAATTACGAAAATGCCATCAGAAAATAAATTGGCTCAAATCGGTGCTTATTGGACTTATCATCCATGGAGAAAAGGATCAATAAACTTCATTATCGGTGGACAATATGCTCGGCCTGATTCCGTAATCTGCAGCCTCCAGAATCGAAAGAAAATGGCATTTCGGAAAAATTGCTGAAATCTGTGATGGTACCCCTATAGAATCTGGCAAAAATGGAACCATAATAAATTCGCCCAAATCGGCGCTTAATGGACTTAATCATCGTTGAAGAATAGCCTCAGGCCGAATCCGTCATCTGTAGCCTTCAAAATCTAAAGAAAAAGGCCTTTCGTCGCCCAAAAAATTACGAAAATGCCATCCGAAAATAAATTAACCCAAATCGTTGCTTAATGGACTTATCATCCGTGGAGAATAGGATCAATAGACTTCATTATCGGTGGAGAATAGGCTCCGCCTGATTCCGTAATCTGCAGCCTCCAGAATCGAAAGAAAATGGCATTTCGGAAAAATCGCTGAAATCTGTGATGGTACCCCTATAGAATCTGGCAAAAATGGAACCATAATAAATTCGCCCAAATTGGCGCTTAATGGACTTAATCAGCGTTGAAGAATAGCTTCAGGCCGAATCCGTCATCTGTAGCCTTCAAAATCTAAAGAAAAAGGCCTTTCGTCGCCCAAAAAATTACGAAAATGCCATCCGAAAATAAATTAGCCCAAATCGTTGCTTAATGGACTTATCATCCGTGGAGAATAGGATCAATAGACTTCATTATCGGTGGAGAATAGGCTCCGCCTGATTCCGTGATCTGCAGCATCCAGAATCGAAAGAAAATGGCATTTCGGAAAAATCGCCAAAATCCGTGATGGTACCCCTTTGGAATCTGGCAAAAATGGACCCAGAATAAATTTGCGCAAAACGGCGCATAATGGACTTAATCATCGTTGAAGAATAGCCTCATGCCGAATCCGTGATCTGTAGCCTTCAAAGTCCGAAGAAAATGGCCTTTCATCGCACAAAAAATTACGAAAATGCCATCAGAAAATAAATTGGCTCAAATCGGTGCTTATTGGACTTATCATCCATGGAGAAAAGGATCAATAGACTTCATTATCGGTGGACAATAGGCTCGGCCTGATTCCGTAATCTGCAGCCTCCAGAATCGAAAGAAAATGGCATTTCGGAAAAATCGCTGAAATCTGTGATGGTACCCCTATGGAATCTGGCAAAAATGGACCCATAATAAATTCGCCCAAATTGGCGCTTAATGGACTTAATCATCGTTGAAGAATAGCCTCAGGCCGAATCCGTGATCTGTTGCCTTCAAAATCTAAAGAAAAAGTCCTTTCGTCGCCCAAAAAATTACGAAAATGCCATCCGAAAATAAATTGATCCAAATCGGTGCTTAATGGACTTATCATCCGTGAAGAATAGGATCAATAAACTTCATTATTGGTGGAGAATAGGCTCGGACTGATTCCGTGATCTGCAGCCTCCAGAATCGAAAGAAAATTGCATTTCGGAAAAATCACCAAAATCTGTGATGGTAACCCTTTGGAATCTGGCAAAAATGGACCCAGAATAAATTTTCCCCAATCGGCGCTTAATGGACTTAATCATTGTTGAAGAATAGCCTCAGGCCGAATCCGTGATCTGTAGCCTTTAAAATCCAAAGAAAATGGTCTTTCGTCGCACAAAAAATTACGAAAATGCCATCAGAAAATATATTGGCTCAAATCGGTGCTTATTGAACTTATCATCCATGGAGAAAAGGATCAATAGACTTCATTATCGGTGGACAATAGGCTCGACCTGATTTCGTAATCTGCAGCCTCCAGAATCGAAAGAAAATTGCATTTCGGAAAAATCGCTGAAATCTGTGATGGTACCCCTATGGAATCTGGCAAAAATGGACCCATAATAAATTCGCCCAAATTGGCGCTTAATGGACTTAATCATCGTTGAAGAATAGCATCAGGCCGAATACGTGATCTGTAGCCTTCAAAATCAAAAGAAAAAGGCCTTTCGTCGCCCAAAAAATTACGAAAATGCCATCCAAAAATAAATTGGCCCAAATCGTTGCTTAATGTACTTATCATCCGTGGATAATAGGATGAATAGACTTCATTATCGGTGGAGAATAGGCTCGGCCTTATTCCGTGATCTGCAGCCTCCAGAATCGAAAGAAAATGGCATTTCGGAAAAATCGCCAAAATCCGTGATGGTACCCCTTTGGAATCTGGCAAAAATGGATCCAGAATAAATTTGCCCAAATCGGGCTTAATGAACTTAATTATCGTTGAAGAATAGCCTCAGGCCGAATCAGTGATCTGTAGTCTTCACAATCCGAAGAAAATGGCCTTTCGTCGCACAAAAAATTTCGAAAATGCCATCAGAAAATAAGTTGGCTCAAATCGGTGCTTATTGGACTTATCATCCGTGGAGAAAAGTATCAATATATTTTATTATCGGTGGACAATAGGCTCGGCCTGATTCCGTAATCTGCAGCCTCCAGAATCGAAAGAAAATGGTATTTCAGAAAAATCGCTGAAATCTGTGATGGTACCCCTATGGAATATGGCAAAAATGGACCCATAAAAAATTTGCACAAATTGGCGCTTAATGGACTTAATCATCGTTGAAGAATAGCCTCAGGCCGAATCCGTGATCTTTTGCCTTCAAAATCTAAAGAAAAAGTCCTTCCGTCGCCCAAAAAATTACGAAAATGCCATCCGAAAATAAATTGGCCCAAATCGGTGCTTATTGGACTTATCATTCGTGGAGAATAGGATCAATAGACTTCATTATCGGTAGAGAATAGGCTCGGCCTAATTCCGTGATCTACAGCCTCTAGAATCAAAAGATAATGGCATTTCGGATAAATCACCCGAAATCTGTGATGGTACCCCTTTGGAATCTGGAAAAAATGGTCCCGGAATAAATTCGCCCAAATCGGCGCTTAATGGACTTAATCATCGTTGAAGAATAGCCTCAGGCCGAATCCGTGATCTGTAGCCTTCAAAATTCAAAGAAAATGGCCTTTCGTCGCCCAAAAAATAACGAAAACGCCATACGAAAATAAATTGGCCCAAATCGGTGCTTATTGGACTTATCATCCATGGAGAATAAGATCAATAGACTTCATTATCGGTGGAGAAAATGCTCGGCCTGATTTCGTGATTTGCAATCTCCAAAATAGAAAGAAAATGGCATTTCAGAAAAATCGCCAAAATCTGTGATGGTACCCCTTTGGAATCTCGCAAAAATTGACCCGGAATAAATTCACCCAAATCGGCGCTTAATGGACATAATCATCGTTGAAGAAAAGCCTAAGGATGAATCAGTGATCTGTAGCTTTCAAAATCCAAAGAAAATGGCCTTTCGTCGCCCAAAAAATTACGAAAATGCTATCCGAAAATAAATTGGCCCAAATCGGTGCTTATTGGACTTATCATTCGTGGAGAATAGGATCAATAGACTTCATTATCGGTAGAGAATAGGCTCGGCCTGATTCCGTGATCTGCAGCCTCTAGAATCAAAAGAAAATGGCATTTCGGATAAATCACCCGAAATCTATGATGGTACCCCTTTGGAATCTGGAAAAAAGGGTCCCGGAATAAATTCGCCCAAATGGGCGCTTAATGGACTTAATCATCGTTGAAGAATAGCCTCAGGCCGAATCCGTGATCTGTAGCCTTCAAAATTTAAAGAAAATGGCCTTTCGTCGCCCAAAAAATTACGAAAACGCCATACGAAAATAAATTGGCCCAAATCGGTGATTATTGGACTTATCATCAATGGAGAATAGGATCAATAGACTTCATTATCGGTGGAGAAAAGGCTCGGCTTGATTTCTTATTTGCAATCTCCAGAATAGAAAGAAAATGGCATTTCAGAAAAATTGCCGAAATCTGTGATGGTACCCCATTGGAATCTCGCAAAAAATGACCCGAAATAGATTCACCCAAATCGGCTCTTAATGGACATAATCATCGTTGAAGAAAAGCCTCAGGCCGTATCCGTGATCTGTAGCCTTCAAAATCCAAAGAAAATGGCCTTTCGTCGCCCAAAAAATTACGAAAATGCCATCCGAAAATAAATTGGCCCAAATTGGAGCTTATTGGACTTATCATTCGTGGAGAATAGGATCAATATACTTCATTATCGGTGGAGAATAGACTCGGCCTGATTCCGTGATCTGCAGCCTGTAGAATCAAAAGAAAATGGCATTTCGGATAAATCACCCGAAATCTGTGATGGTACCCCTTTTGAATCTGGAAAACATGGTCCCGGAATAAATTCGCCCAAATCGGCGCTTAATGGACTTAATCATCGTTGAAGAATAGCCTCAGGCCGAATCCGTGATCTGTAGCCTTCAAAATTCAAAGAAAATGGCCTTTCGTCGCCCAAAAAATTACGAAAACGCCATCCGAAAATAAATTGGCCCAAATCGGTGCTTATTGGACTTATCATCCATGGAGAATAGGATCAATAGACTTAATTATCGGTGGAGAAAAGGCTCGACCTGATTTCGTGATTTGCAATCTCCAGAATAGAAACAATAGACTTCATTATCGGTAGAGAATAGGCTCGGCCTGATTCCGTGATCTGCAGCCTCTAGAATCAAAAGAAAATGGCATTTCGGATAAATCACCTGAAATCTGTGATGGTACCCCTTTGGAATCTGGAAAAAATGGTCCCGAAATAAATTCGCCCAAATCGTCGCTTAATGGACTTAATTATCGTTGAAGAATAGCCCCAGGCCGAATCTGTGATCTGTAGCCTTCAAAATCCAAAGAAAAAGGCCTTTCGTTGCCCAAAAAATTACGAAAATGCCATCCGAAAATAAATTGTCCCAAATCGGTGCTTAATGGACCTATCATCCGTGGAGAATAGGATCAATAGACTTCATTATCGGTGGATAATAGGCTCGGCCTAATTCCGTGATCTGCAGACTCCAGAATCGAAAGAAAATGGCATTTCGGAAAAGTCGTAGAAATCTGTGATGGTACCCCTTTGGAATCAAGCAAAAATGGACCCAGAATAATTTTGCCCAAATCGGAGCTTAATGGACTTAATCATCGTTGAAGAATAGCCTCAGGCCGAATCCGTGATCTGTAGCCTTCAAAATCCAAAGAAAATGGATTTTCGTCGCCCAAAAAGTTACGAAAATGCCATCCGAAAATAAGTTGGCCCAAATCGCTGCTTAATGGACTTATCATCCGTGAAGAATAGGATCAATAGATTTCATTATCGGTGGAGAATAGGCTCGGCCTGATTCCGTAATCTGCAGCTTCCAGAATAAAAAGAAAATGGCATTTCGGAAAAATCACCCTAAATCTGTGATGGTACCCCTTTGGAATCTGGCAAAAATGGACCCGGAATAAATTTGCCCAAATCTGCACTTAATGGACTTGATCATCGTTTAAGAATACCCTCAGGCCGAATCCGTGATCTGTAGCCTTCAAAATCACAAGAAAATGGCCTTTCGTCGCCCAAAAAATTACGAAAATGCCATCCGAAAATAAATTGCCCCAAATCGCTGCTTAATGGACTTATCATCCGTGAAGAATAGGATCAATAGACTTCATTATCGGTGGAGAATAGGCTCGGACTGATTCCATGATATGCAGCCTCCAGAATCGAAAGAAAATGACATTTCGGATAAATCGCCCGAAATCTGTGATGGTACCCCTTTGGAATCTGCCAAAAATGGTCCCAGAATAAATTCGCCCAAATCGTCGCTTAAAGGACTTAATCATCGTTGAAGAATAGCCTCATGCAAAATCTGTGATTAGTAGTCTTAAAAATCCAAAGAAAAAGGCCTTTCGTAGCCCAAAAAATTACGAAAATGCCATCCGAAAATAAATTGGCCCAAATCGTTGCTTAATGGACTTATCATCCGTGGAGAATAGGATGAATAGACTACATTATCGGTGGAGAAAAGGCTCGGCCTGATTTCGTGATCTGCAATCTCCATAATAGAAAGAAAATGGCATTTCGGAAAAATCGCCAAAATCCGTAATGGTACCCCTTTGGAATCTGGCGAAAATTGACCTAGATTAAATTTGCCCAAATCGGCGCTTAATGGACTTAATCATCGTTGAAGAATAGCCTCAGGCCGAATCAGTGATCTGTAGCCTTCACAATCCGAAGAAAATGGCCTTTCGTCGCCCAAAAAATTACGAAAATGCCATCAGAAAATGAATTGGCTCAAATCAGTGCTTATTGGACTTATCATTCGTGGATAATAGGATCAATAGACTTCATCATCGGTAGAGAATAGGCTCGTCCTTATTTCGTGATCTGCAGCCTCTAGAATCACAAGAAAAGGGCATTTCGGATAAATCACCCGAAATCTGTGATGGTACCCCATTGGAATCAGAAAAAAATGGTCCCGGAATAAATTCTCCCAAATCGTCGCTTAATGGACTTAATCATTGTTGAAGAATAGCCTCAGGCTGAATCCGTGATCTGTAGCCTTCAAAATCCAAAGAAAAAGGCCTTTCGTTGCCCAAAAGATTACGAAAATGCCATCCGATAATAAATTGCCACAAATCGGTGCTTATTGGACTTATCATACGTGGAGAATAGGATCAATAGACTTCATTATCGGTGGAGAATCGGCTCGGTCTGATTCCGTGATCTGCGGCCTCCAGGATCGAAAGAAACTGGCATTTCGGAAAATCCCCCGAAATCTGTGATGGTACCCCGTTGGAATCTATCAAAGATGCGCCCGGAATAAATTCGCCCAAATCGGCTCTTAATGGACTTAATCATCGTTGAAGAATAGCCTCAGGCCGAAGCTGTGATCAGTAGCCTTCAATATCCAAGAAAAATGGTCTTTCGTCGCCCAAAAAATTAAGAAAATGCCATCCGAAAATAAATTGGCCCAAATCGGTGCTTAATGGACTTATCATCCGTGAACAATAGGATCAATAGACTTCATTATCGGTGGAGAATAGGCTCCGCCTGATTCCCTGATATGCAGCCTCCAGAATCGAAAGAAAATGACATTTCGAATAAATCGCCCGAAATCTGTGATGGTACCCCTTTGGAATCTGCCAAAAATGGTCCCCGAATAAATTCGCCCAAATCGGCGCTTAAAGGACTTAATCATCGTTGAAGAATAGCCTCATGCTGAGTCCGTGATTTGTAGTCTTAAAAATCCAAAGAAAAAGGCCTTTCGTTGCCCAAAAAATTACAAAAATGCCATCAGAAAATGAATTGGCTCAAATCGGTGCTTATTGGACTTATCATTTGTGGAGAATAGTATCAATAGACTTCATTCACGGTAGAGAATAGGCTTGGCCTGATTCCGTGATCTGCAGCCTCTAGAATCAAAAGAAAATGGCATTTCAGATAAATCACCCGAAATCTGTGATGGTTCCCCTTTGGAATATGGAAAAAATGGTCCCGGAATAAATTCACCCAAATCTTCGCTTAATGAACTTAATCATCGTTGAAGAATAGCCTCAGGCCGAATCCGTGATCTGTAGAAATCAAAATCCAAAGAAAAAGGCCTTTCGTTGCCCAAAAAATTACGGAAATGCCATCCGAAAATCAATTGGCCCAAATCTGTGCTTAATGGACTTATCATCCGTGAAGAATAGGATCAATAGACTTCATTATCGGTGGAGAATAGGCTCGGCCTGATTCCATGATATGCAGCCTCCAGAATCGAAAGAAAATGACATTTCGGATAAATCGCCCGAAATCTGTGATGTTACCCCTTTGGAATCTGCCAAAAATGGTCTCAGAATAAATTCGCCCAAATCGGCGCTTAAAGGACTTAATCATCGTTGAAAAATAGCCTCATGCTGAATCCGTGATTTGTACTCTTAAAAATCAAAAGAAAAAGGCCTTTCGTCGCCCAAAAAATTACGAAAATGCCATCCGAAAATAAATTGGCCCAAATCGGTGCTTAATGGACTTATCATCCGTGGAGAATAGGATCAATAGACTTCGTTATGGGTGGCGAATAGGCTCGGCCTGATTCCGTGAACTGCAGCCTCCAGAATCGAAAGAAAATTGCATTTCGGAAAAATCACCAAAAACTGTGATGGTACCCCTTTGGAATCTGGCAAAATTGGACCCAGAATAAATTTTCCCAAATCGGCGCTTAATGGACTTAATCATCGTTGAAGAATAGCCTCAGGCCGAATCCGTGATCTGTAGCCTTCAAAATCCGAAGAAAATGGCCTTTCGTCGCCCAAAAAATTACGAAAATGCCATCAGAAAATAAATTGGCTCAAATCGGTGCTTATTGGACTTATCATCTGTGGAGAAAAGGATCAATAGAGTTCATTATCGGTGGAGAATAGGCTCGGCCTGATTCCGTAATCTACAGCGTCCAGAATCGAAAGAAAATAGCATTTCGGGAAAATCGCTGAAATCTGTGATGGTACTCCTTTGGAATATGGCAAAAATGGACCCGGAATAAATTTGCCCAAATCGGCGCTTAATGGACTTAATCATCGTTGAAGAATAGCCTCAGGTCGAATCCGTGATCTGTAGCCTTCAAAATTCAAAGAAAATGGACTTTCGTTGCCAGAAAAATTACAAAAACGCCATCCGAAAATTAATTGGCCCAAATCGGTGCTTATTGGACTTATCATCCATGGAGAATAGGATCAATAGACTTCATTATCGGTGGAGAAAAGGCTCGGCCTGATTTCGTGATCTGCAATCTCCACAATAGAAAGAAAATGGCATTTCAGAAACATCGCCGAAATCTGTGATGGTACCCCTTTGGAATCTCGCAAAAATTGACCCGGAATAAATTCACACAAATCGGCGTTTAATGGAATTAATCATCATTGAAGAATAGCCTCATGCCAAATCCGTGATTTGTAGTCTTAAAAATCCAAAGAAAAAGGCCTTTCGTCGCCAATAAAATTACGAAAATGCCATCCGAATATAAATGGGCCCAAATCGGTGCTTAATGGATCTATCATCCGTGGAGAATAGGATCAATAGACTTCATTATCGGTGGAGAATAGGCTCGGCCTGATTCCGTGATGTGAAGCCTCCAGAATCGAATAAAAAGGAATTTCGGAAAAATCGCCGAAATCTGTGATGGTACCCCTTTGGAATCTTGCAAAAATGGACCCGGAATAAATTTTCCCAAATCGGCGCTTAATGCAGTTAATCATCGTTGATTAATAGCCTCAGGCCGAATCCGTGATCTGTAGCCGTCAAAATCCAAAGAAAATGGCCTTTGGTCGCCCAAAAAATTACGAAAATGTTATCCGAAAATGAATTGGCCCAAATCGCTGCTTAATGGACTTATCATCCGTGAAGAATAGGATCAATAGACTTCATTATCGGTGGAGAATAGGCTCTGCCTGATTCCATGATATGCAGCCTCCAGAATTGAAAGAAAATAACATTTCGGATAAATCGCCCGAAATCTGTAATGGTACCCCTTTGAAATCTGGAAAAAATGGTCCCAGAATAAATTCGCCCAAATCGGCGCTTAAAGGACTTAATCATCGTTGAAGAATAGCCTCATGCCGAATCCGTGATTTGTAGTCTTAAAAATCCAAAGAAAAAGTTCTTTCGTCGACCAAAAAATTACGAAAATGCCATCCGAAAATAAATTGGCCCAATCGGTGCTTAATGGACTTATCATCCGTGGAGAATAGGATCAATAGACTTCATTATCGGTGGAGAATAGGCTCGGCCTGATTCCGTGATCTGCAGCCTCTAGAATCAAAAGAAAATGTCATTTCGGATAAATCGACAGAAATCTGTGATGGTACCCCTTTGGAATCTGGAAAAATGGTCCCGGAATAAATTCGGCCAAATCGGCGCTTAATGGACTTAATCATCGTTGAAAAATAGCCTCAGGACGAATCCGTGATCTGTAGCCTTCAAAATCCAAAGAAAATGGCCTTTCGTCGCACAAAAAATTACGAAAATGCCATCCGAAAATAAATTGGCCCCAATCGGTGCTTATTAGACTTATCATCCGTGGAAAATAGGATCAATAGACTTCATTATCGGTGGAGAAAAGGCTCGGCCTGATTCCATGATATGCAGCCTCCAGAATCGAAAGAAAATGACATTTCGGATAAATCGCCCGAAATCTGTGATGGTACCCCTTTGGAATCTGCCAAAAATGGTCCCATAATAAATCCGCCCAAATCGGCGCTTAAAGGACTTAATCATCGTTGAATAATAGCCTCATGCCGAATCCGTGATTTGTATTCTTAAAAATCCAAAGAAAAATGTTTTTCGTCGCACAAAAAATTTAGAAAATGCAATCCGAAAATAAATGGGCCCCAATCGGTGCTTAATGGACTTATCATCTATGGAGAATAGGATCAATAGACTTCATTATCGGTAGGGAATAGGCTCGGCCAGATTCCGTGATCTGCAGCCTCCAGAATCGAAAGAAAATGGCATTTTGGAAAAATCGCCAAAATCTGTGATGGTACCCCTTTGGAATCTGGCAAAAATGGACCCAGAAAAAATTTGACCAAAATGGCGCTTAATGGACTTAATCATCGTTGAAAAATAGCCTCAGGGCGAATCCGTGATCTGTAGCCCTCAAAATCTGAAGAAAATGGCCTTTCGTCTCCCAAAAAATTAGGAAAATGCCATCAGAAAATGATTGGCTCAAATCGGTGCTTATTGGACTTATCATCCATGGAGAAAAGGATCGAAAGACTTCATTATTGGTGGAGAATAGGCTCGGCCTGACTCCATAATCTGCAGCCTCCAGAATCGAAATAAAATGGTATTTCCGAAAAATTGCCGAAATCTGTGATGGTACCCCTTTGGAATCTGGCAAAAATGGACGCATAATAAATTCAGCCAAATTGGCGCTTAATGGACTTAATCATCGTTGAAAAATAGCCTCAAGACGAATCTGTGATCTGTAGCCTTCAAAATCCAAAGAAAATGGCCTTTCGTCGCCCAAAAAATTATGAAAATGCCATCCGAAAATAAATTGGCCCAAATCGGTGCTTATTAGACTTATCATCCGTGGAAAATAGGATCAATAGACTTCATTATCGGAGGAGAAAAGGCTCGGCCTGATTCTGTGATCTGCAGCCTCCAGAATCGAATAAAAAATGGCATTTCGGAAAAATCGCCTTCAAAATCCTTTGGAATATGGCAAAAATGGACCCGGAATAAATTTGCCCAAATTGGTGCTCAATGGACATAATCATCGTTGAAGAATAGTCTCAGGCCGAATCCGTGATCTGTAGCCTTCAAAATCCAAAGAAAATGGCCTTTCGTCGCCCAAAAAATTACGAAAATGCCATCCGAATATAAATTGGCCCAAATCGCTGCTTAATGGACTTATCATCCGTGAAGAATAGGATCAATAGACTTCATTATCGTTAAAGAATAGGCTCGGCCTGATTCCATGATATGCAGCCTCCAGAATCGAAAGAAAATGACATTTCGGATAAATCGCCCGAAATCTGTGATGATACCCCTTTGGAATCTGGCAAAAATGGACCCAGAATAAATTTGCCCAAATCGGCGCTAAATGGACTTAATCATCGTTGAAGAATAGCCTCAGGCAGAATCAGTGATTTGTAGCCTTCAAAATCCTAAGAAAATGGCCTTTCGTCGCCCAACAAAATACGAAAATGTCATCAGACAATGAATTGGCTCAAATCGGTGCTTATTGGACTTATCATTCATGAAGAATAGGATCAATAGACTTCATTATCGGTAGAGAATAGGCTCGGCCCGATTCCGTGATCTGCAGCCTCTAGAATCAAAAGAAAATGGCATTTCGGATAAATCACCCGAAATCTGTGATGGTACCCCTTTGTAATCTGGAAAAATGGTACCGGAATAAATTCGCCCAAATCGTCGCTTAATGGACTTAATCATCGTTAAAGAATAGCCTCAGGCCGAATCAGTGATCTGTAGCCCTCAAAATCCGAAGAAAATGCCCTTTCGTCGCCCAAAAAATTACGAAAATGCCATCAGAAAATGATTGGCTCAAATCAGTGCTTATTGGACTTATCATCCGTGGAGAAAAGGATCAATAGACTTCATTATCGGTGGAGAATAGGCTCGGCCTGATTCCATAATCAGCAGCCTCCAGAATCGAAAGAAAATGGCATTTCCGAAAAATCGCCGAAATCAGTGATGGTACCCCCTTTAGAATCTGGCAAAAATGGACCCATAATAAATTCGCCCAAATTGGCGCTTAATGAACTTAATCATCGTTGAAGAATAGCCTCAGGCCGAATCCGTGATCTGTAGCCTTCAAAATCAAAAGAAAAGGACTTTCGTCGCCCAAAAAATTACGAAAATGCCATCTGAAAATAAATTGTCCCAATCGGCGCTTAATTGACCTATCATCCGTGGAGAATAGGATCAATAGACTTCATTATCGGTGGAGAATAGGCTCGGCCTGATTCCGTGATGTGCAGCCTCCAGAATCAAATGAAAATGGAATTTCGGATAAATCGTTGAAATCTGTGATGGTACCACTTTGGAATTTGGCAAAAATGGACCCGGAATAAATTTGCCCAAATCGGCGCTTAATGGACTTAATCATCGTTGAAGAATAACCGCAGGCCGAATCCGTGATCTGTATCCTTCAAAATTCAACTAAATTGGCCTTTCGTCGCCCAAAAAATTATGAAAATGCCATCCGAAAATAAATTGGCCCAAATCGGTGCTTATTGGACTTATCATCCGTGGAGAATAGGATCAATAGACTTCATTATCGGTGGAGAAAAGGCTAGGCCTGATTCCGTGATCTGCAGTCTCCAGGATCGAAAGAAAATGGCATTTCAGAAAAATCGCCGATATCTGTGATGGTACCCTTTGGATTCTCGCAAAAATTGACCTGGAATAAATTCACCCAAATCGGTGCTTAATGGACTTAATCATCGTTGAAGAATAGCCTCAGGGTGAATCTGTGATCTGTAGTCTTAAAAATCCAAAAAAAAGGCCTTTCGTCACCCATAAAATTACGAAAATGCCATCCGAAAATAAATTGGCCAAAATCGGTGCTTATTGGACTTATCATCCGTGGAGAATAGGATCAATAGACTTCATTATCGGAGGAGAAAAGGCTAGGCCTGATTCCGTGATCTGCAGTCTCCAGAATCGAAAGAAAATGGCATTTCAGAAAAATCGCCGATATCTGTGATGGTACCCTTTGGAATCTCGCAAAAATTGACCTGGAATAAATTCGCCCAAATCGGCTCTTAATGGACTTAATCATCGTTGAAGAATAGCCTCAGGCCGAGTCTGTGATCTGTAGCCTTCAAAATCCAAAGAAAATGGCCTTTCGTCGCCCAAAAAATTACGAAAATGCCATCCGAAAATAAATTGGCCCAAATTGCTGCTTAATGGACTTATCATCCGTGAAGAATAGGATCAATAGACTTCATTATCGGTGGAGAATAGGCTCGGCCTGATTCAATGATATGTAGCCTCCAGAATCGAAAGAAAATGACATTTCGAATAAATCGCCCGAAATCTGTGATGGTACCCCTTTGGAATCTGCCAAAAATGGTCCCAGAATAAATTCGCCCAAATCGGCGCTTAAAGGACTTAATCATCGTTGAAGAATAGCCTCATGCCGAATCCGTGATTTGTAGTCTTAAAAATCCAAAGAAAAAGGACTTTCGTCGCCCAAAATATTATGAAAATGCCATCCGAAAATAAATTGGCCC